>CM040124.1:199441851-200041851 GCA_022559845.1 Amorphophallus konjac | reverse complement strand
TAAAATATTGAGGGTGTGTTCTTACCTTGAATCTCCACCTCCACCTAAATTTTCACGTCCAACTTCCTTTATTTAGTAATTTTCCATTTTCGTTCATCTTTCACTCCCAGATCTGTCTTGTCTCTGTCTACAGTGACAGCAGTTCGGAGTTTCCCATCTCCGACCACCTTTTTGATTTTTCCAAACCCTCCCAATTTTACGGGGAGTGCCGTCCATCAACCCCTCACTCCATGAATTTTCCTGATTTTTCATCAGTCTTCCAACTATTTTTCAAAAATCGTGTTCTTCTTCAGCTACAATACTGTCAGCTAATTTCCAGATCCGACCACCTTTGAGTTCAAAAATCATATCAATTCGTAGCCACCTCCAATCCTTCCATTAAAAATATTTCCATCTTCCTTGTTCAAAATCCTATAACTTTTGTGAAGCGCTCAGGAGCTGAATCGGACATCTACGTTGCGGTCAACGGTAGTTCTCAGACAAGTTCCCTGCAGATCTGAAAGTTTGGCTACTGTACACCAGTAACTAAAAATTACAATAAAGCCCAGATCCGTGCAGATCCAGGTCTGATATCTAAGCCTACGTTGAAGGACTTCAAGTTATCTTTCCAACGGTGCCAGTTTCGTGTCGATCCGACATCGGGGCTGATCGCAGCGTCCGTTCTCGCCGGAGCGCGCGCCGAAAAATAGAACCGGCAGATCCGTGGCCGGTTATTCCGACCGGTGCCGAACGGAGCCGCCCGGCCTCCGGTCGACGTTCCAATGTGTCGCCAGCCCAAGGAATGCTTCCCCAAGTGTCCCCACCACAGTGGTGCCACCGGGCCCCACACGGCCCCTCCGGACAGCACGTGGGCCCCACAGTTACAAGTTCGGGTGCTGCCGAGGAGACGCGAGAAGCCGCCCATCAACCCAAATTCGGTCCTCCCGGACCCCATTGTGTCACCCTTTACCTCCCTGCGTGGAGTGGGCAGTGGTCCATTGCTGTAACAATTGTGTAATATTGTTCCGGGAGAACGAGTTTCTTCCGGGTCCGTCTTCCCCACGCCGAGCGCGTGGAGGTATCACATTCGCTCCCTTCTCGGCATTTTGCTTACTTCATATATATTTGTTTATGCCGCTGCTAGAGAGCATGTGTAGGGATAATTAGCTCGCTTTATATTTATATCACCGCTGTTGCGAGAGAGAGCGTTACCGTCCCGTGACCCGATCCGGGTACAAAAGAGAATTGACCACCCTAGCTCTTGCCGGTTTCTCAACCGTGCACGTCCGACGCTTCCCTCGTTAAGGGACAATCACGAGCTCACCTAGAGTCCGAGGACTGTTGTCGTGTTCGTGGTCTCGTCCCGCATCAAAAAGGAAATGTATCCCTGCAGAGAATATAGCTCAAACAGGTGAGCAAACCTCAGATTTGGTTTTGAACCAAAGATCTGAGGAACATTTCTCTAAACTCTTCACTCTCTCTTTTCTCTTCTCTCTTTCTCTTCTGCTGGATCGAAGGGGGCTCTCTGCTCTTCTGCTTTTCCTTCAAGGCACCTGAATATTCGATCTATCTTCATCTGTGGATGAAGGCTTCCTTTTATAATTAGTCACAGCAGGAGCAGCACTGGGCGCGTGTCTTCCACAGTTCCCGCCCAAGTGTTTTGGCCACGTATCATCCAGTCAGCCCTTCTAGCCTCGGATCACGTGCCCAACGAACAGAGCATGTCAGACAGAGAATTATCAGTTTAATGTTGACACCTTGTACAGACTTCGTTCGAAGGAATGTATAGACTTGAGGCAGTGTATGCTGCACACCGATGCATTGTATAAACTTTGCAACGTGAAGACAATGTATAGACTTTGCAACGTGAAGACAATGTATAGACTTTGCAGTGTGTTATGCAGAATGCATCAAGCAAAGTATGAACATCAAGAACGAATGCACAATGACTGTATGGACTTTGCGCTGTAAAGACTTCGCAATGCGAAAACAAAGCATGTACCGACTATGTGTTATGCAACCAGACGATGTCTAGACTTGCTAATGACTGTCTAGACTCTGCATGCGTTGTATAGACTTTAGTGAATGCATTCTAGACAGACCCTGTACAGACTTGATGAGATGATGCATGCACGATGTATGGACTTGTCCAATGTACAGACTTATCATGAGACGCTAAGTGAGACGGAGGACGATGTACAGACTTGAAGGGTAATGCATGCGATGTACAGACTTGCCAATTCAAGGGCTGTAAGACTTGAGTAATGAATGTGCAGACTTGATCCAATGCAAGGCAACCGGATGTATGGACTTCACGATGTGTGGACTTGTCAGCACACGATATATAGACTTTGGCTCGTGCAAGCCAATCCAATGTATAGACTTCAAGCTCATGCAAGCAAAGCCAGTGTATAGACTTGGCGTTTGTGTGAGCATGCGATGTACAGACTTTGTGTTGTGAACACAGGCTGTACAGACTTGCTAACATGCATGAACAAATGACATTGTATGGACTTTATGAGCGCTAGGCCAATGTACAGACTTTGCGAGCGCTAAGTCGATGTACAAACTTGAAGAGATGCATGCAACAGTGCAATGTATAGACTTGGCCAATGCAGCGATGTATGGACTTGCACAGTTCTAGCTATAGTGCAATGTATAGACTTGGAAGCATATGAAGATGGCGCTATACAGACTTTGAGTGAGAGCCCAATGTATAGACTTGGTGGAACTGAGTGTAGGTAAAGATTAAGAATGTATAGACTTGCTCAGTTCAGCACGTAGGTAAAGATGCCAATGTAGTGTACAAACTTTGAGCGTAGGTAAAGACAGCAATGTGCAGACTTCAGCTCTAAGTCTATACAGCCAATGCAGTGTACAGACTTTGCAAGAAACACTAGACGCTGTACAAACTTAGTCACAAGCTGAAAAATCAGATGTATAGACTTGAGATGAATGCATGAACAGTCCGATGTACAGACTTGCCAAATGGATAGACTTTAAGTCCAATGCGAAAGGCTGTACAGACTTGGATGAATGAACAAGCATGAATGTATAGACTTTGAATGACACTGCAAGAACAATATGATGCAATGTACAGACTTGGGCTGTACAGACTTGCTGCCTAGTCGATGTACAGACTTCCTATATGTTCAAGTCCAATGTATAGACTTGCTGAGATATGCACCTGAAGAATGTACAGACTCTAAGCGTGAATGATGCAGCGATATATAGACTCTGCAAATGTTCATGCTACCAGTGTACAGACTTGCTATGCTTACGCAGACTTGCTATGCTTACGCATGGACCAAGTCTGTATAGACTTTGATGCAATGCATGAACAAGAAGGCGATGTACAGACTTCTTAACAGACACATGCAATGCAATGCACTGATGCAGAGTGTAATGAATAAACAGTAAAAGCAAATGCAATGAGCTCATTGTAATGAATGCACATGTGATATTCTCACTATGTTTCTATCATCAAAACAAAATACCTAAGCTTGTGCCTAAGGGGCACAACATTCTCCCCCTTTTTGATGATGGCAACAAAGTGTCAGTGAGTCACCAAACCAAAATTTCTCCCCCTTTAACATGATCAAAAAGAAAGAAAAACATGAGTGCAAGATGCAGTATACATGCAGATGAACAGCTCAAAACTCCCCCTGAATTATTTCTCCTCCTATGAAAAGGAATATGGATAGATAAGCAAAAGGTAGAGAAGGTAGGAGGGTTACTAGACAACAGCTGAAGCATTGGTTCAGAAAGTGAGCATGATTATAAACAACAGTTAAAGTATAAGAATCAGAAATATACAGTCTTGAAAAGATTCAGGTTTAACAGTGATAAAAATAGAGTAAAGCAGCTGACCACTGAAAAAGAGTTATGTACTCCATTTATAGCAATGAATCTAAGGCACATGGTTTTAATAGAGAAGTCAGAAATAATACCCTTTGTGATTAAACATGGAAGTTCAAGAAAGGCAACTTGAATATGTATTGAGAAAAATAATTTACACTCAATGACTTTTATTTTTCAAAGGGTTACAGCAGTTTGTTTTTCACTTTTGATTTTTCAGAAACTGAGCTAAGTGAATAGACCAGTGGCATTTATGCTGTTGACATTAGGTGTACACCTTGATCAAAGGCAGGTACCCCCAGTTACTAGGCATAAACTACTAGATCTACTTCAGATCAAGGCCTACAAGGAACAATCTTCACCTTTGACATTAAGGGTACACCTTGATCAGAGGCCAGTACCCCCAGTTACTTGGTGAGGACCCCCCCTATGTATTTGACCCTATGAACAGAGGTAGTCTGAAGCACTTCATGACATATGAATTCTCCTACTTCTTTGGAGGAGATCACAGTTTCTCAGTGTAATTCAGCCATTGCTCTGTCACTGTGTTCAGCTCTTTGCATAGATGATCTTATTTACTGCTGCCCTTATTTCTTTTAGAGTGATTGTTTAAAAAATAGTACACACTCTATTTACCTTTTCTAGACATTTCCAGATTAACACATTCAGGTAAAAAAAACTTTTTCTATTCTAACCATGAGACAAAGATTAAGAGCTATAAAAGTTTTCTTTTATCTCGAGTTCTGAAGTGCAGACACTTAACTCTTCAATTTATAAAGGTTAAACCTTTAGTTCCTTTCAATTTGTAAGAGTGATTCTTATAAATGAACAATTGCAATAACCACAGCTCAATGCACTAAACCAGAAGCAATGTTGTTGTTCAGTGAAGGTTAAGGAAATGATGGCAATTGTTAAACAGTGATAGGAATAGGCAATAAGGTCCAAGAGCATCTGATGTCAAAGATTATGAATAGATTGAGTGGGGACAATGAGAAGTAAGAAGGATTCAAAGAATTGAACAGAACTCTCAGCTCCCCCTGACACCAAGATGCAAAAGATATGGTATGCAATACACTGTTCTACATGCAGACTTGACCCTTGGTACTTGGCAGAGGACTTGGTCCAAGGACCACCTCACACATGGCAGTAGCATCCAGACATACTCCATCTGCCCTTCAGCCCTGTTCAATTTAATATACCATGATGGTCATGCAAAGAAATGCAGTGCAAAGCTGTCCTATATGCAATGAACAATTTTCATGATGCAAATGATAAATGCAGACATTAGACACATGCATCAACTATATGCATTAAATGTACCATTCAAAATCAGTGCAATAGATGGCCGAGGAAGAGCATCAAATTTATCCAGAAATAAATTCAGTAGCTGAGTCTGGAATGCAGACTGATCAGCTAGAGAAGAAGAGAACATTAGAAAATAAACAACCAAATCAACATGACTTTCTCAATTCAATTCTGAAGGTAAATCACTTACCTGCTTTACCTGACTGATTTATTTTTACCCTTGGTGTTGCATCAGATTTTTGACAAGGCCTCCAATTTCTTTCAGCTCTTAGAATTTTGGCCCTGCCTCTTGTCATATGCCTGAAGTAGCTTTTTTTGTTTCATCATTTTGTTCCCGGCTACCAGGCATACCTGCAAACACACTTAGGGAGTAGGTTTTGGAACCCAAGATATTTTGGGCCCCAAGACAGAACCAGACATTTGAGAGTGAAAACATGACAAAAGCTGTTTAGGGATCCACATTTGTGTGAAAGTGGATGGTTTGGTGGATTCTACAGCTTGAGAGTTCTTCTTGTTATTTTTCTTTTTCTCAGCACCAACAGGTTTAGCTTTCTTTTTCTGGTGTTGTGATGATTTTTGTGTAGTCCTGGCATTCATTTTATTAAAAGTATTGTTATTTTTCTGCCAGTGCCTTGGCCAATGAGTGTACTGGAAGTTGTGGCCCAAATTGGTCCTAGGCTGACCATAGAACCCCTGGTGATTAAGACTCCATGTCCTAAAATGACTATCCCATCTCCTAGCTGGCTGAGATCTATAGGACTGATACCAAGTGGGGAAATTCTGATACCTTGACCTCATGTATGCAGGGTTCCACCCAAACCTATTAAGTGGTTGAGGATGAATGTTATGATAGACTTGGGCTCTAGGGAAATAGGGATGAGCAAATTGGTTCCTAGCTGCACTTGGTCTCCCTGCCACCTTTGACCCTCTAGGTTTCTGAACTGACTTATATTGGGTCTTTTTCTGAGCAGTTGATGGTGATGGAGACTTAGTAGCCTTGGGCTGGGGTTTTGATGTGCTAGCTGGCTGACCCCTAGCCTTGGACTTATCCTTGGAAGAAGAGCATGCAGCTCTAGGCTCTACAACTTTCTGCTTTCCCTTGTCCTTAGCACTAGACACTTTTGATTTTACATTATTGAAAGCAGATTTTTCATTGACCATTTTTATGAGTGGTCCTTTATTCTTTTCTCCCAAGAATGAGATGGTTTTCAGTTCAAAACTTTTTTTAGCTGAGGGATTAAAGTCGAGACCCTCCTTTCTGAAATTAACTTTTGACCCTAGCAAGGCATTTAGGTTTTCTATTCCTTGGGTCATGCTTTCAATGATTTTCATTTTGTCAGAATTTTCATTTTCCAGATTTTCAATAGTTTTCTTCAATTCAACATTCACTGATAAGACAGTTTCATATTTTTCATTTGAAATTTTTATTTCATTTGCAAACTTCTGAATTGAAAATTTCAGTTCATCAATGACATTTTTCAGCAACTCATTTTCTTTCCTACAGTCAATCACAACATGCTTTAATTCGTCAAACTCAGAACATGCACTTTTCAATTTTTCATTCTCGGATTGTAAACATGCAACTTTATCAGTAAGTGTTTTATCATTAACCAGAGAATTCATTTTCTTCATCAAGTGTCTATTTTCCTTCTTAATATCATTCGCTTTATCTAACAGATCTCCATAAGCATCTTCCCAATCATAAATAGTATAATGTTCGAAAAGGGATGATACCTGATCAGACTCTTCTTCTTATTCTCCATTCATGGCCATCAAGCAGATGTCCTTTTCTGATTTTCCACTATCTGAGGAAGTGCTCAGCGTGTCTTCTTCCTCATCACTCCATATACTGACCATGGCCTTTCCCTTTGGCGCTTTCTTCCATGGTCTTTCTTTGATTTTCTGTAACTCTGGACAGTCATCGTTCATGTGGCTAGTCTTCCTGCAATGATAACAAGCATTATCGTCAGATTTTTTAGCAGGTTTAAATTTATACCTGTTTTGCTTCCTGCTGTGGTATTTTCTGTAGACATTTTTCCCTTCTGTTCTAAGAAATCTTCTGAACTCTTTTGTAATCATTGCTAGTTCATCCTTTTCAAAATCTAATCCAGATTGGCTCCGATCACTGGATGATCCATTGCATCTGGACTGTTTTGAACAGCTATGTTTGGCCTTCAGAGCAATAGGCTTCTTGTATTCGAGCTCTTTAGCTTGAAGAAGATTCATCTCGTACTCCATCAAAGAGCCTATCAGCTCATTTGGTTTCATCTTCTGTAGATCTTTTGACTCCTCAATCACAGTTGCTTTGGTATGCCATATCGGAGTCAGCGATCGAAGAATCTTCCTCACAACATCATGATCGGTATAGCCTTTTCCCAGATTTCTTAGACCATTTGTTATGATGGTCAGACGAGCATACATATCGGTCACTGTCTCACCGGGCTTCATCCGAAATGCTTCATACTTTGTCACTAGCATATTAGCCCGTGTCTCTCTCACTTGAGATGTTCCCTCATAAATGACCTCAAGAGTATCCCACATCTCCTTTGCCGTCTTGCAGGCTGACACTCTATCAAATTCAGTGGGATGGAGTGCACATTGAATGGCGTTGATTGCGCTCCAATTCAGAGTAGATTTCCTCAGTTCTTCTCTGGTCCACAATTCCTCATTCTCATGTAGCTCGTAGGGACCTTTGCTTATAATCTTCCAGATCTCGTAGTCTTTGGCTCTGAGGAAGACCTGCATCCGGTTCTTCCAATATGGGAAGTTGGATCCGTCGAAGAATGGTGGCTTCGTAGTAGACTGTCCCTCTGCTGTTAACCCTCTAGCTTCCATGGTCGTTCCTCTTTAGGATGTTAGTCTTGCACAAAGAGTTAGGCTCTGATACCAATTGTTGGGACGCTAAAGGTGATCTAGAGGGGGGGTGAATAGATCAGTCACCCGTTAAAAAATTACTACAGCAGAATCAAATGCGGAATGAAAACTTCTACTGAACAGATAATGGGCACAATGCGAATACCACCCAGAACAGATGAAGAACCATTCTAAGCAAACATCTACTGCGCAAAGATAGAAATATAGAAGTTATGCAAACCACAAAACAAACACACAGTAGACAAAGGCTTTTAGGTGGTTTGGTCCTCCAGACCTACATCCACCCCACACTCAACCCAAGTGTGGATTACTGCTGACTCACAGCTTAAACCGCTGGGCCTCACAGCTTGCCTACAATCCACTGAGCCTCACAGCTTGCTGTCCAGTGGAATCCTCCACTACAACCGCTGGGGATTACAGCTTGACCCGTCCAGAGGCAGCACCTCTGCAAACGCTGACTTACAGCTTGAACACAAGAGTTTCGAAAACAAAACAAAAAGACAAACAAATAAAAAGGAAATGTATCCCTGCAGGGAATATAGCTCAAACAGGTGAGCAAACCTCAGATCTGGTTTTGAACCAAAGATCTGAGGAACATTTCTCTCAACTCTTCACTCTCCCTTTTCTCTTCTCTCTTTCTCTTCTGCTGGATCGAAGGGGGCTCTCTGCTCTTCTGCTTTTCCTTCAAGGCTCCTGAATATTCGATCTATCTTCATCTGTGGACGAAGGCTTCCTTTTATAACCAGTCACAGCAGGAGCAGCACTAGGCGCGTGTCTTCCACAGTTCCCGCCCAAGTGTTTTGGCCACGTGTCATCCTGTCAGCCCTTCCAGCCTCCGATCACGTGCCCAATGAACAGAGCCTGTCAAACAGAGAATTATCAGTTTAATGTCGACACCTTGTACAGACTTCGTTCGAAGCAATGTATAGACTTGACGCAGTGTATGCAGCACACCGATGCATTGTATAAACTTTGCAACGTGAAGACAATGTATAGACTTTGCAACGTGAAGACAATGGATAGACTTTGCAGTGTGTTTTGCAGAATGCATCAAGCAAAGTATGAACATCAAGAACGAATGCATAATGACTGTATGGACTTTGCACTGTAGAGACTTCGCAATGCGAAAACAAAGCATGTACAGACTATGTGTTATGCAACCAGATGATGTCTAGACTTGCTCATGACTGTCTAGACTCTGCATGCGTTGTATATACTTTAGTGAATGCATTCTAGACAGACCCTGTACAGACTTGATGAGACGATGCATGCATGATGTATGGACTTGTCCAATGTACAGACTTAGCTTGAGACGCTAAGTGAGACGAAGGACGATGTACAGACTTGAAGGGTAATGCATGCGATGTACAGACTTGCCAATTCAAGGGCTGTAGAGACTTGAGCAATGAATGTGCAGACTTGATCCAATGCAAGGCAACCGAATGTATGGACTTCACGATGTGTGGACTTGTCAGCACACGATGTATAGACTTTGGCTCGTGCAAGCCAATCCAATGTATAGACTTCAAGCTCATGCAAGCAAAGCCAGTGTATAGACTTGGAGTTTGTGTGAGCATGCGATGTACAGACTTTGGGTTGTGAACACATGCTGTACAAACTTGCTAACATGCATGAACAAATGGCATTGTATGGACTTTATGAGCGCTAGGCCAATGTACAGACTTTGTGAGCGCTAAGTCGATGTACATACTTGAAGAGATGCATGCAACAGTGCAATGTATAGACTTGGCCAATGCAGCGATGTATGGACTTGCACAGTTCTAGCTACAGTGCAATGTATAGACTTGGAAGCATATGAACATGGCGCTACACAGACTTTGAGTGAGAGCCCAATGTACAGACTTGGTGGAACTGAGCGTAGGTAAAGATTAAGAATGTATAGAGTTGCTCAGTGCAGCACGTAGGTAAAGATGCCAATGTAGTGTACAGACTTTGAGCGTAGGTAAAGACAGCAATGTGCAGACTTCAGCTCTAAGTCTATACAGCCAATGCAGTGTACAGACTTTGTAAGAAACACTAGACGCTGTACAGACTTAGCCACAAGCTGAACAATCGGATGTATTGACTTGAGATGAATGCATGAACAATCCGATGTACAGACTTGCCAAATGGATAGACTTTAAGTCCAATGCGAAAGGCTGTATAGACTTGGATGAATGAACAAGCATGAATGTATAGACTTTAAAAGACACTGCAAGAACAATATGATGCAATGTACAGACTTGGAATGTACAGACTTGCTGCCTAGTCGATGTACAGACTTCTTATATGTTCAAGTCCAATGTATAGACTTGTTGAGATATGCACCTGAAGAATGTACAGACTCTAAGCGTGAATGATGCAGCGATGCATAGACTTTGAAAATGTTCATGCTACCAATGTACAAACTTGCTATGCTTACGCATGGACCAAGTCTGTATAGACTTTGATGCAATGCATGAACAAGAAGGCGATGTACAGACTTCTTAACAAACACATGCAATGCATTGATGCAGAGTGTAATGAATAAACAGAGAAAGCAAATGCAATGAGCTCACTGTAATGAATGCACCTGTGATACTCTCACTATGTTGCTATCATCAAAATAAAATGCATAAGCTTGTGCCTAAGGGGCACAACAGCTTCACCCTTCGAGGGCAGCAGCTTATTCGTAACAAGGCAAGAGGACTCTCACAAGCCCCCCCTTTAGAGCAAGAGGCCTCCTCCACACCGAAATGGGGTAAGCATGGGGCACGCCGTCCACTCCGAGAGACCAAAGTCCCCAGGGAGCGCCAGGACAGCCTGCCGTCACGCCCCTTCAGCCCTACGGCTCAACAACAGCCGGAGCTGTCCCTCCGTCTATGAGAGTTCGAGAGGTGCTTCATAGCACAGGAGCGCGCCTTACGAGCCTTACAAAAGACCTCTCCACCAGAGGATGAGGAGAGATCCCCGTTCTCCGACCATATCTTGAAGGTAGAGGTATCTCCCAGAACCTCCATCCCAACCTTCAAGCCTTACGACGGCCAAGGCGACCCGACAGACCACTTCGACAACTTCGAGGCCCTGATGACCCTTCATAGAGCATCCGACGCCATCAAATGCTGAGCCTTTGTGACCACCTTGGTCCAAGGCACCCAAGCATGGTTCCGGGCCCTCGCCCCCGGATCCATCCGAGACTTCAAGCAGTTTGGACGAGTATTCAAGGAGAGTTTCGCTGGCAGCGGCCCCCCGAGGTCGGTAGCGGGGCTTTTTGGCTCTCAAACAGGCTCAAGGGGAGAGACTCCAGGCCTACATCAACCGATTTAAATCGGAAGCCCTGAGAATCCCCCGCCTGGATGTAGCCTCGGTCATAACCGCGCTGACCGGAGGCACCCGGGACGAGAACCTCCGCCGTGAACTTATCCTCTACCCTCCCTCGACCCTTGCCGAGCTAGTGACTCTAGCATTACGCCTTGCTGAGTGCGAAGAAGTTCTCAACACATGCCAAGGCACAACCGGCTCGCGTCGGGAGGGGGACAAGAAGCGAGCACCTGAGTCAAGCTCGGGCCAAGGAAAGAGGCGGAACCGAGATGGGGAGCACAAAGAACCGTCCAAGAAGTACGAGCGGTACACTCCCCTAACCGCTCCAGTATTTGAAATATATGAAGGCATCAAAGGCTCGTTCCTCCTCTGCCACCCGAGCCAATGAGGTCGAAAAGTCACAATCGCAGCAAACATTGCCTGTTCCACAGCGATCACGGGCATCACACCGGCGATCGCCATCAGCTCCAGGATGAGATCGAGCGCCACGTCCGCCAGGGACCCTTGTCCCGGTTTGTGGCCAGGCAAAAGGAGGACTGAGGCGCCGCATAGGAAATCAACAACGCCCCTTGCGAGGTCCATATCAACATCATCGCCGAAGGAGCTGCATCGGGAGGAGACAGTGGCCGAGGAAGGAAGCGTCATGCTGAGCGGGCGAGTTGAGCCATCGAGCCTCCCAAGACCCCGCCGAGTGAGCCTCAGGTCATAGTCTTCTCCGACCAAGACTTGGAAGGGCTGACCACCCCGCATGACGACGCCCTAGTCATATCGGCCACAATAAACCATTGTAACGTAGACAAAATTCTAGTTGACAATGGAAGTGCCCCCGATGTATTATCCTATTAATGTTTCCTTAAGATGGGGGAGGATCCGTCTAAACTCCGCCTGATCCGAACCCCCCTGTGCGGGTTCAATGGCCATGCCACTTATCCCGAGGGAGCCCTCAGCTTGCCAGTTACTCTTGGCACCCCACCCAAAACCGTTACGGTTATGGCGGACTTCATAGTGATCAAGGGTATGATAGCGTACAATGCAATCTTTGGCCGAGGGATCCTTAGCCGAACGAAAGCAGTACCTTATACCTATCACCAAAAGATGAAGTTCCCCACCAAAAATATGTTGGGGGAAGTCCGAGGTAACCATGCCATGGCCAGAAGGTGCTACAATATCTCGGTTAAAGCCACAAGGCCGGACGGGAAGAATAGGGGCCCCCGGGAAGTCGAGGCAAAATCCGCAACCGCCTAGAGGCGAATTGCTAGCGGTTTTCCTAAACGACGACCCGACCCTGGGAGTAAAGATTGGAGTCGACCTAACATCTGCTACCCAACAGCAATACAAAGAGTTTCTTTCAGCGTACGTCCGAGACTTTGCATGGTCTGACGATCAACTCCTTGGGATACCAGAGGAAACGGTGATGCATAAGCTCAACCTCGATCCAACCATCAAAGCCGTACAACAACGCAGAAGGAAGCACGCGCCAGAGAAGCAGGTGATCATCGAGGAGCAAGTCACCAAGGGGAAAAAGACTGGTCTTTTCAGACCGGTCATGTACCCGACATGGCTGGCTAACGTCGTCCTGGTACCATAAGCTTCGGGAAAGTAGCGAATGTGTGTGGACTTCACTGACTTGAACAAGGCTACTCCAAAGGACTGCTATCCATTACCGAGCATCGACCAACTGGTTGACTCAACCTCGGGCAACAAAATACTCAGCTTCCTAGATGCCTATTCAGGTTACCATCGGATCAGAATGCACCCCGAAGACATCGAGAAGACCGCATTTATCACCAACTTCGGCGTACACTGCTACACACGGATGCCTTTCGGGTTGAAGAATGTTGGAGCCACATACCAGAGGCTGGTCAATCATATGTTCGAGGGACAGCTTGATCGGAACGTCGAGGCCTATATTGACGGCATGCTCGTGAAGACCCCCAAGGCCGAGGACCACTTCTCCGACCTAGCGGAAATCTTCGACACCCTCCTGAAGTACAACATGAAGCTCAACCCTACCAAGTGCGCCTTCAGAGTAAGGTCCGAGAGATTCTTGGGCTTCTTAGTCACCCAGCGTGGGATCGAGGCCAACCCCTACAAGGTCTAGGCCGTCCTAGACATGCGCCCACCCACCTGCATCAAAGATGTTCAACGCCTTACCGGGCGCATTGCCGCGCTCAGCAGATTCCTATCCCGCGCGGCTGAACGATGCCTACCCTTCTTCAAACTATTGAGGGGACCTAAAATGGCATCTGCTACATTCGCGTGGGATGAGGAATGCCAAAAAGCATTCGCCGAGCTTAAGGAGTTCCTGGCTTCGCCTCCAATGCTTTCCAAGCCCGTACAAGGTGAAACCTTGCATCTCTATCTCTCGGTGACTCCATCTACAGTTAGCTCGGTCCTAGTCAGAAATGACTCGGGAGTCGAGAGACCGGTCTACTACACCAGCAAGGTGCTCAATGAGGCTGAAATAAGGTACCCCGCAACTGAAGAAGGATCTCCGTCCGCGCCCGGGCCGACCTGGGAACTGTTTGTCGACGGATCCTCTAACTCAGCTGGAAGCGGCGCCGGGATCCTCCTAAAGTCCCCCGAAGGAGCAGAGCTATAGTATGCCCTGAAGTTCAACTTCCAAGCATCTAACAATGCTTCCGAGTATGAGGCCCTCATATCGGGAGCCCGCATGGCCCGGTGGTTAGGGGCTGAGCGAGTCAGGATTCACACTGACTCCCAACTGGTCGCTAGCCAGGTCAACGGCAGTTATGAAGCTCGAGAAGCACCAATGATCAAATACCTCCAGCGGGTCAAGACCGTGGCACAACAGTTCGAGAGTTTTGAGGTAGTCCAAATAGCTCGGGAGGAAAACTCCCAAGCGGATGCCCTCTCTCGGATTGCCTCCTCTCTTGACCCTGAGGGTACTCGATCGGTCCTTCTCGAAGAGCTAGAGCAGCCGAGCATCGATTCGGAGCTCCTAGCGGTTGACTCGGCCTCCCCAAGCGACTGGTGTACCACGTACCTGCCGTGGCTCCAAGACTCTCAGGAGCCTCCCGACCCTCAGGAAGCCCGAAGATTGAAGTACCAAGCTCGGCGATTCGTCCCACTAGGCGTGCCAGACTGTTTGCGATGGGAGAATCTTGCCCTTATTTATTTATTTATTTATTTATTTATTAATGTTTATTTGGTTTATTTCATGTGTCGATCAACCAATTAACTAACTATTAGTTTAACTGACTGATTGACTGTGCGGGCGTGCTAGTCACGCGAGTGACGAGTTTATTATGCGCTCATTCTGACCCGTGTCGGGCGAGAGAGAGATTTGGTCGGGACCAGCAGTCTGCCATACCATAAAGGCTATGGCGTTAATTACAACCCCCACGAGGAAGGAAAATCTTTGATTAATTGCCGACATAGTAGGCTGTCGAGGCCGGAATAAAGATGCGATGTTATGAACATGACAAGATCACATGAGATGCATCTATCTATAATGCAAGAGAGGCATGGTTTGTTAAATTGGAGACCCTCGGTACAAGGCGGAGGACGTAGGTCTGAAGACCACCATCGCGCATAGCGGAGACTTCCGATCGGGCGTAACCCGATTTTCCGTCAGTGCCACTTGATATACCCGAGGGCCTATGCAGGCATGCACGCACGGTACTTATGATGACGTTAAGCATGGCAATAGAGTTATGAAAATGAACATTGACCAATCAAATTTAATAGACTCCACTAAAGTGATGAAAATGGCAACATATGCATGATGACGAAAGCAAAATGCTAACACACATGGTATTAAAACCATGATAATAAGCTCGTCCGGGGCTTGAGGAACTCCTTCCTTACTCGGTTTATTACTAATTAGGGTTTATTAGTCTCGACCACGGGAGACGAGGATCTCTCCGGAGGCGAGCAAGTGATCAGAACAGTGCAACCATTCGAAACCGGTGCGATCGCGTGTAGGGATTGGTATCCCAGCACGGCCAAACGTAGGGAGAAGGGCTTAACCCGACGCGGCCAAACGTAGGTAGAAGGGCTTACCCGGCGCGCCCATGGCCAAGGTTAATACGGCCCAATGGCCTTGGGGCGCACCGGTTTAGGGCACGTCGGGAAGGAGCCAGATAATTCATAAAAGACATGAGTCTAATGTTAATATGGCACGGGGGGGGATCACGCCGGATTAGGGCACACCGGATTAAGACCGCGCCGGTTTAGCTGATTTTCTTGAGAATTTTGAAACCATTTGAACTTATTAAGATGTTTTGAAGGTTTAAAGATTTAATTGGGTTTATTTCCTATTGAATTGAAGTCTGGGGCTCTCCAGGAGCACAGTCATGAGCCAGTGCGAGGTTCATACTCGAGCACGGAGGTTCCCTGACTCAGAATGAATGTTTTATTATGGCCAGTCCACAGAAATGACTTTGGTTGTCCCAAACCTGCCACAAATTGGGCAGCATCTCCCCTGTCCCTGGAAGGTTGCAGGAGAGAAACGAGGTCATACTGACTTGTGGAGTAAGCCCCTAAACTACCGATCTGCATAATAGCAGCCAGCAAATTCCCAACGGATAGGATACCCCGAGGACGAGCCTGCGAGGGGCACCGAAGCTCCGTGGGTGAAGACACAGAGATGAGGCAGCTGATAGCAGGAGCAACACCTCGAGGATAGGCCTACGAGGGGTGGTGATGCGGGACGGACACGGGAGACGACACTATTAGGTGCCACCCTCGGACTCTAGATGAAGACGCGACCAGCAGCACACACCAGGGAGACACTAAGCCCGACACTACGAGCTCCTAGTGGCAAAACGTCGCTAACAGAAGTGGAAGCTCACTCGTCGTCCCAAGCGATGGAAAGCGCGGACCGTGCGCGGTTAAGGAACCGGCGGAGGTCAAGGGTAGTCCGACTCAACTTCCGGACTCGGATCGAGTCACGGGACGGGTCACTCTCACTCTCACAGCGGTTACATGGACACACGGGCTAGTACCTACGCTCTCGGCAGCGGCAAAAG
The DNA here is from genome assembly GCA_022559845.1 of Amorphophallus konjac. Taxonomy (NCBI): domain Eukaryota; kingdom Viridiplantae; phylum Streptophyta; class Magnoliopsida; order Alismatales; family Araceae; genus Amorphophallus; species Amorphophallus konjac. The sequence goes on along the minus strand of CM040124.1, from coordinate 200,025,541 downwards.
ACTGTATACTAGCTAAGCAAATGAACACCAAGAGGTTCGGACCATTACCTCCACGCACCCGGCGTGGCGAAGACAACCCCGGCCGAATCATGGACTCCCGGTTAAACAATATCACATCAATACAAAGATTTGACCCACTCCACGAAGGGAGGTAAAAGGTCACATGTGGAGCCCGGGAATCATGCAACTCGGGTTGACGGGCAGCATCTTGATGTCGCCCGGCGGTGCCGAACTCCGCGTTTTCGTGCTTTCCGAACGGCGGGTTCTGCGGGCCCGCGGGGCCCACGGATGGCGCTGTCCTCCGGATCTGCGGGGTTGGGACCCACTATGATGGGGACCCCTGGTGGTGCGCCACCACGGACGGCGGTCGGCCGGGAACACTGATCGGGGGTCGATCGGTCCCGATTCCCAAGCTTTGAAGTTGCTGCCCACGGATTTTTAGTTGCTGTTTTCAGGCGCGCGCTCCGGCAAAAAGGGTCGCTGCGAGCAATCCCGACGTCAGATCGGGACGCATGAGCTATCGTTGGAAAGCTCTCTTCGAATGCTTCGATCTAGACCTAGAGAGATCTGCTGGATCTGGTCGGATCAGAACTTTATTGAATTTATAAGTCCTTGTTGTACAGTAACTGAAATCTCAGATCTGCAGGGCACTTGTCTGAGAACCACCATTGACCGCCTAGTAAACCTCCGATTCAGCTCTTGAGCTCTTCTTCAAAGTTGTAGGGTATCAAACCATGGAATTGGGACTATTTTTGGAATTGGATTTGGAGGTGGTGGTGATTTACTATGATTTTGGGGGTGATTGGTGGTTGGATCTGGGAATAGGGGGATAGAACTATAGCTGGGACTGAGAACGATTTTTAAAAAATATGAGATGGACGAACCAAAAATTGAGAAACATTGTGGATGAAGGGGTGGATGGGTGGAACCTCCAGTAAAATTGGGTGAACTAGCAGAAATCAAAAAGTGGATCTAATGTATGAAACTCAGGGCGGGGATGAATCTGGACAGAACTCTGGCAGAACCAAAATGGAAGAGGGGACAAAAATAAAAAAATATGAAACGAGATCTGAATGGCAAACCAAAATTTATGGGATGTTCTTGACACCTCTGGAACATCCACTAAAATCCCTAGATCTATCTGAGCTCGTGGCTGAGACAAGAAATTCATGGAAGCTCCTGTGGTACTGCACGGGCAGAACTCCATTGATGGCGATGGCGGTGCGGTGGCGGCTCGTGGTGGCGGCGGCGATCGTCGGAACCGATACACGAGGCGTCACACCTCAGAATGGAAGCCTTCACAGCTTCAAGGGGGAGAGGGAGGAGACAGGAGGGGGGCACACCAGCCATTGCTCTTGAATTAGTTTGAATCAAATGGCATTAATTCATCAAAATAGAAAATACAAGCTTAAATAGGTTACATCTCACATCCATCCACAACCATTGAATCTAGGGGATGGGAATGGAGGGTTGGGATGGAGTGTGACACACACACAAAAAATAAATACAAAACTACAAGCAGGGGGGCGGCCCTTGGACCAAGGAGTAGAATGTGGACTTGGTAGGTGGGGGTGGGTAGGCTCCTTGGACTTTTCAAGCCAATTGTCCCCCATGTGTCTTTTTACCATTCAAACTTCTAGATGCCTCCATTTGGCATGTTGATCGACGCCACGTGGGACCCTAGGCTGAGGTGGCCCAATGGGATGGGGCCTGGGGGGGCCCGTGGGGCCCACGGGGTCCGAATTGCACATAAGCCCGTATTACAATCAAAATGGCAAACCGAATGCAATGAAATAAACACAAATTACACACACATAAAGTCTAACTAAATATGATAAATGTCGGGACTCAGGGGGGCGTCTCCAGGCTATCTCTGAGCCAGATGGACGCTGAGGTGGCTCGAGTCGTGCTCCGTGTGCGGTACCGGTGGCTCGGCGTGTCGCGCCGCTCAACTGCTCGAGTGTCCGCACCAATTCTCCCCGGGTGGGAGAAACTCGACCCTGTCGAGTAAGGATTTGCATCGCTCCTGTATCGCTCCAGAAGGTCTGGATCGATCCGCTGCAACTCGCCATGTGTGATCCATGTGTCCTCAGTAGCGGGCCGTCCTCTCTATCGCACTAGGTAGCGCGGGTAAGATCCACTCCTGGTAACTGTCACTTGCTCGTCCAGTATACGATCTATATGCTCACGCTGCCATGAAAAAGGGGCTGGAGGTGGAAGTGGACACTCAGGTGTGGGATCACTCTCAAGGGGAGGAGATGGCTCAAAAGGCTTACTAGGGATCACTGCTGGGTCCCTATATGCAACAAGATCCGATACATTGAAGGTAGAGCTTATACCATATTCCTCGGGCAGGTCCACAACATACGCATTGGATCCAACGCGTTTCAACACTCTAAAGGGACCAGCTCTACGAGCTTGCAACTTCTTAACGGTTCCAAAGGGAAACCGTTCAGGTCTTACCCTGATCATGACATATTCACCCTCTTGGAACTCCGGTGGTGTCGATGGGCATCGGCTAGCTCTTTGTAACGTGCATTGCTGGCCTCACTCATGCAGACTCCTAACATGCCTAGCACTAGACTCGACAGACTCACTATGCACTCCTAAAATGCTTAGCAAAATAAAAACACACAGATGCACACACAACCCTAAACAACCCTACAGTTAGTCCGACCCAATCATATGTAAGGTGGTGCAGGACATCCGAATGTGTGCCATGCATACCCTAGGTGTGACCGAGGGTTGGTACAATCATAAGACGGTCCTTTGGATTTGGGAGGTTTGGGTGGGACTGGAGGGTAGGGTGTCTCTCGCCCGTGAACAGACTCGGTGGGTGCCGATGGCCCGGTCCATGGGGAAGGGGTATAATGGTGACCTCCCCTAAAGAAGTGGAATGGAGATTGTGGACCAAGGGACCCACTAAGAAAGGGATCGAAGGGATCAAAGAATGTGTGACCCCTCGATATGAATTCCCTCATCTCAAGATCCCATGTGTGGAATTCTAGAAGGTGTTGATGATCACCTTCATCCATCGACGTAGATGGGACTGTGTATAGCAGATAGGGCTCCTCCCTCGGGATAAAAGGAGTGAAGTCAGGCTTGGCCGGTAAGGGGAGGAGTAAAAGAACCTCCATGGTGATATGGCACGCAGTGTACACGGAGGTGATAGACCCTAAGGATGGATGTGTGAAGCTACGACCTATAGGTTGGTTAAAGCCTGGAGCCAACAAGTGCATAAAAGTTAGTTGCCAGTCTAACCCTTCAAGAAGGTCATCCAATGTATCCACACGGTGACTAGACCGAAAAGTGGTGTGAAATGAATGGATTGGCACCAGAGGTAGGATAGGGTCCATAGATGGGAGGGGAGATGGGGCCAAACCTATCTTAAGCCAGCTAAAGAGTGGCTCGGCTATGAGTAGCTTTCCCGTTAGAAACACGGGTAGCTCTTGCTGAGAAGGCTCCAAATAAAGATCAGAGAGTGAGGCTTCTCCAACCCTTTTGTCCCCTAGAGCTCGAGATGTCTGAGTGGGACACTGTCCTGCAAAGTGGCCGAATCCCAGGCAGCGATAACACTGCTGTCGTGAACCACTACGCTCCTTGATAAGTGCGTCCTTACCCTTATCCTTTTGACGGACAGGGGGTATAGGCAAAGGGGCTCTCGTGGGTGGGGAACGAGGATCCACTATGATGGGGAGGGGACCGTGGGATGGAACCATAGATGGCACCGGATTAGGACTACCGGCTGTTACCTCCTTAGGTTTGTGTTTGGTTCCTCCCTGGCTAGGAGGTAGGCAAGGGGGAAGCAGGGACTCGATATAAGCACACTTCCTATCCACTTTATCCAAAATGAGTTGGAAGAGTTCGGCAATGGTAGGGTTTGGAGAAGGAGTAATGTGGTGGACTCTCCCATATGAACTCGGCTTAGTCGTGGACCTAGGCTCTTCTACATGCACGGCACGTTGCCTCCGATTATGGCCCACTTGGGTGGATGTGATTGGGTGGGGTCGGTTGGAGGTGACCGAGCCGGGTAGGTAGACCTTCCTAAGTTCGTCCTTCATCTCATGCCACGACTCGATGGGCCTTTGCCTCCTAACCTCTCTCATGCGCTCAATGCTCTCCCATTTCCAGGCGGCTTTGTGGACAAGCCTCTCTCGGGCAAAACTGACTTGCATGGCATCGGACATGGTGTAACATTCAAAATATTTGTCCATCGCGGCCTCCCAATTGAGGTAGTCGCCCGGATCATTAGAGCCATAAAAATCAGAGGCTTCGGGCCTACGGAAGGGGAGAGGATGGTTGCCAAGCCCATGGGTGGACCAACGGCCATATTGCCCGGGTGATAGGGATTCCATGTGAAATTGGGGGGGGACTACATGTTGGACATGCCGACACTTGGACACGACACTAGACCGGTTATGCAAGGTTGGAATGCACTAACTAATGCAAACACCAACTAATGCACCTAGACCTAAACCAATATCCGGTACGTGGCGGAGATAAGCGATCCGAAGATCACTCGCGCAAGTACGCTACCTTCCCGATAGGCATAACCTAATGTTCGGGCAACGCCTTTTAATATACCGAGCTATTGGGTGAAATGCAATTTGAAACACTCTTTTTTTTGTTTGGAAAATGATGATGATCCTAGACTCGACTTAGACCATGATGCATGTACGACATATGCAATGACTACCCTAGACTCAACTCGCTCTGATACCAAACTGATGCGGGACGGACACGGGAGACGACACTATTAGGTGCCACCCTCGGACTGTAGATGAAGACGCGACTAGCAGCACACACCAGGGAGACACTAAGCCCGACACTACGAGCTCTTAGTGGCAAAACATCGCTAACAGAAGTTGAAGCTCACTCGTCGTTCCAAGCGAGGGAAAGCGCGGACCGTGGGCGGTTAAGGAACCGGCGGAAGTCAAGGGTAGTCCGACTCAACTTCCGGACTCGGATCGAGTCACGGGACAGGTCACTCTCACTCTCACAGCGGTGACATAGACACACGGGCTAGTACCTACGCTCTCGGCAGCGGCAAAAGACCGTATACTAGCTAAGCAAATGAACGCCAAGAGGTTCGGACCATTACCTCCACGCACCCGGCGTGGCGAAGACAACCCCGGCCGAATCACAGACTCCCAGTTAAACAATATCACAGCAATACAAAGATTTGACCCACTCCACGCAGGGAGGTAAAAGGTCACATGTGGAGCCCGGGAATCACGCAACTCGGGTTGACGGGCAGCATCTTGATGTCGCCCGGCGGTGCCGAACTCCGCGTTTTCGTGCTTTCCGAACGGCGGGTTCTGCGGGCCCGCGGGGCCCACGGATGGCGCTGTCCTCCGGATCTGCCGGGTTGGGACCCACTATGATGGGGACCCCTGGTGGTGCGCCACCACGGACGGCGGTCGGCCGGGAACACTGATCGGGGGTCGATCGGTCCCGATTCCCAAGCTTTGAAGTTGCTGCCCACGGATTTTTAGTTGCTGTTTTCAGGCGCGCGCTCCGGCAAAAAGGGTCGCTGCGAGCAATCCCGACGTCAGATCGGGACGCATGAGCTATCGTTGGAAAGCTCTCTTCGAATGCTTCGATCTAGACCTAGAGAGATCTGCTGGATCTGGTCGGATCAGAACTTTATTGAATTTATAAGTCCTTGTTGTACAGTAACTGAAATCTCAGATCTGCAGGGCACTTGTCTGAGAACCACCATTGACCGCCTAGTAAACCTCCGATTCAGCTCTTGAGCTCTTCTTCAAAGTTGTAGGGTATCAAACCATGGAATTGGGACTATTTTTGGAATTGGATTTGGAGGTGGTGGTGATTTACTATGATTTTGGGGGTGATTGGTGGTTGGATCTGGGAATAGGGGGATAGAACTATAGCTGGACTGAGAACGATTTTTAAAAATATGAGATGGACGAACCAAAAATTGAGAAACATTGTGGATGAAGGGGTGGATGGATGACCTTCCTGCGTCCAGCCACTGACTCTGTCTCGTGTAGAAATTGCCTCGGATAAAGGGTAGTCGACCCCATTGACTCGGGCATCTCAGGACAAAGGTGTCAGAGGGATTAGGAAGGAGAAGGCTACCTTCCAAGTTGAACATGGAAGAGAAAGGGGAGAGGGAACGCATATGAAAGCATTCTCCCCGCCAACCTACCAACTCTTTGGAAAGAAGAGAGTGCAGGCACCCTCCGAAGATTGAAAGAAATGAGGTGAAGAGCAGAAGAGGGAAAAAGAGGCTGCGGGGGGGAGAAAGAAACCAGCAGAGCTGGACGAGGAGGCAGGGGAGAGCCCGAGAAGGAGGGAGCTTAATTGGCTTCCTCTTCCCCTCCGTGGAGCGAGTAGGAAGGGACGGGCGGCAGGGATGCCTGATGCCCCCATCCGTCCACCATCTCGCCCCCCTGCAAGCGCCGCCGGAACTGATAAAAAGAAGACGACGTGCCTCCACACGTCGGACCTTCTTCAGACCCGTCCGTCGGCCGTCGGACCTCCTTCAAACCCGAAGCAGCAAGGACTCTCTGCCCTCTGTCATCGGCAGCTTCATCTTCCAGGGCATCTTCCACGCTCCAAATATAACGGCACAACGCTACGTGAAGAAAGAATGAGGAAAGACTGTCAGGGAAACCCCTAAGCGGTGGAGAGGAAGGGACGCCCGTCAGACCTTTTATAGGTGAAGGGAGGCTATTTTCCTTAAATGATTCTCTCCTCGAAAACACGCCAAAGGGATCTCTCCCTACGAACGGTCACCTCAAACTTTTCATTTTCCGCCCCAACGGGACACACGAAGCAACCATGCATTCAAAGCATGAGAAAATGGAAAGACACCCTGTCAGACTCTCACCCAACCATCAGGCGAGATCCACGCGAGAGGTATCGGCTCTTTCCAACCACTACAGATACGCTGAACAAAATACGGCAATGGTGATACGGAACAGATAAGTCTTCATCCTAACGCTCTTGCCTTATCTGTTTTTCTACACAAAAGAGGAAGTTTTTTTCTTCAAAAAGGAAAAAGACATACAAAAAGAGGAAGCAAAGCAGATACATCAGGCCTCAGGCCCACCCTGAAGCCCGGAAGTGGAGGGCTCAAATGGTTTGTGTTGTGCCCCTGTGATTTTGATGATAGCAAACACTATGAGTCAGCATTGCATATCATGGACATCTGTGTCTGAATGATAGTTCTGCTTTGGGCATATGAATGCGTTATCTTGCATTAGTGTAGACATACAGTTCATATAGCATTGCATATAGTTGGTGCACGATTGTCTGGAGCATATAGTTCGTGCACAACTGCATTCTACAAAGTCAGTGCACTCGGTTGCTTTATGATGTGCATCACTGGCCTATCTTTGTTCAAATCCATACACTCTGTGGAGACCATGCAACAAAAGGTCTAAGCACAAGGTTTGTGCATTGCATGCATTTATGGTCGATGCGTGTTCATTGTGCATGTCTGCACATTCCTTAGTGGCTAGTCTGTGCAACCTCCGGTTCATTCATTGATCAAGTCTATATAGCCACAGCCAATGCCATTCATGCATATACAATGTCTGCACAGTCTATACATCCGTCTCACTTAGCGTCTCTGTACATCAGTGCATTTTCAAGTCAGTGCATATTATGATCCGTCTCACTTAGCGTCTTTGTGCATGGAGCATTCAAGTTAGTACAGCTTGTGTTCACAGCATAAGCAAAGTCTGCACATTGCCGTGTTCGTCTCACTTAGCGTCTCACTTAGCATCTTTGTGCATGGAGCATTCAAGTCTGTACAGCGCCGTGTTCACATGCTTCAAAGTCTGTACAACGTCCTTCGCATGCACACAAAGTCTATGCATCGGTCAAGTCTGCACATCACTTCATGCTTCATATACTCAAGACAAGTCTATACATTGTCACCTGCTCGTGAATCTCTTCTAAGTCTATACATTGCCGCTATGTGTGTGCATCATTTAGCAAGTCTATACATCCGTCAGCCTTGCCTCTTGCTCGCAAAGTCTATACAGACTTGCTGCATGCGTCAGTTAAGCAAGTCTATACAGACTTAGTCCATGCGTAAGCCTAGCAAGTCTGTACACTGGTGTCGTCTGCACACATGTCATAGCAAGTCTGTACATTGGTGGCAAGTTTGTACATTACCCTGCCTCAGGCACGCTAAGTCCATACACTATGCATTTGGGCATCGTTCATTACAGCAAGTCTGTACACTCGATTGGTGGCTTGTTCATGCATCATCTATCAAGTCTATACATCGTGTGTTCACATCATTTGAGCAAGTCTGCACATTGCTACATGCTGAGTCAAACATTCATTTGGCATGCCTGAGCATTCATCGTCAATGTACATACTTCACCATATGCATACTGCAGCATGTGCTATCAAGTCTACACACTCGTTGCCTGCATCTCATGCATTCAAAGTCTGTACACTCGTGAATGAAATGTTCATGCATTCATTCTCGTTGTACATACTTTCTCATATATGCACACTACAATTGATGCATCAAGTCTGTACCGGATCATTTATCAAAGTGACTCGATGCATTCAGTTCTTTCCTGTCAGATAAATTAACTCACACTGATAACAAATCTGTTCTAACAGTACTGCTGATTCGAGGAGATTAATGAAGTCTCGTGATCCAAGAATGGAGATGGCTCAGGATCGTGACACGTGTCATCCTACAGACTGAGATGCTGCCACGCAACCAATGTGTTAGGGCAGGAATTCGTGGAAGTCACACGCCCACCTTCCTGCTATAAAGAGGAAGCTTCTCCTTCGAGTGAAAGAACAAGAAAGCAAGCAAGTGAGAGTAGCAGAAGTAAGCGTGAAGCAGAAAGAAGTGCAGCAGAGAAGAAAAGATCAAGTGAGCCAGTAGAAGAAGAAAAAGAGAGAACATCAGAGAAAGAAGAGAGCTCGAGAAGGAAAGAGGAAGAGAGATTCAGAGATTGAGAAGAGAAGAGGAGAGGAGAGAGCTTTTCTTGAAGAATTTTTTAGTATGTTCGTGGATCAAATCCAGAACGACTATGCTCATTGGAGGTAACTGGTTTTTATTTTTCCCTTTGATTTTTTGGTTTTCCCTTTTCTGCCTTTACCATCCTTGTTCTTCTGATCCTCTGGTTTGAGGTCGGGTTCCTCCTGTGGTCTAAGGAGAAGAGAGACTTGTGTCTCTGATTGCCAATGACTGGGTGTCACTGGTGGTTTCCCTTCGGTTTGGAGGAAGAGAGACTTGTGTCTCTGGTTGCCAGTGACTGGGTGTGACTGGTGGTTTCCCTCCGGTTTGGAGGAAGAGAGACTTGTGTCTCTGGTTGCCAGTGACTGGGTGTCACTGGTGGTTCCCCTCCGGGTTGGAGGAAGAGGGGAGGTTGTTCCCCTGGTCAAGCTGTTAGGCAGCACCTGTTTGCAGACTGAGTCTGCGGTTCTAGCTCTTTCTAGTGGAAGCCTCACTTCGGTTTGGAGTGAGGGGTGGACGTAGGTCTGTGGACCGAACCACCTTAAAAATCTATTGTGTACTGTGGTTTGATTGTCATATCTGATTCGCTAGATGCTTGCATAGGCACGATCTGTTTCTTACACCTAGTAACTGTTAGGCTTGCTCACCGAAAGTGTGTTTCAAGTCTTGATAGAGTCTTGTCTGATCTTCCTTCCATCTTTCATTCCGCATCTCTGATTGTTACAGTTTCTAATCGGAAGAAGTTTTTAAAGGGGAAATCCATTCACCCCCCCTCTGAATCCATAGCACCTATCTCATCAATTGGTATCAGAGCAGGTTGCTGTGCATTGGATCCATCGATCCACGGCAGATCCTGCATCTTTCGTGGTGCATTTCAGAGTGGGTTTCTGGTGCTCAGTGTTTTGCTTCACTGACTTAGTGCCTTACTTTGCTCATCTGGTTGCGGTGCATTCTTGTCGATTGTCTTGTGCACTGTTGTTTATTATCTGTTGTAATGGCTAATCCGCCAATTTTCAAAGGTAATGATCTTGATCTATGGCTGGAGAACTTACATCGGTATGTTAGATTGACTGATCCTGAACTTTGGAAAGTAATGATCCACGGTCCACACAAATTATCAAAAGATAAATCTAGATGGACTGATAAGGATAGACTGAAAGACTCTGTCAACTCGAGAGCATTAGATTTAATAAAAGCATCACTTGACAGAGCTCTAATTTCATATGTTTCTTCTTGCAGGTCTGCCAAGGAGATTTTGGAGGAACTAAAGCTCACCAAGAATCGCAACACATGTCTGATGGTTGACGATGATGGACAGCAAGAAGAAAATGAAGAAGAAGATGAAGATTATGTGGAGGATACTTCGTCACAGGTAAACTCTAACACTGATAATTTTTCTCTGGAAAGTATGATTGCGTTGAATGAGCATTTATTAAACAAATATGATAAAATTAAATCTGAGAAGAGAAATTTGAGAAAAGAAATGCTGTATGAAATCAGAAGTATGAAAGTGGAAAATGAAAATCTAAAGTCAGATATGAACAGAAAAGAAAATGCAATGAAACACTTGAAGTCTGAGAATGAGAGTTTAAGGAATAGACTCATCAAAGAAAATGATTCTTGCAATGAATGTGCTGTTCTAAGAGATTTGGTTAATGATATAGATCATGATGATAATTTGCAAAAGGAATTAATTAAATCCCTGAAAGAGGAAAACAAATTATTGTTGGAAAAGAAAATTGAGGTTGAAGAAAGTAATGAAAAACTGGTGAGAAATTTAGAGCTTGTCAGTTCTGAATTGGAAAATATGAAATCTGAAAATGAAAAACTCAAAAACCAGTCCAAGGAATTTGAACACAAGTCAATGAGTCTTGAAAAAGAAAACAGATTGATCTCTGAAAAATTGGAGGCTGATAGAGTAATAAATTTAGAGATTCAGAAAAATCTCAACAAACTTCAATCTGAGAAACAACAAGAAAAGTTTTATGAATGTCAGTCTTCCTTAGATGATTGGATGTTTGATGATGATCTCCTAGAGAAAAATAGGAAATTGAAAGAGGAAATCAACAAGCTGAAACATCTAAACACCCAACTGTCAGATAGGCTATTGACAATTGAAAAAGGTAAGTGTGTGAGCATGGATAATTCTGATAGGTTGGTGGATGCTGAACAAGAAATTGAGAGTCTAAAAACCATCAACCAAATGTTGAGTGGAAATGTCACTTGCTGTGAACAGAAGATAACTGGATATGAGCTTACAATCACATCCCTTCAACAAGAAGTTGATGATCTTTACAAGTCCCTATCTGAAGCTGACAATGAAATAAAATTAAAACAGGAAGTTGCAAAACTCAAAAGTCTGAATGATGCCTTGCATCAACAAGTCATTTCCTGTGAAACAGATCTGTCCAGATATGAAGCTAATATTGATGTCTTAAATTCTGAGATTCAAGATTTGAAAAATTCTCTATCAAAATTTGTCAAAGGAAAGGACAATCTGAATAAACTTCTTGGAAAGAGTGATAATTTTCAGAGACAGGGATTGGGTTACAGTCCGACAAATAAAAGGATCAATGGGAATAAAACTTCCACTGTGTTTGTAAAAGCTTCTGATCAAAAGAAAACCTCTGGTCCTTCTGTTTTTCAATTCACTGCACAAAAGTCCACTGTCAGTCCCAAAACTGTAGAACAAACTCAAAAATTGAAAACGAATGAAAATCTACAGAGAAAGGACAAAGACACTCCTGTTGGTACAAAGAAAGTTGCACACAAGACACATGATCTCTCACACACTCATATTAAAAAGGGGTCATGTTATTATTGTGGAAGATTTGGTCATATGATGCATAACTGCTATATCCTGAAATCTGATGAATTGAATGCTCATAATAGAATGAAGAAAATTAAAAATTCAGGAAATACACATATGCATTTTATTAAAAACTCATCCAAGAATCAGTTTGCCCAGAAGAGGCAACTCAAATGTTCCCATTGTGGATGATCTGGTCATGCAAGACATGATTGCTGGTTCTTGAAGAAGAATGAGTTCAAAGCTCTAGAAGAACCATTGTTCCAAGGGGACCTTATGGTCATTTATCTGACAACTCTGGTAATATGACTACTAAATTCTGGTCAGGTTTTCATAGAAGAAATTCTTTTGCTTGCTCTTACTGTGGAAAGCATGGCCACACAGTCAAGGACTGTTGGCACGCTCAAGGTGGAAAATTCAACTCTAAACATGTCAACCTTCCTACAAAAGAAAATACTTTTGGTAGAAATAATGTTGCTTTTAAGGAAAAATCACTTGCTTGTTTTGAATGTGGAAGGTCAGGCCACCGAGCTTCCGACTGCTGGATGGCAGGATATGGAAAACAATATGTTCATGCTAATATAGAAACTGTCATGTTAATGCACAAAAATTCCATGCTAATAATTATGTGCAAAACAAAAAATCAAAGCATGTTGTTTCCTGTCATTATTGTGGGAAATTTGGGCACTCCATGAATGACTGTTGTTTAATGATATTTGATGACTCAAAAGCCCAAGGACTATGGAAAGCACCCATCAAAGGTGCTATTAACCATGCAGGACCCAAGACTGTTTGGGTACCTGCCCATGCCAAATAGTGTGCTAACCTGCAGGTGTGTCTTGGGGGCTGAAGAATAAAAGGGGTAATAATCCAAGGCACTCAAGAATGAAAAGCCCATGACTGTACTTTTCAGGTTAGTTCTGAAACCTTGTTTTAAATTCTGTTATATGAAATTGTTTACTTTAGATGTTTGCATATCATGATAATCTCGTTTGTTGAATGCATTACATATCTATGTTATGATGCATAATCTGTCAAAACTCCCTATATTCTGTCATTGCACTTGTTGCACTTAAAATCTTCATACATTGCATATAGTCAGGGGGAGTTTGGTTATCTCTGCATAATGTTCATGACATTCATGTTTAGGAAATATCTCCAGGAGAGTCATTTCATATGCATGCATGTAGAGCAGTGGATTGCGTATCATCAAATTTGAAAAATCTAAAAAGAAATGACTCATTGCATCTAGATAGGGGGAGCATTTTTGAATTCTTAAGTCTGTCACACTGAACACTTTCTGTCTACTTATCTGAATAACTCTCATGTGTTCTCACACTCTCTCCTGATGATGAATTCTGCCTTTTATTCATTAAGTTTTTCGAAGAAGAGCTTCTCTCAACTTTCTTCATGGCACTCCTGTCAGCTGATCTGTCTGTATTCCAGACTCAGCTATTGATTCTGTCTGCTATGAGTTCAATTGCTAGCTTGTTCCTATCATTCACATTTCCTCATATCTTATCAAGACCGGTCCAAGCTAATCTGACTTGATTTTAGTCTTTAATGCTGGCTTCTGAATTGCACTGTTCTCTCAATAAAAATGGTTTGTTGCTTCATCTGAATGAGGGAAGATTTTTGCTTGTGTACCCTAGTCATAAATCAGACATATTCTGTAAATAAGAATCTTCTATTATACTGGCTTAAGAATGTCTGATGAATGAAATTGATTTAAGACTAATGTATTTATTAGGTTTTGATGTAAAAGACTTGAAAATATCTGAATCATTATTTTAATAAATCTTAACCAATTGTCTCATGCAACTTCATGCAAAATCTTCTAAAATCTGAAATGTTAAACGACATGGCTACCTCTGGTTAAGATACATGTAGGAAATATTGTTCTTAAACAATAAAGTGTACTGAGCTTTGTCTGGAAAACTTGAAAATATGAGAAAGAAAATAATGCAAGAGCAATGACTTTGGTCACAGAGAAACTGCGTTCTCTATCAAAGAAATAGAGCAAGCCCATGTCATGAAGTGCCATAGTTACCTCTCTTATAAAAATGATTGAAAATCTGGCAGAGCAATGGCATGGTTGTGTTGAGTAACTGGGGATTCTGGCCTCTGATCAAAGTGTCTCCTCATGTAAAAAGACACTCCACATTGCTAACTCTGTTCTCCTTGAGAGGTAATATGGTTGTCAAACTGAGCAACTGGGTCACTTCACCTAAGACGTGTTGTGCCCCACGTAAAAAGGTGTTGACTGAACCAAACTTGCTCAGGAAAAATAAGTGTTGATCAATAGAAAATTCTAAAAAATTAAAGACAAGTTCAGACACATTTATCTCCGTTTAATCTCAATATTATCTTGTGTAACTTCCATAGGAGTCATTGAATTTAAATGAGTAAGATGGAAGGAGGTTAAACATGAATATCAGATGAGTTTTTGGTTCATTTCTATTAAAAGGTGTTTCAGATATGAGTATTGAATTTTCTTGATAAACATTGAATACATCACTCTTAAATCATGAAAGTAAGTTTCAACTCATTCATAATCTATTATAATTGAAGAGTCTGAAATTCGGTTATCAAGATTTATGAATTTGGTGTGCTAACGAAAATCTTACTTTCTCATTTATTCATTGTGCTTACAGATTGTGGTAATCCTTGAGTGCCCATGTGTTTTTGCTGATGGATGCTTATCACCTCTTGACATACCTCAACTCATTTCTGGCTTTAAGGGGGAGATTAATCTGCTTGTCACTTCTTGGCTATCCTTCACCATACCCTATTCTTATTTCTTCTCACCTCAGTTTCTCAGGTGGAGTAGGGTCACATGTTGTGCATGATCTTATCTGGCTGGTATAGGAGAGCATACAGCTGCAACATAGACTTGATTTGTGCTTCAATGTTTAACTGCCTCTGTGTCCTTCATGTCTAAATGACTGAGTAAAAGGGGGAGTATTTAATTTATTCATATCATGTATGTTTGTATTTCTCATCTCAAACTATCTTTTCTTTTTGATGAAGTCAAAGGGGGAGAATAGTTTGACATGAGTCAGTGTGACTCATAGTGTTGCCATCATCAAAAAGGGAGAGATTGTTGTGCCCCTGTGATTTTGATGATAGCAAACACTATGAGTCAGCATTGCATATCATGAACATCTGTTTCTGAATGATAGTTCTGCTTTGGGCATATGAATGTGTTATCTTGCATTAGTGCAGACATACAGTTCATATAGCATTGCATATAGTTGGTGCACGATTGTCTGGAGCATATAGTCCGTACACAACTGCATTCTACAAAGTCAGTGCACTCGGTTGCTTTATGCTGTGCATCACCGGCCTATCTTTGTTCAAGTCCATACACTCTGTGGAGTCCATGCAACAAAAGGTCTAAGCACTAGGTTTGTGCATTGCATGCATTTATGGTCGATGCGTGTTCATTGTGCATGTCTGCACATTCCTTAGTGGCTAGTCTGTGCAACCTCCAGTTCATTCATTGATCAAGTCTATACAGCCACAGCCAGTGCCATTCATGCATATACAATATCTACACAGTCTATACATCCGTCTCACTTAGCGTCTCTGTACATCAGTGCATTTTCAAGTCAGTGCATATTATGATCCGTCTCACTTAGCGTCTTTGTGCATGGAGCATTCAAGTCAGTACAGCCCGTGTTCACAGCATACGCAAAGTCTGCACATCGCCGTGTTCGTCTCACTTAGCGTCTCACTTAGCATCTTTGTGCATGGAGCATTCAAGTCTGTACAGCGCCGTGTTCACATGCTTCAAAGTCTGTACAACGTCCTTCGCATGCACACAAAGTCTATGCATCGGTCAAGTCTGCACATCACTTCATGCTTCATATACTCAAGACAAGTCTATACATTATCGCCTGCTCGTGAATCTCTTCTATGTCTATACATTGCCGCTATGTGTGTGCATCATTTAGCAAGTCTATACATCCGTCAACCTTGCCTCTTGCTCGCAAAGTCTATACAGACTTGCTGCATGTGTCAGTTAAGCAAGTCTATACAGACTTAGTCCATGCGTAAGCCTAGCAAGTCTGTACACTGGTGTCATCTGCACACATGTCATAGCAAGTCTGTACATTGGTGGCAAGTCTATACATTGCCATGCTTCAGGCACGCTAAGTCCATACACTATGCATTTGGGCATCGTTCATTACAGCAAGTCTGTACACTCGATTGGTGGCTTGTTCATGCATCATCTATCAAGTCTATACATCGTGTGTTCACATCATTTGAGCAAGTCTGCACATTGCTACATGCTGAGTCTACACATTCATTTGGCATGCCTGAGCATTCATCGTCAATGTACATACTTCACCCTATGCATACTGCAGCATGTGCTATAAAGTCTACACACTCGTTGCCTGCATCTCATGCATTCAAAGTCTGTACACTCGTGAATGAAATGTTCGTGCATTCATTCTCATTGTACATACTTTCTCATATATGCACACTGCAATTGATGCATCAAGTCTGTACATGATCGTTTATCAAAGTGACTCGATGCATTCAGTTCTTTCCTGTCAGATAAATTAACTCACACTGATAACAAATCTGTTCTAACAGGACTGCTGATTCGAGGAGATTAATGAAGTCTCATGATCCAAGAATGGAGATGGCTCTGGATCGTGACACGTGTCATCCTGCAGACTGAGATGCTGCCACGCGGCCAATGTGTTAGGGCAGGAATTCGTGGAAGTCACACGCCCACCTTCCTGCTATAAAGAGGAAGCTTCTCCTTCGAGTGAAAGAACAAGAAAGCAAGCAAGTGAGAGTAGCAGAAGTAAGCATGAAGCAGAATGAAGTGCAACAGATAAGAAAAGATCAAGTGAGCCAACAGAAGAAGAAAAAGAGAGAACATCAGAGAAAGAAGAGAGCTCGAGAAGGAAAGAGGAAGAGAGATTCAGAGATTGAGAAGAGAAGAGGAGAGGAGAGAGCTTTTCTTGAAGAATTGTTTAGTCTGTTCGTGGATCAAATCCAGAACGACTATGCACATTGGAGCTAACTGGTTTTTGTTTTTCCCTTTGATTTTTTGGTTTTCCCTTTTCTGCCTTTACCATCTTTGTTCTTCCGATCCTCTAGTTTGAGATCGGGTTCCTCCTGTGGTCTAAGGAGAAGAGAGACTTGTGTCTCTGGTTGCCAGTGATTGGGTGTCACTGGTCGTTTCCCTCCGGTTTGGAGGAAGAGAGACTTGTGTCTCTGGTTGCCAGTGACTGGGTGTCACTGGTGGTTCTCCTCCGGGTTGGAGGAAGAGGGGAGGTTGTTCCCCTGGTCAAGCTGTTAGGCAGCACCTGTTTGCAGACTGAGTCTGCGGTTCTAGCTCTTGCTAGTGGAAGCCTCACTCCGGTTTGGAGTGAGGGGTGGACGTAGGTCTATGGACCGAACCACCTTAAAAATCTATTGTGTACTGTGGTTTGATTGTCATATCTGATTCGCTAGATGCTTGCATAGGCACAATCTGTTTCTTACACCTAGTGACTGTTAGGCTTGCTCACCGAAAGTGTGTTTCAAGTCTTGATAGAGCCTTGTCAGATCATCCTTCCATCTTTCATTCTGCATCTCTGATTGTTACAGTTTCTAATCGGAAGATGTTTTTAAAGGGGAAATTCATTCACTCCCCCTCTGAATCCATAGCACCTATCTCATCAGTCTGCCCCCGGCATCCTCGGCGATGGTCGACCCTGGCACTGACCCCACCGGCGTGGGAACTGCCTCGGTTGCTTGCCCTCCGGAGGCATCCGGAGTTGGCGACCCCTTGAACGAAGAGCCCCTATGATCCTCTTCATCCTGTGCCGTAGCAGAGGAACTGGAGGATGACAAGTCTGAGTTATAGCGTTACCCGGATGGGAAGTCAACTACCCCGGACGCCTGCTCCTCAGCATAAGAGACGGCCCAGTCGTGGCCTTGCTTGAACCCCTTGCGGATGCCGCGGCGAAGTGCTAACTCGTAGTAGGGGAGGGCAGCCTCCTTAAGGTCCACCCGGTAGGCCTCTGTGCTTTTGTACTGCTCGAGAGCCTCCGCCCCGGCCGATCCCACCCTACCAGCGAGCTCGAACTTCTCCCACTCCGCCTTAGTTGACTTCCGCTCGGCCTCAGCCATTCACTTTTTGTCCTCCGCTGCCTGCTTCTCCGCCTCGGCCCGATCAGCCTCGGCCTCCTATCGAAGGCGCTCGGCTTCCTCCGCTCGGTCTACAAGCTCTGCACGTTCGGTCTCGCACCAGCCATCCAGCTCAACGCATGCAAGGCGCTCCTCTTCAAGAAGCCTGTTCTTCCTCTCGAGTGATTCGCGGGCCTTAGATAGCTGCTCGGTTATCGATCGAGTCTCCACCTGGCTCGACCGCACTAGCTCCCTGACTGAGGAAAGCTCCCTCCGAAGCCCGTCACGCTCCTCGGCAAGCCGAGCCAACCTCCTATCAGACCCACCAAGGGTCCAGGCCAGGTTCGCTTGCTCCCACTGAGACCAAGCGTACGCTTCTGCCAGAGTGGCCCCCATCTGGGCCAGGGCCATGCCGCCCTCCATAACCCCAGCGAGGGCCGTGGATGGAGAGTACTGCCTACCTCCCCCCCCTCACCTTCGCGGCTATACCGCGGCATACCTGGTGCAAAGGGTCCGAGATACCAAGCCTCTCCAAGGCCGCCGGAACAGAGAACCCCCCATCGCCCGGCGCCCCACCGAGTTGCTCGGACCAAGCCCCGGCCTCGGTCACCTCTCGTGCCTCGACCGGATTTTTATGCGGCCCCCCAACTTGGACTGGCTCGGCACCTGCACCACCACCTGAAGCTCCAACCTTGGCCACGGCCCCAGCATCCCCTACCTCAGCCACGGCCCCCTCGGCTCCTACCGAGGGGAGAGCCGGGCCAGTACCGTTGCCAGTCACAAAAGCAGCCCCGGCACCCTCGGCTCCGGTCGAAGGAAGAGCCGAGCCCGCATCGTCCCCGCCCGCAGGAGCAGCCCCAACCTCCTTGACCCCCTATTGCTCGGTGGGTGGGAGAGCTCACCCGGTAGGGTCGGCCCCATCATGCTCGGCGGAGGGGCGAGCCGCAGCAAGGTCACCTCCGACTGCGGGTACGACCTCGACATTTTGGCCCGCTTCCTAGCCCTCGCGGCGGCCCGAATCATGCCTTCCATGGGGTCCTTGCGCTTGGACCCCCGCGGCCTGGACGATTCACCCTGGGCCGCCCCCTTGCCCTTATCTCTTGTTTGGGAGCGATGATGGGAATCGACACCGAGCCAGTACCTTTTCATATTGCATTTATATCCTTTAGTTTATTTTTATATCCACGGGAAAGTATACGCGCAATTGTACGGCTTTATCGACCAATGTGTCATTCCCTAGGATTGTGTGAGTTTTTGTGCAAATGTGTAGTAGGTCCAGTTAGGGGGCCCCCTCCCCTTCCCCATTGGTCCACCTCATCCATGTGGGGCTAGTCAACCATCCTAGGTGGCCATCTAGAAGGTTTGAATGCTAATTGACCGCATGGGAGATAAAGGGGTTAAAATTTCAAAGGTAGGCCACCTACCTTACCTACCTAGTCAAAGCAGTGCTCCATTCATATGTAATTTATTTTTTTTGAGTTTTGACCACATGGGGATGAAAATGACATATTTCTCACGAAATTATCAGCCCCCCCACCCCTTGCTATTTTCTATATAAGCCTATGTATAGTGTCATTAGAGATTAATGAAGAAAAATTTATAAAATTGGCTTGAGCCATTGAAGGGTGTGCCCTTGTTCCTCTCTCCCCCTGGTCTTATTCTCCTCAAACCTCAAGATCTAGAGTGTATCCCCCTTATATCATCTCCTCTCAACCTCCGGTGATCGTTTGCTCCGCCGCCACCGTCGTTCGTGCCGCCTTCGAGCCGCCACGGGATCGTCTTCGGTTTTCTGTCCTGCTGGACAGAGGTGTAGTTCGAGAATTCCTGAAGCCAGCCACGAGTTTCGATCGATTTGAAATTTTGCGGGTTGGTTCCTATCTTCTATCCCATTCTCCACAAAACAATCCAAGTTCAAAAGCCACCGTTTCATATTTTTTCCATTTCGTTCATCTCTCAATCTCAGATCTGTTCCGTCACTGTCTACAGTGATAGTAGCTCTGCGTTCTCCACCATCAACCACCCTTTTGATTTTCTTTAGACCTTCCAATTTAACTGTGTGTTTTGTCCATCGTCCCCTACCACCACAATTGTTCTTAAATTTTTATCATCCTTCTAGCTATTTTTCGAAATTCATGTTCTACCAGAGCTACAGTACTTTCAGTCAGATCCCAGATCCGACCTTCGTCCACTAAACAAATCACATAAAATCATAGACACATCCAAACTTGTCCAAACCAATTTTCCCATCTTCCCAGATCCATTTCCAACAACTTTGGTGAAGAACACAACCCCAGATTCGAAAGTCTCTCTCGCGGTCAAAGGCAATCCACAGGGAAGTTCTCTGCTAACCTGTGATTTCAGGAACTATACAATAGAAGATTGAAAATTCCATAAGTCAAGATCCGAGCAAATCCTGGCCAGATATTTAGCCCTAGGTTGAAGAACATCAAGCTAGCTTTCTAACGGCACCAGTCTCGTGTCGATCCGACGTCGGGGCTGATCGCAGCGTCCGTTCTCGCCGGACCGCGCGCTACAAAACAGCAACCACCAGTCCGTGGACAGCAAACCCGACGGGTGCCGATCGGAGCCGCCCGACCTTCGGGCGACTTTCCAGCATGCTGCCAGCCCGGGGATCGCTTCCACCAGTGTCCCCACCACAGTGGTTACACCGGGTCCCACACGGCCCCTCCAGACAGCACGTGGGCCCCACTGTCACTAGTTCGGGTGCTGCCGAAGCTACGCGGAAAGCCGCCCGTCAACCCGTATTCGATCCTCCCGGGCCCCGTTGTGTCGCCCTTTACCTCCCTACATGGAGTGGGCATATTTCCATTGCTGTAATATTCATGTATTAACTATCCCGGGAGCACGAGTTCGGCCGGGCCCGTCGTCCCCACGCCGAGCGCGTGGAGGTATCGCATTCGCTCCCTTACTTGGCATTTTACTTAGTTTTCATATATACTTGCTTATGCCACTGCTAGAGAGTATGATAGGGTAATTAGCTCGCTTTCTATTTATATCACCACTGCTGCGAGAGAGAGTGTTACCGTCCCGTGACCCGATCCGGGCACAAGTGAGAGCCGACCACCCTAGCTCACAGTCGGTTTCTCAACCGCGCACATCCGACGCTTCCCTCGTTAAGGGGCAGTCACGAGCTTGTCATGCTCGTGTCTCGTCCCGCATCAAGCGACCCGTGGGAGCAGCCGATTCATCAGCAGTCGAGTCATCGCCAAGCTCGATCACCTCTGCGACCTCCTTCAAAGCCTCCCGCCTGGTGTCTGCATGAAGAAGAAGACATATTCAGGAAAAGAAAAGTGATCCCAACATCCAAAGGAGAACCTAGTTTGTGGCACCTGAGCCCGACGGATGCAGCCGCGTAAGAAGACACCGCTCGATATTCTCTGGAGTAACCAGCTCTTCGGTGGATTGGCGGTGCTTCAGCAAGATAGCAGCATATTTCTCCACATGTGGAGGGAACTCATCCTGCCTAGGAGGGATATTCTGGTGGAAATTGGGGATTACTAGACACCTCCAGGTTTCCTCCACTGAACAAATCCCCACCCAGAAGAATTGAGTTTTCCACCCCTTATGCGAAGAATCCTTCGCCGCCAAGGAGATACAGCTCCTATTCCGCCTCGCCTGGATGAAGTAGAAACCCTTGCCGACCGAAGGATGTGCTTTCAACTCAAAGAAATAGTGAAAGAGGTCTAAGGAAGGAGGAACTCCACACTAGCGGCAAAGAATGCGGAAGGTGGAAAGAAGGAGATAAGAATTGGCTACCAACTGAATGGGCGCCAACAAGAAAAAATTGAGAAGCTAAAGAACAAAAGGTTCGAAGGGATGGCGGAACCCACCCTTCCACGACAGAAGGAAAGTACAGATGTGGCCTGTACGAGAGTCCAGGCTCGTCTCGTATGGAGAAGCCACGACAAAGTGAAACTTGTGGGGCAGGCGATACTGGTGCTCCAGCCTTCTCACATCCGCCTCCCCCATTTCACTATAGTTTGTAACCGGCGCCTTCACCACTGGCTCATCCTCCCACTCCTCAGCATCCGAGCGCTGGTCCGCCATGGAATCCGAAGAAGAATTTGAGGAAAGGTGATCTCGGGACCCCGAAGATTCCGGGGGAAGAGGAGGCCGCCGGACTACCTCCGCGGTTATCTCCGCCAACTCCACGAACGCCGCTGCAAGCCTCTGCTCTCCCATCGTGCCCTCACGACGCATCGAAGAGCCCAAAAGCAAGAATGGAGGAGAGCCAAAACCCTAAAGATGGAGGAAGTCTGGAATGACAGCAAGCGCCCAACGCCTATATCCCCACGCGGGAGGCGGCGCGTCGTTCCGACCTCCGAGAAAAGGGGGGTCCTTCAGTTCAAATCCGTGAGGATCATCATTATTACGGGCCCAGGTGACCACGGCACGTGGCTTCCTAACACCACCAGATCTCCACCCACCTGAGCCACGCTGGTCTAAAACCCCAACAGCTACTCTTCCGAGCTTACTAAAGCTCGGGAGTAGGAGGGGGACAAGTGGAGAGCGGGATTTCTGTAGCCCATCTAAGAGCAACCAAACTAGGTCCATCAGGATCAAATGAGGCTTAGCTCATCCAAGTGACAGCCCCATAGTGCCCACTTAGGCTAAAAAGCCCAATAAGATTACTCGGGATCTCATCCTTCCTAGGCGGCCCTTAGGCTCCGAAGGCCTGAGCATTAGTTAGAACGGACGAAGACCCATGCCCGAGTTATCCCCTCATCGGGATAGAGGCAAGCGCTTAGCGCCCACTCTGACCTATCTTCATCCGAGCTATGCATATCGCCCAGACAGGGTTGGCACCTTTTATGCTCGGACCGATCGATGATTGCTTATCCACGTTGCCGTTGAAGAGCCCTTAATGAGCAGGAGTTTATGAGGATAAGAGACCCATGATCCCTCAAGGCTATGAAGATCCCACGAAAAGGACGTAAAGATCCCACGATGAGGATGTAACTCCCGCCTGAAACTCCTCAACTTACGGGACTCATAAAGTGAGCACACTATATAAACTTGGGACTCCCTCTAGCGAAAGGTAAGGGCAATACACGCCTAAAATCCCCTGAGCAGGAACCACTTCACCACCTTGGTGTAGGGGGATCTCGTGCACCTCTTTCTACTTCCCTCTCGATCTTCCAGCATTACTCTACTGACTTAGGCATCGGAGGGTTTTCCCCAGGGAACCTCCCCTGGGCCCCCTGATCAGTTTCCCTTTCTCTACAGTTTACTGTTCGGTGATCATCTACCCAGCTCAGGAGCAGCGCGAGATCACTCCCCTTCAGCTTTCAGCCTAGCAACAGGTGCATAGGATTCATCAAAATCAACACCAAATTCCTGACAGTAGCCCATGGCTACTAGTCTGGCTTTATTTCTAGAAATTATTCTATCTTCATTCAATTTATTCTTGAACACCCACTTAGTTCCTATGACATTTGAATTCTCTGGTCTTGGAACTAGCTCCCACACATTGTTTCGTTCAAATTGTCCTAGTTCCTCATTCATTGCATTAACTCAACCTTCATCTTTTAAAGCTTCTTCAACATTTTTGGGTTCTATTTGAGAGACCAAGGTAACTAGGTCTTGATTTTGAACATTTCTAAAATGAGATCTTGTCCTAGGGGGTTCATTCAAATCTCCTATGATGTTTTGGACAGAATGGTCTTTTAGAAATCTAACATTTATTGAAGACTCACCTGTTTCAGCTGGTGTTACCTGGTTGGGAGCATCTGGTGTTTCATTCGGCTGGATCTCCTCTCCTTCTTTATCTTTTGGGAATTCTCTGCCATGCTTGGAATCCCTGTCAACATCTTCAATGTTAGTAGCACCTTTTGCTTCATCAAAAATGATATGTGGAGACTCTTCAATTTTTTGTTTAGTAATGTTAAAAACCCTATATGCTCTCGACACTTCAGAGTATCCTAGAAATATTCCAGGACAGCTTTTAGCATCAAATTTATCTAAGTCCTTCTTGTCATTATTATGGATAAAACATTTAGCACCAAAAATCCTGAAATGAGCCAAGTTTGGTTTCTTAACTTTCAATAGCTCATAAGGGGTTTTCTTGTAAAATGGTCTTACCATGGCCCTATTGATTGTATAAGTTATTGTATTGGCCGCTTCTGCCCAAAACATCCTGGGTAGTTGACTCTCAATCAGCATAGTTTGGGCCATCTCTACAATGGTTCGATTTCTTCTCTCCACAATTCCATTCTGCTCCGGTGTCCTGGGAGAAGAAAACTTGTGCGTTAGTCCCTCAGTTTCACAAAGATCAGAAAATATGGAGTTTTCAAATTCACCTCTATGATCAGATTGAATTGAACAAACTTTGTGTTTTCCTTCTTGTTTGACCTTATTGAAAAACTGTTTGAATTTTTAAAAAGTATCATTTTTATTAGCTAAGAAAAAGATCCATGAAAATCTAGAGTGGTCATCAATAATCACATAACCAAACCTACTTCCATTAAGACTCTAAGTTCTAGTAGGACCGAAGAGATCCATATGAAGAAGTTCTATTGGTCTAGAATACAATGGCTCAGATCTCAGTTTAAAGGACTTTCGGGTCTGTTTGCCTAGAGCACAGGCATCGCAAATTTTTAAGTTTGAGTTGAATTTTATTTTAGGTAAACCTCTAACCAGATCAAATTTCACCAATTTATTTAAGGTAGTGTAGCTAGCATGACCTAAGCGCCTATGCCAATTGAAAGCATTATTTTCAAAATCAGCAGACAAACATAGATTTAACTCAGATTTATCATCTAAGTCCTCAATGTAGACGTTATTCACCCTATTGGCTACAAACTTCACAATATCAGAATTTATTTTCAGAAATTTACATGAATCATTATCAAACACAACTCTGTGACCCTTGTCACATAACTGACTAATACTGATCAAGTTGTGTTGAAGACCTTCCACTAGAAGAACTTTCTCAATAGAGGTAGTGGGGGACTTACCAACTATTCCAATGCCAACTATTTTACCTCTGTTCTTCTCTCCGAACTTGACCAGACCCCTACCTTCATCTCCAGCTTGTTGAACTTGGATCGGTCACCTGTCATGTGCCCCGAGCAGCCGCTATCTAGATACCACTTGTTGTTCTCGACTACTAGGCAAACCTGCATGGAGCAAATTAAGCAAAGTGGCTTGGAACCCAAGATAGGTTGGGTCCAAAAACATTATTCAATTCTCTAAGCAAGCACTTTGGAATCCATACTTGTCTCATGGTATTTTTCATTTGCACTCCATTTGTAGTTTTATTGAAGTTATGACTCAAGTTCTGTCCACTTGATTTATTGATGTTGAACCTGTTCCTGTTGGTGGACTCAACATTCCTCGGGTATCTACTGTACCCAAACTGTCTAGGGGAGTTTGGTTTATTAAAAAAATTCTGTGAATATGCAGGACCTCCCCATTTTATTTTGTACTGACCCATTCTGTTATAGGAGTTGAAGTTTCTATTTTGACTCACATAGCTTGACCTGTTCTTGTTATGGTCAGTGGGCATAGTAGGTTGCTTCACGAAGGTCATTCATGTTTTAGATTGTCGTCCAGCATTGTTTGTTGAGTTTTCCTTTTGATGTTGGACATTTTGAACATTGTTAGAACTGGATGGTGTGTCCAATTTTTCTTTCCCTTTAGCTGAGCAAAATGTTGTAGTTTTGAATTCAAATGATGTTTTCTGTGCTGGATTGTAGCCCAAACCTTCTTTATTGAAATTAACTCTAGTACCCAACAGAGTTTCTAAGTTTGACTTTCCCTGAACAAATTTTTCTAGAGTTTTTTGTTTTTCTTCCAGCTCTTCCAGTAATTTCTCACAATTTTTCAGGAGTTCATAATTCACTTTCTTAACAGCTTCGTTCTTCTCAATGATTAAGTTGTTTTCACTTTGACTCTCTTGAAGCTTTGGTTTAAGTTCATCATTTTCTTTTCTGAGAGTGTTCAATTCTTCTAATTCTTCCTTGGCCTTTTCATTTTCTTCGTTAGTTTGGATCTCTTCTTCAGTGACAGCTGTTAGTTTTCTCTTTACCATCCTATGCTCTTTACTTAAAGCATTAAACTTAGCTAGCAATTCGGCATAGGAATCTTACCAATCATCAATTGTAAAGTTCTCAAAAATATTTGTTACCTCTTCGTTACTTTTGGCCATGAGGCATATTCCTTCTTCATCTTTCTCTGACGAGTTGGTCTCTAGGTCTTCCTCCTCATCACTCCACGTGCAGACCATAGCTTGAGATTTCTTCTTCAGCACCTTGGAGGGCTTCTCCTGGAGATCAGGACATTCACCATTTATATGTCATGTCTTCCTGCAGTGATAACACGTAATCTTCTTAGCGCTCCTGTTTTTATCATTGTTAAAATCAAACTTCTTACCAGAGGGATATGACCCTTTTCTTCTAAAGGTTTTTCCCTTCGTTCGCAGAAACTTTCTAAACTGACGAGTGAGCATAGCTTGCTCCTCTTGATCAAGGTCTGATAAACCATCAGACTCCCCACTGCTACTATCGCTGCTGCTGCTAGCTTTACTGCTGGACACCTTGAGGGCAATGTTCTTGCCCTTCTTCTCACTTCCTTCGCCATTCCTCTTGAAATTCATTTCATAGGTCATTAGGGATCCTATCAGTTCAGTAATTGTCATTTTCGATAGGTCCCTAGACTCTTCTATCACTATTGCCTTAGTGTGCCAAGCGGGGGATAGCGACCTATGAATTTTCCTGATAATGTCCCCCTCTGAAATTTGTTTCCCAAGCCCATTAAGACTATTAGTAATCAAAGACAACCGAGCATACATTTCAGTGATCGTCTCCTCAGATTTCATTTTAAATAATTCATATTCTGAGGTAAGCATGTTTAACTTGGTGGCCTTTACTTGGGATGTACCTTCGTAGATCAGCTCCAATTCATCCCACATCTTCTTGGTAGTCTTGTAGGCAGAAATTCAAGCGTATTCATCAAGGTGAACCGCGCACTGTATGATGTTTAGGGCCGACTAGTTGATGGTTGAAAGTTTGACGTGATCATCCGTCCACGCATCTTCATTCGGTGGAAGCTCATAAGGCCCTACGGTGATCACTATCCAGAGCTTGTGGCTCTGTGCTCTCATAAACACCTCCATCCTGTTCTTCCAGTAAAAATAGTTAGTACCATCAAAGAAGGGAGGGCGACTTATGGATTGTCCCTCAGCAATGAAGCTTCGAGGACCGCTAGATCTAGGATTACCCTGGCCGTTGGACCAAATGATGGGTAACCTGCTCTGATACCAATTGATAGCACGCACGAAGGGTGAGCTAGAAGGGGGGGATGAATAGGTCACCCCCAAATTTTATCTAATATGAAGATCGACGATTTGATTTAACACGTAATAAGAATTCTACTTAATCTTGGCCATGAAGTAGCAAGAGAGACAAAATATCGATGAGACTAATACATGAGTAGAGCAGAGAACAAACACCTGGCGAGCTGAAAACAGTATAGCAGACAAGATAAAACCACACCAAGGCATAGAGAATTTTTAAGGTGGTTCGATTGCAGTCAGCAATCTACGTCCACCCCTTACTCCACTGGAGTAAGGCTTCCTTGCACTGAGCAATGTAAAGCACAGCAGACACAGTCTGCAGACATCCGCTGTCGCACAGCTTGCCACAAGGAAACAAATCCCTCAACCACCGATCCTGCAACCCACAGGATCTGAACCTGACCTTACCCCAGTAAGATCAGAACCGGAGGACCAACCTCCCTTCCTCTAAACTAGAAGGTACACACAAGCGAAATGCCTTCGCTCGCAACTGGAGAACCAATCTCCCTTCCTATAAGAACACTTAGAGGGTAACAAGAAATTGGAGAAACAACTTGTAAAACGAAGAAATGAGAAGAAATCAATCGCTCAAAACATCGAAAATGTAGCTTCCAAAGAAGCAATCTTCCAAGCTCTAAAACCCAACAATGATCACTCAAACACTTCAGGCTCTTCTCTCGTATAGGGAAATTCTTTAGTGGCTGCAGATGCTCTCTTCCTTTTTCGCTATCCTTTTTTTTCTATCTTTCTGTATCTTTCAGCAACTTTTTCTTGCAGCCGTCGCCCTCTTTTATAGCTAGAAGGAGGCATGTGGTTATCACGATTCCCGCCCATTCCTTTTGGCAGAGCTGATCCCTTTCCGATTCCACGTGGCAGGATCATCCGTTCTTTTTGTTGCCTCGGATCATGAGCCCTTGAACTTGGTACCTCATCTTCAACGTGGAGTGTCCCAACTGGTTTTGGGTTCGTCAGACACATGCTCGACCAGGTGACAGACCTGCCAAGCAGGAGAAGATATGAGTGAAAGCTACATTGAGTATGAGCATCCACAATCCTTGATTGAGGACAAGCCAAGACATGCACATGCCTTACGTTCATGCATGAACAAAGATTGCACTGACCATATGCAACCCAATGCAAAGATTGCATGGATATTGTTGCTCAAGACAAAGAAAAGCATGGACACAAACATGCCTTCTACAAGAGAGACTGCACCAATGATGAAATGCACCGAGATGGAAATTGCGCTTAGTTCAAGTGCCCTAATGCAAAGTATGCACAGACTATAGAAAGCATCGTACCACAAACATGGACGGACATTATTGCTCAAAACTAGAACAGTGCACAGACTTAAATCATGCCTAAGATAAGAAATAGCACCGACGTTGATCATGCATAAATGACACTTGCACCGACCTCGTATGTGTGTGCAGGCAACGAATGCACTGACTCGGTGCATACAGAGTATGCACCGACCTGTGTGAGCCAAAGCTTGCATCGAGGTTATACCTATAGATTCTTATGCACGGACTAGGCAAGGAAGAGTGCACAGACTTTAAATGCATGATGCAAGAATTGCACCGACTAGACTAATGCATGGAGAAGCAATTCAGTGACTTAGTCGCGTGCCTCAACAAGGGTTGCACAGACTTGATGCTTGCATGCACAGACTCTACTTAATTGAAAATGCAGCAAATGCACGGATGCAATGCATGATGAAAATAAGTATGCATGGACTTTCTGAGTAAAACTAGAGAGTGCAGTATCTGAAGAAAGTATAAGTGGAATGTATTAATATATATTGACTTATAGTGTAAGACATCATCAAAACTGTAGGAGTGCAACATGAGTTTATGTTTATGTGGATTTCAATGAGCCATTACCTTAGTTCAATGCTTGAAAGTTTGATATTGAGGTTTGATGGAGGTATATTGGCTTTTCAATTGAGTGTTATTGAGCTTTCAGTTTTGTCAGTAAAAGTGTTGACTCTATGAGTCGACATTTTTTTCAGGTTATTCTGTCTGATGCGTTGTTTTACTTGTCTATACAGAAAGTGTCGACTCTAGGAGTCGACACTTTTTAGCCAGCTTGCTGGCTGGACAATGCTGGCTGCAAGTGTCGACTCCTAGAGTCGACACTTACAGGCCAGAGGTCTGTTTTCAACGAAAACTGAACCGCTAGTGAAAAGTGTCGACTCTATAAGTCGACACTTTCACCTAGGTCCTATTTTTAGATAACGGGAGAGAACGAAATGAGAAAAGTGTCGACTCCAAGAGTCAACACTTTCTCTGGTTCGTACGGATCGTGATTTCTGAATTGTTTACGAAATGCCCATTATGTGATCCGATTTGCTTGGGCTTTTACCCTATTACCCTTAGGGTTTCTCCTATGGATTGGGTGTGGTTTAGAAAGGTTTTTAACATGGGTATTGTGGTCTTTCATTATTGTCTTCGCTCTTGTATATGAAGGCTACAATTTCCATCGGGAGAGAGATCCCCTTGCGCTAACATTGCCCTATCTGCTGCATGTGAAGAAGAGACGGTGAAGGCGTGTGGATTTGCTGGAGTAGGAAGAGAAGGCTGCTTGAGCTGCGGTTCCTTCCACTCCCGGGTCGTTCAATCTCCAATGCACCTTTCCACCTCATCTCAAAGATTGGTTGAAGACAAAACGGGGGATATCTAAATCATTCATTTCCATATTCTTGTTTGGGATTGGTTTAAAGTTGGGGTTATTATTTCTGTATATTTATCCAGGTGAAGAAGAACAATGAGGAGGTGCTGCATACCTTGAAAGAAGAGGAAGACAAGGAGGACGCCATTAGCAAGATTCTTTCTGCAGATCTGAACCTGCTTGGATGGCACTGCCATACATTCTACCAGGGCGGCTCCCACGGCTTCGGCCAGCTTCCACTTCGTGAACAAAAGTGTCCAACGCAACCATCCATCCTATCTATGGACTGTATTGAAGATTTGGGGGAGTTTCTTTAGTCTTTCATTCCTACTCATTTTATTTGATCGTAGATCAATATCCCTTGTGGTCATTGCATATCCTTTGTGCTTGTTAAACTCTGAATATCATTGTGTGTGTGGGCGGAGCTGCGTCTCCGTGTGGTTTAATGTCCGGGGTGTGTTCCCCGATGTTGTGTGTGTATGCTGTAGTGGCAACGTTTTGGGGCTTGTCCCCGTGTGGATATTACTATGGAAGTAGCGTGTGTGGTGTTGGGGTTCGTCCCCATGTTGTTACGTTTCGTAGCGTGGAGTGAAGCCTCACCAGGTTCGGTGAGGGGTGGATGTAGGGAGCCCGTTGTGGTCCTGAACCACCTAAAAATCTCTGTGTTGCATGTGGTTTACATGTGTGATTGTCCTTTTCTCCTATCACCATTCACGGGTCAATTTGTAGATTTTTATTCATGTCACCTCCACACATTACTACGTTCGTTATCCGTGTTTGGTTTAAGTTCAATCGTTATTTGCATTGTCAAGCCGTGTGGGATCGGAAAGATCGAGAGAACCTTTTAGATCTCACGTTTGTTTAAGCTAATCAACGTAGTTAGTTTTAATTCCACTATGTTCTATTAAGAAAGTTTTTAAAATCCACCATCTCGGTAAGGGGACAATTCAACCCCCCTTCTTGTCTGCCATCTCTCTGGGCCAACAATTGGTATCAGAGCCCAGTCTCTGATTTTTTAGCAGACCTCACGGTGTAGGGGAAAAGATCATCTTATGATGACTTGCATAAATTTGATTTCTATCTTTGATGGTTTTGATTATGCTTCATGGCTTGGAAAATTCTATGTTTGGATTTCTAATGTTGATCCGAAGCTTATGAGATTAATCACTCATGGTCCTAATGTTTTACCCAAAGATGGGCTAAAATGGACCGATGAGCATAAAAGAATGAACTCTAATAATGTTTATGTTTTGAATGTTCTTAAAGCTGTAATATGCATTGACAAATTTCATTTGTTTCTGATTGCAGATCTACCAAAGAAATTTGGGATGGGCTAAAGGAAGCCCAAGAAGAAAGTCAAAATAGTGAGTGTCTCGTGACAAGCAACGGTGGTAGGCAAAGTAACGGAAGCTCAGAGGTAAATCCTAACTCCGATTCTGATGATGATGATGAATTTAGCTATGATGAATTGTTGAATGCCTATGATGAACTATTTGTTAGATATAAGATAATAAAATCTGAAAACAGAAAATTCAAAAAAAAATATGACAATTCTTCATGTGAAAAATGCACCGACCTTGAAAGATTAGTTGAATCTCACATGCTTGATGATGAAGAACACAAAGAATTGATTGCAAATTGTAAATATGAAAATAAATCTTTACTGGCTGAAATTTTAGAACTTCAACAAATAAAAGAAGATAATGAGAAGCTGAAAATGTTGAATACCGCAATATCTGAAAAACTGCTCCTTCTGGAAAAAGGAAAAGCTACACTGATTGTTGACAAGTCTGAAAAGCTGAAGGAACTAAGAAAGGAAATAGAAAGCTTTAGAAATTTGAATGATAAATTTGAATGCAATGAAACCATGAATAGAATGGTTGATGAAAAAGTGAGTTTTCAAATGAAAGAACATGAACACACTTCCTTGAACAAAAGTTCACTTGAAAAACACCAAAATGAAAACAATGCCTTGTTAATTCAGATCTCCTTGCTCGAAGGTAGATTGAAAAGTCTTGAAAAGGTTGAGAAAGGAAAATGTGTTATTGTTGATGATTGTGTTAATCTGCATGTTTTTGAACAAGAAATTAAAAGTCACAAAAGTGTAAATCTTTTGTTGAATGAAAAAGTCACTTCTTGTGAAAAAGATATTGTTGATCTTGAAATGGATATTGTGTCCTTACAAAATGAAATCAAGAGTTTGAATGTGCCCTTGTGTTTGTGTGATAAAGAAAATGAGAAACAAAGAAATGTCAGTGATCAATCTTGTATGCATGCAAAACCCTTTACTGTTAAACATGTTCATGCATCAAGAAAGAGAATGAATGTCTCATGTTATTATTGTGGTAAATATGGCTATGATATGTATGATTGCTTTTTAATGAAATCTGATGATGATGAAGCATTAAAGTCAAGAATGAATTTGGTTGGTGGTTCCAAGGATCATTGTTGATTTGTTTGCTTCCCTTCTTCTTCGTTTTGTGGTGTATGATAAAGATGATAGGCACAAATCAATGATCTAAATCAACCTATGAACATGTGAATCATGAACCTAGGCAATCAGCACAAGCTCTAGCATGGGCAATGCTATCTCAATCATCAACTAAACTAAACAAAGCAAAGAAAAAACACACACCGGAGCGTGGAGTAAGGAGCAAATAAAAACACACCGCAAGGGTGGAACAAGCAAAGGAAATAAGTGATATAAGATAGGAAAGAGAAAGCTAATGCCCAATACCAAGAAGGAACGTGATCGCCACCAAAGTAAACACAAGTCAAGGACTTGAAAATACCTTGGAATAGGGGGATGGTGCACCCGCCCACGGGAGAGAGAAAACCAGTGAAATCTACAGATCAGCTGAATGTAACGGTCCAGACCCTGCGCGTCACAGAAGTGCGACGGTCGCCGGATAAACTGTTAGAGAAGCCTGACGCGTCTGCTCAGGACCGTTAGAGAACCTGCAGAAATAGCTTATGAATCCTTTGAACTCCAAACCTTCCAGCCGGCTAGAAGACTTGGGCCTCGTCTAATGAACATGTAAACACCCTTCACCGTGAAGTAGATGGACGTGAGGAACAATTCTCCTTGGTTGGATGTGGCTCCAGAATGCGGCAGCACTTCGATGCGAACTCCAGATCTTCCTTCTTTAGGCCATGAAGTCAAGGGTTCTATTTATAGGCCCTCAAAATCTCTGGTCGAGCAGAGGATAATCCAGCAAGAAAAGAGGATAACTCTTAGCAAACCCTTGAAGATAATATCACCAAGAGTCCATAGAAACAAACAGAAGGTTTTGAGGATCAGATTTGGAAGAGAAATCACCAGATCAAACTCTTATCTCGACCATAGAGTAGCAGAGAAAAGGCCTGAATTGCCAAGACTCTCTGTTGGATGTAACGGCTGCACGACAGATCGTCACAGGCAAGTAACGCGCCAAGGAGAGACCGTCACATTCAACCTTATCTTAAAAGAGATAAGATCAACAGAGGAAAGCTCAAACAATAGGACTCTTGAATGAATGTAACAGTCATGGCTGGACGCGTTAGAGGGACGTAACGGCTGCACGGCAGACCGTTAGAGCCAACGGATAAGCAAAATGATAAGCTTTGGAACAAAGGCCTTAAGTCTCAGGACTCTTCAAGATGTAACGGTCCAGGGCTGATGTGTCAGAATGATGTAACGCCCCTGGTATGGACCATTAGAAACAATAAGGATCAAAAAGAAATAAGAGTTTGCTAAGCTTCATCCATCGAATACGCCACCAGGAACCAAACTCAACCAAGAGGAGAAGACCCATGAAAATAGACCTCTAATTGATAAAGAAAGCTCAATGAAGAGTGAACAACTCGGAGCATCATATAGAATGAACAAGGAGATGACCCGACTTATAGGTCATAAAACGGCTGTCAACAGATGCTCCTCCTTAACGTCCTCTTTACAGGGGGGAGAGTGGAGGTGAAGCGAAAGCGAAATGGGACATGGAGATGAAGCGGAAATGAAGCGGAGTGGACTGAAAAGGTGGGCGTTAAGGTAAACGACACCCGTTCTACCAACAAGCGTTTAGGAATTTTTTGGAAAACTTCGAACCAATCACAAGGAAATAGCCCACCAAAGGACGCATGTCTGGAGGAATTAACTAAGGAAAGGAAACACGGCTAGCCGCCGGGGCAACGAAAAGGAAAGAGAACTGACTAAACTCCAGATAGGAATCTTCAGCCAACCAAATCAAGCGAGTAGATCGAAGGAAACCTTCCAATTCATAGTGAAAATGACTCTCCTCATTCGAGATCAAAGAACACAGCTATTCACCATCATTGAGATGCCTTGAACAGTCGAGGCTCATGAACGCTCAAAGAAAGCGTATGATGCATGCTGGCCTAAAACAAAAAGAAATCATTAAAACGAATGCAAAGAAAGATAAAATAACAAGATACTCGAGAATAATATTGCTAGACTGGAGAAATTAAGGTCAGGACACTATCTGCAACCACGGCGTGCAAGACAGAACTATCGTCCCCAAATTTTCCCAACCTAACGGCCTATCCAACGATTAAACATGTGAACTTAGATCATCATCATTTTTGTTTAAGGGGAACATCAGATCCCAGAACACATGAATGACCAGCCGGTTCTCGAGATAATATATCATAGATAACATATAATAATGCATTAAAGGGATAAGGAACAAGATACAATACCTGACTTACCTGCCTGGCGAATGGTAAAGCATGATGTTGTTCATAACTTCATTCATGAGAGAGAGGTTAGCCAACAATAAATATGAGCATGAAATGAGGCATAACCATCCATACGCATGAGAAGCATCAATAATATGCATCATGGAAGAAAATGCAACCATTCAATCATCAAATAGACCAGTTCATTCATCAAGAAACTTGCAAGCTGTAACGGTCTACTGAGGGGGCGTCACACTACGTAACGGATCAGGACATGGCCGTTAGAGACTAGGCGGTTCACATTCTTCAATAAAACAGTTCAAATCCATGTAACTGTCAAAGGAGTACGCGTCAGAGAGTGTAATGGTCGGATGATAGACCGTCACATTTCCTGAGCGTTCAAAAAAACAAACCGAACGGTCTTCAATCCTCATTCAAGCATTCAAGCCTCAAACGCCAAAAACCCCAGAAAAGCTTCAACCGAGAACACCGGCGACCACCGTCGTCCACCCAAGAGATGGCCGGTGACGAGGCCCCACAGCCACTGAAGAAGAGGGAGGGAGGGATGAAGAAGAAGGCGATTTGCCGCCTTCACCGCCGGGTAGAGTGAGAGACCGTCCCGCCGCCCGTGGAGAAAGAAATGGCAAGGAAGAAGCAAACAGAGGAGGAGGAGGCTCCAACGGCCGAAGAAGACCAAGAGGAAGCACCCCTGGACGAAGAAGAACCCAAGGAACCAGAGAAGAAGAGGAAGAGGGGCCAAGACCGAGAGGTAGGCCTTCGCCCTAATTTTCAAATTTTTAAATTTTTTTTTGTGTTTTTTATGTGGATGCATGCATGATTGGGGGGTAGAAAATGGGTCTATGAACCCATTAGGATTGATTGTAGGCCTTTTGGCCAAGGTGAGAGAGCCTAGGAATGCAAATGGGAAAATGCCCTCTAGCAGAGAATGTGACGGTCCTTCCAGCGACCGTCACAACTCTGACGCTCCACCCGTGGTGCGTTAGAGCACTGTGACGCCCCACCCCAGGGCCGTCACAGTCACCAGTGACCCAGAACTATTTTTAAGTTTTCAATTATTCAATTTTTATTTTGTTTTCATTTTATGAATGCTATGCAATGATTTTATGATGCAATTGACTAACTTATGCTCTAAAATGAATGCATGGAAAAAGACGGATGAGGATCTCATGGCTCCAGATCCAGGCGGTGTACCAAGCACTGCCCGACTACCAGAGAGAGAGGTTGGCATCGATGTGGTTCGCCGAGGTGCTGAGCATCGAGGTGATCCGGATGGACACACCGCTGCTGTACGCATTGCACGAGAGATGGGATCCGATTAGCAGGGCGTTCATCTTCCCGTGGGGTCACATGATCCCCACGCTGGAAGACATGGCGAGGATTGCCGGACTGCGGGTGCACGGAGCCGCAGTGACGGGATGGACATATAGAGATTATCGAGAGATGGCCCAGGAGCTGCTGGGACTAGATTTGATCAGACTGGGACAGACATCATCTCAGCTCTCGAGATCATGACTTCAGGAGAGCTTAGGGCTGAGAGGAGCAGCCATAGCCGTGGGAGAGCTACCAGAGGAGCATCTGGGTAGAGTGATCGATCAGGTGCGCCCACATGTGGCGGCGGAGGCGGGACCAGAGGGAGATCGAGTCCTGAGGCGCTTCTTTATGCTACTATTTGGGAAGCTACTCTTCGCGACTCGAGCAGATGTCATTAGTTGCAGACTGCTGCCGATGATCAGAGATTTAGGTAGAGTCGAGAAATATGCATGGGGAGCGCAGTGCTAGCCTTCCTGTTCGAGTCCCTCAGCACGACGGACTGACAGACGATGCTGGGCGGCTTCTCGCCTTTTCTACAGGTAAACTTAAATGCTTTTCTATTATGCTTATGATTATGCTTATGCAAATGATTGACATTAGACTTCTAAATGCAGATCTGGAGCTACATGTACCTCCCGGGCATCGGGAGAGGCACACTACTCCACCCTGGGCGGATCCCGATCGCCAGACGATGGGTGGTTGCGAGGGACCCGGGGTCCATTATTAAATTGACCCGGGTGATCCAGGACGACTTGGATTCCTTCCCGCACACTGCGGTAAGCCCGAACTCAAAAATGCTTCCTAAATGCTTTAAATGCTTCTATGAATGTTCTGAATATTTCTATATGCTGACATGGACTATATGCTTTCTAGGTGAGATGGAACCCATACCGAGGCGAGAGCTACGAGGGACAGCCATGGGTGGAGGAAGCCCTCTCGTACCGGCGATGAGACATATGGTTGCACTGCATCCATGTCATCGAGCCACTCCACTACCGGCTGATCCTGCAGACTCGGGGACTACACCAGCCTGAGGTGACCTTTCCACACCGTGGTGACGAACGCCCAGGGAAATCATCAAAGGGAATTAGTGGTGACGTGGATTGGTGCGCTCGAAAGGTGAAGTTCGTCCATGATTGGAACAAGCGGGGCAGAGCCGTAAAGGAGCGGGACGAGAGCGACGAGGCGTACTTGAAAGCCTTTGCTCGACTGTACGAGGACCGGGTGTACCGAGGTACCCGACAATCGGTATGCAACTTCTAAACCCTTAAATCTAAATGCTTTTATATGGAAATTTTATTCTATACGCACTGACTCATATGCTTTCTAAATGCAACTTCGAGGGGCTACTCCATGCCACCGTCCAGCAGCGGGACGAGTACCGGACCACCTTGGAGCTTATGGTAAAATTCCCGGACTTAAAATGATTATGAAAACGATGCCAACGTGATTGACTAACCATGATTTCTAAATGCAGTGGGCTGAGGGAGCCCAAAGAGCGGGACCGGATGCCCCGTCGTCGTCATCACAGTCGGCGGGAGGCAGGGCCGAGCGTGACGCCGAGTTTGCCCGAGCGGTTGCCCTGGCCGAGGAGGCGGAGGCCACCCTCGCGGAGCGGGTAGGATGCTAAATGCTTTAAATGCTTTTTAAATGCTTATGTGACTAACCATATGAAATGCAAACTATAGGCGAGAGAGCTAGCCACAGTAGCGGCCGAGGCGAAACTGGCTCGGACTGAGGCGGAGAAGAACCGGGCTGAGGCAGAGGTCTTACGAACAGAGGTGGCCCGATTGAGAGGAGAGCTTGAGTGGACAGCCACACAGACGGCTGACTTCGAGAGATACCGATCCGAGGCACGGGCTGCGCGACTTGAGGCCCACGGCATGAAGGTCGAAGTCCGGACCTTGGAGAGGACCATACGGATGATGGGCTGAGGACCAGA
Source organism: Amorphophallus konjac (assembly GCA_022559845.1). Classification (NCBI taxonomy): domain Eukaryota; kingdom Viridiplantae; phylum Streptophyta; class Magnoliopsida; order Alismatales; family Araceae; genus Amorphophallus; species Amorphophallus konjac. The sequence continues at coordinate 199,987,704 of CM040124.1, read as the reverse complement.
GCGGAGCGTCTTTCGGAGCGAAGGGCCGAGGAGTGCTGCTCGTGCTGGATCAGTGGCAGACTACGTCGTCAATTCCTCTGGCCAACGGAGGAATGAGAGGGCGGAGAGGGGTCAGCAGGAGGAGAGTGCCTCCATAGCACCACCGGCGAGGAAGCCGGAGGGTGGAGATGATGATGGCGGCCCGACGGATAAGCCGGCCGAGTGATGTATTTTGTTCTTGTTATTACTTGTACATAACTTATATGGGAAATGAAATGCAATTCATTTTGTGTTCCGTTTGTTTTTCCTTTTTTTATGCGAATGAATGGATGTGTGTGCGGACAGGTGAGCATGTGAGTGAATGAGAATGAATGGGAATGAATGCAAGAAAATGCATGTGAGAATGTGTTTGGAATGCAGGAAATGCATGTGGATGTGTGTGGAAGAATTGTGGGGAATCGTGTGGATGAAATGTTATACGAGGGACGGACAGGGTGAAAAGAATGGAAAATATGTAAGACCGCCAGGTCTGACAGAGGCAGGAAGAAATAGCACAAACACAGCAGCAGACAATGTAACGGTCCAGGTCCAGACCGTCAGAATCAAGTAATGCATTGGATGGAAGCCGTCAGAAAAGACAGATCAAATTTGCAGAACTGAACAGCAGGAAGGGTGACGGTCCCCAGCTGGTGCGTCAGAGACATGTAACGGTCAAATGATAGACAGTTAATGATGGCAGAGCAGTGGGATATCAGGCAACTAGCAGGAAATGTGACGGTTCAGGGGCGGCGCGTCAGATGTGAGTAACGGCCATGAGCAAAACCTGTTAGGAATGATTGAACAAGAAGAAGCCAAAACTGAACGGCAGACACTACCAGAAAAAGCGGGATTTCAGACGGAATTTTCAGACGGAATTTTCAGACGGAAATTTCCGTCTAAAATTTGTGACGGATTTTTTTCCGTCACAAATTCCGTCTGAAATATGCAATTACACACCGAATTTCAGACGGAATTTGTGACGGAAAATATTCCGTCACAAATTTCAGACGGAATTTGGGACGGAAAATTTAATCTGTCAGAAATTTATTACCAAGAATTTGTGACGGCCACATTTGTGACGGATCCGTCTGAAAATCCGTCACAAATGTGTCTTCTCACGGATTTTCAGACGGAAATTAATCTGTCACAAAATTTTTCCGCCCCCAATCCGTCGCAAAGGCACATTTGCGACGGATTGGGGGCGCAAAAATTTTGTGACGGATTAATTTCCGTCTGAAAATCCGTGAGAAGACACATTTGTGACGGATTTTCAGACGGATCCGTCACAAATGTGGCCGTCACAAATTCTTGGTCATAAATTTCTGACATATTAAATTTTCCGTCCCAAATTTCGTCTGAAATTTGTGACGGAATATTTTTCGTCACAAATTCCGTCTGAAATTCGGTGTGTAATTGCATATTTCAGACGGAATTTGTGACGGAAAAAAATCCGTCACAAATTTCAGACGGAAATTTCCGTCTGAAATTTCTGTCTGAAATCCCGCCTTTTCTGGTAGTGAGAGAATGTAACGGCTCAAAGGGAACGCGCCACAATAAGTAACGGTCTGATGCTAGACCGTCAGGCTTGATAGAACAAGATTGGGCTAAATTAAACCAACAGGAAATGTGACGGCCCAGGGCTGGCGCGTCAGAGACAAGTGACAGCCCTACGATAGACCGTTAGAGAACGAAGCGTACTCCGAGACGGATTCTACCGTGAGAGGCAAAATCTGAGATAGGAACCCTTCAATCCGCTCTAGACTCCTCCCAGACTTCGGATAAAGCCTTCTAATCCAAACCTTATCACTTTAAAGCTAAAAGCAAGCCTTTAAAACTTGGAAACTTAGCCAAAATCGTAGCTTTGCTGAATTCTCTGCTACAAGGGCTGAAGAACTTCTCCTAAGGGCAGGAAACATGATGAAGAGAAACTTTGAGGTGATGGCCATGGAGGAGAAGGTCTATACCGGACCTAAGGCTGCGAGAAAAGAGCACGGAGAACTGCAAAGGCTAACCTCGATTCCCAAACATCTGAGTTCTAATGTTCAAAGAGTGGTAAGCTCCCTTCCCTAACCAAGTTCAGAAATTCCTGCACCTCATCTTCTTCTCATGATTTTCTTCTTTCTTCAAGTCTCTTCCCGGTCCAAGATGCTATTCCTATTCGAAGTGGGTGGCTCCCATGGTAAAGGCACTCCCTTTAGAGGTTACATCAATTCTTAAAGTGTGGCACCTTCAACCTATTTTAGTTTTAGGCAAGAATTTCCAGAAAGTATCATTAGATTGGCCTAGCCTTTCAGCCCTCATAGAGTTGTGGCATCCACAATGATGGGGACATCACCGGCGATCTCATTTGTTCGAGGATCCTGATGCTCGCCAGCAGTGATACATCTTGTTCGCCACTTTATTCCGAGTCATATGATGTATTTTTTATTTTCTTATTATGCAATTTTCATTTTATTTGAGTCAAGTCCCTAGGTTAAGGTGTCATCTACCTAGGTTAATTGGCATTAGAGTGGTTAATGAGTCAGTTGGGCCCAATTAGTGGGCTAGGCCCATGGGCACCCCCTTCTCCCTTAGTTTATTGTCACTAGTCTAAAACTCAGGGTCTTATGTTAAATTGTGGGATTCCTATAAATAGGACCCCAATCCCACCATTTGAAGTTAATGAATGAATGAAGTATTAAGTGAAAATTTTCAAAAGAATTGTGTCTCGCTCTCTCTCTCTCCAAGGGGTGGATTCCCCTCTCTTTCTCTCTCTCTCTCTCTCTAAAGGGGGCGAACCCCATTCTCTCTCCTCCCCACCCCAATTTCAAAATTCACTCTCTCTCCTCCCTATTCACCTCTCATTAAGACCCCTCCCCCTTCCCCATACCTCCCATTTAATTCCCCTCCAACCCCTAGGTGGAATCCCCTTCTCCTAGGCACCTCTCCCTCCTCCCAAGCAACCTTTCCTCTTCCCCATACAACCTTTCATTTTTCCAAGGGAGAATCCCTTCTCCCAAGCACCCCTTCCCCTCCCCAAGGCAACCCTTCCCATTCCCTAGGCCCCCATTAACCCCTCCATTAACCCACCATTCAAACCAAAGGAGAGATCTCTCTTCCCTCTCTCCTTCCCAACCCAAAGTCGCAGCCCCCCTTCCTCCACTTGCTAGACCACCTCCCAACCCCCTTTCTGCCCCTCCCACACCTTGTATCACCCCCTAACAGACCCCCACATAGTCAGGTGCCACCCCCACACCCATCCACCCCATTTCCCACCCATCTACTCCGTCTCCCATCACCTACCATCACCCTATTCTTCTCAGTCCGCAGGCAGCAGTCAAGGGTCGAGTTGCAGAGTCAACCACGTCTTCACCGGACATCTTCTGGAGGCGTATCTTACATTTCCGGAAAGCTATTCCAGTCGTCTTCACAGGCAAGGTGATCCCGCCCCAATTCGAGTTTGGAGCTGTCTGGGAGAGCCATTCTTCACCGACTGCGCAGAACCAGTCTGGCCAGAAACCAGAGCTGCCATTCAGAAGCTACTGCGACCACACCGTTGCTCCACTTGGTGCACCACTTGACCGGGGTGAAGATCCACCCGTCCTCTGTCCAACACAGAAAGCGGGACCTCGTTTGGAGTTCGGAGCTCCCCGTTCCAAATTATTTTCCGTAGGTGCGCAGGTCAGTCCTGTCAGGGACTGATCAGACCCCCTCTCACTCTTTGGGTTCCACCTCCCTGCTCCGACCTCCTCTGGTGCCCATCTTGGTTTCTGATCGAAGAGGATTAGACAACGCTTGCAACCATCCTTATCCCGTCTCGTTGGATCACGGCAGCCATCGTGGTGAAGTCACCAACCTGCTGCAACAACATGAACTCAGTCCAAGGCAGAGCAGAGCAGCATCGGTCCAGCGTCTGTCCCGGACAGCGTCGATAACTTCTGGCGCCAAAAAAATTCAGGCTTCATCCCGGGTCAGTCACCAACATTTTGGCGCTAGTCTCGTTCACTTTCGAGTCCGGGAGCGATCACAGCGGAGTCGACAGCGAGTTCCTATTAGCGGGCAGAACCGGCGGGCAGAACCTCGGGAGGGCAATCCGGCTCCGTTCTTAGCTTCACGCCCCTCCCCGCCTGGCCGGCTTACTGCCCCTCCCTGTGTGGAGGTAGTGTTTGTGTGTAATCCACTTTTCCCCACCCCAAGATCCACCCTCTTGCGTGAGGCGTAGTGCATGTAAATAATTTGCAGCGATCAAGCTTCATCGACGCAGTGTGCCGGGAACCCACACTTCCCCGCTCGCCCTCGTCTCCGAACGCGGTTGGTTTTTTCAAACCAACAGGGTAAGCTCTATCCCTTGCTCTCATATCAGTAGTTTGTTCATATAATATCCGTGGAATTGCTCTGTTGACGGTGAGAGAGCACCCGACCCCGAAGCTCCCAGTTTACGAGTGATCATCGTGGGATTGTAAGAGAGCGACCCTGTGCCCTTTCGGTACCTAGCCAGCCTTTTGATTGTGGGCACCGTACCCTCGGGAGGGCGACCATAGCTTTGCTGGTCCTCTACCAGCAAGGGCTTTGTTCAACTACCTCCACTCGGCATCACCGAGTCACCCGGGAATCGTGTGCGTAACGGTGGTTTGGTAACTTGCGTAATTCTCTACTCTTGTGCGTTGTGCTTGCTTGGTAAGTCCAAGGACGCTCGGTCTAGTTGCTGCATTCTCTAAGTCGGTGTCACATCATTATGGTATCAGAGCAAGTTTTAGACTTGTCTCTACGAGTAAAGTCCTAGGGCATTGACATTTGAGTCTCCCTTGCATCATGATTTCCATCACTCCATTGCATGACCACCCTAGGGAGATGCCCCAAGTACCCATGGACCAATTTGACACTGTCATCAACAAGATTCATAACTGTCTAGATACCCTCACCACTCGACTTGACCGGTTCGATGTAAAAATTAACCACAGCCCTAGAGCTTGGTCACCTCGGGATGAATTTGGATGGGAAGCCAAAGGACCCAAAGACTCATGGGAAGAGATGAAGATTGAGATTAGGAAGATCTTCACTCCCCGACCTTCCCACTCCTACCTTGAGAACCATAATCTGAGGAGCACTCCCACTCCCCCTTTCCCTTCCAGTCAACCCAAGACCTCCCTTAGGGCCCAAACTCCACCACCCCAAATGATTCCAATCCCGATCACCACCACCATTTAAACCAAATTGGCCACCACCCAACCCAAAATTCTTCATCAAACCCACACCCCACAAGCTTTCACGGTCCCCACCACCACCCCTCCATCATCCCCTAAAAGGGACACACCCCCCAAAACCAATCAACCCAATCCTCCTCAACCCACCCATCTTCCACTACCAACCCCAATCCTACCCCAACTTAGGTCTCCACTTCTTCCACTCCCAAACCCAACCCAAGTTCGAACACCCTCACCACCCCGGGTGCACCATGCCCCAACCTTCATCACCCCTATTGGGTTCGGTGTAGTATTCAGAGGGGGGGTGAATGAATATAGCCCTTTAAAAATACGCCCAATTAAAAACCGTCACCCAAAATAAGATTTCGCTCACTTAAAAATTGGAATGCTAACAAGACAAAATAGAACACTCATCTACTGAACCTATAAGCAGACAGTTGAGCGGCCCTATGCATTCATCTAGCGGAAGCACAAATAGAACAAAACAAACCACAATGCAAGAGGGTTTTTAGGTGGTTCGGTCCAGCAGACCTACATCCACCCCACACTCAACCCGAGTGTGGCTTCCTGCTGACTCACAGCTTGAACAGCTGGGCATCACAGCTTTCCATACAACCGCTGGGCAACACAGCTTGCCGTCCGAGGAATCCTCCTCGCCCCGCTGAGCAACACAGCTTGCTGTCCGAGGAATCCTCCTCGCCCCGCTGAGCAACACAACTTGCTGTCCAGTGGAATCCTCCACTGCGAACCGCTGGGGATTATAGCTTAGCCGTCCAGAGGCACCACCTCTGTAAACCGCTGGGCAATACAGCTTGGCCATCCAGTGGAATCCTCCATTGCAAATGCTGACTAACAGCTTGAAGAAAGGATAAAATGGAAAACGAAAACAAGTAGCAACAGCAACTAAAAGCTGTAAATAATGAAAGCACAAATGTGGCTCCTAAGAGCTGGCTGGCCTGGATTTGATCCACGGTCCAGTGAATGCAGATCTCTCTCGATCTCACTATCTCTCCTCTACTTCTTTCTCTTCTTCTTCTCTCGATAGCTCTTTGTCTCTCTTTTCTCTCTTCTCTTCTTCTGCTCTCTTCACTCTTCTTCTGCTCTTCTCTTCTTTTCTCCTCTCTGTCTGGATCGTGGCTCTCTGTATGGACTTCACCTCTCGCCAATACAATCACTCTTCATCTGAAGATGAAGACTCATATATATAGCAGCAGCAACAACAACGGCGTGTGCTCTCCACATCTCCCGCCCAAAAACCTTGGACCATGTGTCAGTCTCTCAGCCAGCTTCAGCACACGTGTCACAATCCTATCTGCCCTTCCAGCCTCGGATCACGTGCCCTTCATTAGCTTCACGAGCAGAGCACCTGTCAGACAGAGTATCAGATTATCAACTTGGTGTCGACACTTTGTAAAATGAAATGCATTGTATAGACTTGTGAAAGCGCATGCATTGTACAGACTTAGTGAAAGAGAATGCATGTAATACAATTCTTTTAAATACCCAGAGACTAGTGTGTTCTCGCACGGGAGCATATGAAGTCTCAGGGGAGCATCTATGGCCTCTAGACAGCAACACCAGCGTCAGGGGAGCATGTGGAGCACATGCTGTCTCTGGGGAGCAATCGCTGCTCCAAGGGAGCATCCTCAAAGTTAGGGAAGCATTAGCAGTCACTGGAGGGCATACTTGGTCCCAGGAGAGCATCCGGGAGGACAGGCGAGCATGCACGTCTGATGTACAGACTCTACCAATGTATAGACTTGGTGGATAGTGATGCATAGCCAAACGGATGTACAGACTTCACTATGAATGCATGAATAGTGAATGAGTGTATAGACTTGATCAAGAGAGACACTGGCCAATCGGAGCATTAACAGCCACTGAAGAGCATACTCGGTCCCAGGAGAGCATCCGGGGGGGCAGGCGAGCATGCGCGTCTGATGTACAGACTCTACCAATGAAATCATGAACAGTCCGATGTATGGACTTGGCTTCGGGTCTGCTATAGTCCAGTGTGTGGACTTGAAGGCCAACATGCGTGCTCAATGTACAGTGTTCCCAGTGTAAAGACTTTAAGTCCAATGTAAGAGACTGTACAGACTTACTCATGAACAACGCAGAATCGGATGTACATACTTAGCCCAATGTGATGTATAGACTTACGTGAGATGCTCAATGTACACACTTCAACTTCCAGTGTATAGACTTGCCTTAGACGCTAAATGAGACGGACGTTATGCAGACTTGCTGTGCCGTGCATGAACAGTGCAATGTATAGAGTTCATGTGCTGTGCAAACGGATGTATAGACTTGAACTAAGCAAGCTACAGTGCCGATGTGTAGACTTGGCCAATGTTCAGACTTGATGGTGTGCTGTGCAAACATGCTAAGATGCAATGTATAGACTTATGCGAGCATGCTGCAGCCATTGTACACACTCACAGCGTTGACGCTGCATGAGACACTAAATAAGATGGACAGTCTGAGGGAGTCGACCCATCAAGGATATCAAACATGGCACACTCATGCAATCTCCACAGACTAAATCAGATATAACACACTCAAGCATTCAAATCAACATGCCATCGTCAAAACAAAACATAATATCATAATGCACTCACTGTGTTGCAATCATCAAAACAAAATATCATTGCTATCATCAAATCAACATAGCACATGCTTGTGCCTAAGGGGCACAACAACCCCATCCCCAAAAGACCTTCTCATTCCCTTGGAGAGTAAAACCCCCACACCCCAAAGGGATAAGAATGTGATTGAGGTACATGAGGCCTCCCCCGATTGGGAAGAAGAATACGAGTCACAATGTCATGAGTTAGGCCAGGAAATTCCCATCCCATGTGTAAGAAGCATCATGGCTCACACACCCGACCACCTAGAGGAGGAGAACACCATGGTCACCATCCCAACTGTGGGGGAAACACATGTCCAAGTGGAAGAAGAAACCTCGCACAGTGGTCTTCACCCTACACCACCCTCCCTAGTTGGGGCCGAGCTCATCTTAGGAGAACCCCTTTTACGTTGGCTAAAGGGGAACCCAATTAGAGATATCATGGCCCATGTTTGCCCTCCTATGGAACAACACCTTCCTATAGTGCTCTTCTCCTATCACACCACCATCCAATCATCTTACCAAGTGGAGACATTAGGGGATCTCTTTAAGGGTCTATCTTGGCAGATGGAGTTAACTGGCATGCTGACCACTGTAGCCGACCGACCTAGGAGCCTTGACCTCCTACACCTATGTGTCGGGACCATCTCCTCGATTTACACTGTGCGTTGCTACACTAGTGACCTTCTTCTATTTCTCCCTACACCCGATGAGCCCGATGCTATCCACAAACTAGAGTTCCTTATCTCGGGTAGAACATCAAGCCCTCCATTCATGAACTTTGACCCAATTGTTCAAGTAGAGGAGGATGACTCACCACTATGTGAGGACCATGAGGGCCTAGAGTTCCTCTCCCTAGGTGACTCTTACCATGACCCCTTCGATCCCTTCCTATACCCACCCACCTTACTCACCACCAACCTTTTCCACCCCAACCAACCAGGATAGACCAAGCCCACCTCTCTCAAGACTCGGCCCACACCAAGTATACCATGACCATGGGTGAAATACACCTAGGAAATAATTAAGTGCCCCACTCCATGACACATACCTTCTTTGACCCCTACGACCCTTTTGAGTGGAAGCTCGAAGGCCACCCCACCACCCCACACAAGGAAGTCACCTATGGGAAAGGAATTCCTGTGTCTTGTCACATCACACCACTTGGCATGAATAGAAAGTCGGGTCCCTTCATACATGACACCCACATGTCAAGTCGGATGCATGATTGGTCCAAAGGTCCTCCCACATTCATCATTGGTCTTAGGCATGTTATGAACATTAACGGATGTCCAGGACCCCCGGCATTTGCTATACCCATGCGCAATAGATTCCCCTACGGATGCCCCGGCCCTCCAACCATTGTTATGAAGTCCATGCATGATAGGGCCACTTGTGGCTGCTCCGGTCCACCTAAGTTCATCAAGGTCCACATGGAATCAAAGCATGATAGGTCAATTTATGGTTGTCCCGGTCCACCTTTTCACACTACCCACTTTCACAACCACTCACCGCATCATAATGCATGGCATGAGCATACATGCAAGCAAATCACAACGAGCGGTGAGGTTCACAAAGAGCGAGAAAAGGCTCACGAGCGCCACTTGGATTTCCAAGTAGGTAACCTATTGATGGTGGCATTGGAGTGGCTCTACCGTAGAGTCGCGTCCAACTTGAGGGCACAAGGACTTGGACCTTGCCAAGTTTCGAGTGACTTTGGCAACCCGGCTTACGGGTTGGACTTGCTAATGGGGTTTGGGATACACCTAACTTTTGGCGCGGTGGATCTGGCACCCTATATGGGCACCGCGGTGGAACCCAGTGAGCACCTTGAGCCTACCCCCACCTTTGTGAGTGATACCCTCGGAGAGCCTCCACATATCAGCCTGAGAGCCCGACGTGTGCACACGGAGGTAATACTAGGCAAGCAGGGTACCATCGCCAGCAAGAGGGTGCGCCCAAGCCACCGTGAGAGGATGATGGACCGTCCCCTAGTTGCAGATGTAGGGTTGAGTTTGGAGGTTGAGGTTCACCCCGAGCTGCTTTAGAGGACCACTTCCCCGGAGGACCCATACTCGACGGAGTCGAGTTCTCCGCACCCCGAGGGTATGATGGGGACATCACCGGTGATCTCATTTGTTTGAGGATCCTGATGCTCGCCAGCAGTGCTACATCTTGTTCGCCACTTTATTCCGAGTCATATGATGTATTTTTTATTTTCTTATTATGTAATTTTCCTTTTATTTGAGTCAAGTCCCTAGGTTAAGGTGTCATCTACCTAGGTTAATTGGCATTAGAGTGGTTAATGAGTCAGTTGGGCCCAATTAAGTGGGCTAGGCCCATGGGCACCCCCTTCTCCCTTAGTTTATTGTCACTAGTCTAAAACTCAGGGTCTTATGTTAAATTATGGGATTCCTATAAATAGGACCCCAATCCCACCATTTGAAGCTAATGAATGAATGAAGTATTAAGTGAAAATTTTCACAAGAATTGTGTCTCTCTCTCTCTCTCTAAGGGGTGGATTCCCCTCTCTCTTTCTCTCTCTCTCTCTCTAAAGGGGGCGAACCCCATTCTCTCTCCTCCCCACCCCAATTTCAAAATTCACTCTCTCTCCTCCCTCCCTATTCACCTCTCATTAAGACCCCTCCCCCTTCGCCATACCTCCCATTTAATTCCTCTCGAACCCCTAGGTGGAATCCCCTTCTCCTAGGCACCTCTCCCTCCTCCCAAGCAACCTTTCCCATTCCCCATACAACCTTTCATTTTCCCAAGGAAGAATCCCTTCTCCAAAGCACCCCTTCCCCTCCCCAAGGCAACCCTTCCCATTCCCTAGGCCCCCATTAACCCCTCCATTAACCCACCATTCAAACCAAAGGAGAGATCTCTCTTCCCTCTCTCCTTCCCAACCCAAATTCGCAGCTCCCCCTTCCTCCACTTGCTAGACCACCTCCCAACCCCCATTCTGCCCCTCCCACACCTTGTAACACCCCCTAACAGACCCCCACATATTCAGGTGCCACCCCCCCACCCATCCACCCCATTTCCCACCCATCTACTCCGTCTCCCATCACCTATCATCACCCTATTCATCTCAGTCTACAGGCAGCAGTCAAGGGTCGAGTTGCAGAGTCAACCATGTCTTCACCGGACATCTTCTGAAGGCGTATCCTACATTTTCGGAAAGCTCTTCTAGTCATCTTTGCAGGCGAGGTGATCCCGCCCCAATTCGAGTTCGGAGCTGTCCGGGAGAGCCATTCTTCACCGACTGCGCAGAACCAGTCCGGCCAGAAACCAGAGCTTCCATTCAGAAGCTACTGCGACCAAACCGATGCTCCACATGGTGCGCCACTTGACCGGGGTGAATATCCACCAGTCCTCTATCCAACACAGAAAGTGGGACCTCGTTTGGAGTTCGGAGCTCCCCGTTCCAAATTATTTTCTGCAGGTGCGCAGGTCAGTCCTGTCAGGGACTGATCAGACCCCCTCTCACTCTTCAGCTTCCACCTCCCTGTTCTGACCTCTTCTGGTGCCCATCTTGGTTGCTGATCGAAGAGGATTCGACCACGCTTGCAACTATCCTGATCCCGTCTCGATTGGATCATGGCAGCGATCATGGTGAAGTCGCCAACCTCCTACAACAACCTGAACTCAGTCGAAGGCAGAGCAGAGCAGCGCCGGTCCAGCATCTGTCCCAGCAATCGTCGATAACTTCTGGCACCAAAAAAATTCAGGCTTCATCCCAGGTCAGTCACCAACATTTTGGCACTAGTCTCGTTCACTTTCGAGTCCGAGAGCGATCACAGCGGAGTCGACAGCGAGTTCCTGTCAGTGGGCAGAACCGGCGGACAGAACCCCGGGAGGGCAATCCGGCTCCGCTCTTAGCTTCACGCCCCTCCCCGCCTGGCCGGCTTACCGCCCCTCCTTGTGTGGAGGTAGTGTTTGTTTGTAATCCACTTTTCCCCACCCCGAGATCCACCCTCCTGCGTGAGGCGTAGTGCATGTAAATAATTAGCAGGGATCAAGCTTCATCGACACAGTGTGTGGAGAACCCACACTTCCCCGCTCGCCCTCGTCTCCGAACGGGGTTGGTTTCTTCAAACCAACCGGGTAAGCTCTATCCCTTTCTCTCATATCAGTAGTTTGTTCATATAATATCCGTGGAATTGCTCTGTTGACGGTGAGAGAGCGCCTGACCTAGAAGGTCCCAGTTTACGAGTGATCATCGTGGGATTGTGAGAGAGCGACCCTGTGCCCTTTCGGCACCTAGCCAGCCCTTTGATTGTGGGCACCGTACCCTCAGGAGGGCGACCATAGCTTTGCTGGTCCTCTACCAGCAAGGGCTTTGTTACACTACCTCAACTCGACATCACCGAGTCACCCGGGAATCGTGTGCGCAACGGTGGTTTGGCAACTTGTGTAATTCTCTACTCTTGTGCGTTGTGCTTGCTTGGTAAGTCCAAGGACCCTCGGTCTAGTTGCTGCATTCTCTAAGTCGGTGTCACATCACACAAACACATACCTTCATCTTCCCTTCTTTCGAAGCAACAGTCCTATTAGAGGAGGTAGAAACCTACCTAGCCCTTCCTAAGACCAAGGCGGGGGATGGAGATCTAGTTTGTTACCCGGTGGAGCCTATCGACCCGTCCTTGATCTTGAGTGATTTCAGCCACAATCCAAAGGACGTGAGGACCATGATCAGCCCACACCACATACACTTGATACCCTTGGCACAGTGGATAGTGTCTCATTGCAAAAATAAGTGGGAGAGACACGAAGCAATAGCTAAAGCGGCGGCGGTTTGCTTATGCAGAGTCTTCCTTTTCACCACTACCGACCACCTCTTAGACACCCAAAATCTTAACATAATCAGTGGGTTGTGGTGGGGAATGTCCATCTCTCAAGCGATCCTCTCATATCTCTATGAAGGATTAAGTTCGGCTTGCCTAGGAGGATCTCTATTCGGCTCCATGATTCTCCTCGAGTGTTGGATGGGAGTGAGAATCAAATTCCATCCCAAAGAGGATATTACTTCTTCTAGCCGGATCTTCGAGAGCCACCCTTTATTCTTCATTGGAGGCGCTTCTGGATTCTCTTCTCAGGTTGAATGCAAGATGGCGGATAAGAAAACACGGGATGAATGGCGCCTCTTCTTCAACACCTTGCCAACGGAGAAATTCATCATGCGACCCAGGATCCTTCGGAGCACTCTTCTTAGAATACCGCGGCGTCAAGGCCTGGACCTCCAGCTAGTGGGAAATACTACCATGGCGATCTACAACCTGCACCGATGCCATCTTCAGAACGGACTACCTCGGATTGAAGCTCCTGCACTATCACACTACCCTCCCCTACTACCTAGGAAGATGGGGACCGAGGAAGATGAGAGAGTAGTTCGGAACGCGCTGACCATATGGGAGATCAGCAAGGTGCGTCCGTGGCAAGCAGAAGTGGAAGAGAACGACGAGGCACGTCGTGGCTACGTGAAGGACTTGAGGAAGATCCGCCCTCTTGCGGATAAGAAATTGAATGTAGCTTAATTTTGTTCATGATGGAAGATGTTGGTGTAATTGACAATCAGAATTGAAACCTTATTAATCTTATGTTGCATTAAGTTTATTTGAATGAGATGGGATTGCTTTAATTGAATGGACATGAATTGTGGCTTGACTTGGCTAAAAATGATCTAGAAAACACAGCCTCTGGAGAGTGTAACGGTCCTACGAAGGGCCGATAGAAGGATGTAACGGTATGGAGATAGGCCGTCAGGGTGACAGACTTGAGAGCCAAGTTCTCTGGAGGACGTAACGGTCCAACGACTGACCGTTAAAAGGCGGTAACGGTCGTGACCCAGACCATTAGAGAGAGAGCTGCTGAGAGAACCAAAGCCACTGCTTTGAAGGAATGTAACGGTCTAGAACAGACCGTTAGATGAGTTTGACGGTCTAAACCTGGCGCATCACAGTCCTGAACCTGCATAGTTGTGAGACTTCAGCCCTGAACTTGAACCTGCGCTCCGCACACACTTAAACATGGAACAAGTTAGATCTGTTCTTAGACTCAACCCCTTGCCTTGAAGCAAGTTAGATAATGACCGTTTCTTGATATTTGGTCAAGGGGTAGAGCCTTATTAAATAGGCGGAAAACATAATAGAAATAATGTGATGGATGCAATGCATATGATGGTGTTTTTTTTTTTTGAGTTTTTGGAAAATATCTGAAATTTTTTTGTGAGATTTGAAAATATTTGATGTTTTTGAGTTTTGAAATATGTGATTTTTTTTTGGTTTTTGAAATATATGATGTTTTTGGATTTTGAAAATATTTGATGTTTTTGGATTTTGGAAATAAATGTTGTTTTTAGATTTAGAAAATATATGTTGTTTTTGTATTTTGAAATATATGATGTTTTTAGATTTTGAAAATATTTGATGCTTTTTTTTTTGGATTTTGATGTTTCTTTGATGTTTTTTTGGATTTTGAAATATTTGATGTTTTTTTGGATTTTGAAATATTTGATTTTTTTGGATTTTGAACACCAGTGCCTTCTCCTGACAGCGTGGGTCCTTCTTATTGTAACGAGAGTTCCTGAGGTTGGCGTGCAACAAAGTGACAATCCCTGACCGAGGCCCAACTCGCATGACGGTGCTTCTACCAGGGCCATACCCAGGGTACTAGTCTTGATCCTAAAAAAGAAAATGGAACACGAGGGTAAGCTTAGACCAGAACTAGAAGCTTTTAGGACTTGGGTTTCTCTCCTGACAACCCATCAGAGATTTGGTCTGTTGTGCCGGGGCTTTGTGTCCGTCATCAAACCTTAGTCCATTCTAGGCACGCGTGCGACCGGGCTCATTTGTCCCACGGGGAACTGTACTGCCACTCTTGCCATGCCTAGCTGTCTTTCTCTTTTCTTCTTTTTTTTTGTGTTTTGGAATTTTGGTGGGGTAGACTTTTGAGATAATGCTTTTGCTTTTGTCACAAAGATTGCTCTTTTGCTTTCTTTTTCTTCTTTTCTTTTGCTCGTGGCGTTAGGTCATAACGGACTGCCCCTATTTGAGACTTCCTCTCGTCAGGGTGTCTAGATTGGTCAATGCCTCCTTATTCACCTCTTGCCCATGGGTTCAGTCGAAGAAAGAAACGGACAGGGACCTCGATTTCCCCCCCAAAGCATGGCTGTGGACGCACTTTTTATTTAACGAATCTTTCGTTTATTCATTTATTGGGTTTATCAAGAGCGTGGGCGTGCCAATCACAAAGTGACGATTTATTGTGCGCTCGATCTGACTAATCAGACGATTGTGTGGTTCGTGTCGGGACTGGAACCCGCCGCGCCATAAAGGTCACGGCGTCATTTACATCCCCTCGGAGAGGGGAACACCCTTGATTAATCGCCGGGAAAAGGGGCCTCATGGCCAGGAAACTATATCGAGAGAAACAAGCCGATAGCGGTCTCGAATCAGTCGGAAAGCCCTATGTCTAGGGAAACAAGCATTCGAAATATGTCGGTCACTCGAGGGACCGTTTTTGGTATTTGGACGAGCGTCCGGCTTTAGAGAATCATGATCATCACGGGGAAAACGGGAGCGTATGTATGCCGGGGTACGGTGAGTTTATTGTTGGAAGGGATAGGAGACATTCGGTTGAATCCCGATTAGAGCGGTCGAAAACCGATAAGTTTGTTCGCCCGGTGCAAGACCAAGCTACGACCATACTGCAGTGGGCCCCCCGCGGTCGAAGTCAGGCTCGCGTGGGCATTGTTAATATTTCCGGTGCCAAGAGGGCAATGAGAGGATGTCCTAGGACAAGATCTGAGAACCAATATGCGTTCAAAGAGAGCGGGCTATAGGCCGAGGATATGGGTCAAGCAATGACCATGATCGGGGCAGACCCGAGGTCTAAGCATGGCCCACATAGGCCTTATTGATATTCCCATGTATAGGGTCCGGGGATGACGAGATCCTTCTCGTCCCGTTCAGATTTTGTCAGTCACTCATGGACCCCTTTATGTTCGGACAAAGGTCCGTGTTTGTAGCATAAGAGACGGTGACAAATCGTACAAGTACCTACCGTGAGTACGGCAAATTTAATACAAATGCGGGATCAGATCCCAGTATATGCATGTCGGTCACTAACGGACCATTCAGCATTCGGACGAAAGTCCATATTCGAAGCATCGAAGGTAACAATAACGACATTCAGATATCTGCCGTAGGTACGGCACATTTCATGTGGGTGCGGGATCGGATCCCGGAAGAAGCGGGTCAAGCTGATGAACTATCGGCCCAAGAGGTGCACGGATCATGACCATGTCGGGAGTCCCGAGGGCTACCGAGATCCAAGTCCGATGCCATGGGGCGTCATTGCCTTTCTCTTCACGCATAGTCTTGGGAAACAGAAGGTTCCAAGGTATACGTGCGTGTCGGTCGGACCATTCGTTGTTCGGACGTGAGTCCATGTTTGAAGCATCGAAGACGATGATAAAACTGTGCAAATGTCTGCCGTAGACACGACAAGTTTAAAGCGGGGTCGTGGGATTAGATCCTGGGAGAAGCGGGCCGAGTCAACGAACTATTGGCCCGAGATGTGTTCGGATCATGACCATGTTGGAGGTTCTGAGGTCCACATCCGATACCACAAGGCATCATCAATTTTCTCTTTGCACCCAGCCCGGGGGTGTGGATTGTTAAGTGTAAAGCCAAAACTCGGCAACATGCGCCCTCGCACGCGGATCGACCTGCGCAGTCAGGTCGTGGGGTTCGACCTGCCTGGTCAGGTCGTGGGGGTCAAGGGGGCAACGCCCCTTGCGGGGGTTTCCGGGGGCAGCACCCCCGGAACAAAATTTGGATTATGGAAAGGGGAAACTTTTTATTAGTTTTATTCATTAGCTTTAAGTCTCTTCTCTCGTTGGTTAATCATTCTTTCTCTTTTAGGCACGCCGGATTAAGGAAGCAAAAGGGGGCGCCGGATAAGGGGATGCCAAGGGGGCCCGCCGGTTAAAGAGAATGCCAAGGGGGCGCGCTGAGATAGGGAGTGTAATAGGGCGCGCCGGTTAAAGGAAAGTGGGATGCGCGCCGGTTTAAGGAAGCCAAAGGAGCGCGTCGGATAAAGGGATGCCAAGGGGGCGCGCCGGTTAATGGCCAAGAAGCAAGAGGGGCGCGCCCGATAGCTGCAAGGAAAATAAAATGGGTTTTGAGTGTGGGGCTAAACCGGCGCGGGGGGGTACCACGCTGGATTAGCCCGCGCCGGATTAGGGCACGCCGGGTTAAGCTTCTAGGAGGTTTTCTTTCATTCTTTTGGCTTTGTTTCTTCTTTCTTTCACCCGTGGGTTGATTTGTTGATTAGTTTGTTCGTCCAATTGATGGATTAGCTTTCTGGAGAGGAGATTTAAGTATTTTGATTGTTTATTAAGGTGGATTAGCATGAAGATTCAAGTGTTTCGTTTGAAGAGTTTGTGCAGGAACTCAGAGATTCAGCTTGATTCAGGGGGCTTAGTTGTTCGTCTGTCTGTTCTTACGTGTTCTTCCCCTGGCAAAATTTGGGCAGCACCTCCCCCGGACTGACGCTTGCCAGAGAAAATAGAGGAACACCAAATGGATTGCTCCGGGGTGAACCTCAAAATGTAGACCTCACGGCGGTCCAATAACCCATAAGTGAGTGTATGAAGCTCGAGGACTAGCCTTCAAGAACTCCCACAGCTCACGGGTGATGGTTTCATAAGTGGGACGAATGTGTGCCATGAGAGGCCATGAATGTTCATCCCCTGACGGACTCCTTCGGAGGCCCTGCTATGGAGAAGCAAGCTTCGAAGGGCCTGGATGAGGAGAAGGCAGAGGGAAAGAGAGGGAGGCAGAAGAACACCGTGTGTTGTGAAAAGAACTTCTCTTTTTATTCATTTGCAAAGGGAAATACAGCTGGGAATCTACCCTAAAGCGAGAAAGGGGGAGAGTACAGTAGAGAGAAAGGAGGGAATACATCGATGGGGGAGGTGGAACGGAGCACAAGCTCCTCCCCCTCCAAGCTCACCTCTCACTCTCACTCTCCTCTGTCTTTCTTTCTTCACCTCTTTGGCGTGGATGGGTGGAGCTTCCTTCTCTTCGGGTGGCCTTCTCCTCTTATTTTTCTTCTTCTCTTCACTGCATACAGTCAAGGGGGTTCGAGCAGCCAACTCTCCTTCTTCTTCTTCAACAGTGGGGCATGCCTTTTATAGAACGGACAGTGGGGGAGAAAACTCCCGCCACCTCTGCCTTGTTCGCAACAACGTTGTTGTTGTGCTGGATGATGCTGGTTCGTGGAGTACACTGGCGTTCGTCCGAGGATGGGACATTTGCGGATTTGCTGGGAAGATCTGCCACTGCTGCCACCACTGCCGCTTTGCTGTCGAACGGGGTGAAGGCATGGCTTCAAAACATTAAATGCCCCCCTGCGCACCGCATTTAAACAAAAACAGAGCATCGGAGTTTTGATGGGATGGCATGAGGTTAAAACGGCGCGGTGGAACGGTGACCGCGCCGGTTTAAACCCAAACACAATTTGCGCACAGTTTTAGCATTTGAAGGCAAAGCTTTTGAGAATGGGGGCACGATAGGTCCTATAGCGCGCCGGATTAAGTTGCCAAAATGGGGGTTCTTTGAAAGTGGCGCGTCGGATTAAGACATCAGCATGGGCGCGCCGTATTAGAGCATCAAAAGGGGGAAGGCCCCCTTGACAGGAGCGCGCCGGACAGCCAAAGAGAAAGGGGCGCGCCATTTTAAGAGGGGGGCGTGCCATTTTAAGGCGCGCCGTTTTAAGGCTCCTTCGTGCCGTTTTAAGCACTAAACGGATTCTTCTCGGAGTCGCGGCCGTTTATATGAATGTCGGCATTCCCAGAATGTTCCGGTTGCAATGTATGGCCTCCACAATTTTCCATTCGCAGCCTTCGGGACTCGGTCCCAGATTCTGCGTAACTTTCTGTGCATGCCGAGATTGTGCCGGAGTTCCTGACTTCTCTCTGACTCAGCTCTCGGCATGGCCGGTCAGAGCATTGTAGATGTATCTTCTGCCTGGGGGGCTTCCTTAGCAGGTAGTGGACCACCAAGCGAGTTCTCGTCCTGATCGGGCGAGGCATGAGGTTTGTTCGGCATTTCCATCTTCGGCTTGCTCTCGAATGTCGAGACGTGCATGCCGTATGATCCTCATCGACATTTTTTAGTGTCCACAAATGCCCCCCACTCGTGGGCGGCGCAAGCGAGGGACGAGTGCGCGGGGCCCGCGAGTGTAGAGTTCTTCGACAGGATGTCTGTTCTTCCGAGCCAGTAGGATGCTGTTCCGGTGCAAATTCACGGGAAAGCGCTCACTCCTTCAGCGAAGGGATGAGGGGATCGCTCCACCGCATATGCACGCGGATCGAGATGTCAGAGTGGGGGTTTAGTCATCGGCATGGGGTAAATACCGCAGCAAGGCTGAAGGGTCTATGCGTCGTCTTAGGTAGGAGGCCTACAACGACTTAGATGAGGCCAATCCCAAGGGGGAGTTGGTGACTCGTGCTGGGTTTAGGAGAATTGTTCATTCATCGACTCGGATGGGAGGTCCAAGCCGAAGGTTTATGAAAGGGCTCCGATGGAGTGAAAAGGACTTTATGCATTCCGGTGGAACATTCGAAGTGAAGGGTTTATTTGCTGGTGCCGACGGGGTGTCGGGAGCTAATGTGGTCCATTCATTGGCACGGGGTGAGTGCCAAGGCAAAGTGGTCTTTTCACTCATTGACTTGGACGGAAGGTCCGAGCCAAGCAAAGGGGGTTTCTCTTCTTTTTTCTGTTCATTGACTTGGACGGAAGGTCCGAGCCAATCAAAGAAGTTCTTCTTCTTCTTCTTTTTTTCTTTTTTTTTATTCATTGACTTGGACGGAAGGTCCGAACCAAGCAAAGGAGGTCTCTTTTTTTTGTTCATTGACTTGGACGGAAGGTCCGAGCCAAGCAAGAAAGTTCCCTTCTTTTCTTTTCTTATCTTTTCTTTTTTTTTATCGACTTGGGCGGAAGGTCCGGGCCAAGTAAGAAGGCACTATCTCTTTTTATTCATTAGCTTGGATGGAAGGTCCGAGCCAAGCAAAGAGGTTGTTTTTGTTCATTGACTTGGGCTGAAGGTCCGAGTCAAGCGAGAAAGTTCTTTCCTTTTTTTGTTCTTCTTTTTTTTTATTCATTGGCTTGGATGGAAGGTCCGAACCAAGCAAAGGAGGTCTCTTCTTTTCTTTTTTCTCTCTTTTTTCTTTTTTTTTTGTTCATCGACTTGGACGTAAGGTCCGAGCCAAGCAAGAAAGTTCTTTCCGTTCATCGACTTGGACGGAAGGTCCAAGCCAAGCAAAGGCATTCTTTTGCCCATCGACTTCGACGGAAGGTCCGAACCAAGGGTTAATTCGTCGGTGGGACTGGGAGTTGTGATATTGAGGTGGTTTATTCATTGCCAAGGGGTGAGTGCCAAAGCAAGGGTCCTTTGTTCATGGAACCCGACGAAAGGTCCAGGCCATTGGTTTATTCATCGATGCCGATGGGGAGTTGGGGACCGACGTGGTTTGCTTGTCTCTTCTTCTCTTAATTAGTGCCGACATGGTGTCGGGAGCTGAGGTAGTTTATTCTTCTCTTCTTCTCTTCATCAGTGCCGACGGGGTGTCGGGAGCTCACCTGGTTTGTTTGTCTCTTTGTCTCTTCGCCAGCACCGACAGGGTGTCGGGAGCTGACCTGGCTTGTTTGTCTCTTGGTCTCTTTGCCAGCGCCAACAAGGTGTCGGGAGCTGACCTGGTTTGTTGATCTCTTTGTCTCTTCGTCATTGCCGACAGGGTGCCGGGAGCTGACCTGGTTTGTTGGTCTCTTTGTCTCTTCGCCAGTGCCGACAGGGTGTCGAGAGTTGACCTGATTTGTTTGTCTCTTTGTCTCTTCATCAGTGCCGACAGGGTGTCGGGAACTGACATGGTTTATTTGTCTCTTCTTCTCTTCATCAGTGCCGACAGGGTGTTGGGAACTGACAGGGTTTATTTGTCTCTTTTTCTCTTCATCAGTGCCGACACGGTGCCGGGAGCTGACGTGGTTTGTTCATTGGCATGGGGTTAGTGCCAAAGTAAGGGTCTCTTTGTTCATGGAACCAGACGAAAGGTCTGGGCCACTGGTCTTATGCGTTAGTGGGACTGAAAATATTTTGATCTCCGGCGGGACTTGACGAGTCGACATCCCTCGGAGGCTTTGATGATGATTTTTCTCTCTTCTTTTTTTACTTCTCTTTTTTTTCTCTTCTTTTCCCCTCTCTTTTTCTTCTTCTATTCTTCTTCTCTTTTTTCTTCTTCTTTTCTTTCCCTTCTTTTCTTTTTTTTTCCTTCTCTTCTTTTTGTATTTTTTATTTTGAACAACTTTGGATAGCTATCGGCACAGATGCCGATAATGAGATAGTTGTCGGCTAAACGCCGTTGATGACATAGCTGTCGGCTCAGGGGTCGATAATTAAAAAAATGAGCCACGAGGGCAGAGGGGAGGGTTTATTCCTTTAACGGTCTGGACGGTGGGTCCAAATCAAAAGGGGTATTCGTCACCCGAAGGGACGGAGAGAAGAGTTGGTTCATGTAGCAACCTGAACGGGAGGTCCAAATCAAAAGGATTGTTCGTGACCCCGAAGGGATGGAGGGGTGGTCAAGTCGCTGACACGGGTTAGTGTTAGCGCAAGGAAAAGGGGATGATTCCTTACCCGAATGGCAGGCTCGGGCCAGGGTGAAAGGTTGTTTCATTCTTTAATGCGCCGGGGGCACCAGCTATATGGAGGGTCTTTCAATTCTTTGGCTGGACGGAAGGTCCGAACCAGAGTAGAGAGAATTCTTTTTGTTCTTCAGCTAGACGGTAGGTCCAAGCCAAAGTGAAAGGATCTTTTTGTTCTCTAGCTGGACGGAAGGTATGATCTAGAGTGGAGAGAATCTTTTTTGTTCTCTGACTGGACGGCAAGTTCGAGCCAAAGTAAAAGGATCTTTTTATTCTCTAGCCGGATGGAAGGTCCGATCTAGAGTGGAGAGAATCTTTTTAGTTCTCTAGCCAGACGGAAGGTCCGATCTAGATTGGAGAGAATCTTTTTGTTCTCTGACTGGACGGCAGGTCCGAGCCAAAGTGAAAGGATCTTTTTGTTCTCTAGTCGGACGGAAGGTCCGATCCAGAGTGAAAGGGGTCTGTTTGTTCTCTGGCTGGGCAACAAGCCTGAACCAGAGCGAAAGGATTTGATGTTCTTCAAAGCGCCGGGAGTACCGGCTGTGAAATCCGAACCTGGGAAAGTGGGCCATGAGGGCCGGAGTTGATGTTGCAGAGGTAGGCCGCGAAGGCTGCAATTGGGCAAGCGGGCAATAGAAGCCAAAGTTGGGAGGTTAGCAGGCCGTAGAGACGGGAAGTAGGCCGTGGGGGCCAAGATTGGGCTACATGAGCCAGAATTGGAAAGGTAGGCCACAATGGCCAAAATTGAGTTTATTTTTTTTATTATTATTTCCTTTATTCAAGCATGCAGGCATTCATCAGCAAGCATAACATAAATACATATAAGGTAGCTCCCTCTATAAGGGATGGGATAGGGACAACGCCCATAATTCGCAAATGCAGTGTGGGCCACGAGGCACGACTAAGGGGTGGTGCGCCCATCAAGAGGATATCGCATGTCTTGCATGCATAGCTTAAATTCACGCATTTTACCCGAGGCAATCCTCTGTGGAGTGGAGGAGCAAACGTGTGAGCAAAAGGCCCTAAACATAGGGATACGCATGTTTTCTAAGCAACACTCGAGGGTTACTCTAGCGCCTACACATTAGTTTCAGGCTTTCGACTTTCGGTAGCTTCACACAGCCCCCATCTGTTTATTTTGGTAGCGGATTTCACCGTTCGGCGTGAGTCTCCTCATGTGTCTCAATGGGGATTCCCGGCTACTAGGCTTCGTCCTTGTCATAACTTTATTGCGGATTTCACCATTTGACGTGAGTTTCCTCATGTGTCTCAATGGGGATTCTCGGCTACTAGGCTTCATCCTCATTGAAATTCGCTTCACCTTTTTGCGTGAGTCTCCTCATGTGTCTCAATGGGGATTCCCGGCTACTCAGATTCACGTTTCTCTTTTTTTTCTCGCATCATTTTTTCCTTTCTTTTTTTTTAGTGGGGGTAGGCAGCTTTTTCCTCACGATTACCTTTCACGCGAGTGCAGGAATTCAAGCCTCCGTACAGTGCTAAGAAGAAAGTCGGGCAATCCCTATGGTTGAAGACCATTGAGCACATTAAATGTGAAGTGTGGGAGTGTTGCCTCGGGTTTATTTTGTGAGTTGGGCTTAACAATTTAGTCATGACTCTTCCCCTTGACGTGTGCACCCATCATAATTGGGTTCCCTTCAAGCGTATGCCGTGATGCACGTGCATCCGGAATCGGGGCAGCGTTATTATTTAGCAAGGAAACAAGGTCCTAGAAAATTCCAAGGACGTGTCTTATTCTATATTACAAGGAAGCATGCAAGTAGGGCAGCCGAGCATTTTTTTGTCTCTTTTTGGTCTCCTTTTCCCCTTTTTTTTTGCATAAGAACATACTGTCGTTATGTATAAGTGTAGTGGTAGTAAAAGGTATTAGTGGAGCGTGCCGCAAGAACCAAAATTGGGGAAGCAGGCTACGGGAGCCACAGGGAAGCAGGCTACGAGAGCCAGAATTAGGAAGTGGGCTACGAGAGCCGAAGGTTAGAGGAGCAGGCATCGAGAGCCAAACTTGGGAAGCAGGCCACGGGGAGCCAAAGGTTGGCAGGCCACGAGAGCCAGAATTGGGAAGCGAGCTACAAGAGTCGGAATCGGGAAGCAGGCCACGAAGGCCAAAGGTTGGCAGGCTACGAGAGCCAAAATTCGGAAGTGAGCTGCAAGAGCCGAAGATATTGGGAAGCGGGCTACGAGAGCCCAGGATAAAGGTCTCTTTTTTATTCTCTGGTCAGGGAAGGATCCAAACCAAAGTGGATGGGCTGATTCTTTGATTCTCTGGTTGGGGAAGGTTTCGGACCAAAGTGAAAGGCTGATTCTTTGATTCTCTGGTCGGGGAAAGATCCGAACCAGAGTGGGAGGTTGATTCTTTGATTCTCTAGTCAGGGAAAGATCCGAACCAGAGTGGGAGGTTGATTCTCTGATTCTCTGGTCGGAGAAGGATCCGAACCAGAGTGGGAGGTTGATTCTTTGATTCTCTGGTCGGAGAAGGATCCGAACCAGAGTGGGAGGTTGATTCTTTGATTCTCTGGTCGGAGAAGGATCCGAACCAGAGTGAAAAGTTGATTCTTTTTATTGGAGAGCTGTCGGCTAGGAGCCGATAATGGGGTAGTTGTCGGCT
Organism: Amorphophallus konjac; assembly: GCA_022559845.1. Taxonomy (NCBI): domain Eukaryota; kingdom Viridiplantae; phylum Streptophyta; class Magnoliopsida; order Alismatales; family Araceae; genus Amorphophallus; species Amorphophallus konjac. Next base: position 199,963,542 of record CM040124.1, on the reverse strand, counting down.
TAGAGGCCAATGGTGGGATACCTATCGGTGTAACGCCCCGTCGGCGGAAGGGTTTTATCGGTTTAACGCCCCGTCGGCAGAAGGTTTAGTCGGTTTAACGTCCCGTCGGCGAAAGGGTTTTGTCGGCTTAACGCCCTGTCGGCGAATGGTTTAGTCAGTTTAACGCCCCGTCGGCGAAAGGGTTTTATCGGTTTAACGCCCCGTCGGCGAAAGGTTTAGTCGGTTTAACGCCCTGTCGGCGGAAGGTTTAGTCGGTTTAACGCCCCGTCGGCGAAAGGTTTAATTGGTTTCTATTTGTTGGATGACTGAAGGTCGGAGATAAAAGTTTGCCTTGTGACTCTTCTTTTCTTCTCTCTTTTTTTTTGTGAGGAGAGGGGGGCTCGAGGGCCACGTCTGCCTCATGTGTCTTTTCTTCTTCTTCTTTTGTGTGACGGGGCGGCCTCGAAGACCGTGTTCGCCCCATGTGTCTTTTCTTTCTTCTTCTTTTCTTCTTTTGTGCAATGAGGCGGGCTCGACGACCACGTCTGCCTCATGCGTGTCTTTTTCTTTATTCTACTCTTCTTTTCTCATTAATGCTTCCACGCTGGAGTGTATTTCTCTTAACGTGCCCCCAGGTTAGGGTGTACCTCTTCTTTTATGCCCCCAAATGGGGTGTATTCTCTCATGGCTTCTAGGCCCCCAGATGGGGTGTAACTTCTGCTTCTTATGCCCCCAGAGCAGGGTATACTTCTCTTCAATTTTTTTTTTGGTACAGGGTGTATTTTCTGCTTCTTATGCCCCCAGGCGGGGTGTATGTTTCTCTTCATCTTCCCCCGGCAAAGGGTGTATTTTCTGCTTCTTATGCCCCCAGGCGGGGTGTATGTTTCTCTTCAAATGCCCCTAGAGTAGGGGCGTGTGTTCTTCTTTTCTTATGCACCCAAGGCAGGATGGGTTTCTTCTTTACGTACCCCCGATTCGGGGTGTAACTTCATCCTTCTTATGCCCCCAGGACGGGGCAGATTCTGCTTCTTTGCTTTTGTGCCACCATGGCGGGGTGTATTTACTTCTTCTGCACTCTGGGCATAGTGTGTTGTTTATTTTTTTTTTATGCCCCCAGGCCGGGGTGTGTTTCTCTTTTTGTGCACCCAAGGCAGGGCGTGTGTTTCTATCTTCGTGTGCCCCCTAGGCCGGGGTGAGTTCTTGTTTTGTATTCCGCATGGCGGGGTATGGTCTTTGCTTCTTCTGCCCCCATAGAAGGGTGTAGTTCTTCTTCGAGTGCCCCTAAACCGGGGTAGGTTCTTCTGCTTCTTCTGCCTCTTCTGCCCCAGGGTGGGGTATATTTCTCTTTGTATTCCCCTAAGTTGGGGTGTGTTTTTGTTTCATATGCCCCCATATCGGGGTATATTTCTCTTGCAGATACCCCTGAACCGGGGTGTATTCTTTGTCTCATATGTCCCCCGAGTCGGGGTGTGCTTTGCTTCTTGTGCACCCCAGGCAGAGTGTATTCTGCTTCTTCTACCCCTCAAGGCGGGGTGTGTGTCTTTTCATATATCCCTAGAGCGGGCATAGTTTCTTCTTCAAACGCCCCTAGGCTGGGGTGTAACTTTGCTTTGTGCGTGCCCCCGAGTCAGGGTGGATTCTTCTGCTTCTTCGACCCCAAAGAGGGATATATTTCTCTTCATGTTCCCCTAAGCCGGGGTATAAACTTTGCTTTATGTGCCCCCCAAGTCGGGGTGGATTATCTTCATGTGCCCCTGAGCCGAGGTGTATCCTTTTCTTCTTATGCCCCAGAGCGGGGTGGATTCCTTTTTTTTCTACCCCGACACACTGGGGGTTGTTTGCTTCTCGTGCACCCAAGGTGGGGTGTATTGTTGCTTTGATGCCCGCAAGGTGGGGTGTATTGTTGCTTCTGATGCCCCCAAGGTGGGGTGTACGTTTATTCTTCAGATCCCCGTAAGTTGGGGTGCGTTATTTAAGGCTTCTATGCCCCTGTGGCGGGGTAGAGTTCTCTTCACGTGCCCCCAGGCCGGGGTGTGTTCTTTATAGCTTTTGTGCCCCCAGGCGGGGTGTATTCTTTTGTGTCTTACACTCCTATGGCGGGGTGTATGAATGCTCTCTTCTAGATTCGTGGCCGTGCTCGGCCTCATTGCTACAAAGCATTCCCAGATAGGGGCAGCAGGAAGGTGGAACAGGCCCGGGCATGGCACCATGGACTCGGACCCTCCTAGAGTCGGGCGGGATGTCGGCCTTCTTCTTATCCTTTTTGGTCGGCGATGCTTGCCAGTTTTTTGTCCTTTCTTTTCTTCTCTTCTTTTTTGTAATAGACCAAAGGCGGGTGCGCAGGAGAGCGCTCACCCCCTCAGGGAGGGGATGAGTGGTTCGCTCCACCGCATCAATCCCACAGTGGTAATCTTTATTCAGCAAGGGTCTCAACGGATATGGCCGTACAACCCTCTCTCACCGATTCTTTCTCTTCCCTTTTTGTTTCTTTCTTCTTTTCTTCTTTCCTCATTTTTCCTTCTATTCTTCTTTTCTTCTTTTCTTCTTTTCTTCCTTTCTTCTTGCGGGAAGGGGGTTTGGTTTCTCCTCCCTTATTCTCTCTTTCTCTTCTCTCCCTCTTTTTTTTTTGGGCGGCCTTCATGATTCACGGAAGTTGCATATGTCTCGGAGTGGCATCCTCGAGGCCATAAAGATAGTTGCACCTAGTCTGGCTTTTCTCCCCATAGGGTTGGCAAAGATAGCACCTGCAATTCATCAAAGCAGACAAACATCGTTTATTAGGAGGCCATGAGGCCCCAAATCCCGGCGAAGAGATGAAGGGTGGTTCCAGTCCCTCCGGGCGTGCCAGACTTGTGGACGCACTTTTTATTTAACGAATCTTTCGTTTATTCGTTTATTGGGTTTATCAAGAGCGTGGGCGTGCCAATCACAAAGTGACGATTTATTGTGCGCTCGATCTGACTAATCAGACGATTGTGTGGTTCGTGTCGGGACTGGAACCCGCCGCGCCATAAAGGTCACGGCGTCATTTACATCCCCTCGGAGAGGGGAACACCCTTGATTAATCGCCGGGAAAAGGGGCCTCATGGCCAGGAAACTATATCGAGAGAAACAAGCCGATAGCGGTCTCGAATCAGTCGGAAAGCCCTATGTCTAGGGAAACAAGCATTCGAAATATGTCGGTCACTCGAGGGACCGTTTTTGGTATTTGGACGAGCGTCCGGCTTTAGAGAATCGTGATCATCACGGGGAAAACAGGAGCGTATGTATGCCGGGGTACGGCGAGTTTATTGTTGGAAGGGATAGGAGACATTCGGTTGAATCCCGATTAGAGCGGTCGAAAACAGATAAGTTTGTTCGCCCGGTGCAAGACCAAGCTACGACCATACTGCAGTGGGCCCCCCGCGGTCGAAGTCAGGCTCGCGTGGGCATCGTTAATATTTCCGGTGCCAAGAGGGCAACGAGAGGATGTCCTGGGACAAGATCTGAGAACCAATATGCGTTCGAAGAGAGCGGGCTATAGGCCGAGGATATGGGTCAAGCAATGACCATGATCGGGGCAGACCCGAGGTCTAAGCATGGCCCACATAGGCCTTATTGATATTCCCATGTATAGGGTCCGGGGATGACGAGATCCTTCTCATCCCGTTCAGATTTTGTCGGTCACTCATGGACCCCTTTATGTTCGGACAAAGGTCCGTGTTTGTAGCATAAGAGACGGTGACAAATCGTACAAGTACCTACCGTGAGTACGGCAAGTTTAATACAAATGCGGGATCAGATCCCAGTATATGCATGTCGGTCACTAACGGACCATTCAGCATTCGGACGAAAGTCCATATTCGAAGCATCGAAGGTAACAATAACGACATTCAGATATCTGCCGTAGGTACGGCACATTTCATGTGGGTGCGGGATCGGATCCCGGAAGAAGCGGGTCAAGCTGATGAACTATCGGCCCAAGAGGTGCACGGATCATGACCATGTCGGGAGTCCCGAGGGCTACCGAGATCCAAGTCCGATGCCATGGGGCGTCATTGCCTTTCTCTTCACGCATAGTCTTGGGAAACGAAGGTTCCAAGGTATACCTGCGTGTCGGTCGGACCATTCGTTGTTCGGACGTGAGTCCATGTTTGAAGCATCGAAGACGATGATAAAACCGTGCAAATGTCTGCCGTAGACACGACAAGTTTAATGCGGGGTCGCGGGATTAGATCCTGGGAGAAGCGGGCCGAGTCAACGAACTATTGGCCCGAGATGTGTTCGGATCATGACCATGTTGGAGGTTCTGAGGTCCACATCCGATACCACAAGGCATCATCAATTTTCTCTTTGCACCCAGCCCGGGGGTGTGGATTGTTAAGTGTAAAGCCAAAAGTCGGCAACATGCGCCCTCGCACGCGGATCGACCTGCGCGGTCAGGTCGCGGGGTTCGACCTGCCTGGTCAGGTCGTGGGGGTCAAGGGGGCAACGCCCCTTGCGGGGGTTTCCGGGGGCAGCACCCCCGGAACAAAATTTGGATTATGGAAAGGGGAAACTTTTTATTAGTTTTATTCATTAGCTTTAAGTCTCTTCTCTCGTTGGTTAATCATTCTTTCTCTTTTAGGCACGCCGGATTAAGGAAGCAAAAGGGGGCGCCGGATAAGGGGATGCCAAGGGGGCCCGCCGGTTAAAGAGAATGCCAAGGGGGCGCGTTGAGATAGGGAGTGTAATAGGGCGCGCCGGTTAAAGGAAAGTGGGATGCGCGCCGGTTTAAGGAAGCCAAAGGAGCGCGTCGGATAAAGGGATGCCAAGGGGGCGCGCCGGTTAATGGCCAAGAAGCAAGAGGGGCGCGCCGGATAGCTGCAAGGAAAATAAAATGGGTTTTGAGTGTGGGGCTAAACCGGCGCGGGGGGGTACCGCGCCGGATTAGCCCGCGCCGGATTAGGGCGCGCCGGGTTAAGCTTCTAGGAGGTTTTCTTTCATTCTTTTGGCTCTGTTTCTTCTTTCTTTCACCCGTGGGTTGATTTGTTGATTAGTTTGTTCGTCCAATTGATGGATTAGCTTTCTGGAGAGGAGATTTAAGTATTTTGATTGTTTATTAAGGTGGATTAGCATGAAGATTCAAGTGTTTCGTTTGAAGAGTTTGTGCAGGAACTCAGAGATTCAGCTTGATTCAGGGGGCTTAGTTGTTCGTCTGTCTGTTCTTACGTGTTCTTCCCCTGGCAAAATTTGGGCAGCACCTCCCCCGGACTGACGCTTGCCAGAGAAAATAGAGGAACACCAAATGGATTGCTCCGGGGTGAACCTCAAAATGTAGACCTCACGGCGGTCCAATAACCCATAAGTGAGTGTATGAAGCTCGAGGACTAGCCTTCAAGAACTCCCACAGCTCACGGGTGATGGTTTCATAAGTGGGACGAAATTGTGCCATGAGAGGCCATGAATGTTCATCCCCTGACGGACTCCATCGGAGGCCTTGCTATGGAGAAGCAAGCTTCGAAGGGCCTGGATGAGGAGAAGGCAGAGGGAAAGAGAGGGAGGCAGAAGAACACCGTGTGTTGCGAAAAGAACTTCTCTTTTTATTCATTTGCAAAGGGAAATACAGCTGGGAATCTACCCTAAAGTGAGAAAGGGGGAGAGTACAGTAGAGAGAAAGGAGGGAATACATCGATGGGGGAGGGGGAACGGAGCACAAGCTCCTCCCCCTCCGAGCTCACCTCTCACTCTCACTCTCCTCTCTCTTTCTTTCTTCACCTCTTTGGCGTGGATGGGTGGAGCTTCCTTCTTTTCGGGTGGCCTTCTCCTCTTATTTTTCTTCTTCTCTTCACTGCATACAGCCGAGGGGGTTCGAGCAGCCAACTCTCCTTCTTCTTCTTCAACAGTGGGGCATGCCTTTTATAGAACGAACAGTGGGGGAGAAAACTCCCGCCACCTCTGCCTTGTCCGCAACAACGTTGTTGTTGTGCTAGATGATGCTGGTTCGTGGAGTACACTGGCGTTCGTCCGAGGATTGGACATTTGCGGATTTGCCGGGAGGATCTGCCACTGCTGCCACCACTGCCGCTTTGCTGTCGAACGGGGTGAAGGCATGGCTTCAAAACATTAAATGCCCCCCTGCGCATCGCATTTAAACAAAAACAGAGCATCGGAGTTTTGATGGGATGGCATGAGGTTAAAACGGCGCGGTGGAACGGTGACCGCGCCGGTTTAAACCCAAACACAATTTGCGCACAGTTTTAGCATTTGAAGGCAAAGCTTTTGAAAATGGGGGCACGATAGGTCCTATAGTGCGCCGGATTAAGTTGCCAAAATGGGGGTTCTTTGAAAGTGGCGTGCCGGATTAAGACATCAGCATGGGCGCGCCGTATTAGAGCATCAAAAGGGGGAAGGCCCCCTCGACATGAGCGCGCCGGACAGCCAAAGAGAAAGGGGCGTGCCATTTTAAGAGGGGGGCGCGCCGTTTTAAGGCGCGCCGTTTTAAGGCGCGCCGTTTTAAGGCTCCTTCGTGCCGTTTTAAGCACTAAACAGATTCTTCTCGGAGTCGCGGCCGTTTATATGAATGTCGGCATTCCCAGAATGTTCCGGTTGCAATGTATGGCCTCCACAATTTTCCATTCGCAGCCTTCGGGACTCGGTCCCAGATTCTGCGTAACTTTCTGTGCATGCCGAGATTGTGCCGGAGTTCCTGACTTCTCTCTGACTCAGCTCTCGGCATGGCCGGTCAGAGCATTGTAGCTGTATCTTCCGCCTGGGGGGCTTCCTTAGCAGGTAGTGGACCACCAAGCGAGTTCTCGTCCTGATCGGGCGAGGCATGAGGTTTGTTCGGCATTTCCATCTTCGGCTTGCTCTCGAATGTCGAGACATGCATGCCGTATGATCCTCATCGACATTTTTTGGTGTCCACAATGGCCGAGGAGAAATGGTGTTTACAAAGCGGGAAACCTGACCAGGGATGCCGTGTAGTGTGTGATTGCCGTACTCGGGACTCTTTATCGTAAAAGGGAGGGAACACCTCACTGTCAGGGTGGCACTGATTAGACTCTAAGGAAAGAAACGCTTAAGATACAACCCATTCCAAGCGTGAGAGAGCTCCTCACCTTCTGCATTCACCAAGCGATAAGCATTTCCTGGATAAGCCTCTTTTACAACAAACGGCCCTTCCCAGTTAGGTTGTAATTTAGACCTAGGACCTGTAGACCGAATGAATTTACGTTTCAAGACCATATCACCTTTTTGAAATTTACGTTCGATTACCTTCTTTTGAAAATAGCGCGAGACTCTCTTTTGATAAACGGATACATGATCGGCCGCGTTCATCCTCTTCTCATCTAAGAATGCCTCCCGACGTTCGTCGAGATTAAGTTCCTTATCGAGCTACACTCTAAGGGAAGGGATCAAGATCTCATATGAGAGCACCGCCTCCATCCCATAGGTAAGAGCATAGGGAGTTTGTCCCGTGGGAGTATGGACGGAGGTGTGGTAAGCCCACAGAGCTTCCACTAATCATTCTGGCCAATCGGAAAACTTATGAGATTCGCATGTTTTCTTTATAATTTTAAGAAGGGTTTTATTAGTGGCCTCGGCTTGACCGTTGCCTTGAGAATAATATGGAGATGAATGATGCAATGTAATATTGAACTTCTTACAGAGGTCCTTAAGCTCTTGAGAGACAAACTGAGGTCCGTTGTCGGTGATGATGCTGCTTGGCACTCCGAATCGCGAGATGATATTCTTTATGATGAAGCAGCACACCGTTGAAGCATTGATCTCTGCGTACGCCTCGGCTTCAGTCCATTTGGTGAAGTACTCCGTGGCGGTAAGGATGAAGGATTTCTCCTTGATTTGAGAATTTGGGATCACCGAGGGGGCCAACAACGTCGAAAGCCCACATAGAGAATGGCCAAGGAGCGGAAAGAGGATGGAGAGATGAGGCTGGAGCATGAATTTTATCATCATGGAGTTGGCATTTAAGACACCTCCGGACATAGAGGGAGCAATCTTCCTCTAGATTAGGCCAATAGTAACCCTGCCTAAGGATCTACTTTGCTAAAGCCTGGCCATTGACATGACCTCCACACTCACTAGAATGGGCTGCTTCAGCCACCTTCCAAGCTTCATCATCATCTAAGCATCTCATGAGCATTCCATTGGTAGCGCGCCTATATAATTCTCCTGCAATAATGGTATACCTTGAGGCGGCTCTTCTTATTGACTTACGTTGCTCGGCGTTTGCCCCTTCTGGGAACGATCCTTCTTTGCAAAACAACTCAATCTCGTGATACCAAGGCAATTCTTCTTCCTCCAGTATCTCTTCTAGCTCCATCAGAGATACTTCCTTGAGATCTTCCTTCTCAGCCCTTGCCTCTATAGCTTTCCTAAGGTTGATGAACCAAGGATCCTGAAGAGAGGGTGCGTCCAATCTCTGAACGATGATAGTCTCAGTGCTCCGACTGAGAGGGAAAGATAGAGAGGAAGCAAGAGATGCTAGAGCATCAGCTAGAATGTTCTGAGACCTAGGAGTATGGATATAGATCAGCTTACCGAATTGCCTCGCCAGGAGCGTGACCAAATCTTGATAAGGCTTGAGCTTGGGGTCACGAGCGCGGTAAGTGGATAGGACTTGCCGCAGGATGAGCTGAGAGTCTCTTATGATATTCAAGTACCGCGCGCCTAGGAGATAGGCGTGCTTCAATCCAGCCAGGAGAGCCTCATACTCGGTGATGTTGTTGGTAGCAGGAACTCGGAGTTGATAAGCAAAGAGAATAGTCACTCCCTCTAGAGTGAGCAGAACAGCGCCGATCCCTCGGCCTTGAGAATTGAGTGCACCATCGAAGTGCAGAGACCAAAAGGGATGATGAGAGATAGCAGAGAGATGCTCATCAGGGAAATCATCCTGAATAGAATCAGTGTGAGGGATGGGAAGATGGGCAAGATGCTCAGCGATGGCGTACCCTTTGACCGCCTTCTGAATGACAAATGTAATATCGAATTGAGAGAGGAAGCTCTGCCAACGAGCTAACCTACTAGAAAGGACGGGCTTTTCTAAGAGATAGCGAATCAGGTCCATTCTAGAGATCAACCTAACTGGGTGGGCAAGGAAGTAATGTTTAAGCTTCTGAGCTACCCACACTAAGGCGGCACAAGTCTTCTCCATAGCGGTGTATCTGGACTCAGCTGGGTTAAACAACCGAGAGAGGTAATAAGCAGCCCTCTCTTTCCCTTCATCATCTACTTGTGCTAAGACCGCCCCTAGGGAGTCCTCAATGACCGAGATGTATAGGATCAGGGGTTTCCCAGGGACAGGAGGTTGCAAAACCGGGGGATTGGACAGATATTCTTTTAGGTCTTCATAGGCCTTCTGACAGTCTTGATTCCATTCAAACTTAACCCCCGCCTTAAGCAATTCATAAAACGGATGGCACCTTTGAGAATGTTGGGATATGAATCTTCTAATGAATTACAATCGACCAATCAGTCCTCGAAGTTCCGTGATGTTCTTCGGCGGAGGCATGTCCATGACGGCCTGCGCTTTGTTAGGATCAATCTGGATCCCCCGTTTGCTCACGATGAAACCTAACAGCTTCCCTAAAGAGACTCCAAATACACACTTCTTTGGATTCATCTTAAGCTTGTACTCCCTGGCTCTTTGCAGCACATTAGCCAAAATAGAGGGGTGTTCTTCTTTAGTTTTTGACTTCACCAGAATGTCATCCACGTAGGCTTCTATATAGATATGCATCATGTCGTGAAAGATGGCCATCATCGCCCTTTGATAGGTGGCACCCGCGTTCTTCAGACCGAACGGCATGACCACATAACAATACGTATCCCAGGGTGCGGTGAATGAGGTTTTCTCTTGATCTTCCGGAGCGAGATGGATCTGATTATAGCCTGAGTAACCATCCATGAACGATAAAGACTCGTACCCGGTGGTGCTATCGACCAGGACGTCTATGTGAGGCAGTGGGAAATCATCTATGGGACATGCTTTATTGAGATCCCTGAAATCGATGCAGATACACACCTTTCCATCCTTCTTGATAACATGAACTATGTTTGCCACCCACTGAGGATATAGAACAACTCTAATGAACCTGGCCTTGTACAACTTATCGACTTCTTCCTTGATCTTCAAGGCCATGTGGGGGTGGAATCTTCTTGACCGTTGTTTCACCGGTGTTGCCCCTGGTTTAAGCACAAGTCGATGTTCCACTAAGGAGGGGTCAAAACCTGGCATGTCCTCATAAGACCAGGCGAAAGAATTGCTATACTTCCTTAGAACCTTAATCAAATCTTCTTCCACTTGCGAAGGGAGATTAGCGGCAATAATGATGGGCCTTTGGTCTTCTTCAGTTCCCAAATTTATTTCCTTTGTAGGTTCATCCACTGCCGATGATGGTTCGTCGAATCTCTTTAGTCCTTGCGCGTACTGATCGGCAGTGTCATCTATGTTGCTACCCTCATCGATTGGATCTTTCTCATCCAGGATTTCATAGACACCTAATCCATCATCGCTCCACATCCTTTCTATTTCCTCTTCATCCTCAATCATAATTGCCGTAGTAACAAATTCTGGACACTTCAAAAGAGCATGACAACGCTGAGCTAGATCACGCAGGAACATATCAGGAACAGATTTGTGAGGACGCGCAAGAGGGCGCGGCTTAGAGGAGGAAGGTTTGGAGGACCTAGAACAAGACCCTACTTCTCTAGACCTACCTGATTCTACTTCCCTAGACTCGATGGACCCTAATCCTAACCTAGGAGAAAGAAAATCTAGTGGAAGGGGAGGAGCAGGGGACTTGTGCCCTTGGGAGGAGGATGGAGACAAGGTAGCATAATCTTCCACTGAAATCTCCATTTCAAATTTTACAATTTTTTTTTGGAGATCAGTAGAGACTACACAACAGGATGGTGGAGGCGGAAGTTGCATGGGGAATAGCTCTGGGAAGATGCAATCAAAGAATGGATCGGAGGAAGAAAATCACATCTCGTGGAGTTGGGCGTTGGGGGGAGGAGGAGTGAATAGAGTGGATAGATCAATGGGCGGGCAATGCCCGCAAGCAAAAGGAACGAATAGAATTTCAGGTGGATCAATGAAGGATGGATTTACCATGATAGGAGGAAGATGGGGTAAGAATCCCCCTTGCTGGAGGAGAGATTGAAAGTGAGAGGGAGACCAGGAAAAGACAATCGGCGAGCTCCCCTTCTCCCGCGGATCATCAACTGGCTACTTCTTCGGCCTCCATTGGACGAGCCGACCCTCTTGACGCTTCTGGCAGTCTTCTCCATGGAATAGCCCCTGAAGGGTTTGACCATAGTCAATCACATCATCAACTGGCCCTCTTAGCACTGGGGGCGGACTGGCAATTGGACAGACTGTATCCTTCCTTGGTGGAGCTGGCTGCGTAGCTAATGTACCGGGCTGGAGAGTCCCTCTAACAAAATGTTGACGGTAGTCCCAAGTGAGCGGCCCAGAATCACCCATCATAGACAATGCGGTCTCTCTGTAGCCGAGACCTCTCCTGCCCATTTTTCTTCCCTTGGGTATGGGCTTTGTTCTTCCTTGAAATTGAGCACCGAGGCCTTTCCCCGGTTGATAACCCAATTTTAATATAATGTTCCAGCCCTTGAAGTCTCGGATCTGGGGCTTCACCTTGATATTAACCACTGCAGTGACGGGTTTGCGAGGTGCATAAGCCCAGGGAAAGTCTAGATCCAACACTGAGATAACAGGCTGGCTGCTTGGCCATAGTGTGAGAAGAATTTTATCTGAAATAGCCTTCACTGATTGGACCGTGGATAAACTTTTAACTTTGACGACCCTCCCTTGAAAAGGAAATTTGATGCATTGATGCGCAGTGGAGGGTACAGCACTGAGTGTGTCAATCCATGGACGACCCAAGATAGCCATGAACATAGGGTCAATTACCAGCACATAAAATTCCATGGGCATGGTAAGAGGCCCAAGCTCTGCTTGAATAGTGACTACCCCCGTGACATGCTCTTCTTGAATTATCATATGCTACTATGGTGGTGGGGGTAGGTCGCAGTAGTTCTTCAGATATGTTGCAAGATCGAAGGGTACTGAGTGGGCACACGTTAATTGATGCCCATGTGTCAACCAATGCTGCTTCAATACTGACTTTATTCAGAATGATAGTAATGCAGAGCGACATTTGTCGAGCTTCTGGAGGTGCTAGCTCGATTTCTGAGAATGTGATTGCTGGCCCTTTTGAAATTGTTGCCAGTGCCGTAGGTAAGCTGTCAACTGCCATGTCTTCACTAACCATCACCTTATGTAGAAAGTCTCTTACTGCATCTTGGTGAAGGGTAGATCTCTTAATAAATTCCAGCACAGATATCTTGGCGGGCACTCGGTCTAGATGATGTAGCAAGTCATACTGAGTACCTGGCAGAGGTTCGGCCTCTTCTTGCTCGGCAGCCAACTGAGAAGACTGGGAATTGGAAGTAGTAGGATAGCTTCGATGGAACAACCGCCCGCTCCATAGAGCAAGGTTTTGTGCCGGCATGGCATCATGGGACGATATAATTGGCCCGGTGGGGTGGATGAGCGGAATAGGTGGTGCAGGAGGAAGGATTTGGTGGGATGTGATGTTGGTGGAGGTTATAAGTGGTGAACGGATGATGGATGAGGGATTGGTGGAAGACCGAGAGGTGATGATGGATGTTGGTATGGGCGGAGGAAAGGCTAGCGGAGGTGTAGTGACGGGTGGATGGCTGGGTGACAGAGTAATGAGGGTGGTGGGGGTAACCAGTTGCGAGGGTGATGGAATTGCGGGTGGCGGTGGGTTCATTGGAGCAGATGTGAATGGGAGAACAAGCGGGGAAGGTTTTGGGTGTGTAGGTAAGATGATGGAGGAAGTGATAGGGGTTGCGGTGATTATGGTGGAGGGCCATTATCTGCGGCGTAGTGCCGTCGTCATCAAAAGACCACCCGACATTAGGAGCCGGGGGTTGGACTACGTTCACCTGGGCTGGTGCCGGTGGCTGAAGCTGTGGAGTGGAAGGATGGTTCGGCATCGGGTCCTGGTGGATTCCCAGATCCTGAACCGGCTGCTGTAGCTGTTACTGTGGCGGCTGCTGCTGTGGCTGTGGTGCTTGTTGCTGCTGCACTTGCTACCTCGGCGATTGCCTTCTTTTCTCTTTGATTTCAACAATGGCCCTGTGTATCTCGGCCCAATCAATTCTCTATCCTTCATGAAGGTCATATACCAGATCCCTGAACTGAAAGCATCCTTCGATTGTGTGGCCCGGCTGCCTGTGGAACATGCAATACTTTGTTTGATCAACGGCCGGGTTCCAGTTGGGCCGTTCCGGAGGAAGTTGTATGGCATTAACTGACATGAGAGCTGAGAAGATATCTGTGAGGGTTTCTGGCAAGGGTGAATATTGTGCCCTCTTGGGAGCCGGGCGCTTGTTATTGTTGTTGTTGTAGCCGTTGGGTGGAGGGACATTGTGGTATTGTGGAGGCGGTAGTGTTTGTTGTGGTGCGGAGAAGGTATTTTGTGGAGTGGTGAAGGTGGGAGGAGGGTTTTGTGGAGTGACTTGGAAGTTTTGGGGAGCGGGATTCTGTGGAGTGCGGGGATTTTGAGGGAAGCGGAAGGGTGTGGCTTGAAAAGGGAAAGCAACGGCTTGAACTTGCTCGTTCATTTGGATCCCCTCGGTGACAGGCCCTTAAGGTTTCTTGTGATACTTGGGCTTTTAGTTTTCAAATAATGAGTGTATGGGGGAATCCTTGAACTGCGTCTTAATAAAGCGCAGTCGGTTGTAAAGTTGATGCATGTTGGCTATGTCGTTCATGGATAGAATATTGCGGAAGGTCGGAGTAGCATTTGAAATTAAAAATTTGACCTTTTCTTCCTCCGGAATGTGGCCGGGCACTCTAGCGGCCATCTGCCTCCATCGGTCGGCATAGGTAGAGAACTCCTCATCCGGTTTCATCTTTTCAGCCACCAGATCTGTGAATGAATATTCCGGGCCAACTCAATCTTGGAACCTCTGAATAAACTTATCCTTCACTGTCTTGAAGCTCTCGGCGTCCTCCAACGGCAAAGAGTAAAACCATTCCAGTGCAACACCATCTAACGATCGGCGAAACAGATATGCCATGAGGCAATCATCGTACTGAAATTGAGCCGACTCGTATAAGAAGTCCCTCACATGTATGAAGGGATTGCTGTTCCCATCATATTTCCTATAATTGGGGAGCTCTGATTGTGGAGGGAACCGAATGTTCTGAAAGCTATGAACTGGAACATCTGCCAAGGATTGTGGGCCAACCCGCTTCTGGAGGAAATCGAGTTGCTGTTGCATGGTTGCCCATTTATCAATTAATTCCTGCTCTCTGGAGGGAGCAGGGGTAGTCAGAGATGATGGTTGAAATTGAGGAGCGGAAGGGTGGACTGTAGCAAGAGGTGGGAGCCCACAAGAAGGAGCAGAAGGATAAACGGCCAAGGCAGGGGGCCCATAAGAAGGATATTGGGCCGGAGATTGACCCAGATTAGAGTGGGCTTGGACAACCCCTGGCTGAGGGTGCAAGAAATTGGAGGGGCCCATGAGGACTTGTGGAACCGTTGGGCTAGACATATGATGATCCAACTGAATGAAAGAAGGGATGGCAGACTTCCCCTTATCAAAAGATTGCTGGGCCGAAGTAGAAGACTGTCCCGTCTCCATGCCAGCAAAGGTGATGGTCCGGGGTTGGACCGGAGTAAGATCAATCGGAGTGGGCTGGATGGAAGGCCCACGAACTCTAGGTTGGTCGATGGAGGGATTGGATTGACCCTGCATAATCGCGGGAGGGGAGATATTGGATCCTTGCATGGCCTGATAGATAGCTTGGAGTTGGGCCGGATCCAATTGGGCCATCATTTGGAGAATGGAGCCCGCAGAAGGAGAAGAGAAAGAAGAGGTGGCTTGACCACCCTCCATGGGAGTAGAGGACAGAAGAGGGGCCGTCCCCTCTCCAGAAGAGAATGAGGTAACCCTAGCAGGGTTTTCAAGAAGTCCTTGAGGAAGGGAATCCTCTTGGGAACGGGGAGGATTGAAAGAAGCCATGGTGGATTTGAAAAGCGGGTTTGAGTAGAACTTGGAGAAGGAATTGACCCTAGGAGGTGCTTCCAACGGACGAAAACAACTCCACATGCAATGGACAACCTTGACAAGATGCAAACAATACAAACAATCACACAATGATCAACCAAACTTAGATGATTTCTAACAAAGATGTAAGTGACAAGAGATGAAGACACTCAAAATCAACCAAGTTGTTTAAGATGATGTGACAAGATTTTTATGATTTCTCCTTTGGAACTTTAGTAGATTGATTAGGATGTGCTCTCAACAATAGGTTCCTGATAGGAGAGGGTGTAAGGCTTGGTTTGACTCTAAATGTGATCACTCCTTCACTTATGCGATCCTAGACACAGGGTGGGAAAGGTACAACCGGCCCGGCGTCTATGTGAGAATCCACGGCTCGCGGGGACTTATGGAGGTCCCTGGTGTGATTTCCTAGTCGGCCCCAAAGAATATGGAGATGAGAGGTCCGCACACCAAGGTAGGAAAGTGCAATCTAATGTATGAAAGTATGAATGAACCTATGTGCACCGGAGTGCATGCAAATTCTAACCTAGAATCTAGCAAACAATTATGCCAACAATGATATGAGTAACTGAACTAACTAAGGCGGAGATCAGATAACACCCAAGCAAAAGATCACAGTAGAAACTGCGGAAAGGAAATACACCTCGGGATGCATACCGTATCTGGAGTATATAACGGTCTAGGAGACCCGCGTCAGAAGTATGTAACGGTCGAAGACCAGACCGTCATAAGCAATGTAACGCAGAGACTATAGACCGTCAGAGGAGCCAGGGAACCAAAAATAGCAGGGAAATAGAAGGGAAACCCGGGGAAAACCACACAAGGAAATGATGGCAGGTATAAAATAGAGTTCAAAACACGATTGGCACAAGTTGTCCCACCGTGATCGCCAAAAAAATATCTGTTGATTTGTTTGCTTCCCTTCTTCTTCGTTATGTGGTGTATGATAAAGATGATAGGCACAAATCAATGATCTCAATCAACCTATGAACATGTGAATCATGAACCTAGGCAATCAACACAAGCTCTAGCATGGGCAATGCTATCTCAATCATCAACTAAACTAAACAAAGCAAAGAAAAAACACACACCGGAGCGTGGAGTAAGGAGCAAATAAAAACACACCGCAAGGGTGGAACAAGTAAAGGAAATAAGTGATATAAGATAGGAAAGAGAAAGCTAATGCCCAATACCAAGAAGGAACGTGATCGCCACCAAAGTAAACACAAGTCAAGGACTTGAAAATACCTTGGAATAGGGGGATGGTGCACCCACCCATGGGAGAGAGAAAACTAGTGAAATCTGCAGATCAGCTGAATGTAACGGTCCAGACCCTGCGCGTCACAGAAGTGTGACAGTCGCCCGATAAACCGTTAGAGAAGCCTGACGCGTCTGCTCAAGACCGTTAGAGAACCTGCAGAAATAGCTTATGAATCCTTTGAACTCCAAACCTTCCAGCCGGCCAGAAGATTTGGGCCTCGTCTAATGAACCTGTAAACTCCTTTCACCGTGAAGTAGATGGACGTGAGGAACAATTCTCCTTGGTTGGATGTGGCTCCAGAATGCGGCAGCACTTCGACGTGAACTCCCGATCTTCCTTCTTTAGGCCATGAAGTCAAGGGTTCTATTTATAGGCCCTCAAAATCTCTGGTCGAGCAGAGGATAATCCAGCAAGAAAAGAGGATAACTCTTAGCAAACCCTTGAAGATAATATCACCAAGAGTCCATAGAAACAAACAGATGGTTCTGAGGATCAGATTTGGAAGAGAAATCACCTGATCAAACTCTTATCTCGACCACGGAGTAGCAGAGAAAAGGCCCGAATTGCCAGGACTCTCTGTTGGATGTAACGGCTGCATGACAGACCGTCACAAGCAAGTAACGCGCCAGGGAGAGACCGTCACATTCAACCTTATCTTAAAAGATATAAGATCAACGGAGGAAAGCTCAAACAATAGGACTCTTGAATGAATGTAACGGCCATGGCTGGACGCATTAGAGGGACGTAACGACTGCACGACAGACCGTTAGAGCCAACGGATAAGCAAAAGGATAAGCTTTGGAACAAAGGCCTTAAGTCTCAGGACACTTCAAGATGTAACGGTCCAGGGCTGATGCGTCAGAAGGATGTAACGCCCCTGGTATGGACCATTAGAAACAATAACGATCAAAAGGAAATAAGAGTTTGCTAAGCTTCATCCATGAAAAATGCCACCAGGAACCAAACTCAACCAAGAGGAGAAGACCCATGAAAATAGACCTCTAACTGATCAAGAAAGCTCAATGAAGAGTGAACAACTCGGAGCATCATATAGAATGAACAAGGAGATGACCCGACTTATCGGTCATAAAACGGGTGTCAACAATCATGAGAAACTCAAAAAGAAGAACCTCAACATTCATTGCTTCTACTGTGGTTTTAATGGTAATGTCTTTGAAAAATATTTTACAAAGAAAATGGATGATGAATGGTCCCTCAAGAGGAATTTTTTATGTCATTATTGTGGTGAACACGATCACATGATGGATGATTGTTCTTTATTGAAATATGATGAAAAATGGTCCATGAGAAGAAAATCTTCTCACTGTTTTTATTGTGGCCTGAATGGACATTCAATGGATGATTGTACCATGATGAGGGCCGATGATGAATTGTCACGCCCCGAACCGATAGCAGCGGGAAGCGACGCTCGGAACGTGGCAGTTAACAGTCATGATAATAAGAGTGAAAATAAATAACCACAATTAAACACATGGAGGCCATACACACATATTGAAAATACGAGCTCTTATTAATATTGAAAAGTATAATTTTGACCCACTCTTACAATATTAGATTCAAATTAAAGGAGGAAAATAACAAGGGAGAAGAAAATGAAATAACTAGACTCACGACACTAGCTAGACTCAAGAAGATAAAAAGACAGACTCCGATCTCTAGGTTCCAGGTTCACTCGATCACACTGATTCGATTCCCATTTGCAACGTACCGTTGACCGCGTTACCTGAAAAGGATTGGAAGTAGGGGTGAGCAAGAAGCTCAGTAGGAATTATACTCTATCGTCAGGCATAGTTTAAGTGATTAACCAATTAATGAATATGCATGATTAACGCGAGAAAATAAGCAGAACTAAATAATCACTAAGATAGAAAGAGTAACGATAATTAAATGGAAGAAATAGTTGCATGTCAAGATATCAAGCAAGATTAACAAGATTTTCTAGTAAATGGCCATTTGCAAGTCAATTCGAGTCATGTCAAGCAAGCAAGCAAGTACTTCATCCTTTAAGCATGAATAACAAGTTTCACGAGAATGTGGAATGTCATAGACCCAACACGCCATATAGTACCGGTGCCAAATGCCACACCTAATCATTCACCTCCCCAGGGATCAAGTACTTTTCGAGTGCTCCTCCCAGGACCAGACTGGGCCCTTCATTTGTTTGCCTTGGCATTGATTTTTGTTTGGATCACAGATCCCATGAATCTAGACATCCATAATATTTAATGGCCAAGAGTTCCAAGGTCAAGTTCATGTAGTCAAGGTAAAGGACGTAAAAATAATGATTCTTAAGAGTCCAAACAATAAGCTCCTTAATCAAGAAGAATATTTGTCCCTAAGGACTATAATTAATGATCAATGGACCTAACAATATGTCAAATCATGAAATACCATAGCCTACAAAGGCTTGGTTAGCTCACACAATTCGAAATTCATGAAATAATCACTTTTCGGAAAATTGTCATATGAACGGTCAAACAAGGGCCGCTCAATATATATACGGTTAATACTGGGCCGCTCATGTCCAGAAGATATTAAGACCCATAGACATGATATACGGACCATACGGGGCCGTATTACGGATATGCGGTCGTTATAGGGCCGCCTATAAGGATATGTGGTCCACTATTGGCCGCACATGCCTGTTTAGCCCTATTCGATCCAAGACTTAAAACCAACGGTTTAGTCACATAAAACAAAGTTACTAGAGGTCCAACATGTTCTTAGTAGGGAGATACAACGATCCCACGATAAGGGTAAGTCCGCCGGATGGAGTGTCTGGGGGTAAGTTCAAGACTAGCACGCTAATAGGGCTATCGACTTACTGGAAGTCAGCACATAAGTCACACCATTCTACTGGGATATAATGGCTATCCAGCAACCTAAAGTTCATTATAAACCTAATTTCATGTCAAATTACCAAGGATTATGATTTACATTAAGTCAAATTGCCAAAAAGATGATTCAAGATGATAAGGAGAATGAACAAGATCGCGTAGGAATGAACATCATGCATTTAACAGAAATTTACTTGCATAATTAACCACTTATCATGTGGGTTTCTAATTTACTAATTACCATTTATGATACTAAAATGGATCAATTAGAACTCATACTAAGTCATTAACAGCATAGATAAACGGTTCTTGGAAGACTTTATATCTATTGGGCTAACCGGGGGCTTGCAGGGACTTGTGTGCAATGCTGGGGGTTGGGCGGCCATGTCAGAACCGCCCAAGGGGTTGGGCGGTTCTCTGGGAGCCTCCCAAGGGGTTGGGTGGTCAGGTAAGGGCCGCCCATCCCCTAGGTTATGTGGTTACCAGAGGACCTTCCAAGTTATGTGGTCACTTCAGGACCGTTCAACTAGTTATGTGGTTAGATGAGAATCGTTCATCCGGGGATGTGTGGTTCCTGATAAACCGTTTAACTAAGGCTATACCAGAGTCAAAGTCTAGGCTTGAGTTGTGCGGTGTATTGTAAGACCATCCATCTATGGGTGTTTTCCGGTCATCCCTTCCACGTCCGATGAACACCGGAAGGTTGAGGGTTGAAGGGGTTTGATCTAAAACACTAATTAGTCATGCAAACGGACTTGAAACAAGGGGCTTTTGATACCATTAGAAAGGTCATGAAAAATACTACCTAACAGCAGGGTCAATTTCATAATTACTTTCTGAAATCACGATTTATAATGGGAGGAACACTAAAAACCCTAATATGGACATGCTGTTACTAAAACGTGAAATTCTCACAATATACACAATGAAAATTGGGGCTTTATATATCAAAAGAAAGATTACTCGATGCTGATTCCAACCATATATGACATGTTGTATGGGGATCAAGATTAACAACTCAAATTCACACAAAATCACAATTTAACTCAAAAGAATACTTCAAAAAAAAATGAAGTCTAGATATATGTTTACTCAGATCAAAAATTCTCTATACATGATCCATAAAATTTAGGGCTTTTATAATTAATGGAAAGAGCATGAAAAACTCTACAAGATGCATGGATCAATTTAAGATTTACAGCCTGAAATCGCTACTGAAATCAAAGGGAAACATGTTTTGCCCTAATTCTGACATGCCTCTACTAAACCATTAAATTTGCACAGAATACCTAATAGAATTTAGGGCTTCATATACCAAAAGAAAGAGGACTGGATGCCAAACATTTTGATATATTACTTGAGGTTTGAGCCCGAGAGAACCTACCTCAATCAGGGAAGAAAGTAAGAAGAAAGGAAGAAGAACGGACGCCGACACGTCACCACTAAACACCAGAGATCTCCCTTGATCGATCTCCACTGCGATCGCCGCTGCTACCAAAGGATTCTAGGGTTATAAAGCTTTATTTTTATAGCTCATACACCTTCTGGAGCCTTCGGTGCTAGGAGAATTCGACGAAGCAAGATGAGTGTTTGAAAACGGCGCCGCAATGGTTGACCTCACCAAAGCTCGGTTGACAACACGTTTTAGGGTTAGGGTTTCGATCAATTAATAGAGGGGAAATGATCCTTAGATCGTGGCCTTTCATTTGCCACCGATTTGGGCTCATTTGGTGGAGTATTAAGCTCTAATTTCGTGGTTTAAGTCAAGGTTAGGTAAGAGTTAGGTAAGTGTGCACTTTTAGGCTTAATCCACTAATTAGACCTAATTACGGATTTTTGTTGGGTCGACCACAGAAGATAAAGTTGTTAAATAAATGGTCCTTTACCCAATTACCATTTTTCTAGATTTTTATAAGGTAGTCAAAAATTCACTAGTTCTATTTACTAAGGAATTAAATATTAAATTCCGAAATTCATTCATTTCAATTAAATTTCAAATTTTTAAATATGGGGTATTACATCCTCCCCCTCTTTAAGGAATTTGATCCCCAAATTCGTCGGGTATTACCAATTATTTGAATATTTGAACTAAGATGATCTTATCTATCAAAATAACATGTTAATCATACAACTAATGACGAAAGAATTTAGCTATAGCTAGAGATAAAAGAGAACAATACCATATATAATTCTTCATTCGATACAAGTTGGTTCCGATTCTTCTTGTAATTTTGCTTGTGGAAGTAACTTAGGATAGTTAGCCATTTTATGATCCTGATTCCCGCAACGTAGACACGCTCCACTCCTTCGCCATCACTCCTTTGCGAGATGACCAAGTTGTGACAATATAAACATTTCATTTGCGTAATACTACTCTTCTTCTTCTTATTACGTCGGGTTTCTTTACGACGGACTCGCCAGCCTCTAGCGGAACCGAATCTTAGCTTACCCATGGACCCACTCGCTTTCATTTTAATAATGACTTAGAGACCTGCAAAATAGTTATATGGTTAACTTTTTCATTACCCTTACGCGTAACACAACGCAATCTTGTATATATTTTATTACTTAACCCAAGATATTACCCAATCTCACCAGGTGATAAGGGATGACACGGGTCTTAAGACTTAGGGTAACCTATACTCTTGGACAAAATCAAAGGACTCAGAAAACGGAGGCTTTGATACCACCTCTGTCACGCCCCGAACCAATAGCAGCGGGAAGCGACGCTCAGAACGTGGCAGTTAACCGTCATGATAACAAGAGTGAAAATAAATAACTACAATTAAACACATGGAGGCCATACACACATATTGAAAATACGAGCTCTTATTAATATTGAAAAGTATAATTTTGACCCACTCTTACAATATTAGATTCAAATTAAAGGAGGAAAATAACAAGGGAGAAGAAAATGAAATAACTAGACTCACGACACTAGCTAGACTCAAGAAGATAAAAAGACAGACTCCGATCTCTAGGTTCCAGGTTCACTCGATCACACTGATCTGATTCCCATTTGCAACGTACCGTTGACCACGTTACCTGAAAAGGATTGGAAGTAGGGGTGAGCAAGAAGCTCAGTAGGAATTATACTCTATCGTCAAGCATAGTTTAAGGGATTAACCAATTATTGAATATGCATGATTAACGCGAGAAAATAAGCAGAACTAAATAATCACTAAGATAGAAAGAGTAACGATAATTAAATGGAAGAAATAGTTGCATGTCGAGATATCAAGCAAGATTAACAAGATTTTCTAATAAATGGCCATTTGCAAGTCAATTCGAGTCATGTCAATTAAGCAAGCAAGTACTTCATACTTTAAACATGAATAACAAGTTTCACGAGAATGTGGAATGTCATAGACCCAACACGCTAGATAGTACCGGTGCCAAATGCCACACCTAATCATTCACCTCCCCGGGGATCAAGTACTTTTCGGGTGCTCCTCCCAGGACCAGATTGGGCCCTTCATTTGTTTACCTTAGCATTGATTTTTGTTTGGATCACAGATCCCACGAATCTAGACATCTATAATATTTAATGGCCAAGAGTTCCAAGGTCAAGTTCATGTAGTCAAGGTAAAGGACGTAAAAATAATGATTCTTAAGAGTCCAAACAATAAGCTCCTTAATCGAGAAGAATAGTTGTCCCTAAGGACTATAATTAATGATCAATGGACCTAACAATAGGTCAAATCATGAAATACCATAGCCTACATAGGCTTGGTTAGCTCACACAATTCGAAATTCTTGAAATAATCACTTTTCAGAAAACTGTCATATGAACGGTCAGACAAGGGCCGCTCAATATATATACGATTAATACTGGGCCGCACATGTCCAGAAGATATTAAGACCCATGGACATGATATACGGACCATACGGGGCCGTATTACGGATATGCGGTCGTTATAGGGTAGCCTATAAGTATATGCGGTCCACTACTGGCCGCACATGCCTGTTTAGCCCTATTCGATCCAAGACTTAAAACCAGCGATTTAGTCACATAAAACAAAGTTACTGGAGGTCCAACAGGTTCTTAGTAGGGAGATACAACAATCCCACGATAAGGGTAAGTCCGCCGGATGCAGTGTCCGGGGGTAAGTTCAAGACTAGCACACTAATAGGGCAATCGACTTACTGGAAGTCAGCAAATAAGTCACACCATTCTACTGGGATAGAATGGCTATCCAGCAACCTAAAGTTCATTATAAACCTAATTTCATGTCAAATTACCAAGGATTATGATTTACATTATGTGAAATTGCCAAAAAGATGATTCAAGATGATAAGGAGAATGAACAAGATCGCGTAGGAATGAACAGCATGCATTTAACAGAAATTTACTTGCATAATTAACCACTTATCATGTGGGTTTATAATTTACTAATTACCATTTATGATACTAAAGTGGATCAATTAGAACTCATACTAAGTCATTAACTGCATAGATAAACGGTTCTTGGAAGACTTAATATCTATTGGGCTAACCGGGGGCTTGCAAGGACTTGTGTGCATTGCTGGGGGTTGGGCGGCCATGTCAGAACCACCCAAGGGGTTGGGTGGTTCTCTGGAAGCCGCCCAAGGGGTTGGGCGGTCAGCTAAGGGCCGCCCATCCCCTGGGTTATGTGGTTACCAGAGGGCCTTCCAAGTTATGTGGTCACTTCAGGACCGTTCAACTAGTTATGTGGTTAGATGAGGACCGTTCATCCGGGGATGTGTGGTTCCTGATAAACCGTTTAACTAAGGCTATACCAGGGTCAAAGTATGGGCTTGAGTTGTGCGGTCTATCGTAAGACCATCCATCTCTAGGTGTTTTCCGGTCATCCCTTCCACGTCCGATGAACGCCGGAAGGTTGAGGGTTGAAGGGGTTTGATCTAAAACACTAATTACTCATGCAAACGGACTTGAAACAAGGGGCTTTTGGTACCGTTAGAAAGGTCATGAAAAATACTACCTAATAGCAGGGTCAATTTCATAATTACTTTCTGAAATCACGATTTATAATGGTAGGAACACTAAAAACTCTAATATGGACATGCTGTTACTAAAACGTGAAATTCTCACAATATACATAATGAAAATTGGGGCTTTATATATCAAAAGAAAGCTTACTCGATGCTGATTCCAACCATATATGACATGTTATATGGGAATCAAGATTAACAACTCGAATTCACACAAAATCATAATTTAACTCAAAAGAATACTTCAAAAAAAAACCATGTCTAGATATATGCTTACTCAAATCGAAAATTTTCTAAACATGATCCATAAAATTTAGGGCTTTTATAATTAATGGAAAGAGCACGAAAAACATTACAAGATGCATGGATCAATTTAAGATTTACAGCCTGAAATCGCTACTGAAGTCAAAGGGGAACAGGTTCTGCCCCAATTCCGACATGCTTCTACTAAACCATTAAATTCGCACAGAATACCTAATAGAATTTGGGGCTTCATATACCAAAAGAAAGAGGACTGGATGCTGAACATTTTGATATATTACTTGAGGTTTGAGCCTGAGAGAACCTACCTCAATCAGGGAAGAAAGGAAGAAGAACGGACGTCGACACGTCACCACTAAACACCAGAGATCTCCCTTGATCGATCTCCACTGCGACCGCCGCTGCTACCAAAGGATTCTAGGGTTGCAGGGCTTTATTTTTATAGCTCATGCACCTTCTGGAGCCTTCGGTGCTAGGAGAATTCGCCGAAGCAAGATGAGTGTTTGAAAACGGCGCCGCAATGGTTGACCTCACCAAAGCTCGGCCGACAACACGTTTTAGGGTTAGGGTTTCGATCAATTAACAGATGGGAAATGATCCTTAGATCGTGGCCTTTCATTTGCTACCGATTTGGGCTCATTTGGTGGAGTATTAAGCTCTAATTTCGTGGTTTAAGTCAAGGTTAGGTAAGAGTTAGGTAAGTGTGCACTTTTAGGCTTAATCCACTAATTAGACCTAATTACGGATTTTTTTTGGGTCGACCACAGAAGACAACGTTGTTAAATAAATGGTCCTTTACCCAATTACCATTTTTCTAGTTTTTTGTAAGGTAGTAAAAAATTCACTAGTTCTATTTACTAAGGAATTAAATATTAAATTCCGAAATTCATTCATTTCCATTAAATTTCAGATTTTTAAAACTGGGGTATTACATGAATGGTATGAAAGGAAAAACAAGTTGAATACATTTGCTCATGTTAGAGCTAACCCCTCGGGACCCAAGATGGCTTGGGTACCCAAATGTCAAAAATGAAAATCTATTTTGCAGGGGCGCCTTGTGGTCAAGGAACATTAATAAATAAAGGACTCTCAAGGTGAGAAAAAAAATGGTTTAAGTTTGAGAACTTACTTTGGTTAGGTTCATTTTGAAAAATCTCGAAAGGTAAAAGTTGAGTCTGAAGTTCACATTCAAAAATTACATTCCTATTTTGTTGATTCTTGCAACTTCTGAAATGATGAGATCTTGTGAGCTTCATGCTTAGATGAGTTGAACACACTTCTCTTTCCACATCTTGTGAATAATCTCAGTTCTTGAATGCTTAACCTTGCACATATATGATTTTTCATACACACCTTCTCTTTCGCTTTACAAATAAAAAATTCAAGTTTGAATGTTTTAGTCTGCACATATAGTCTTTCACACTTTAGCTCACATTTTGTGAATAATTGATCAGTTTTGCATACGTAGTTCACATACTTAGTTGTAAAACATGTTGCACATATCATACACATCTTTACATACTTGTGTGCTTAAATACCCTGATTAACCAGTATATAAAATGACGTCAGTGGAAAGGTGGATTACATCCACCTAGAAGCTTTTCTTATGCGTGAGTAGGGTCTTTGGAACTTCATCTCCGCCACGTACTGGTGGTCAATTTGCTTTAAAAATCCATCTCAATACATGCTTGAATGTAAATAAGATATCACCCACCTTTTTGACTCCTTCTATGACTCATCCCTTGCTTAATGAAATTACATTGATTTAGACATGTTTGCTACATGGCATATATTAAGGGGAGATTTTTTATAACCGTCCATACATTTAGGGGGAGACATTACTGTGATGAGACTAATTCATCTTTTACATTCTATACAACCACCCACACAGAATGCACCTTTTTGAGATAATGATTCAATCTAATAAGGATTACTATTTTCTACTACACACTTTTGAGGACTATTGATTCTCTACATGGAAATCACTTGTCTCGTGAGGAAAGAGCTGTTAACCCCATCAAAAATTTGTATAAGTAGAACGTGGATCCGAGTAGCCGAGAATCCCCCCTGAAATAAAGGAGGAAACTCGCGCCGAAAAGAGAAATTAATCCATATGAAAACAAGTGTGATTTATCACTGAGTAGCCGGAAAGTGCCCCTAAGACAAAGGGTACAACTCGCGTCGAAAAGTGTCTCATCCACATCATAAAAAGTGATAAAACTGAGTAACCGGAAATTACCCCTGAAACAAAGGGCATGACTCGTGTCAAAAGGTTAGTCACACCAATTATAGTAATTAAAAAATATATGTATATACATTGGGGTTATACGTAGCTACCAATATTCGAGCATTGTGTATGAAAGTGTATGGATGATAAGTTCTTTTTAGTGTTCTTTAGAAAATCTGATTTTCCATATTATCTTGGAACTCATTGCTCAATCTTCACATATGCACTTTGGGTTTGATTGTTTGAATGTCCTTTATGAATTAATCATCTTTCATTGTATATGCAATACCTTATTTATGTAAGCATGACCTTCTTAATATTCCTCATGCACATCATGTTCTACAATCGATTGCATAATCCTTACACCCGTCCCGAAGGGACTTGCATGAGTCTATATTTATTTATGCATGCTTGAGTGCCTGATTGCTTGATCCATTTGATCATATCATATTTCATTCCATAGTTTACATCTATAGGTCATACATGTAAATAACAGGTTAAATAACCAATTGTTAGTTGGTTTTTATTCTTGACAATTGGGGGAGAATAATGTGCTTTTTAGTACAACACTTGCATATAGTTTCTTTATACTACTTGTGCATATTTAGTCATACATATAGTAAAAAATTACAAAAATTGAGTATTTGCACTTATTTCACACATCTGCTAATTGCACATAAAATTCCAAATTGCTGCTTGGTTCTTGGTCTCCAGACCTTCCTTTCATGGGAGATTAATTGCTGGGTTCGTGCACTCATGTCTCATTCATTTTTGAAAACTTCACAGTTACTCCTTAGTCCCCCACTTTTTGATAATGTCAAAGGGGGAGATAGAGTTTTTGGTGGCCATAATATATTATCATCATCAAAAAGGGGGAGATTATTAGGTTTTGTGCGCCCCTCCTTATCTTTGACAATGGTTTTGATTACTCCAATATATTGTGTGTTTTATGTTTAATGGCATCTTGATGGTAAACAGGCTAACATAATGATATCTTGCTTTGCAGGGTGAAATTCTCTTGATCTCCTATACAAGAAAGAACGATTTTTCCATATGTTGCACCCCTAAAAATTCAGCTGTTCATATGATATCCTGAAAACAGATCTGCAAACCCAAGATCGAGGGAGGACTTGGAATAAAAAATTTGAAGGAATGGAACCAAGCTTGTATGTGTAAACTATTATGGGACATCCTACAGAAAAATCAGTCCATTTGGTACACTTGGGTTAAACAAAAGTATCTAGCCCATAAGAACATTTGGGATTTCAGAATTAAGCCTTACTACTCTGCGGCTTGGAAGGGAATTCTGTTGGCTAGGAACTGGATCAGAAGTCACATTAACTACAAAATAGCTAATGGCCTGGACATTAGCTTCTGGTATGATCCGTAGTTGAATGGAGACAGCATTTTCCAATTGTATGGGGACCATATCAGACAATACTTGGAGCTGGACAAGAACACAAAGGTTGCACAGTTTATTTCTGAAGGACACTGGAATCTCCCGACTGCCATCTCTTCAGAAATGGCAGAACTATGGGATCTTGTCAACCAAGTCCAGATTCATAATGCTGAATCAGATTCTATTGAATGGAAGAACAATGTTCAAATCTTAAAGGCTGGCATCATTTGGCAAGAGATAAGACTAAAAGGGCAGGCCTTCTATTATCATGATTGGGTATGGAAAAACCCAACTTCTCAAGCTGCATCACTCACCACCTGGCAAGCAGTTCTAAACAAACTGCCTACAGCCGACAACCTGCAGAAGAAGGGACTTAATCTTCCAAGCATGTGCCCACTTTGTAAACAGGGAAGGCATGAGCTCAGCCATATCTTTTTTGACTGCTCTTACAGCAAATGAATTTGGAAAGAAATCCTAGACAGATTCGACTTACATAGACAGTCGAACAATGAATTGCACCAAGAACTGAACCAGTTGTAGGTCCAATTCCAGATTTCAGATCAACTACTAAAATTGGTCCGAATTCTTCTCCGAATAGCAATATGGAAAATCTGGAAAGAAAGGTGTATGAGAATTTTTGAGGATTGTACTAGCTCTAAAACAAGTCTTCTCATCAATATTATTGAAGATGCAAGAAGATGCATGGAAATGCAAAGGCAAAAGAGGCTAACA
This sequence comes from Amorphophallus konjac, assembly GCA_022559845.1. Taxonomy (NCBI): domain Eukaryota; kingdom Viridiplantae; phylum Streptophyta; class Magnoliopsida; order Alismatales; family Araceae; genus Amorphophallus; species Amorphophallus konjac. Next base: position 199,934,743 of record CM040124.1, on the reverse strand, counting down.
ACAAGGGAAAAAATAATTTTTAATAGATTTCTACTTATTCCTCATTAAGCTTTGAGTCCACATCCTGTGTGGTCCTTAGCTTTTCCATCTGCTTGGCAGAATTCTGATGTACAGTTCTTTGTCCTTTAATACAAATACCATATTACTTACCAAAAAAAAAGAGACTCAATAAAACCCATCTTCATGAATACATCTATGATGTTGACTTTTGCACTGGAACTTTCATGTGAAATCTATGACTCTCGGTGGATTGTCATATGACCTAATTAAACTGCTTAGGATGGTCTTTACTTGACTTTCCATGAGATTTTAAATGGTCTTGAATGATTGATGTTTATCGGTTTTACATTGGCTTGATAAAGAATGTTACTAAAATGATCAACTCTGCTGCTCATGTTTCATGAATTGTTCTCACAAGTTTGAAATGGTTTCCTCTAAATGCATGAGTAATTGAATTAAGTTCAGATTGATTTTGACTAAGGTTGAAAGTTTATCAGATTGCTTTGGAATGCCCTTAACTATGATTAGATTGAACCTGAATTACTTGCATTGGACTGCTAAGGCAATTGTTACAGTCTCTTTGGGATGGGTCGACCCCTGGCTCTTTAAGTCTAGTTCTTTGTTTTGATTTGAACTGAATTAATATTTGATGTATGTGAGTCATGTTGAAAGGCTATTGTGATTGTTGAATGTTGAATGTCAATGGTTGTGTTATATTAGCTATAACTCTTTAAGACTATCATGGATGTGAATTTCTGGACTGTGCAGGAACATATTACACAGACCTTATTCTTGATTGCACGGACTGTGTTCATGTTTGCCTATTCATCATTGCACTGACCTTGCTGCTCATTACATGGACTTGGTTGGTCATTGCACCGACCTAACTGATCTTTGCACCGACCTTCCTTGGCTGTTGAACAAACCTTGTTCTCCTATGCACCGACCCTGTCAAGGGTATTATAATATATTGTACCGACCTTGGTGTTCTTTGCACTGACCTTGTGGTCCATTGCATGCACCTTGGTCTGCATTGCACAGACTTGTCCCTTGTATGCAAAGACTCTTAATATTGGTCTCAAAGTGATGGATACAAAGGTAAGAATTTATGGATGAATGTATTTCATGTGGCTAGATTGGACTTGTTTCATTCTATATGTTTTTAGGTTTAATTTCATCTGCACGATCAAAGGTTGATATGAATTGAATTTTCAATACATGCAGGGAGAATTTTATCAAACAACTCATGGGTCCATGGTAAGCTTCCACTCCTGTCTACAATCCTTGGATCCTTGGTATGAGTTTATGTTTATGTGGAATTCAATGAGCCATTACCTTAGTTCAAAGCTTGGAAGTTTGATTTTGAGGTTTGATGGAGGTAAATTGGTATTTCAATTGAGTGTTATTGAGCTTTCAGTTCTGCCAGTAAAAGTGTCGACTCTATGAGTTGACACTTGTTTCAGGTTGTTCTGTCAGATGCGTTGTTTTACTTGTCAAGACAAAAAGTGTCGACTCTAGGAGTCGACACTTTCTAGCCAGCTTGTTGGCTGGACACTACTGGCTGCAAGCGTCGACTCCTAGAGTCGACACTTACAGAACAGAGGTCTGTTTTCAACGAAAACAGATCCTCTGATGAAAAGTGCCGACTCTATAAGTCGACACTTTCACCTAGGTCATGTTTTTATATAACGGGAGAGAACGAAATGAGAAAAGTGTTGACTCCAACAGTCGACACTTTCTTTGGTTCGTCCGGATCGTGATTTCTGGATTATTTACGAAATGCCCATTATGTGATCCGATTTGATTGGGCTTTTTACCATATTACCCTTAGGGTTTCTTCTATGGATTGGGTGTGGTTTAGAAAGGTTTTTAACATGGGTATTGTGGTCTTTCATTATTGTCTTCCCTCTTGTATATGAAGGCCGTACTTTCCAATGGGAGAGAGATCCTCTTGCGCTAACCTTGCCCTATCTGCTGCAGGTGAAAAGAGAAGGTGAAGGCATGTGGATTTGCTGGAGTAGGAAGAGAAGGCTACTTGAGCTGCAGTTCCTTCCACTCCCAGGTCGTTCAATCTCCAATGCACCTTTCCACCTCATCTCAAAGATTGGTTGAAGACAAAACGGGGGGTATCTAAATCATTCATTTCCATATTCTTGTTTGAGATTGGTTTAAAGTTTGGGGTTATTATTTATGTTTATTCTTCCAGGTGAAGAAGAACAAGGAGGAGGTGTTGCATACCTTGAAGGAAGAGGAAGACAAGGAGGACGCCTTTAGTAAGACTCTTTCTGCAGATCTGAACCTGCTTGAATGGCACTGCCATACATTCTGAAGGGGCGTGATCTCGCGCGGCTCCTGAGCTGGGTAGATGATCATCGAACAGTGAACTGTAGAGAAAGGGAAACGGATCAGGGGGCCCAGGGGAGGTCCCCTGGGGAAAACCCTCCGATGTCTAAGTCAGTAGAGCAATGGTGGAAGATAGGGAGGGAGGTAGAAAGAGGTGCACGAGATCCCCCTACACCAAGGTGGTGAAGTGGTTCCTACTCAGGAGATTTTAGGCGTGTATTGCCCTTACCTTTCACTGGAGGGAGTCCCAAGTTTATATAGTGTGCTCACCTTATGAGTCCCGTAAGCTGAGGAGTTTCAGGCGGGAGTTACGTCCTCATCGTGGGATCTTTACGTCCTCATCGTGGGATCTTCATAGCCTTGAGGGATCATGTGTCTCTTATCCTCATAAACTCCTGCTCATTAAGGGCTCTTCAACAGCAGCGTGGATAAGCAATCATCGGTCGGTCCGAGCATAAAAGGTGCCAACCCTGTCCGGGCGATAGGCATAGCTCGGAAGAAGATAGGTCGGAGTGGGCGCTGAGCGCTTGCCTCTATCCCGATGAGGGGATAACTCGGGCATGGGTCTTCCTCCGTTCTGACCGATGCTCGGGCCTTTCGAGCCTAAGGGCCGCCGAGGAAGGATGAGATCCTGAGTGTTCTTATTGGGCTTTTTAGCCTAAGTGGACCCTATGGGCTTGTCCCCCTCCTACTCCCGAGCTTTAGTAAGCTCGGAAGAGTAGCTGTTGGGGTTTTAGACCAGCGCGGCTGAAGTGGGTGGAGATCTAGCGGTGTTAGGAAGTCACGTGCCGTGGTCACCTGGGCCCGTAATAATGATGATCCTGACGGATTTGAACTGAAGGAGCCCCTTTTTCTCGGAGGTCGGAACGACTCGCCGCCTCCCGCGTGGGGATATAGGCGTTGGGCGCTTGCTGTCATTCCAGACTTCCTCCGTCTTTAGGGTTTTGGCTCTCCTCCGTTCTTACTTTTGGGCCCTTCGATGCGTTGTGAAGGCACGACGGGAGAGCCGAGGCTTGCAGCGGCGTTCGTGGAGTTGGCGGAGATAACCGTGGAGGTAGTCCGGCGGCTTCCTCTTCCCCCAGAATCTTCGGAGTCCCGAGATCGCCTTTCCTCAAACTGTTCTCTGGATTCCATGGCAGACCAGCGCTCGGATGCTGAGGAGTAGAAGGATGAGCTAGTGGTGAAGGTGCCAGTTCCAAACTGCAGTGAACTGGGGGAGGCGGATGTGAGAAGGCTAGAGCACCAGTATCGCCTGCCCCACAAGTTCCGCTTTGTCGCGGCTTCTCCATACGAGACGAGCCTGGACTCTCATACAGGCCACATCTGTACTTTCCTTCTGTCGTGGAAGGGTGGGTACCACCTTTCCTTCGAACCTTTCATTCTTCAGCTTCTCAATTTTTTTCTGTTGGCGCCCATTCAGTTGGTAGCCAATTCTTATCTCTTTCTTTCTCCCTTCCGCATTCTCTGCCGCCAGTGTGGAGTTCCTCCTTCCTTGGACCTCTTTCACTATTTCTTTGAGTTGAAACCACATCCTTCGGTCGAGAATGGTTTCTATTTCATCCAGGCGAGGCGGAATAGGAGCTGTATCTCCTTGGCGGAGAAGGATTCTTCGCATAAGGGGAGGAAAACTCAATTCTTCTGGGTGGGGATTTGTTCAGTGGAGGAGACTTGGAGGTGTCTAGTAATCCCCAATTTCCACCCAAATATCCCTCCCAGGCAGGATGAGTTCCCTCCACATGTGGAAAAATATGCGGCTATCTTGCTGAAGCACCGCCAATCCACCGAAGAGCTGGTTACTCCAGAGAATATCGAGCGGTGTCTTCTTATGCTGCTGCATCTGTTGGGCCCAAGTGCCACAAACTAGGTTCTCCTTTGGATGTTGGGATCATTTTTCTTTTCCTGAATATGTCTTCTTCTTCGTGCAGACACCAGGCGGGAGGCTTTGAAGGAGGCCGCAGAGGTGATCGAGCTTGGCGATGACTCGGCTGCTGATGAATCGGCTGCTCCCACGGGTCGCTCCTGAACCAGAGATAAGGGCAAGGGGGCGGCCCAAGATGAATCCTCCAGGCCGCGGAGGTCCAAGCGCAAGGACCCCATCGAAGGCATGATCCGGGTCGCTGCGAGGGCCAGGAAGCGGGCCAAGGAGGCCGGGGTCATACCCGCAGTCGGAGGTGACCTTGCTGCGGCTCGCCCCTCCGCCGAGCATGATGGGGCCGACCCTACTGGGCGAGCGCTCCCACCCGCCGAGCAAGAGGGGGCCGAGGAGGTTGGGGTTGCTCCTACGGGCGACGACGATGCGGGCTCGGCTCTTCCTTCGACCGGAGCCGAGGGGGCCGGGGCTGCCCTTGCGAGTGGCAACGGTGCTGGCCTGGCTCTCCCCTCGGTAGGAGTCGAGGGGGCCGTGGCCGAGGCTTGCGCTTCAGGTGGTGGTGCAGGTGCCGAGCCGGTCAAGGTTGGGGGGCCGCAAGAAAATCTGGCTGAGGCACGAGAGGCGACCGAGGCCGGGGCTTGGTCCGAACTACTCGGTGGGGCGTCGGGCGATAGGGGGTTCTCTGTTCTGGCGGCCTTGGAGAGGCTTGGTATCTCGAGCCCTCTGCACCAGGTATGCCGCGGTATAGCCGTGAAGGTGAGGGGGGGAGGTAGGCAGTACTCTCCGTCCGTGGCCCTCGCTAGGGTTATGGAGGGCGGACTGGCCCTGGCCCAGAAGGGGGCCACTCTGGTAGAAGCGTACGCTCGGTCGGAGTTGGAGAGAGCGAACCTGGCCTGGACCCTTAGTGGGTCTGACAGGAGGTTGGCTCGGCTTGCCGAGGAGCATGACGGGGTTCGGCGGGAGCTTTCCTCAGTCAGGGAGCTGGTGCGGTCGAGCTAGGTGGAGACCCGATCGATAACCGAGCAGCTAGCTGAGGCCCGCGAATCGCTCGAGAGGAAGAACAGGCTTCTTGAAGAGGAGCGCCTTGCACGCGTTGAGCTGGATGGCCGATGGGAGACCGAACATGTAGAGCTGGTAGACCGAGAGGAAAAAGCAGAGCGCCTTCGGCGGGATGCCGAGGCTGATCGGGCTGAGGCGGAAAAGCAGGCGGCGGAGGCCGAAAAGCGGATGGCTGAGGCCGAGCGGAAGTCAACCGAGGTGGAGCGGGAGAAGGCCGAGCTCGCTAGTAGGGTGGGATTGGCCGGGGCAGAGGCTCTCGAGCAGTACAAAAGCTCAGAGGCCTACCAGGTGGACCTTAAGGAGGCTGCCCTCCCCTACTCTGAGTTAGCACTTCGCCGGGGCATCCGCAAGGGGTTCAAGCAAGGCTATGACCGGGCCGTCTCTTATGCTGAGGAGTAGGCGCTCGGGGTAGTTGACTTCCCGTCCGAGCAACGCTATGACTCAGACTTGTCATCCTCCAGTTCCTCTGCTTCGGCACAGGATGAAGAGGTTCACGGGGGCTCTTCGTTCGAGGGGTCGCCAACTCCGGATGCCTCGGGAGGGCATGCAACCGAGGTAGTTCCCACACCGGTGGGGTCAGTGCCAGGGTCGACCGTCGCCGAGGATGCCGGGGGCAGACTGTTTGAGCCCTCCACTTCCCGGCTTCAAGGTGGGCCGGAGGCCTGATGTATCTGCTTTGCTTCCTCTTTTTGTATGTCTTTTTCCTTTTTGAAGAAAAAACTACCTCTTTTGTGTAGAAAAATAGATAAGGTGATAGCGTTATGATGAAGACTTATCTGTTCCGTATCGCCATTGCCGTATTTTATTCAGCGTATCTGTAGTGGTTGGAAAGAGCCTATACATTCTGTGTGGATCTCGCCTGATGGTTAGGTGAGCGTCTGACAGGGTGTCTTTTTATTTTCTCATGCTTTGAATGCCTGGCCACTTTGTGTGTCCCGCTGGGGCGAAAAATGAGAAGTTTGAGGTGACCATCCGTAGGGAGAGATCCCTTTGGTGTGTTTTCGAGGAGAGAATCATTTAAGGCAAATAGCCTCCCTTTGCCTATAAAAGGTCTGAAGGGCGTCCCTTCCTCTCCACCGCTTTGGGGTTTCCCTGACAGTCTTTTCACATTCTTTCTTCACGTAGCATTGTGCCGTTATATTTGGAGCATGGAAGACGCCCCGAAAGATGAAGCTGCCGATGACGGACGGCAGAGAGTCCTTGCTACTTTAGGTTTGAAGGAGGTCCGACGGCCGGCAGATGGGTTTGAAGAAGGTCTGACGTGTGGAGGCACGTCATCTTCTTTTTATCAGTTCTGGCGGCACTTGCAGGGGGGCAAGACGGTGGACGGATGGGGGCATCAGGCTTCCATGCCGCCCGTCCCTTCCTGCTCGCTCCATGGAGGGGAGGAGGAAGCCAATTAAGCTCCCTTATTCCCGGGCTTTCCCCTGCATCCTCGTCCAACTCTGCTGGTTTCTTTCTCCCCCCCGTAGCCTCTTTTTCCCTCTTCTGCTCTTCACCTCATTTCTTTCACTCTTCGAAGGGTGTCTGCACTCTCTTCTTTCCAAAGAGTTGGCAGGGAGAATGCTTTCATATGCGTTCCCTCTCCCCTTTCTCTTCCAAGTTCAACTTGAAAGGTAGCCTACTCCTTCCAAATCCCTCTGTCACCTTTGTCCCGAGCTGTCCGAGTCAACGGGGTCGACTACCCTTTATCCGAGCCAGTTTCTACACGAGGCAGAGTCAGTGGCTGGACGTAGGAAGGTCAACCGAGTCAGTCGAGCGATGGGCTCATACGGCGGCGCCAGATGGATTTTTTGCTTTTTTGACATGTATTTTCTTGGCTTCAACCTTCCTGATGTACAAGCGAGTTGTTTGAATAAAAGAAAGGAGATTTTTGTTTTATCTCATGTGGTTTGCACAATGCTCAGTATTCAGAAGTAGAACTTGCGTAATGTAGTGGCGTTCCAGGTCCGTGGGATGAGCTCTCCTTCCATCGTAGATAGACGGTATGCTCCTTTTCCGAGCGTCTCGACCACTCGGTAGGGGCCTTCCCAATTAGGGGATAACTTGCCCGCCGCCTCAAGTGGTCGAGAGGCTTCAACTTTGTTGGGTTCGGTGCGTTCGATTCAGGGGGGGGGTGAATGAAACCATCCCTTAAAAATTTCGCTCAATTAAGAATCTAGAAAGCTAACTAGACAAAACTAGACAATTTGAAGAACTAATCAAATTCTCTTTTGAACCAATGTGCAAATATGTATAGCGCGCCTAAACATTCATCTAGCGGAAGCAGAATTAAACAAATCAAACCACTGAACAGAGGAGTTTTTAGGTGGTTCAGTCCTCCAGACCTACATCCACCCCACACTCAAACCCGAGTGTGGATTTCGCTGATACACAGCTTAAACCGCTGGGCCTCACAGCTTGCCTACAACCGCTGAGGAATTACAGCTTAACCTCTGCTGCCTAACAGCTTGCGCAAAGCCTCACAGCTTGCTCTACTGGGCAATACAGCTTAGCCATCCACTAACTAACAGCTTGCGCTGAGCCTCACAGCTTGCTCCGATGGGCAATACAGCTTAGCCATCCGAGGTATCCACCTCGCCGTTGTGCATCACAGCTTGCACTGCTGGCAAACAGCATGAAGAAAGGTTTGAAAAGAAAACACAAAATAGGAAACAATCAGCGACTGAAAGCTGTAAATGAAATGCAAAATGTAGCTCTCGCAGGAACAAGTCTGGTTTGGATCTGATCCAATTTCCAGACAACCAGATTCTTCATTGGATGCTTCAGATTCTCTACTCGAGCTCTCTATGTCTCTCTTTCTCTTCTTCCTCTTCTGCTTCTTCCCTCTTTCTCTTCTTCACTCTTTTTCTTTTTCTAGATCGTGCAGGCTATCTCTCTGCTTCTGCTCTTCTATCACGATCAATCTTCTCCAGATGAAGAAGTCCTCTTTATATAGCAGTTCCAGCAGGAGCAACACTGGGCGTGTGATTCCCACGCCTTCCCGTCCAGAAGGTTCCTCCACGTGTCATCATCCTGTTAGCCCTTCCAGCCTCAGATCACGTGCCCTTATTAACCTCCACGAAATAGCACCTGCCAGGGCATCAATCATAAAGTGTTCTTCGGACAGTTATACAAGATGTAAAGAGATTGCACGTAGTATGTATGAAACAGCCGATGTATAGACATGTCACAAGGGAGTGTATAGACTTAGAGTGCATGCGACAGCAATGTATAGACTTTGAACGCGTGCAATGCAGCAAGGCAATGTATAGACTTGCTCAGTTCAGCTGGTGGATGTACAGACTTGATAGTGTGTAATGCCATTTGAAGAATGTACAGACTTGTATGTGTGCGAAACTTATCAATGTGTAGACTTGCACATATGCATGAACAAGTGGCGATGTATAGACTTTAGAGATGATGCATGAACAAACGATGCGTTGTACAGACTTGCCACCGGAGAATGTACATACTTTGGAAATACGTGAAGCACACGATGTATAAACTTGTTAAAGAAGAGATGCATGAGCTATGCACATGCATGAAGAGCAGACGATGTACAGACTTTAGATGAATGCATGGACTATGCACATGCATGAAGAGCATTGGCGATGTACTGACTTTAAATCAAGGGATGCACTGGCTGTACAGAGTAAGCATATGCATGGAGAGCAGACGATGTACAGACTTCCTATATGCTCAAGCAGGACTTTCATTTAGACAAAGATGTTCATGATATGCAATGCTGACTCATAGTGTTTGCTATCATCAAAATCACAGGGGCACAATAATCTCCCCCTTTTTGATGATGGCAACACTATGAGTCACATTGACTCATGTCAAACTATTCTCCCCCTTTGACTTCATCAAAAAGAAAATAGTTTAAGATGAGAAATAAAAATATGCATGCAATGATTGGATGAAAGTCTCCCCCTTTGACTAAGTCATGAAAGGCTCTCTCTCCCTTAATGGCACAACATGAATGCTAAATGCAGTATACATGCAGATTTCCCCTAGAACAACCCATTCTTCCCCTGAATGTATAACTCCCCCTGAATTGTTTCTCCCCTTGTGACATAATCAAGAAGTAGAGAAAGAACATGAATAAGGTAAGGGGTCACTACACAACAGCTGAAGCATTGGTTCAGAGAGTGAGCATGATTATAGACAACTGTTAAAGCATAAGAGTCAGCAATATACAGTCTTGAAAGAATTCAGTTTTAACAGTGATAAAGATAGAGTAAAGCAGCTGACCACTGAAAAAGAGTTATAGACTCCATTTATAGCAATGAATCTAGGGCACATGGTTTTAATAGATAAGTTAGAAACAATACCATTTATGATTAAACATGGAAGTTCAAGAAAGGCAACTTGAATATGTATTGAGAAAAATAATTTACACTCATTGACTTTTGATTTCAAAGGGTTACATCAGTTTGTTTTTCACCTTTTAATTTTCAGAAACTGAGCTAAGTGAATAGACCAGTGGCATTTATGCTGTTGACATTAGGTGTACACCTTGATTAGAGGCAGGTACCCCCAGTTACTAGGCATAAACTACTAGATCTATTTCAGATCAAGACCTACACGGAATAATTTTCACCTTTGACATTAAGGGTACACCTTGATCAGAGGTCAGTACCCACAGTTACTTAATGAAAACTCCCCCTATAGATTTGACCCTATGAACAGAGATAGCCTGAAGCACATCATGACTTATGAATTCTCCTGCTTCCTTAGAGGAGATCACAGTTTCTCAGTGCAATTCAGCCATTGCTCTGTCACAGTGTTCAGCTCTTTATATTGATGATCTTATTTACTGCTGCCCTGATTTCTTTTAGAGTGATTGTTTAAAAATAGTACACACTCTTACTCACCTTTCCGAGACATTACCAGTTTAACACGTTCAGGCATTAAAAAAAAAATTTTCTATTCTAACCATGAGACAGAGATTAAGAGCTATAACAGTTTTATTTTATTTCAAGTTTTGAAGTGCAGACACTTAACTCTTCAATTTATAAAGGTTAAACCTTTAGTTCCTTTCAATTTGCAAGTGTGATTCTTATAAATGAAAAATTGCAATAACCACAGCTCAATGTACTAAACCAGAAGCAATACTGTTGTTCAGTGAAGGTGATAGGGAAATGATAGCAATAGGCATTAAGGTCCAAGAGCATCTGATGTCAAAGAATATGAATGAATTGAGTGGGGACGAAGAGAAGTGAAAAGGATTCAATGTATTGAACTGAACTCTCAGCTCCCCCTGACACCATGATGCAACAATATGCTATGCAATGAGTCATTTCTTTTTAGATTTTTCAAATTTGATAATATGCATTGCACTGCTCTATATGAAGACTTGACCCTTGGTACTTGGCGGAGAACTTGGTCTCAAGGACCATCTCACACATAGTAAGAACCTCCAAGCAGATTTCACCTGCCTTTTAGTAGCTTACCTATTAATATACCAGGGTTATGCAAAGAGATGCAGTGCAAAGCAGTCCTATATGCATTGAACGACTTCCTTGATAGTCATGCAAATGATATATGCAGACATTAGACACATGCATCGACTATATGCACTAAATGAACCATTCAATCTCAGTGCAACACATGAATAAGCTCGGTGCAAAGTGTGTACATGCATAAACATGTGAGAAGCATACTCGATGCAATGTATGAACAACCATGAACATAGGTTTAAGTAAACTCGGTGCAGGGTAGGCATCGACTACAAAAATGGTTGTACAGTGCATCTAGCATCTTATGTACACAGTGCAATAAATGGCATGAGAAGAGCATTAGATATGTGCAGAGTTAAATCCAGTAGCTGAGTCTGGAATGCAGACTGATCAGCTAGACAAGAAGAAGACATCAGAAATCAAACAAAAAAATCGACAATTTCAGATGATGAGATTTAAACACAGAGTTTTGGAACTGACCTAAATGGTGCAATCATGGGGTTTTCATTCTTGAGTGCCTTGGTTAATTCAACCCCTTTTATTTCTCCCACCAAGGCACACCTGCAAGTTAGCACACTATTTGGCATGGGCAGGTACCCAAACAGTCTTGGGTCCTGCATTAACCCTGACAGGTGTTCTAAACAGTCTTTTAGCAACCTTGTCATCAGATTCCATCAAATAACAATTGTCCATAGAATGTCTAAATTTTTCACAATATCTACATGTACCAACAGATTTTTTGACTTTATTATGATGCACATTAACAGAAGCATGAGGTCTAAGTGCCTGAACATGAGATTGTCTGTTGTTTACATGAACATTTTGTCTCTTATTTTCAATTAACCAACAGTTAGCAGACTTGTGACCTGACTTACCACAATTGAAGCATGAAATATTTATAGGTCTTGCTCTAGGGAATTTAGCAGATTTGGAATTTTTGTGATTTCCCTGAACATACCAGTAATCCCTGACTATATACCCATACTTACCACATTCAAAGCACATGAGGTGCTTGCTACTTGATTCAGAATTATTCCAATAATTTCCTGACCAGCACTCAACAGCCTTGTGCCCAGGCTTATTGCAGTGAGAGCACACAGTGTGCTGACTGGACTTGGGTTTAATTCTGTATGGACCATGTAAGACCCCAAATTCTTTAGAGATTTATTTAGAAAGTTATTTGTAATTATTTGGAATTTATTTGAAGTTATTCGAAATTAATGAGAATTATCCCAATTAATTAGATTAATTAATTAATTAATAGAATAAGTCATTTTTCTACTATTTTCTAAAAATCCCCAAAAATCACATCTTGTAGAATTAATTTTGTTTATCAACTTTGTCTTCTACAATTAAGCCTAATACAATCGTTTATTAAGCTGAATTAGCGAACTAATTCTTCCGAACTTAATATTTAATTAATTACGGAATAGTAGAAATGGAATTTTATCTAACATATAAAAATTCATAAAAATAGTAATTAAATAATAGATGCTTCGACTAACACTTTTGTCTTCTTGGAGTAAGCCTAATTAAATCATTATCTAGGCCTAATCAGCGGATTAAGCCTGACTTATAACCCACCTAACCCAAATTCGAATTTACTATTCACCCAAACTTTGAACATCAAATTCGAGCTTGATTCTCAACCAAATGGGGTGATTCCAGAGGCAAATGAAAGGTATTACATAAAGGAACATTTACCCTCAATCAATTTGAGGTAAACTTAGCCCCAAAACGTGCTGCCGACATAGTTAGGTCAAGTCAAGGATTTCGGCGCCGTTTCTAAACTCGTAGCTTGCAGCAGCAAATACTCCCAATTCAGAAGGCTCCAGAAGCTCTATGAGCTATCAAAATGAAGCCCTACGAGTCTTCTTTCATTTGGCTGCTGTGGGGTTTGTTGAAATTTCGGATCTGGAGAGATCTAGTTCGATTTGTGGAGGTCGGTCAGTAGGCCGTTTGCTTCCCTTCATCCTTCTTTGATCAATCGATTAAGGTAGGAATTCTCAACCAAATCTTGATCATGAGTATAGCAAATTGTACCTCTCATCGAGCTCTTTCCATTGGTGGCAAAAGCCCCAATTTTCATTAGGTATCCGTGGAGATATCGAAGTTTTAGTGAGGTGCTGTCAAGTTGTTCTTTATTCTAGGTTTCGAGTTCCTTCTTCAATTTGAGGTAGGTGATAACAGCCCAATTTCTAATTAACATACATGAATGTAATCAATAGTATGTTAGCTTTCTTTTGACATCAAAATCCCCAATTTTTATAGATCATGTCTTGAGTATTTTGTGTGTTATTAGAAGCATGCTAGCAAGCTAGACTTCACTTGTGTTCTTCATAGAATAGGATTTATTTCATTGGATTTCTATCGAAATTCGTGATTTAAAATTGTGTTTCATGACCCTAAGATGCATATTATTAACCCTAGAGTCTATGGTTATGATCCCAATACATTTAGACCCCAATTCATAGAGTTTTCATATTTTTTTTGAGGCCTTTTTGGGTCTGGAAATCAAGGGGTCGACCCACGGGTCGACCCATTTCAAACCCTGCAAGCAGCAATGCTGCCTTGCATGGGTCGACCCACAACCTGCAGGGGTCGACCCATGGGTCGACCCATGCAGCCAGGTAGCCAGGGGTCGACCCAGGGGTCGACCCATCCCTAGAATTTTTCCAGGGGTCGACCCAAAGGGTCGACCCATGCCCCGTAAACCCGTTTTTTTTTATCCTTTGACCCGGGAATCAATCCGGATCATCGGGGAATCAAACCATTCAACCTAAACACTTTGAAAACTACATTTTTGAGGAATTAATGACCTATTCATGTACCCTTTTAGTTTCAATTAACATTGGTCCATACATGTAAACTTAGTGTAAAAACACACCGTTTATCATCTTCATTTTCAATGCATACAAGATTAAATAGAAACCCACATAATTAGTGGTTAATGGTGTAACTAAATCTCTGTTAATGCATTCTATTTCACTCCTGTGGGAGTTGTTCTTTGCCTTATCATCTTGAATCAGCTTCTTGGCAATTGTCTTAATGCAAATGATAATGGTTAAATCATGATATCTTAACTTGATGATTAGGATTAATATGTTGATTAACTTGTTTGATTGCTACTGTTTTACAGTAGCGCAGCACGATTAACTCTTGTTGTGACTTGATTTCAATCTCCTTGATGATTATACTTACCTTGAAATTCTGGAAATGAATCTCCTTCCTACTTGAAGTTGTTATTGCTACTTAGTTTAAACCTTAGAATTCTGGCCATAAATTATGGAAGTCTAGATTCGTGGGATCTTTGATCCAAAGAAATCAATGCCTGGCAAACAATTAAGGGCTCGGTCTAGTCCTGGGAAGAGCGCCCGAACACTACGTGTATCCTTGGGAGGTAAATGACTAGGTGTGGCATTTGGCACCAGTACTTGACATGTGTTAAATCTAGGACTGTCCACTACTCTCTCCACTACTCTCTACATTACTTTCTACTACTTTTCACTTTCCACTCTTCACTGTTCTATACTCTACTTGTGGTTACTTTACTTGCTCATTACTTGGACGTGGAAATGAAATTACATACGTGCTTGACATGACTTGAATTGACTTGATATGGCCAACTTTTATTGTTATCTTCTGTAGTAAATTCTTATCTTACTATTCTATTCATTATTTCTTGACCTTGCAAGATCTTTGAATTTCGTTTCATCATCGTTATCTTTTTATTGTTTTTATCATTTGTAGCATGACATTTTGAAAATGTAATTAAACTGTTAATCACTTATACATGTCTGTTACTTCCTACTGAGCGTTAGCTCACACCCCGTTGTTTCCCCCTTTCCAGGCTTTTCAGGTGACGCGCTTACCGATGGGGGAGGGCAGGAGTGATGTCTTGAGTGTATCAGTTCTAGTGTGTTAGCAGTGTGTTATTGTTAGTTGTGTTTGGAGATCATTTAGTTTCAGTTTGTTATTGAGTTTTAGTGGTTGATTATTCCAGTTGTATTAAGTTGAACTTGAGGATTATTGTATTAGTCGTGGTTTATTAATGATCATTTAGCATTTCCATCTTGTAGCACTTGTGTATTGTTTTAGATTTAGTTCCCTCTCTTGCTAGCGTGTCCCTAACTGTACGTCCCGATACTTCCGCCTTGTTCGGGGCGTGACAGTTTAGTTGATATCAGAGCTATACCCCAGCCGGAAGTGTGGGAACTAAGTGCCATGCAGGGCAAAGTGCTACACTATGGGAGCCACCTCTTGAGTCCGTAATGGAGCAAAGTGCTACATAGTGGGAGCCACCTCTTGAGCCTGTAGGGGCCACCTCTAGAGTCCTACCTGCCTGGGGGCTTGATTGCGTGCTATATATGCCCAGCGATGAGGACGTCGCCTATATAAGAGGGGTAGATTGTAACACCCTCAAATATAGTTAAGTTGTACTCTATATCATCGAGGCGCCTTTCGAAGTATCGGCTCAGTTCTTGAAAAAGAACTCCGAAGTTAAGCGTGGTTAATGGGGAGTAGTATTGGGATGGGTGACCTCCCGGGAAGTTCCCCATTCTGGAGCCGATCACTGTTAGAAAGGGATAAAACCGTGAGGTCGGTAGGCCAAAGCGGACAATACCTCGACGGTATAGAGTACGGGGCATGATAGAATGGTATCAGAGCCCTAGGTTTCACATTCCTAGGTTCCCTAAGTTTTAAGTTTTCTTGCATTGCATCCCAATAACCGGTATATAAAAAGGTGTTGTCCGAACGTTAGGCTACGCCTATCGGGAAGGTCGCACACTTGCGCGAGTGGTCTTCGGACCGATTACCTCCGCCAGGTACCGAGTTTTTGGTCGTGTCTAGGTGCACTAGATCCCTAACCTTGTAAAAGTCTAGGACCTGACCTGGTGAGATTGGGTAGAACTTGGGTTAAGTTCGTTTCTTAATCGTGTAATTATCTATCTTATTTGAACCTAAGTAACCTATTTCTCGTGTAGATGGCAGCTGATCGTGCTGAATGGAGGAACCTGCAACGTACGGTTCAAGGCCTTACTCAGGCCCTTCAGCAAGTAGCTCAGGCAGGAGTGGCACCACATGGCACCGGTGATCTATACCGGAACTTCCGCGGAATGAATCCGCCTAGATTCGCTGGTTCGACTGACCCTGACCAAGCCGAGCACTAGCTAGACGAGATGGGGAGAATCTTTGAAGTTATGCAACGCACCAACCAGGAGCGTGTCCTTTTGTCCACATTTCAACTGGAACATGATGCACGTACTTGGTGGGATTCTATCAAGGCAACTCTCGGAGATCGGCAAGTTATGTGAGAAGAGTTCGAGGAATTCTTCAACAGCAAGTATTTTTCCGATAGAGTGCAAGAGAAGAAAGCGGCAGAGTTCGCGGCCTTGAAACAGCGAGGTTTGTCCGTGGCAGAGTATGAGGCTCAATTCGCACGGCTTTCTCGATATGCTACACATCTCATTTCCACCGAGAAGATGAAGGTGAAGCGCTTTCTCAATGGTTTGAAGCTTCATTATATCAACCAATTGGCACCGATGGAGATTTCCACTTATTCCGAGATGGTAAGGAAAGCGCAAGTTCTAGAGGATACTCTTGAGATGACGGAGAGAATCCGTGGGAAAGGCACCAAGAAAGAATTACCTACGGGTTCCGGGAGTGTCAAACCCGGGTATGCCAAGAAGAGGCCTGTTAGTGGACCTGGTTCGTGGAGCGGGTCCGGATCTTGGAAGGGCAAGATGCCGAGGCATGAAGACAAGAAGCCTGGCCCTATTGTTCCATTCAAGGGCATGTGCAACTATTGTGATCGTCCGGGTCACAAGATAGAGGAGTGCTGGCGCAAGCTAGGCGCCTGTTTGCGATGTGGAAGCAAGGAGCACCGTATCCCCAATTGCCCTCTCATATCGGAACAAGCTACACCGGCAAAACCTCTAGTCTTCAAGAAACCACAAGGCAAGCTTCAAGCTTTACATGCAGAGGAAACTGGGATTTCTGATGATGGCGGACTCGTCGAAGGTACCCTTACTATAATCGATAAGCCCGCATTTGCTCTCTTTGATACTGGTGCAACACATTCTTTTATTTCACGGAGATTTGCTAAGTCATTAGCTGTGGAACCTGTTTTGATGAATACTC
Source organism: Amorphophallus konjac (assembly GCA_022559845.1). Lineage (NCBI taxonomy): Eukaryota > Viridiplantae > Streptophyta > Magnoliopsida > Alismatales > Araceae > Amorphophallus > Amorphophallus konjac. The sequence goes on along the minus strand of CM040124.1, from coordinate 199,917,886 downwards.
CGTTAGAGATTTCAACCCCTATTGGCACTAGATCAACAATCCAGTATTTCTATCCTTCTAGTAAGGTTATGATTGGTGAACAGAACTTTCCAGCAGATTTGGTCTGCATGGATATGAAGGATTATGATGTAATCCTAGGAGCAGATTGGTTGGCCAAGTATGAGGCCAATGTTCACTGTAGTTCTAGCTCAATGACTTTTACTGGACATTCTGGTTTATCTTTTACGGGAGTCAAGCACCATAACTCCGTACCACTCATTTCGGCTCTTCGAGCTGATAAGCTTTTGAGGCATGGGTGTGAGGCTTTTCTAGCCTTTGTTTGTGCAACTCCTGAGCAGCAGATGGAGATCAAGGACATTCCTGTTGTCCGAGATTTTCCTGATGTCTTTCTAGAGGAATTACCAGGACTTCCGCCTGAGCGGGAAGTTATCTTTTCTATTGGTCTTATTCCTGGCACAGCTCCTATTTCTAAGGCTCCTTATCGTATGTCTCCTGCGGAACTGAGGGAACTGAAGCAGCAACTGATGGAATTACTCGAGAAGGGTTTTATTCGTCCTAGTACTTCTCCGTGGGGAGCCCCTGTGTTATTCGTCAGGAAGAAAGATGGTTCGATGAGGTTGTGCATTGATTATCGGCAAATAAACCAGCAGACTGTCAAGAACAAATATCCCTTGCCGAGGATTGACGAGTTATTTGACCAGATAGCGGGAGCTCAATATTTCTCTAAGATCGATCTTCGATCTGGATATCACCAGTTGCGGATTAAGGAAGAGGATATTTATAAAACGGCTTTCCGCAGCAGGTATGGTCATTTTGAATTTGTCGTTATGCCTTTTGGTCTAACGAATGCTCCAGCAGCTTTCATGCAGTTGATGAACGACATATTTCGGCCCTATCTTGATCAGTGGGTCGTGGTATTTATTGATGACATCCTGATTTATTCTAAGAATGAGGAGGAGCATACTGAGCATCTGAGAATGGCATTGCAACTATTGAAAGATCATCAGCTATATGCTAAGTTCAGTAAGTGTGAGTTCTGGCTACAAGAAGTGTCCTTTCTCGGACATATTATCACCAAGGAAGGTATTTCTGTTGATCCTTCGAAGATTGAGGCAGTGAAGAATTGGGAGCAGCCTACTAGTGCAACTGAAGTTAGAAGTTTTCTAGGCCTGGCAGTCTATTACCGAAGATTTATTCAAGATTTCTCCAAGATTGCAATACCTATGACAAGATTAACCCGCAAGGAGAACAAGTTTGATTGGTCAGATGATTGTCAGCGAAGCTTTCAGACTCTGAAGGAGTGTTTGACTACTGCACCTGTTTTGGCTTTACCTTCTGGTGAAGGAGGATTTGTTGTTTATACTGATGCTTCAGGTATTGGCTTAGGCTGTGTACTCATGCAGCATGGGAAGGTGATTGCCTATTCCTCTAGGCAGTTGAGGAAGCACGAAGATAATTATCCTGTTCATAATTTGGAACTTGCTGCAATCGTGTTTGCTTTGAAGATATGGAGGCATTACTTGTATGGAGAAACCTTTACAGTGTTTTCAGATCATAAAAGTTTGAAGTACTTATTTTCTCAAAAGGAACTCAACATGAGGCAGGGGAGATGGTTGGAGTACTTGAAAGACTTCGACTTCTTGATTGAGTATCATCCTGGCAAAGGTAATGTTGTGGCAGATGCATTAAGCCGGAAGCCGGTAGCTAGATTGTCAAGTCTCATGTTACAATAATGGAGATTGTTGGAACAATTATCTAGTCTGGATCTCAATATTGACAATGATCGGATCTTGATTGCTCAGATTCAACTTAAACCTGAATTATTGTTAGAGATCAAGTCCTTGCAAGATAATGATCCCGAGCTGGTAGAGATCAAGGGAAGCTTGAGTAGCAGACCTGATTTCATGTTGGCCGATGATGGTAGATTATTATTTAAAGGTAGAACTTGTGTTCCGGATGAGGCTACAATAAAGAACAACATTCTTGAGGAGGCTCATAGATCCAGATATACCATTCATCCTGGAGGCACTAAGATGTACCGAGATTTGAAAAGGTCCTTTTGGTGGCCGAATATGAAAAGAGAAGTTGCAGATTTTGTGAGCAGATGTTTGGTATGTCAGCAAGTTAAGGCCGAACATTTCAGACCAGCAGGGAAATTGAAACCACTCGACATACCCCAATGGAAGTGGGAAAGTATTGGCATGGATTTCATTATGGGTCTACCTAGGACTCGTGGTGGATTTGATGCGATATGGGTGATTGTTGATCGTTTGACAAAGTCGGCTCATTTCTTACCAATTAAGTCCAAGTGGACGATTGATGTATTGGCTGCTTTGTATATAAAGGAAGTGGTGAGGTTGCATGGTATTCCAGTGAATATAGTATCTGATCGAGACCCCAGATTTACTTCACATTTCTAGAAGGGACTGCAAGAGTCTTTGGGTACTCGTCTGAATTTCAGTACTGCTTTTCATCCACAGACAGATGAACAGACTGAAAGAATCAATCAGATAGTGGAAGATATGTTGCGAGCTTGCATGATTGATTTCGGTGGTAATTGGAGTGAGCATTTGGCATTAATTGAATTCGCCTACAATAACAGCTATCAGTCTAGCATTCAGATGACTCCTTTTGAAGCACTATATGGTAGAAGTTGTCGTTCTCCGTTGTGTTGGGACGAGGTAGGTGTGAAACAGTGGCTTGGACCAGATCTTGTTTCGGAATCATCACAGAACATCCGTGTTATCCGAGACCGGTTACAAGTAGCCCAGTCAAGATAGAAGAGTTATGCCGACAACAGGAGAAGGGATTTGGAATTTCAGGTTGGCGAGCCTGTGTTCTTAAAGGTCTCTCCGACGAGAGGGATCCGAAGATTTGGCATTCATGGCAAGCTGAGTCCGAGGTACATTGGTCCATTCGAGATTCTAGATAGAGTGGGAGAGGTGGCATACAGACTGGATTTACCACCGCATTTTTCTGGCGTACATAATGTTTTCCATGTGTCTATGTTACGGAAATATGTGTACGATCCCACTCATATCATTCAACAAGTGGATTTTGAACTGAAGGAAGATTTGACCTATGAGGAAAGACCTGTCAAGATTCTGGACGGGAAGCATCAGCAACTCCGGAATCGTTCGATACCGATGGTCAAGATTCAGTGGAGTCGGCGTGGGACCGAAGAAGCTACATGGGAATCCGAAGAGACTATGCGAAAGCGGTATCCCGATCTATTCTAGGTGAGCGATCTTTTTCTACTCTCAGTTTTAGTGCAGTGAATTTGGAGGACCAAATTCCTTTAAGTAGAGGAGGGTGTAAGACCCCAAATTCTTTAGAGATTTATTTAGAAAGTTATTTGTAATTATTTGGAATTTATTTGAAGTTATTCGAAATTAATGAGAATTATCCCAATTAATTAGATTAATTAATTAATTAATAGAATAAGTCATTTTTCTACTATTTTCTAAAAATCCCCAAAAATCACATCTTGTAGAATTAATTTTATTTATCAACTTTGTCTTCTACAATTAAGCCTAATACAATTGTTTATTAAGTCGAATTAGCGAACTAATTCTTCCGAACTTAATATTTAATTAATTACGGAATAGTAGAAATGGAATTTTATCTAACATATAAAAATTCATAAAAATAGTAATTAAATAATAGATGCTTCGACTAACACTTTTGTCTTCTTGGAGTAAGCCTAATTAAATCATTATCTAGACCTAATCAGTAGATTAAGCCTGACTTATAACCCACCTAACCCAAATTCGAATTTACTATTCACCCAAACTTTGAACATCAAATTCGAGCTTGATTCTCAACCAAATGGGGTGATTCCAGAGGAAAATGAAAGGTATTACATAAAGGAACATTTATCTTCAATCAATTTGAGGTAAACTTAGCCCCAAAACGTGCTGCCGACATAGTTAGGTCAAGTCAAGGATTTCGGCGCCGTTTCTAAACTCGTAGCTTGCAGCAGCAAATACTCCCAATTCAGAAGGCTCCAGAAGCTCTATGAGCTATCAAAATGAAGCCCTACGAGTCTTCTTTCATTTGGCTGCTGTGGGGTTCGCTGAAATTTCGGATCTGGAGAGATCTAGTTCGATTTGTGGAGGTCGGTCAGTAGGCCGTTGGCTTCCCTTCATCCTTCTTTGATCAATCGATTAAGGTAGGAATTCTCAACCAAATCTTGATCATGAGTATAGCAAATCGTACCTCTCATCGAGCTCTTTCCATTGGTGGCAAAAGCCCCAATTTTCATTAGGTATCCGTGGAGATATCGAAGTTTTAGTGAGGTGCTGTCAAGTTGTTCTTTATTCTAGGTTTCGAGTTCCTTCTTCAATTTGAGGTAGGTGATAACAGCCCAATTTCTAATTAACATACATGAATGAAATCAATAGCATGTTAGCTTTCTTTTGACATCAAAATCCCCAATTTTTATAGATCATGTCTTGAGTATTTTGTGTGTTATTAGAAGCATGCTAGCAAGCTAGACTTCACTTGTGTTCTTCATAGAATAGGATTTATTTCATTGGATTCCTATCAAAATTCATGATTTAAAATTATGTTTCATGACCCTAAGATGCATATTATTAACTCTAGAGTCTATGGTTATGATCCCAATACATTTAGACCCCAATTCATGGAGTTTTCATGTTTTTTTTGAGGCCTTTTTGGGTCTGGAAATCAAGGGGTCGACCCATTTCAAACCCTGCAAGCAGCAATGCTGCCTTGCATGGGTCGACCCAATGGGTCGACCCACAACCTGCAGGGGTCAACCCATGGGTCGACCCATGCAGCCAGGTAGCCAGGGGTCGACCCAGGGGTCGACCCATCCCTGGAATTTTTCCAGGGGTCGACCCAAAGGGTCGACCCATGCCCCGTAAACCCGTTTTTTTTGATCCTTTGACCCGAGAATCAATCCGGATCATCGGGGAATCAAACCATTCAACCTAAACACTTTGAAAACTACATTTTTGAGGAATTAATGACCTATTCATGTACCCTTTTAGTTTCAATTAACATTGGTCCATACATGTAAACTTAGTGTAAAAACACACCGTTTATCATCTTCATTTTCAATGCATACAAGATTAAATAGAAACCCACATAATTAGTGGTTAATGGTGTAACTAAATCTCTGTTAATGCATTCTATTTCACTCCTGTGGGAGTTGTTCTTTGCCTTATCATCTTGAATCAGCTTCTTGGCAATTGTCTTAATGTAAATGATAATGGTTAAATCATGATATCTTAACTTGATGATTAGGATTAATATGTTGATTAACTTGTTTGATTGCTGCTGTTTTACAGTAGCGCAGCACGATTAACTCTTGTTGTGACTTGATTTCAATCTTTTTGATGATTATACTTACCTTGAAATTCTGGAAATGAATCTCCTTCCTACTTGAAGTTGTTATTGCTACTTAGTTTAAACCTTGGAATTCTGGCCATAAACTGTGGAAGTCTAGATTCGTGGGATCTTTGATCCAAAGAAATCAATGCCTGGCAAACAATTAAGGGCTCGGTCTAGTCCTGGGAAGAGCACCCGAACACTACGTGTACCCCTGGGAGGTGAATGACTAGGTGTGGCATTTGGCACCAGTACTTGACATGTGTTAAATCTAGGACTGTCCACTACTCTCTCCACTACTCTCTACATTACTTTCTACTACTTTTCACTTTCCACTCTTCCCTGTTCTATACTCTACTTGTGGTTACTTTACTTGCTCATTACTTGGACGTGGAAATGAAATTACATACGTGCTTGACATGACTTGAATTGACTTGATATGGCCAACTTTTATTGTTATCTCCTGTAATAAATTCTTGTCTTACTATTCTATTCATTATTTCTTGACCTTGCAAGATCTTTGAATTTCGTTTCATCATCGTTATCTTTTTATTGTTTTTATCATTTGTAGCATGACATTTTGAAAATGTAATTAAACTGTTAATCACTTATACATGTCTGTTACTTCCTACTGAGCGTTAGCTCACACCCCGTTGTTTCCCCCTTTCCAGGCTTTTCAGGTGACGCGCTTACCAATGGGGGAGGGCAGGAGTGATGTCTTGAGTGTATCAGTTCTAGTGTGTTAGCAGTGTGTTATTGTTAGTTGTGTTTGGAGATCATTTAGTTTTAGTTTGTTATTGAGTTTTAGTGGTTGATTATTCCAGTTGTATTAAGTTGAACTTGAGGATTATTGTATTAGTCGTGGTTTATTAATGATCATTTAGCATTTCCATCTTGTAGCACTTGTGTATTGTTTTAGATTTAGTTCCCTCTCTTGCTAGCGTGTCCCTAACTGTACGTCCCGATACTTCCGCCTTGTTCGGGGCGTGACAGACCATGAAGATGCATTGAAGACCTGGCATGCAGTTTATTGTCTTCTTTCATGATAAAGCATGCATTCATGAGATGATCATGCCTACCACAATAGTAACATGAAGTATCAGGCTTCCAAGTAGCATGGTTTCTACCAACATAATTTCTAGAATGTAATGTTTTACTTGCATGCTCATCCTTTAACATCAATCTGCAATCTTCCATTATGTGACCTACTTTCCCACAATAATAACATGACCCCTTTTTAATATGAGTGTGTGAGAGATCATATGACTTGTGTGCAGCTTTCTTTCTACCAATAGGAGTGTCTTTGTCCTTTTTCTGTAGATTTTCATTCGTTTTCAATGTTTGAGTTTGTTCTACAGTTTTGGGACTGACAGTGGATTTTTGTGTAGTAAATTGAAAAATAGAATAACCAGAGGTTTTGTTTTGATCAGAAGCTTTTACAAACACAGTAGAAGTTTTATTCCCATTGATCCTTTTATTTATCGGACTGTAACCCAGTCCCTCTCTTTGAAAATTAACATTGTTTCCAAGAAGCTTATTCAGATTGTCCTTTCCTTTGACAAATTTTGATAGAGAATTTTTCAAATCTTGAATCTCAGAATTTAAGACACAAATATGAGCTTCATATTTGGACAGATCTGTTTCACAGGAGATTACTTGTTGATGCAAGGCATCATTCATACTTTTGAATTTTTCTACTTCCTGTTTTAACTTTATTTCCTTGTCAGCTTCAGATATGGACTTGTTAAGATCATCAACTTCTTGTTGAAAGAATGTGATTGTAAGCTCATATTTAGCTATCTTCTATTCACAGCAAGTGACATTTCCACTCAACATTTGGTTGATGGTTTTTAGACTCTCAATTTCTTGTTCTGCATCCACCAACCTATCAGAATTATCCATGCTCACACACTTGCCTTTTTCAATTGTCAATAGCCTATCTGACAGTTGGGTGTTTAGATGTTTCAGCTTGTTGATTTCCTCTTTCAATTTCCTATTTTTCTCTAGGAGATCATCATCAAGCATCCAATCATCTAAGGAAGATTGACATTCATAAAACATTTCTTATTGTTTCTCAAATTAAAGTTTGTTGAGATTTTTTTGAATCTCTAAATTTATTACTCTATCAGCCTCCAATTTTTCAGAAATCAATCTGTTTTCTTTTTCAAGACTCATTGATTTGTGTTCAAATTCCTTGGACTGGGTTTTGAGTTTTTCATTTTCAAATTTCATATTTTCTAATTCTGAACTGACAAGCTCTAAATTTCTCACCAGTTTTTCATTTTGAACAACATCATTGTTATGAGCCTGATCATTATCAGTTAAGCTAAGTCTTTCCTTTAGTTCAGCAATTTCACAAACAAGCTCTTGATTCTCCTTTTTGTGTAAACCAATTTGTTTCATAAGAGTTTATTTTTCAGATTTCAAATGATCTAAATCTGAATTAACAGAATCAAAATCTTTTAACTATCTTCTAAATATGTTATTTTCTATTTTCAGGAGTTCCATGTCCTCACCTCATGAATTAGCATTCACATGATCATTCAACTTCCTTTTTAGAGATTTATTTCATTTTCTCAACTGTTCGTAAGAATCATGTAAATCATTGTATGCATCAATCCAGTCATCCACATCATAATTATCAAATTTAAGAAGGTACCTCATCTTCATCTTCTTCTTCATTTTCTTCTTGCTGTCCATCATCGTCAACCATCAGGCATGTGTTGCGATTCCTGGTAAGCTTCAGTTTCTCTAAAATCTCCTTGGCAGACCTGCAAGAAGAAACACATGAAATTAGAGCTCTGTCAAGTGATGCTTTCATTAAATCTAATGCTCTCGAGTTGACAGAGTCTTTCAGTCTACCCTTATCAGTCCATCTAGATTTATCTTTTGATAATTTGTGTGGACCGTGGACCATTACTTTCCAAAGTTCAGGATCAGTCGATCTAACATACCGATGTAAGTTCTTCAGCCATAGATCAAGATCATTACCTTTGAAAATTGGCGGATGAGCCATTACAACAGATAGTAAACAACACCGCACAAGACAATCGACAAGAATGCACCACAACCAGATAAGCAAAGCAAGGCACTAAGTCAGTGAAACTAAACTCCGAGCACAAGAAACCCACTCTAAAATGCACCACAGAAGATGCAGGATCTGCTGTGGATTGTTAGATCCTATGCACAGCAACCCGCTCTGATACCAATTGTTGGGTTCGGTGCGTTGGATTCAGAGGGGGGGTGAATGAAACCTTCCCTTAAAAATTTCGCTCAATTAAGAATCTAGAACGCTAACTAGACAAAACTAGACAATCTGAAGAACTAATCAAATTCTCTTTTGAACCAATGTGAAAATATGTATAGCGCGCCTAAACATTCATCTAGCGGAAGCAGAATTAAACAAATCAAACCACTGCACAGAGGAGTTTTTAGGTGGTTCGGTCCTCCAGACCTACATCCACCCCACACTCAAACCCGAGTGTGGATTCCGCTGATACACAGCTTAAACCGCTGGGCCTCACAGCTTGCCTACAACCGCTGAGGAATTACAGCTTAACCTCCGCTTCCTAACAGCTTGCGCTGAGCCTCACAGCTTGCTCCACTGGGCAATACAGCTTAGCCATCCGCTGACTAACAGCTTACGCTGAGCCTCACAGCTTGCTCCGCTGGGCAATACAGCTTAGCTGTCCGAGGTATCCACCTCGCTGCTGTGCATCACAGCTTGCACTGCTGGCAAACAGCTTGAAGAAAGGTTTGAAAAGAAAACACAAAACATGAAATAATCAGCGACTGAAAACTGTAAATGAAATGCAAAATGTAGCTCTCGCAGGAGCAAGTCTGGTTTGGATCTGATCCAATTTCCAAACAACCAAATTCTTCAATGGATGCTTCAGATTCTCTGCTCGAGCTCTCTATCTCTCTCTCTCTTCTTTCTCTTCTGCTTCTTCCCTCTTTCTCTTCTTCCCTCTTTTTCTTTTTTCTGGATCGTGCAGGCTATCTCTCTACTTCTGCTCTTCTATCATGAACTGTCTTCTCCAGATGGAGAAGTCCTCTTTATATAGCAGTTCCAGCAGGAGCAACACTGGGCGTGTGATTCCCACGCCTTCCCGTCCAGAAGGTTCCTCCACGTGTCATCATCTTGTCAGCCCTTCCAGCCTCAGATCACGTGCCCTTATTAACCTCCATGAAATAGCACCTGCCAGGGCATCAATCATAAAGTGTTCTTCAGACCGTTATACAAGATGTAAAGAGATTGCACGTAGTATGTATGAAATAGCCGATGTATAGACATGTCACAAGGGAGTGTATAGACTTAGAGTGCATGTGACAGCAATGTATAGACTTTGAACGCGTGCAATGCAGCAAGGCAATGTATAGACTTGCTCAGTTCAGCTGGTGGATGTACAGACTTGATAGTGTATAATGCCATTTGAAGAATGTATAGACTTGTATGTGTGTAAAACTTATCAATGTATAGACTTGCACATATGCATGAACAAGTGGCGATGTATAGACTTTAGAGATGATGCATGAACAAACGATGCGATGTACAGACTTGCCACCAGAGAATGTACATACTTTGGAAATGCGTGAAGCACACGATGTATAGACTTGTTAAAGAAGAGATGCATGAACTATGCACATGCATGAAGAGCAGACGATGTACAGACTTTAGATGAATGCATGGACTATGCACATGCATGAAGATCACTGACGATGTACAGACTTTAAATCAAGGGATGCACTGGCTGTAGAGACTAAGCATATGCATGGAGAGAAGATGATGTACAGACTTCCTATATGCTCAAGCAGGACTTTCATTTAGATAGAGATGTTCATGATATGCAATGCTGACTCATAGTGTTTGCTATCATCAAAATTACTGGGGCACAATAGGCTTTCCTGAGGATGAAGTCTCCCGGTTGAAAGTGTCTATCTCGGACTTTGGCGTTGTAGTATCGAGTGAGGCGGCGTCAGTATTCCGTTGCTCGGATGCTGGCAATCTCTCAGACTTCATCTGCTAGGTCGAAGTTTTCGAGCAGTTTCTGGTCGTTTGCCTCGGACGAGAAGCAGATGACTCGGAGGGAGGGGTTGCCAATCTCCAACGGGATCACGGCCTCGGTACCGTATACCAGCTGAAAGGGGCTTTCACCGATTACCGTTCTGGGAGTCGTTCTGTGTGACCAAAGTACGTTCGGCAATTCCTCAAGCCAGTTGCCCTTGGCTTTGCCGACCCTAGTCTTGATGCCTTTTAAGATAGTCTTATTGGTATTTTTGACCAGCCTGTTATCCTGAGGGTGGGTGACCGAGGTGAAGTGATTGCGAATGCCTAGGTCGACACATCTGTCTCAAAAATAACGAGAATCAAATTGCCGACAATTATCGCTTTCTATCACCCGGGGGATGCCGTAACGATAGATGATCGACTTCCAGATGAAATTCCAGACGACTGTCTCAGTGATCCTTGCTGTGGCTTCGGCCTCGATCCACTTAGTGAAGTAATCGATGGGGATGATAATGAACTTCTTCTGGGCCTGGGCCATGGGGAATGGCCCGAGGATGTCGATTCCCCAGCGAGCGAAAGGATAAGGCTCGGCTAGGGTGATGAGCTCCATTGCTGCCTGATGGACCAAGTGGTCAAATCGCTGACACCGGTCACAGTGTTGTGTGTAGGTCGAGCAGTCGCACTGCAGAGTGGGCTGATACGTGCAGCGGAGAGTGAGATAGAAGGGGGGGGGGATGAATAGATCACTCCCCAATTCGATAAACACAGCCACAAATTCTTTGCCCCTCAAACTATAGTGATAAAGGCCACGTAAATAGACAACGAAGATGATAAGAGGAGAACTGATATCGAGAAAGCAACTACAAATAAGCAAAGTCTCAAGAAGTTGGAGAGCAGCACACGAAAACAACCAAACCACAAATGAGACAGCGAGTTTTTTAGGTGGTTCAATTACTATCTGCAATCTACGTCCACTCCTTACTCAATCGAGTAAGGCTTCCTTGCACTTGAGTCGCACATAGCAGACTCAGTCTACAACAACCACCGCCAAACAGCTTGTACAGAGGAACAGCCTCCTCAATCTTCTGATCGACCAGAAGAAGAACACCGGAGAACTATCTCCCTTCCTTTGCACGGAGCAAAGGGAACCCTGTGCAGTTACTCCCAAGTAATTCACACAACTAGAGGATTGAACCTCTCTTCCTCCAAAACAATGGAGGGAACTGGAGTACCTCTCCCTTCCTCCGAACAGTGGAGGGTAACAATATGGAATGAAGATGATCAAACAAAAACTTGAAAACACAGCGATCGGTAAACGATAATATTCTCTAGAATCAAAGATAATGTAGCTTCCATAGAAGCAGATCTTCTCATTCATGAACACTTCTCCCTCTCAGAAATTTTTCTTTCTCTTCTGCTTCTGCTGGCTCTCTTTCTCCTTCTCCTTTCTTTTCTGTTTTCGTTGTTCTCGATTTCTTCTGCTCAGCATTCACTTTTTATAGAGCATCAGAGGACGGGCATGTGCTTTCCATTATTCCCGCTCAAAGGCCTTACCCCACGTGGCAGAATCCCTGCACACTTCTTTCCATGTGTCACGATCCTGCCACCTCCTCCATACTGGGATCGCGAGCCATTCTTATTCTTCTCGAAGGAGAAAAAAATACCTGACAAACAATCATAGGAAAGCATTTCGGATACTGGTAAGAAGAATGACATTGCTCTGGGCATATTGGTGCTGAATGCACGAACTAGGAGGGATGCACGGTTTATATAAGACATGAAGCAAATGTTGCACGGAATGTGATTAGACATAGCATGCACTGAGTAGAGATATTCAAGTCACCCATTGAATTGACCTACTAAATTGTTTGACCCCACATGCACAGACTCTAGCGTCCACCCATGCAGCTGATGTGCACAGACATGGATCAAAGAGGCACAAGATGATGACTTTGTACAGAGTCAAAAGTGAGGATCAAAGATATGCACAGACTTCTAAAATGACAGTGTAACACAGTAGATGCACCGAGTTGAATATTCGAGAATTGCACCGAATGAAAGAGAAGAAACATACGCATAAAGACGGATGCAAGATAGACCTTGCACCGAGTCTGAAAGGTGAGACGCACAAAGACGCACAAACAAGATATGCACGAACCTAAAAGTGTATGCTGCAAAGAAATACACGTAATGCACCGAGATGGAAAATCGGGCTACAGTGTTTGTGAGTGAGACAGAGACTTGCACCAAATTGGTAAAGAGAAGTACAAGACACCGCTTGCACCAAGACGAATTTGCATTGAAAAGAAAGGGACAAGATCTAACGGTCCATACCAGACAACGATTGCACCGACTAGAGCTTGCACTGGCTTGAGAGATGAGATGCAAGGTCATGATATGCATGGACCATAAAGGTATTGCAACAGACCCCCTTCATGCTTTGAACCAAGAAGATGGTCCGAATAATAAATTGATTTATAGTGTGATACATCATCAAAATCTTAGGGATGCAACAATCTCCCCCTTTTTGATGATGGCAACACTATGAATCAAGTATAATCAAGGCATTAAAAATAATCAGTTAAAAAAAAATAGGCCAATCATACAGACAAAATGAACACAGCTTTAAAAATCAAAACAAGCGCATGCAGACCAATCAAGCACAACTTCTGAACCACAGCTCTCTCCTCTCTCCTCCCACAACATTTTCGCAGAAAAAGAATGATAGCAGAAAATGAATGATCTTTTGAATATTGTTTGACCTCATGACCTCTCTCCCAAACATTTTTGCAGAAAATGAATGATCACTCGGATATTGTGAGACCTCATGACCTCTCTCCCCCTTTGACATCATCAAAAGGTAATGAAAGGTGTATGAAATTGCTGGAGACATGAGGAAGAAGTATAGTGACTTCTTAGTGTAGAAAGACCCAACAACATATCTTAAGAGAATAAGTGAGGTGCTAAAGTCAAGTGAAGATTCTTGAACTCTGGTAATCAATAGAGAATTAGTATGAAGGAGAAGTTTATCCACATACATGGTGTATGATGTAGAACAGGGGATAACAAGCATGGCAAGATTTCTGATTAAAACAACAGTACTTTGTAGACGACAAGAGACAACATCAGAGAAGGTGTTCTCATAGTATTGAAGACAAGCATTCCAGACCTTTGCACAGAAACAAGGGATTAATATAGAGTTTTGCAATGAGATCAATGAGTAGTTTTGTAAATCACACTTTTGACATTAAGGAGACACCTTGATTAGAGGTCGGAATCCCCAGTTACTCAGTGTGAGTACCTCATTACTTCTTCCTTTTGAAGAACAGAGTTAGTAACTGTGGCTTTTTACATGGGGAAACACCTTGATCATAGGCCAGAGTCCCCAGTTACTTACCACCTTGTCACCATTGCTCTGTGATGATCAGAGACATTAAAGTCATTTTGCATGCATATTTTTCTTTAAAAATGTTGACACCTCATGACATAGGAGTTACTTCACTTCATTGATGAAGCTCCCAGTTTCTCAGTGAACAAGCCATAGACCTTTGTTCATTTAGTTGATCCCTATGATGTGAAGGGGAGATGATTGAAGATAATACCAGAAGGACTGTTTCTTTGTAATGAATCTTGAGATCTAGATTTCAAGTTGTTCTGAATAAATATCAAGACATGCAGGTTTTAGCCTGACCTGAAATCATTGACAATGTAGGAAGATATACTTTGACCACTTAAACCAAATCTCTGATAAACTACTAGAGGAAAGATTCTAGCAGAACTTTAGTAACACAAACTTATAGACTTAAGAGATGAATGAGATTCTACAGACTGAGAGAACTGCACTCATTCAATCATGAGAACCAGCAATGACACACATCTGGTCAGTCTTTTTGAATCAGACAAAATCACTACCGTTCCAGCTCCCCCTTAAACGAAGCACTCAATGAAACTAATCAGAGGATACACAAAGCTCCCCCTCACAATAAGGACAGACATTTCACACAGCATTTTACCAAGATAGATCAATTCAATATCAAGAAAAAAAATATTCAAGATAATTTGAACAAGCCTAGTTCTCTCCTTAATGTGGTGAATTTGTCATTGTCTAGAGGCTTGGTGAAGATGTCAGCAATTTGATTAGCAGTGCCTACATGAATCAGTTCAAAGTTGTTCTTAGAAACCTCATCTCTTATGAAATGATGCCTGATTTTTATGTGTTTGGTGCGGGAGTGCAGAACAGGATTCTTGGCTAGGTTGATGGCACTGGTATTATCACAGTAAATAGGTGTGCACCCCAGGTCTACTTGATAGTCCTGAAGTTGATATTTAATCCAAATGACTTGTGTGCCACAACTCCCTACAGCTACGTATTCAGCCTTTGCAGTGGAGAGGGCCACAGAGTGTTGTTTCTTGGAACCCCAAGATACTAAACACCCACATAGAAATTCACAGTGACCACTAGTGCTCTTTCTATCTAGTTTACACCCGGCATACTCTGCATCTATGTATGCAACTAAATCAAGTGTGTGTGATGCAGGAAACCATAAGCCAAGGGTGTGTGTAGTGGACATGTATCTGAAGATTCTTTTTACTACATCTAAATGCAATTCAGTGGGTCTAGATCGATACCTTGCACACATTCCTACACTGAATTGAATATCAGGTCTTGAAGCAGTCAAATAAAGTAGAGATCTAATCATACCTCGATAGAGCATGGCATCTACTTCTTTACCTGTCTCATCTCCATTCAATGAGGTGTTGGTACCCATTGGTGTTATAATGTACTTCAAGTTGTTCATGCCAAACCTCTTGAGAATTTCCAATGTGTACTTGGTCTGGTTGATGAAGCATCCATCCTCTAACTGTTGTACCTGTACGCCAAGAAAATACTTTAATTCACCTACCAAGCTCATTTCAAATTCAGCAGACATCAATTTAAAAAATTCATTGCATAGTTCAGAGCTAGTTAACCCAAAGATAATACCATCCACATATACCTGAACTATGATGAGGTCTTTATTTGATCTCTTCGAAAAAAGAGTTTGATCTACTTTACCTCTGTGGTAGCCCTTGCTGATCAGAAATTCTGTCAGTCTTTCATACCATGCTCGAGGGGCCTGTTTTAGGCCATACAGGGCTTTGTTCAACCTGAAAACTTGGTTAGGTTGAGGAGAAAACTGAACTCCGGGGGGCTGTTCAACAAAAACCTCTTCCCTGATAACACCATTCAAGAAACCACTCTTCACGTCCATTTGCTGGAGTTTTATGTTCTTGGAACATGCAAATGCTAGCAATATTCTTATTGCTTCCATCCTAGCAACAGGTGCATAGGACTCATCGAAATCAACACCAAATTCTTGACAGTAGCCCTTGGCTACTAGTCTGGCTTTATTTCTATAAATGATTCCATCTTCATTCATTTTATTCTTAAACACCCACTTAGTTCCTATGACATTAGTATTTTCTGGTCTTGGAACAAGCTCCCAGACATTATTTCTTTCAAATTGACCTAACTCCTCACACATGGCATTAGTCCATGACTGATCACTTAAGGCCTCTTCTATTGATTTGGGTTCAATTTGAGAGACCAGAGCAATTAGGTCCTGGTTATGAACATTCCTAAAGTGAGACCTAGTTCTAAGAGGTTCTTCAAGATTGCCTAATATGTTATCTATTGGGTGATCTTTAAGATATCTAACATTTATTGAAGACTCACCTGTCTCAGCCAGCTCTACCTGGTTGGGAGCATCTGATGACTCATTTGGCCGAAGCTCCTCTTCTTCTTTGTCTTCTAGGAATTCTCCATTGTGCTCGGAATCCCTATCAATGTTTTCAATGTTAGTAACACCTTTTGCTTCACCAAAAATAATGTGTGGAGACTCCTCAACTTTCTGATCAGTTATGTTAAAGACCCTATATGCTCTTGACACTTCAGAGTATCCTAAAAATATTCCAGGACAGCTTTTAGCATCAAATTTATCTAAGTCTTTCTTGTCATTATTATAGATAAAGCATTTAGCTCCAAAAATCTTGAAATGAGTCAGATTTGGTTTCTTATCTTTCAACAGCTCATAGGGTGTTTTCTTGTGGATTGGTCTTACCATGGCCCTGTTGATTGTATAAGTTGCTGTATTGGCCGCCTCTGCCCAAAATTTCCTTTGTAGTTGACTCTCAATCAACATGGTCCTGGCCATCTCCACAATGGTTCGATTTCTTCTCTCCACAATTCCATTCTGCTCTGGTGTCCTGGGAGAAGAAAACTTGTGTGTTAGTCCCTCTCTTTCACATAGTTCAGAAAACATGGAGTTCTCAAATTCACCTCCATGGTCAGATTGAATTGAACAAATTCTATATTTTCCTTCTTGTTTGACTTTATTAAAAAATTATTTGAATTTTTGAAATGCATCATTTTTGTTGGCTAAGAAAAAGATCCATGAAAATCTGGAGTGGTCATCAATAATCACATAACCAAATCTACTTCCATTAAGACTCTGAGTTCTAGTAGGACCAAAAAGGTCCATATGAAGAAGCTCCATTGGTCTAGACGACAATGGCTTAGATCTTAGCTTGAAGGACATTCGGGTCTATTTGCCTAAAGCACAGGCATCACAGACTTTTGAAATTGAACTGAACTTGATTCTAGGCAAGCCTCTAACTAGATCATGCTTGATCAATTTATTTAAAGTAGAAAAACTAGCATGGCCTAAACATCTATGCCAATCAAACGCGTCACTTTCAGAATTGGCAGACAAGCATAGATTAGAATCAGACTCAACATCTAAGTCTACCAAGTAGACATTATTGGTCCTGTTGGCTACAAATTTAATGCTATCAGAATTTATTTCAAAAATTTTGCATGAATTATTGTCAAACACAACCCTGTGACCCTTATCACATAATTGACTTATGCTAATCAGATTGTGTTGAAGACCTTCCACAAGTAAAACTTTCTCAATGGAGTTAGTGGAAGACTTACCAACAGTGCCGACCCCAATGATCTTACCTTTGTTCTTTCCTCCAAATTTGACCAGACCCCCTACCTTCATTTCTAACTTGCTGAACTTGGATCGGTCTCCTGTCATGTGCCTGGAGCAGCCACTGTCGAGATACCATTTGTTGTTCTCAGCTGCCAGGCACACCTACACAAGCAAAATCAAGCAAAGTAGTTCGGACCCCAAGATGAGTTGGGTCCAAAGACATCATTCAAATCATTAAGCAGATGTTTAGGGATCCAGAATTGTCCCAACTTGGTTTTCTCTTGTACCTTAATTTCTGGTATATTGAAGTTGTGAGTGGAGGTATGTCCAGCTGGTCTGGAGAAATGAAATCTATTCCAGTTATTAGGTTTCTCATCCCTGGGGTATCTCTTGTGAGCTTGTTGATTAATAAATTTTTGAGGATGAGTGTTGTTTCTCCAGTAACTCTTGTCAGGACCCATTCTTTTGTAGTAGTTCCAACTTTTATTCTGATTCATTTCCTTGGTCCAGCTACTACTTATGTTCTGGCGAATGGGCTTAGTGAAGTTCTTTACAAAATTCATTCCTATTTTAGATGATCGTCCAGCATTGTTTGTTAAATTTTCTTTTGGACATTGAACACTTTAGTTTCTGTTTGAGCTGGATGTAGTGTCCAGCTTTTGTTTTCCCTTTTCTGGGCAGAAGGTGGTAGTCTTAAACTGAAATGGTCTCTTGTTGGATGGGTCATAGCCTAAACCCTCCTTGTTGAAATTAACTCTTATACCTAGTATAGAATCCAGATTCGATTTTCCTTGAACAAATTTTTCTAAAACTTTTTGTTTGTCCTCCAACTCTCTATGCATAGACTCACAATTTTTCAAGAGTTCAGAGTTGACTTTTTTAGCAGCTTCATACTTCTCTGTGATCACACTATTTTCATTCAGACATTCTTAAAATTTAATCTTGAGTTGGTTGAGTTGTGTGTGAACTTCCTGGTTCTCAAGGGTTTGCTTTTCATTCTCTTTTTCCAGAGAAGTCATTTCTTCTAATTCTTCTTTTAGTTTCTGATTTTCCTTATAGATTTTCTTTTGTTCTTCAACATTGGTATTGAATTTTCTCTTCAGAACCCTATGCTCTTTACTAAGTGAATTGAACTTATCTAACAGTTCTGCATAGGCGTCTTACCAGTCATCGATAGAGAAATTCTCAAAAATATTTGTTACCTCCTCTTCGCTGTTTGCCATCGGGCAAATTCCTTCTTCATCCTCCTCTGAGGAATTGTCTTCCGGATCCTCTTCCTCATCGCTCTAGGTGCAGACCATTGCATGTGGCTTCTTCATCTGCACTTTTGAGCTCTTCTTCGGAGGGTAGGGACCTTTCTTCTAAAGATCAGGGCAGTCCCCTTTCATGTGTCCGGGTTTCCTGCAATGAAAATATGTAATTCTCTTAGTACTCCTATCTTTGTCATTGCTGGAATCGAAGTTCTTACCAGAAGGGTATGACTTCTTCTTCCTGAAGGTCTTTCCCTTAGACCTTAAGAATTTTCTGAATTGGCAAGTAAGCATTGCTTGCTCCTCTTGGTCGAGATCTGACAATCCATCAGACTCGCAACTACTACTCCCACTACTGCTACTTCCCATGCTACGGGACGCCCTGAGGGTAATATTCTTGTTCTTTCTGTCGCTTCCCTCACCATTCCTTTTAATGTTCATCTCATACGTCATAAGGGATCCTATGAGTT
The DNA here is from genome assembly GCA_022559845.1 of Amorphophallus konjac. Classification (NCBI taxonomy): domain Eukaryota; kingdom Viridiplantae; phylum Streptophyta; class Magnoliopsida; order Alismatales; family Araceae; genus Amorphophallus; species Amorphophallus konjac. The sequence continues at coordinate 199,898,826 of CM040124.1, read as the reverse complement.
CGGTGACAGTCATAGTCGTCAGATCCCTTGACTCTTCTATCACAGTGGCTTTTGTATGCCATGAAGGGGTTAGAGATCTAAGTATCTTCTTGACTACGTCTCCCTCAGCCATCTCTTTTCCAAGCCCCTTAAGATTATTCGTGATCAGAGATAATCTGGCATACATCTCAGTTATGGTCTCCTCTGATTTCATTTTAAACATCTCATATTCAGAGGTGAGGAGATTTACCTTTGTTGCTCTCACTTGAGCTGTACCTTCGTAGATTAATTCCAACTCGTCCCACATTTTCTTGGCCGTCCTACATGCTGAGATGTGAGTGTATTCATCTGGGTGTACAGCACACTGGATGATGTTCAGGGCTATCCAGTTGAGCGACGATTGCTTGACTTGATCATCTGCCCATGCATCCTCGTTCGGTGGTAGCTCGTATGGCCCTGTGGTGATCGCCCTCCACAACTTGTGGCTTTGCGCCCTGATGAATACATCCATCCTGTTTTTCCAAAATAGATAATTGTTACCATCAAAGAAAGGAGGATGACTGATAGATTATCCCTCAGCCATAAAGCTTCGAGGACCATTAGGGTTAGCCTGACCGTTGGCCCACATGGTGAAGAACTTGCTCTGATACCAAATGATACGCGCAGCGGAGAGTGAGATAAAAGGGGGGGGATGAATAGATCACTCCCCAATTCGATAAACACAGCCACAAATTCTTAGCCCCTCAAACTATAGTGATAAAGGCCACGTAAACAGACAACGAAGATGATAAGAGGAGAACTGATATCGAGAAAGCAACTACAAATAAGCAAAGTCTCAAGAAGTTGGAGAGCAGCACACGAAAACAACCAAACCACAAATGAGACATCGAGTTTTTTAGGTGGTTCAATTGCTATCTACAATCTACGTACACCCCTTACTCAATCGAGTAAGGCTTCCTTGCACTTGAGTCGCACACAACAGACTCAGTCTGCAACAACTGCTGCCAAACAGCTTGTACAGAGGAACAGCCTCCTCAATCTTCTGATCGACCAGAAGAAGAACACCGGATAACTATCTCCCTTCCTTTGCACGCAGCAAAGGGAACCCTGTGCAGTTACTCCCAAGTAATTTACACAACCAAAGGATTGAACCTCTCTTCCTCCAAGACAATGGAGGGAACTGGAGAACCTCTCCCTTCCTCCGAACAATGGAGGGTAACAATATGGAATGAAGATGATCAAACAAAAACTTGAAAACACAGTGATCGGTAAATGATAATATTCTCTAGAAACAAAGATAATGTAGCTTCCATAGAAGCAGATCTTCTCATTCACGAACACTTCTCCCTCTCAGAAATTTTTCTTTCTCTTCTGCTTCTGCTGGCTCTCTTTCTCCTTCTCCTTTCTTTTCTATTTTTGTTGTTCTCGATTTCTTCTGCTCAGCATTCGCTTTTTATAGAGCATCAGAGGACGGGCGTGTGCTTTCCATTATTCCAGCTCAAAGGCCTTACCCCACGTGGCAGAATCCCTGCACACTTCTTTCCATGTGTCACGATCTTGCCACCTCCTCCATACTGGGATCGCGAGCCATTCTTATTCTTCTCGAAGGAGAAAAAAATACCTGACAAACAATCATAGGAAAGCATTTCGGATACTGGTAAGAAGAATGACATTGCTCTGGGCATATTGGTGCTGAATGCACGAACTGGGAGGGATGCACTGTTTATATAAGACATGAAGCAAATGTTGCACCGAATGTGATTAGACATGCCATGCACTGAGTAGAGATATTCAAGCCACCCATTGAATTGACCTACTAAATTGTTTGACCCCACATGCATAGACTCTAGCGTCCACCCGTGCAGCTGATGTGCACAGACATGGATCCAAGAGGCACAAGACGAAGACTTTGTACAGAGTCAAAAGAGAGGATCAAAGATATGCACAGACTTCTAAAATAATAGTGTAACACAGTAGATGCACCGAGTTGAATATTCGAGAATTGCACCGAATGAAAGAGAAGAAACATACGCATAAAGACGGATGCAAGACAGACCTTGCATCGAGTCTGAAAGGCGAGACGGACAAACAAGATATGCACGAACCTAAAAATGTATGCTGCAAAGAAATACACGTAATGCACCGAGATGGAAAACCGGGCTACAGTATTTGTGAGTGAGACAGAGACTTGCACCGAATTGGTAAAGAGAAGTACAAGACACCACTTGCACCAAGACGAATTTGCACTGAAAAGAAAATGACAAGATCTAACGGTCCATACCAGACAACGATTGCACCGACTAGAGCTTGCACTGACTTGAGAGATGAGATGCAAGGTCATGATATGCACGGACCATAAAGGTATTGCAACAGACCCCCTTCATGCTTTGAACCAAGAAGATGGCCCGAGTAATAAATTGATTTATAGTGTGAGACATCATCAAAACTTTAGGGATGCAACATGGGCCACAAGTAACCTAGTCGTAGCAAGATCCTGGCGAGCGACCTACCTCCTAAATGCGCTCCGCACAGACCTTCGTGAACTTCTTCGATCGCTCGGTTGGCTTCGTCGGGGCTGAGGCACTTCAGGAAAGGACCGGAGAAGGATCTCCGGTAGAGAGCGCCATCCAGAGTGACGAATCACTGAGCTTGGTACTTCAATCTTCGGGCTTCCTGAGGGTCGGGAGGCTCCTGAGAGTCTTGGAGCCACGATAGGTACGGGGTACGCCAGTCGCTTGGGGAGGCTGAGTCAATAGCTAGGAGCTCCGAATCGATGCTCGGCCGCTCTATCTCTTCGAGAAGGACCGATCGAGTACCCTCGGGGTCAAGAGAGGAGGCCAGCCGAGAGAAAGCATCTGCTCGGGAGTTTTCCTCCCGAGCTATTTGGACTACCTCAAAACTCTCGAACTGTTGTGCCACGGTCTTGAGCAGCTGGAGGTATTTGATCATCGGTGCTTCTCGAGCTTCATAACTGCCGTTGACCTGGCTAGCGACCAGTTAGGAGTCAGTGTGAATTCTGACTTGCTCAGCCCCTAACCGCCGGGCCATGCGGGCTCCCGATATGAGGGCCTCATACTCAGAGCGTTGTTAGATGCTTGGAAGTTGAACTTCAGGACGTACTGTAGCTCTGCTTCTTCGGGGGACTTCAGGAGGATCCCGGTGCCGCTTCCGACTGAGTTGGAGGATCCGTCGACGAATAGTTCCCAGGTCGGCCCGGGCGCGGACGGAGATTTTTCTTCAGTCGGGATGGTGCTCTCGGCGATGAAGTCAGTGAGCGCCTGGCCTTTAATAGCCGAGTGAGGCCGATACGATACATCGTAGGCCCCGAGCATGATGGCCCACTTGACGAGGCATCCCGAGGCTTCAGGGTGAGCGAGGATCCTCTTTAGTGGTTCGCCGGTCAGCACGGTGTTGGAGTGCCCTTGGAAATAGGGTCGGAGGCGCTTGGCTGAGGTAACCAATGCTAGCATGAGTCTCTCGGTTGCGGGGTACCTTCTTTCAGCCTCATTGAGCACCTTGCTGGTGTAGTAGACCGGTCTCTCGACTCTTGAGTCATTTCTGACTAGGACAGAGCTAACTGTAGATGGAGTCGCCAAGAGATAGAGATGCAAGGTTTCCCCTGGTACGGGCTTGGAAACCACCGGAGGCGAAGCCAAGAACTCCTTAAGCTCGGCGAACGCTTTTTGGCATTCCTCATCCCACGCGAATGTAGCAGATGCCATTTTAGGCCCCCTCAACAGTTTGAAGAAGGGTAGGCATCGTTCAGCCGTGCGGGACAGGAATCTGCTGAGCGCGGCAATGCGCCCGGTAAGGCGTTGAACATCTTTGATGTAGGTGGGTGGGCACATGTCCAAGATGGCCTGGACCTTATGGGGGTTGGGCTCGATCCCACGCTGGGTGACTAAGAAGCCCAAGAATTTCCCGTACTCCGAAGGCGCACTTGGTAGGGTTGAGCTTCATGTTGTACTTCAGGAGGGTGTCGATGGTTTCCGCTAGGTCAGTGAAGTGGTCCTCGGCCTTGGGGGTCTTCACGAGCATGTCTTCAATATAGGCCTCGACGTTCCGACCGAGCTGTCCTTCGAACATATCATTGACCAGCCTCTGGTACGTGGCTCCAGCGTTCTTCAACCCGAAAGGCATCCGGGTGTAGCAGTGTACGCCGAAGTCGGTGATAAAGGCGATCTTCTCGATGTCTTCGGGGTGCATTCTGATCTGATGGTAACCTGAATAGGGGTATAGGAAGCTGAGTATTTCATTGCCCGAGTTTGAGTCAACAAGTTGGTCGATGCTCGGTAACGGATAGCAGTCCTTTGGAGTAGCCTTGTTTAAGTCGGTGAACTCCATGCACATTCACCACTTTCCCGAAGCTTTTGGTACCAGGACAATGTTAGCCAGCCATGTCGGGTACAGGACCGGTCTGAAAAGACCAGTCTTTTGCCCCTTGGTGACTTGCTCCTTGATGATCACCTGCTTCTCTGGCGTGTGCTTCCTTCTGCGTTGTTGTACGGCTTTGATGGTTGGATCGAGGTTGAGCTTATGCATCACCGTTTCCTCTGGTATCCCATGGAGTTGATCATCAGACCATGCAAAGACTCGGACGTACGCGGAAAGAAACTCTTTGTATAGCTGTTGGGCAGCAGATGTTAGGTCGGCTCCAATCTTTACTCCCAGGGTCAGGTCGTCGTTTAGGAAAACTGCTAGCAATTCACCTCCTGGCTTGGCGGTTGTGAATTTTTCCTCAACTTCCCGGGGGCCCCTGTTCTTCCCGTCCGACCTTGTGGCTTAAACCGAGATATTGTAGCACCTTCTGGCCATGGCCTGGTTACCTCAGACTTCCCCCAACCCATTTTTGGTGGGGAACTTCATCTTTTGGTGATAGGTAGAAGGTACTGCTTTCATTCGGCTGAGGATCCCTTGGCCGAAGATTGCATTGTACGCTATCATACCCTTGATCACTATGAAGTCCGCCATAACCGTAACGGTTTTGGGCGGGGTGCCAAGAGTAACTGGTAGGATGAGGGCTCCCTCGGGATAAGTGGCATGGCCATTGAACCCATACAGAGGGGTTCAGATCTGGCGGAGTTTAGACGGATCCTCCCCCTTCTTAAGGAAACATTCATAGGATAATACATCGGGGGCACTTCCATTGTCAACTAGAATCCTGTCTACGTTACAATGGTTTACTGTGGCCGATATGACTAGGGCGTCGTCATGCGGGGTGGTCAGCCCTTCCAGGTCTTGGTCGGAGATGACTATGACCTGAGGCTCACTCGGAGGGGCCTTGGGATGCTCGATGGCTCAGCTCGCCCGCTCAACATGACGCTTCCTTCCTCGGCCACTGTCTCCTCCCGATGCAGCTCCTCCGACAATGATGTTGATATGGACCCTGCGAGGGGCATTGTCGATTTCCTCTGGGGCGCCTCAGTCCTCCTTTTGCCCGGCCACAAACCGGGACAGGTGTCCTTGGCAGACGAGGCGCTCGATCTCATCCTAGAGCTGATGGCAATTGCCGGTGTGATGCCCATGATCGCTGTGGAACAGGTAATGTTTGCTGCGATTGCGACTTTTCGACCTCATTGGCTCGGGTTGGTGGAGGAGGCCCGAGCCTTTGATGTCTTCATATATTTTGTATACTGGAGCGATTAGGGGAGTGTACCGCTCGTACTTCCTGGATGGTTCTTTGTGCTCCACGTCTCGGTTCCGCCTCTTTCCTTGGCCTGAGCTTGACTCGGGTGCTCGCTTCTTGTCTTCCTCCCGACCCGAGCCGGTTGCACCTCGGCATGCGCTGGGAACTTCTTCGCACTCAGCATGGCATAATGCCAGAGTCACTTAGCTCGGCAAGGGTCGAGGGAGGGTGGAGGACAAGTTCGCGGTGGAGGTTCTCATCCCAGGTGCCTCCGGTCAGCGCGATTATGGACGAGGCTACATCCAGGCGGGGGATTCTCAGGGCTTCCGATTTAAATCGGTTGATGTAGGCCCGAAGTCTCTCCCCTTGAGCATGTTTGAGAGCCAAAACCCCTGCTACCGACCTCGGGGGGACGCTGCCGGTGAAACTCTCCTTGAATACTCGCCCCAACTACTTGAAGTCTCGGATGGATCCGGGGGCGAGGGCCCGGAACCATGCTTGGGCACCTTGGACCAAGGTGGTCACAAAGGCTCGGCATTTGATGGCATCGGATGCTCCATGAAGGGTCATCAGGGCGTCGAAGCTGTCGAAGTGGTCGGCCGGGTCGCCTTGGTCGTCATAAGGCTTGAAGGTCGGGATGGAGGTTCTGGGAGATACTTCTGCCTTCAAGATATGGTCAGAGAACGGGGATCTCTCCTCGTCCTCTGTTGGAGAGGTCTTCTGCAAGGCTCGTAAGGCGCGCTCATGTGCTGCGAAGCGCCTCTCAAACTCTCATAGATGGAGGGACAGCTCCGGCTGTTGTTGCGCCATAGGGCTGAGGGGGCGTGACGGCAGGCTGTCCTGGCGCTCTATGGGGACTTCGGTCTCTGGTAGTGGACGGCATGCCCCATGCTTACCCTGTTTCGGTGTGGAGGAGGCCTCTTGCTCCAAAGGGGGGGCTTGTGAGGGTCCTCCTGTCTTGTTGCGAAAAAGCTGCTGCCCTCGGAGGGTGAAGCGACCTCCGGCGGTGTACTGGGACACATTCTCGTGGGGGGGGGCTTTCCGGAGGGGTGCGTGACCTTCCATCCCTGGCTGCCTGAGTCCTCATGAGTTCCACGAGGACATCCAGTTTTATGTTGAGGGCTTGGAAGGCGTCGGCGTCGCCGTTAAGCGGTACCCCTACCGCGGTGGTGGGAGGGGTGGTCCGTCGGTGGGGGTGTTGGCATTGGAGGGGGGATTTTGTGAGACTTGAGAAGGGCCTTCTCCCACCGCCACCATGGTCTTTCCCCTGTCGCCTGTGGACCTCCTCCCTGAACTTCTTCGCACCATACGGGCTCTTCAGTCGTTTCCCACAGACGGCGCCAGATGAAGGTGTGTGATCTCGCGCGGCTCCTGAGCTGGCTAGATGATCACCGAACAGTGAATTGTAGAGAAAGGGAAACAGATCAGAGGGCCCAGGGGAGGTTCCCTAGGGAAAACCCTCCAATGCCTAAGTCAGTAGAGTAATGGTGGAAGATAGGGTGGGAGGTAGAAAGAGGTGCACGAGATCCCCCTACACCAAGGTGGTGAAGTGGTTCCTACTTAGGGGATTTTAGGCGTGTATTGCCCTTATCTTTCACTGGAGGGAGTCCCAGGTTTATATAGTGTGCTCACCTTATGAGTCCCGTAAGCTGAGTTTCAGGCGGGAGTTAGGTCCTCATCGTAGGATCTTTACGTCCTCATCGTGGGATCTTCATAGCCTTGAGGGATCATGGGTCTCTTATCCTCATAAACTCCTGCTCATTAAGGGCTCTTCCACGGTAGCGTGGATAAGCAATCGTCGGTCGTTCGGAGCATAAAAGGTGCCAACCCTGTCCGGGCGATAGGCATAGCTTAGAAGAAGATAGGTCGGAGTGGGCGCTGAGCGCTTGCCTCTATCCCGATGAGGGGATAACTCGAGCATGGGTCTTCCTCCGTTCTGACCGTCTCTCGGGCCTTCCGAGCCTAAGGGCCGCCGAGGAAGGATGAGATCCCGAGTAATATTATTAGGCTTTTTAGCCTAAGTGGGCCCTATGGGGCTGTCACTTGGATGAGCTGAGCCTCGTTTGGTCCTGATGGACCTAGTTTGGCTGCTCTTAGATGGGCTACAGAAATCCCCCTCTCCACATTCTACCAGGGCAGCTCCCACGGCTTCGGCCGGCTTCCACTTCGTGAACAAAAGTGTCCAGCTCAACCATCCATCCTATCTATGGATTGTATTGAAGATTTGAGGGAGTTTCTTTAGTCTTTCATTCCTACTCATTTTATTTGATCATAGATCAATATCCCTTGTGGTCATTGCATATCCTTTGTGCTTGTTAAACTCTGAATATCATTGTGTGTGGGGGGCAGAGCTTCGTGTCCATGTGGTTTTAGTGTCTGGGGTGTGTTCCCCGATGTTGTGTGTGTGTGTGCTGCAGTGGCAGCATTTTGGGGCTTGTCCCCGGGTGGATATTACTGCGGAAGTAGCGTGTGTGGTGTTTGGGTTCGTCCCCGTGTTGCTACGTTTTGTAGCGTGGAGTGAAGCCTCACCGGGTTCGGTGAGGGGTGGACATAGGGAGTCCGTCGTTGTCCCGAACCACCTAAAAATCTCTGTGTTGCATGTGGTTTGCCTGTGTGATTATCCTTTTCTCCTATCTCCATTCACAGATCAATTTGTAGATTTTTATTCACGTCACCTCCACACATTGCTACCTCCATTATCCGTGTTTAGTTTGAGTTCAATCGTTATTTGCATTGTCAAGCCGTGTAGGATCGGAAAGATCGAGAGAACCTTTTAGATCTCACGTTTGTTTAAGCTAATCAACGTAGTTAGTATGAATTCCACTGTGTTCTATTAAGAAAGTTTTTAAAATCCGCCATCTCGGCAAGGGGACAAATCAACCCCCCTTCTTGTCCGCCATCTCTCTGGGCCAACATAGATAGATCTCATTCCAGGGGTATGGTAGCCCCTCCCTATCGGCATCCACTAGCTTATAAGCATTTCCGAAAAAGACCTCTTTGACAACGTATGGACCCTCTTAATCATCTTACAGTTTTCCCTTAGGACCAGTGGTTTTAGTGAGTTTCCTCTTTAGAAGAAGTTCACCTTCCTTAAATTTTCTCTCAAGGACCTTTTTTACGTAGAAATGTGTAATTCGTTGATGATAAACTTGTGCATGCTCGGCCGCGATCATTCATTTTTGAACTAATAGTTCCAATTGGGCCAATAAATTCTCCCGGTGTTGCTCGGGATCGAGCTCCATATCCAACTGCACTCTTAGTGAAGGAATGAATATTTCATATGGGAGTACCACTTCTATCCCAAAGGCTAATGCGGACGGGGTTTGACAAATGGGAGTTCGGACAGAAGTGCTATAAGCCAAGAGGGCCTCGACGAGGCAATCTGGCCAATCAGAATAGTGATGAGATTTGCATGTTTTCTTAATTATCTTGATGAGAGTTTTATTTGTATCTTCGACTTGTCCATTACCATGTGGGTAATACGGGGATGAATGATGCAAATTAATACCATATTTACCACACATGTCGTGAAGCTCCTGTGAAGTTAATTGAGGCCCGTTGTCAGTAACGATGTCACGAGGGACACTGAACCTGGCGAGGATGTTGCGCTTGATAGGCTTCACCACTGTCGATGCCTTGACTTCCATGAAAGCTTTAGTTGTCACCCATTTCGTGAAGTACTCTATAGCAATGAGGATGAAAGACTTCCTCCGGACTTCTCTGATTATGTCCTCTAGAGGACTGACTACGTCAAATACCCACATGACGAAGGGCCAAGGAGCTATGAGAGGGTGAAGTGAAGATGATGAAGCATGAACCTTATCCGCGTAGAGTTGACACTTGGCACAATGACGGACAAAGCGGGAACAATCCTCCTCCATGGTAGGCCAGTAATAGTGCCGGAGGAGTTTCTGGGCTGGCATGCGACCATTCATGTAGCCACCACATTCACTGGAATGTGCAGCTTCAACGACTGCACGAGATTCAATCTCATCTAGGCATCAGAGGTATACTCCGCTAAGGGACCTTCGGTGTAAGACACCACCTATGATTGCAAAGCGCTTCACAGCGCGACAAGTAGCTCATTTGTCAGGGGCAGTAGCGTATTCGAGAAAGGATCCATCATGAAGGTAGTTCTCAATGTCCAAGAACCACGGGTTGCTGTCATCGAGGTCAATTTTCGGCTCAAGAGAAATAGAATGGACCTGAGGGGAAGGCTCCAGGAACTGCTGAAACCAAGGATCAGAGTGCGAAGGTGTGTGCATCCTTTGCACGATGATAGTGGCTGAGGGAATTTCAAACCGAATTGTGAGGGAGGAGGGTAAGGAGGCTAGAGCATCAGCTAGGATATTTTGGGCTCGAGGGGTGTGCAACAGAGTGAGCTTCCTAAACTGCCGGACTACCTTGCTGACCAAATCATGGCATGTCCTTAGCCTAGGATCCCGAGTTTGATACTTACTGAGAGACTGACGGAGTATGAGCTGTGAATCTATGATTATCTGGAGCTCTTTGACTCCTAGGGCCAACGCCATTTTCAAGCATGTAAGGAGAACCTCGTACTTAGCCACATTGTTTGTGGTAGGGAAGGATAACTGGCATGCACGCGGAATGATCACACCTTCCAGGGAGTGGAGGATAGCTTCGATACAACAACCTTTGGAGTTGGGTGCACCCTCGAAGTAGAGGACCCACGAAGGTTCACCATCAATAATGGCACCTAACTCTTCATCTGGGAAATCTTTATTGACGGGAGAATGTGTAGGAAGTGGATGGTGGGCAAGGTGCTCGGCAATGGCATGCCCCTTGACTACCTTCTAACTGACGTAGGTGATATCAAACTGGTTGAGATAGCTTTGCCATCTCACCAAGCGGTCAGTCAACACAGGCTTCTGTAGTAGGTATTTGATTGGGTCCATTCGCGCCAAAAGCTTTACCTCATGGGCTAGGAAGTAGTGCTTCAGTTTTTGGGCGACCCATACGACGGCCACACAAGTTCATTCCATGGTAGTGTACTTTTTCTCCAGTTCGTTAAACAACTTTGACAGGTAATAGTCTGCTCGTTCTTTCTTCGCGTCATCATATTGAGCCAAAACTTCTCCAACATATTCTTTTATGGTGGAAACATAGAGCAGTAGGGGCCGACCCAGGACATGGGGTGCCAAAACGGGAGGATTGCGGAGATAGCTCTCTAGGTCTTCAAAGGCCTTTTGGCATTTATCATTCCATTCGAACTTAGCCTCTCTCTTGAGCATGTCATAAAAGGGCTTGCATCACTACGAATGATGAGATCTGAATCTCCTAATAAACTGCAGACGCCCAATTAGACCTCGAACTTCCCGGATGTTCTTGGGAGGAGGCATCTCGGAGATTGCCTTTGTAACGACCCAAGATCTGGATACCGGGAAGAACCCGATACCATTCGAATCCTAGCCCGCCGCCCACGAGCTGGGAGGGCTCGGAAGGGCTAAATGGAGTGTGGAGGTACAAAGAAATAGGAAATAAAGCATGACAATTGAACAATTAACAGGAATAATTAAACAAACTACAACAGCAGTGTCCAGTCCAATAGAAAGTACAATCTAAGGCAAGAAACGTACCCAACACTGAGTGAACACTCTGCCCGGCGAGCTGGCAACTAAGAACCTCCGAACAGCACCCTCGAACCTCGAGGAAGAACCGCCGCACTTGAGAAGCAGGGGTGAGCCTCCTGTCACTAGCTCAGTAGGGATCCCGCGGAACCCCAACTGCGAACAACGGCGGTAACGGAAAGGAAAAATGGCTATAACTACAGCAGGAAGAGCGAACCGGTGGCCAGTCAAAACTCGGCACTACAACTACTCCTACTGTACTGAAAAAGCATGCCCCGATCTCACAGTCGGGGAACTACAGAACTTACGGGAGAACCTCTGGCTACGCCGCCAGAAGTGACCACCACGACTTTGTAGTCGTGGACCTAACATCGTCTAGGAAAAACCCCGGTGACGCTCACCGGAAAGACCCCTAGACCTCTACCTTGGGAACACTCCCTGAAACTATCGGGGGAACCACGTCTCGCAGATGGGAAACGAAACCCAAAAAATAGCAGAGTCACGTCTCACATGACAAGAGTACATGCCCACCAGAAGCAAGGCCAGATGCGCCCCCTAGCATCCTAAACCACGCCTCAGGTGTCCCCCTCATCGCACCCTGGCGGAACGGGGACACCGTAGTAATAATCAAAGAACAAGAACTAGCTGGGGTCATGCTCGTTAGCGCGGGTCCAACTGCCCCCAAACACGTGTGCACACATAGACCATGCATCCTAGGTCTGGCGCTCAGACTGGTTTTCCCCACAGCCGGACTCTAGCGTCAAGACGTGGGGCCCGACGGTAACCACCTTGAAAACTGTTTCTCGAGGTAGCCTCGCCACCATTCCCTGGTGGGACCACTCGTATGTCGGAAGGCTATGACTAGTGGGGAGTCACTGATGTGACCACTCTCCGAGGAGAAACTCTGAGAAACACACACGCACCCTGCGTAAAAGTCGAGAAGAACCAAGTGGCTCCGAGCCACTAGACTCTGGACAGTCCTCAAGACTCACTAAATCCAACGGTCCTTGAGTCACAAGACTTGGGGTCAAGACCGTCGTACGCAACGACACAATGTCGTTAATCTAGCCTAATCCTTAGGTCTAAAACTACGGTAGCATGAATATCGAGGCAACTCATGAGCCGCCGAGACCATCCCCTCAAAAGGGAACTCAAGAGACCTCCAGCCCTAGACTGGGTGACTGGACTCACAGTCCAAGGCCACACACATGGCCTACGCGGAAAGTATAGAAGCACGATTCCCAAGGTAGCTTACAAGCCGCCACGCCGATTCCCCATCCTAGGGAAAAGCGAGAAACCTCCAGCCCCACGCTAGGTAACTGGACTCACAGTCCAAGGCCTTACACACGGACCGCTCAGAAACTGCTTTCCGGAAGAACTCACAATGTGTCGGGAAGCCCCCACTACACTCATGTTGATACACGGTGACCCGATCAACCGTAACACAAAGCCCAGAACACACACACATTGTCACCAGACCCCTGCACACACGGGCATGCTAATCGAGGTAACATGGGACCTCCCGACACCATAGAAACACGGACACAGAAGTTACGGGGTAACCGGGACATCCGCGACACCGAAGGTCGACCACTGGGTCACAACCGAGTCGACCGGGGTCAACGCAACGCAACAAAACACGCCTAACATGGAAAATGAAGTGGCGGTCCTCCCTAGACCATCACAGTGCCTAGCGGTCTACCCCTAGACTGCAAGGCACAGCCTAGCGGCCCACCCATAGAGCGCAAGGGCTGTCCTGGCGGTCTATCGCGAGACCGCAAGGAACCCAAAACAAAAAATCTCAAGCGATCACCACAGGACTGCCTGGAAGGGTGGCAGTTGTCCCCATGACCGCTTGGCGTAGCCTAGCGGTTAGTCACGAGACCGCTCCCCCACCGACCTCAAACGACCAAAATAGGGTCAAATAGTCACCCCTAGACCGTAAAGCAGAGACAAGCGGTCTTCACCAGACCGCAAGGAACCTTGGTGGTCTATCACGAGGCAACAAGGCTCGAACCGACATAAGCGGACCCAAGCGGTCTCTTCATGACCGCTTTTTTTTTTTAACAAAACACTGGCCAATCTGGAGTAGGTACTGGTCGAGTGCACCCCCCCTCAAAGAGGGGGAATGTGCTCACTCCCCCAGGCTACACCAGGGCCCTAATTTTTATTTCTTTTTAAACTGAATGTACATGAGCTAAGGGGCATACCCCTGAGTAACATGGAGGCAGTAATAGAGCCCTTTCATTCCAACAAAGAGTTAGGAAGAAACTAAAGGAAATCAAAAAGAATTAAAACCTAAAAGCAAGCAAACCTGCCCTATCCACCCTAAGGGCTCCTCTAGCAGCCCTTGGGAGATTCCTTTCTCGAACAAAAATAGAGTTACATGCAGCATCACATGCCAATGATGCCAGAGAGTCTGCAACATGGTTCCCTTCCCTAAATATGTGTTGTAATTGACAGCCACTTCCCATCAGAAAAAAATAGATCTGCCTCCACCATGGGGTTGCCATCCAACTAGGGGCTTCTCCCTTTCTACCAGCCTCCACAAGAACTGCACAGTCCGAATAAATTTTAGATAAACTAAAGCCACATTGATTTGCAATAGCTAGTCCATTATGGAGTGCTCTTGTTTCTGCTAACAGACTATAGCCCATGCCATAGGAAAATGCAAAAGCAATCATTAGCCTTCCAGATGCATCTCTTATACAGCCTCCTCCCCCACATTTACCTGGATTACCCTTAGATGCCCCATCTATGTGTAGGGTAAAACCCTGAGTGGCCAATTTACATCTTATTGCCATTGGCTGTTTGACAACAACATGAGGGTATAGACTGAATGCCACCAAGTTACTAAGATGAATAGAGGATATAGGCTTGTGAAATTTTAACATGTCCAGTGCCAGCGAGATAGCAACAGTAATTCTTCTTTTGATGGCAGCAAGATTAAAAGGAATACCTTCAAACCTGGCGGCACATCTACACTTCCAGATTTTCCAGACCAGCAGAATAACGGCAAACATCCCAATGAAACTCAAAGCAGATTGCATATTAGTGACAGCTAATATATTCCATAGTCGGACTGTAATGTGATTACTTAACCAGGCCCTGTGGCTGATCAAGGGAGGAACCCAGCCCCACAAGTCTGATGCCAGCTCACTAAAGATGAAAACATGGTCAAGATCTTCTTGGCTAGGGAAGATGCAGCAATTGCATCTAGATACTAGATTGATACCATAATTTTTTATCCTACTGTCCACAGGGACAGCTCGATGGAGGATCTTCCATGTAAACAATGCTACTCTTGGGGCAATGGTAGAATGACAAAGTTTTGCCCAAGCTGACCTTTTTGTGCCTCTAGGTCAGATTATATTATAAATAGATTTAATAGAGAAGTTACCTTTTAGAGTACCCATCCATACACATGTATCTGCCTCATTGGTCAGCTGAATATTGGACAGGGATGCAGGGTCACTGAGAAACCCCCTAGCAGCATGTTGAGGGTCTAAGAGAACCTCTCTGACAGAAATCACAGAAGAATCAGCATTACTAAATGAACTACTGGCAGAAAGAGAGCCTTTTCCAGTCCAATTATCCCTCAGGAAATCAATCTCAGATCCACAACCTACAAACCATCTACTATGCTGTAGAATTATATCCTTCGCCTGTCCAAATATTACCTTAGGCATTCCAGTAGGGAAAGGCTTGGTACAACAAGCGGAATGAGCTTTTATAAACCTCCTCCGAGCATAACAAGACCACAAGGATGACCCATGAAGGATATTCCATAGCATCTTAACTGCCAAAGAAACTTTCACCCATTGTAGATCCCTGATGCCCAACCCTTCTTCAAGCCTTGGTTTCTGTATAGCAGACCATGCAATCCAATGTCGACGATTAGTATTTAAGTCTCCATGCCAAAAGAAATTTGCACATTGGCTCTCAATGAAGTGAAGGACCTTCTTAGGAATATTGCAAGCTGATGCCAGATAAACTGGTATGCTATGTAAAACTGAATTTATTAAAACCACCCTGCCAGCAGCAGATAATAATTTTGACTGCCAACCCTCTAGCCTAGCTTGAATTCTTTCAATGAGAAACTGAAAGTCACAGCATAGATATCTGTCTCTTTTGATTGGGGTACCCAGATAATTCAGACCATCTGACTGGTATTTATAACCAGTCCATGTTCGGATTGACTGTCTTAGAGAAACTGGTGCCCTAGATGATAGGATAAAACTACTCTTAGCCGAGTTAACTTTTTGCCGTGAGCTTCTTTCATAGCAACTAATAAACTGTTTGAATACCTCGATGTTATGCTTGCTTGCATTTAAAAAGACAAGAGTAGCATCTGCATATAATAGATGAGAGACCTGCAAACTACTTCTTGGGCCTTTATACCTTTTTAAGTAACCAGATTGAAATAGAGCTGAAAGCCCTCTGCTTAGCACTTTCGATGCTATGATGAACAGAAAGGGTGTAACTGGGTCCCCTTGTCTAATGCCCCTGCTGGACTTAAAATAACCAGTAATCATACCATTGAAGTTGATTGAAAACCAACTGTTATATAGTAGCATGCCAATGAGAGATGTAAATCTAGTGCTGAAACCCATTTTTCTCATGACTGCAAAAATGAAATCCCATTCCATCCCATCATATGCTTTTGTCATATCTAATTTAAATATCACATTATGGCCTCTGACCTTCCTATTTAGATCCACCACAATCTGACGGGCAAGAGCCACATTATCTAAAATATATCTGCCTTTCACAAAAGCTCCTTGCTGTGGTGAAATTATATTGGGCATCAATGGGGCCAGCCTTTCAGATATGATCCGGGATATAATCTTGTATGAGAAATTGCATAGACTTATAGGTCTAAAGTCATTGAATGATTTTGGTTCATTCACTTTGGGAACTAATGTGATTAGGGAGGAAGAAATACCTCGTGGGAGAGGAGAGCCCATAAAGAATGCACGGACTGCTTCAACTACATCCTTCCCTATAATATCCCAGGAAGAAATAAAGAATTCTCCTGTGAAACCATCCGGGCCAGGTGAGCTCGAGGCTTTTAAAGCTCAGACTGCATTCTGGACCTCATTGTCATCTGGTAGAGCACATAAGGACAAATTTTGAGCCTCTATAATCAGCTGGGGAATACAATCCAAACTTGCAGATTCCACCACATGCTCTTCAGAGGAAAAGAGTTGTTTGAAGAAACCTTCAGCATGGGCCTAAAGGGAAACCTGGTCATTGCACCACTCAGCAGGGGAGCCAACTTTGAGCCTAGCTATGAAATTCCTCCTTCTGTTACTTTGAGCAACAGCATGGTAGAATGAGGTGTTTCTGTCTCCATTCTCAACCCAGTCCACCCTGGACTTCTGACGCCAGAATAATTCCTCCCTAACCAGGGCCTGACGAAGCCTTGCATTTGCTGCAGAGAGACTTTCTCTATTAGCAATAGTGGGATCTGTGTCATATAAAGTTTGCTTGATTACTACCTATGCTTCTGCTTGACTTTTGTTTAGAAATATATCCCCAAAAACATCCCTATTCCATTGACAGAGGGAGTATTTAACAGCTTTTAGTTTAGAGGAGAGTCTAACCAATGCATTGGGATGGTTATTTTGGACCTGCTGCCACACATTTGAAATTAATTGTTTAAATGAGGCATGAGAGCACCACATTTTTTGGAAGATAAACCTGCCAAGATTTTTCTTAATATTGTCCAAGAATATGAGTAGAGGGGCATGGTCCGAAGGGCCCCTTGGAAGATGTTGGACAACAAATTGAGGAGCCACTGTAAGGCTGTTACTGTTAAAGAGAATCCGGTCAAGCCTTGCACGAATATTTGCTGCACCAATTCTGTTGTTAGACCAAGTTGTACAAGTGCCTTGGAAACCAACATCAATTAGCCCAGAGGAACATATAAACGAATTGAAGGCTTGCAATGAAGCCAGGGAATGGGGATCTCCACCCACCTTTTCAGATACTTTAGCAACACAGTTGAAATCTCCTCCTACCAGCCAAGGAACCGACACCGAGGTAGCAAAAAGAGCAAGGTCACTGAAAAGAGTCTATCTGACTCGAGAATCACAAGAAGCATATACAAAAGTGTAGAATGCACTAAACGAATTGTCCATTTTAAGCCGCAAGGTAATATATTGTGAAGAAGAGACAATTACCTCCAGGGAAAAGCTGTCATGCCAAAAAACCCATATCTTCGATTCCTCTGCATTATTGCCAGCATAGCCATTAAGTTTAAGAAGTCTTCCCAGCTAGGAGGCTTTATTAAAGGGAAGCATTGGTTCAGAAATGGCCACTAAACAGGCCTTATTAGAAAGTACTAAATTCCGCTAGGTCGACCCGAGCGCGAAAATGGCGGAAACCACAGGAAAACCCATTCCACGCCCCATTCACACCCATGTGAAGGGGGGAATAAGGGGAAACTAGTCCCCAACCTCTCTAGCACCGAGAGGACTCAATTAGACCCCAAAAACATGGTCAAAACTCTAGATCGGGCTCACTCTCCAAAAACATGGATTTTTCCCAAAATACTCAAATAAGCCCGCTCGGCTCACCACCGCCTACCAAAATCGCGGAAGGGAAATAAACGAGCTGGGGATCCATATCCCTACCTCCACCGAAGATTTGACGTGCCGTGGACACCGATCCACGAAGAAAATGCCACGAAACCCCGCCGGCATCCCACGCTCACGAACCGGCTTCACCTCTCCACCACGCCTCGATCCTCGCCCCGTCCACGCTGCTCCTCGCCCCATGAGCACCGCCACCTCACCCTCGTTAATCTTCGTCGGCCACCCGGAGAGAAGAGACGGGGAGAGGAGAGAACGTGAGAGAGAAGAGAGAGGGAAAGAGTGAGAGAATGAGAGATGGGGAGAGAGAGAAAAAGGGGTTAAAATATATAAAAAACCCAAAAATTCTAGAATTTTAGAAAATTAAGAAAAATTACCTCTGCGATCCTCGGGAAGAGCACAACGCGTCGAAACTGTCCCGGAGTTGGAGAACGTGATGGTTCACCCTGCATAGAGTTCCGAAGGCACATCAGGGAAAAACATGCGTAAGGCACAAAACACACTCCGGGACCCACGAAAGCGATCTAAAACCCACTGATCCTGATCCGATAAATATCCCAAAAATCCGAAGCATTACAGCCCTCCCCCTTAAATAAATTTCATCCTCAAAATTCAGGACTAGCACCAAGCCACTGGGGAAGAACAACTTAACTAGTTGACAATGCTGTCAGAGCCCCAGCACAAAAACCTCGATTCGCAGGAAAGCTCCTATCTTGAGGGACACAGTCAGACTACAATCACGAATGACACCTCGCTCCGCACGCCGCGCACACCGGCAATCAGAGCAGGAACACACCAAAGGACACAGTCCGGCATCACCTCAGTCACAACAAAAACCAATCATGGCGCCGCTGCCACCATCTCGCTCACCGAGGAGACATAGTTCTCATCACGAGAAATAGCAACCGATCCATCGAATAGTCGGCGGATAATTCACACATCAGCTTCACAACCAGCTGACTGGTTTCATGCTCTGTGTAATATCCCGGATTCTTATCGAATCTTTCGGATCTTTTTCGGAGAGTTTCGGATCGCTTTTGTGGGTCCTGAATTGAGTTTTACGATCCGTGTGGATTTTTCACTCGTACAAGTTACGGAACCCTGCGGTGAGTTTATTTCTCAGTTCATCAACTCGTGGACGCCGCAGTCGCGTTGTACTCTTCCAGAGGATCGTTTTGACTATTTTTGTATTTTTTTATGAATTAGTCCATTTTCGGACCAATTATCGAATTTTTAGAAATTAGGAAAATTTCTTTATTCTTTACCTTTTTCTTTCCTTTTTCTTCTTTCCTTCTCATTCGCGACCGTGACCTCCTCTCTCCCCGTTTTCTCTCTTCTCTCGCCCTTCCGACTCCGGCTACACATGGAGGAGACTCGGGCTGGTAGAGGTGATGCCGTGGGAGTGGTCCGGAGCGCGATGGGGCGAGGATCGGACTGTTTCTGGCGCGATCTCGAACGGTGGATTCAAAGCCGACGGTCAAGCTCGCGACGTTGTTTTCGACGTGGTTTAGTCACCTCGGTGCATGAAATCTTCGGTGGAGGTATGGAGATGGAAGCTCTACTTCTCCTCTACGTTTCCCTATCATTTTGCGATGTTCGGTGTGAGTTTGAGCGGGTTTCGTTCAGTTTTGGGAAAATCATGCTTTTGGGGTGTTCGCAGGATTCGCTGGAAAACGGTGGCAGTTTTTAGATGAGTAGGTATCAATCGAACCCCAGGAATGTCAGCGTTCCAGATCCACTGATTTTGTATCGATTGGTTGTCATTTGGGGTCGGTACGAGCCCGAGAAGCCCGCTGCCTCAATTAGGGTCAATTCGGTGAAATTGCCCGTTTCAAGCCGTTTATGCGTTGTTTTAACCTCTTCCAGAGTGTGGAAGGTCGGTATTGTGATTGTGGTTGTTTTCCCCTTCGATCGAAATCGAACGGGGTGTGGAATCGGGCGTAAGGGCTCGGTTCGGTCGATTTCTCGCAGTAACCGGTCCACCGGATCGGATGAGCCGGTCAACCGACGGGCGTTCGCGGACCATGTCGGGTCCAGGCGATGGTCCGGTCGACCAGGCCACCTGGGCCGGTCGATCGACCCTGTCAGGTCGACCGACCCCAGGGTCCAGGTTGACCGAAAATCCTGTGTTTTTGTTCGTTTGAGTCCTGGTCGGTCCGGTTGAGACCCAATGACCGACCTATGGCCTCGCAAGTGTCCCGGACACCCTGTGGGTTCTGTGTCCATGTTTCTGGGGTGTCAGGAAGTGCCGTGTTACTTCGATTAGCGTGCCCATAGGTGTATGTATCTCAGGCTTTGTGTTACACTTGATCGACTCACCGTGTATCGGTGTGAGTGCGGTTGGGTTCCCCCACTTGTGAGTGGCCTCCTCGAGTTCTCGTTTGAGGGGATGGTCTCGGCGGCTTGTGGTCAACCTCGATATTCGTGTTATCGTGGTTTTAGACCTAGTCAAGAATTTAAGTCGATTGGCCTTGCCGGCCCAACCTTCATGCATTTCCTCGTTGTAGCGCGCCTTTCTTAGGCCGCTATATGTCATTTGACTTAGGTCATTGTCTTAGGGCGGTTAGCGTGGCGGTTGTCTCTTGGACCGCCTAGTCCGTGTGGCATATCTATATTAGACCGCTTTGGTGGTTTGTTCGAATAGGTCAGTACATGGTTGACTGGATTTAGCGGCCTAATCTTGACCGCTATAGTCCCCTAGCGGCTCATTCTATGACCGCTAGATTATGTTCCTCCGCTAAATTCCTGCGTGTCGTTTCCCGATGTGTTGGTTTACAAGTGCCTCGACTTGACCTTGTGGTTTGTCATTCCTGTGGATATCTTTTGATGTCCTATGAGGGCTATGGCCACGTTATGAGATAGCTAGGAGTTTTCTTGCTTAAAGTAGGATTCTCTTTCATACTGTAGAATCGTCATTATCTTGTTCCGGTCAACCCGGGGTGACCCAGTGGTTGACAGGTAACCTTGTGTGTGTCTCGATAGTTTCGTCCAGTCCGAGACACGGTTCTGGACGCCTCGATGTATCATCTTACCTCAGTTTGCTTGTCTAGGTGTGCTGAGGGTCTTGTTGATCCCTCAGGTCTCCGTGTTGTAGATATATTTTCTCCTCTTACTTAAAGGAAGATGTATTATGAATAAATCGATATGCAATGAATAAGTGAAAAACTAGTAAGAGGACAATAGAAAATAAAAATGACCGTGATCGCCACCAAAGCGCTGAACGTGATGAACACGCCGTGCTTTGGAAAGGAAGGGGGAGACACTCGCCTTGCTACAGCACTGGTAAGATGAGAGGTTGATGGAGAACCGCCTATATGCCGCACGGTCTTACGATAGACTACCTAAGGGTGCTGCAAAAGGTGCGGGATGAAGCACTTCTGGATGCTGAACGGCTCTATGATGATCGCCGGACGAAGAAGAACGGCCGAAGATGCACCGCACGTCTCTTTGCACGGACAGAAGAGAACTGCTCGAGACCACCAAGAAAGAAGTCGTAAATGGGTCCAACCTCCACCCTCTCTAGCCGACTAGAGGGGATGGGCCTCGTGCTAGGAAGTGCTGCCCTGCAAAACAACGTAAAGAAACAAAGAAACAACCTAGATTAGAACTGAATAGTGTAGTAAATGTCGAAATAATGAGGAATGAACGTGATGCGGGACGAGACCACGGACACGACAAGCTCGCGATCGTCCCTTAACGAGGGAAGCGTCGGACGTGCACGGTTGAGAAACCGGCAGTGAGCTAGGGTGGTCGGCTCTCACTTGTGCCCGGATCGGGTCACGGGACGGTAATGCTCTCTCTCGCAGCAGCGATGATATAAATAGAAAGCGAGCTAATTACCCTATCATGCTCTCTAGTAGCGGCATAAACAAGCATATATGAAATTAAGCAAAATGCCAAGTAAGGGAGCGAATGCGATACCTCCACGCGCTCGGCGTGGGGAAGACGGACCCGGCCGAAAACTCGTACTCCCGGGAAACTTAACACACAATAATTACAGCAATGGGAACATGCCCACTCCACACAGGGAGGTAAAGGGCTATACAAATGCGCCCGGGAGGACCGAATTCGGGTTGATGGGCAGCTTCGGGTGTTGATTCGGCTACACGCGTGTTCCCGACCGTGGGGCCCACGTGCTGTCCGGAGGGGCCGTGTGGGACCCGGTGGTACCGCTGTAGTGGAGACACTTGGAGAAGCGCTCCCCGGGCTGGCGGCATGCTGGTTCACCGGCCGGAGGCCGGAGGGCTCCGTTCGGCACCGGTCGGAAAAATCGACCGAAAATCTGCCGATTCTATATTTCAGCGCGCGTTCCAGCGAGATCGGACGCTGCGATCAGCACCAGTGTCGTAATGCGACGAGATCAGAGCCGTTGAAAAGCTGCTTCGAAGTACTACAATCTAGTGGCCTTCAGAAAAATTCACCAGATTTGTACTTTGTGTTGGCAAATTTTATATGCTGCTGTTGTACAGTAACCGAAGACTCAGATCTGCAGAGAGCTTTCCTGTTGATTGCCTTTGACCCGTGAAGTAGATGTCCGAATTTGAAGATGTGTTCTTCAGAAAGGTTGTTGGAAATCGAACAAGGAAACCAGGAATATTTTTGGATCTGGATGTGGAGGTGGTGGTGATTTGTTATGATTTTGGAAGTGGAGGGTGGTCGAATCTAGGATCTGACTAAAAACACTGTATCAGAGGAAGAACACGAATTTCTAAAAATAGATAGAAGGCTGATAAAAAATTAAGAAAATTTTTGGAGGTAGGGAGTGATGGAAAGAACTTCCAGTAAAATTGGGATGGTTTGGACAAATGAAAAAGATGGTCGGAGGGGAAGAACTCAGAGGTTCTGTCACTGTAGACAGAAACCTGGCAGATCTGGGATGACAGGTTGGAAGAAAATGTAAAAATACTAAATGATGGAATTTTGGCATGGAAATTTAGGTGGATCTTGGGATGCAAGGGCTGAAAACACCATAAAAAGTTCAGATCAATCTAAGCTCGTGGCTGAGACAGACAATTCATGGAAGCTGCTGTGGTCGTATGAAGACAGAACTGCAGAGGCGGCTCGATGGCGGCACGAACGGCGGCGGCGGCGGCACAGACGATCACCGGAGGTTGAGGAGATGATAGAAGGTAGAATCACTCTAGAACTTGAGGTTTGAGGAGAGGAACCAGAGGGAGAGGGGCTGGGGGCGCAAGAAGCTCCTTGGATTTCACAAAATTTTCTGATTTTTCATTGAATTTCACATGAAAATACAAGCTTATATATGGTTTACATGAAATGCAATGTGGACCCTTGGATCTAGGGAAGGGGAATCAGGGGCTGGGATTAAGTGTGAATCACACACAAAAATATTAAACTAAGGCAAGTGGAATGGGGCGCCCCCTTGACTATATGGAAGGTTGAATGGGTAGGTGGCCAACCATTGGAATATTGACCCATTTTAACCCCATGTGTCCATATGACTAGTCCACCCTTCTAGATGTCCACCTAGGAAGGTTGACCAGCCCCACAAGGTGACATGGACCAATGGAAAAGGGCTGAGGACCCCCTTGCTGGTCCTACTTCATAATTGCATAAAAACCCACACAATCTACGGGAGTGACGCATTGGCCGATAAAGCCGTACAATTGCACGTATACTTTCCCGTGGATATAAACACAAACTAAAAGGACATAAATGTAATAAAAAAGGTACAGGCTCGGTGTCGATTCCCATCAGAACGTGACTAAATGGAAAGGGGGGATACCTGGGGGATTTTAAACCCCTAGGGTGTCAAAAAACGTAGGTAGGTGTGTGCATGGTAATGAAGATGAAGGAGAACGTGGGAGAAAGTGTGAAAAGTAATGCATGCAATAACAAGGAGGACGAAAATAATCAAACACGAAAGGACTCAAAACCAAACTACTCCCTGAATCGGAGGCTTGTATGGACGTAGAAAACCTCCCTCCTTGGTGCTAGGTCGCTCAAGAATGCGGCAGGGGTTCGCCGTCGACCAAAAATCTCCCCCCCTTTTCAAACCCGACCTTTAGGGTCTATTTATAGAGCCTTGAAAGCCAGCCTCGAAATTAGGGTTTCCAGTCATTTTCATGTCGAGATTATCAAACAAAAATCGCAGATAAATGAATCATCTTTAATCCAGTCGAAACGGCACTTAAAATAGTTGATTATCCGCGGAGAAAATGATGAAAGAAGTTGGGGATAAAACCACGGATAAAAGGGATAAAATCTGTTGAAATTCATGAATTGACAGGATGAACGGTCTTACGATAGACCGCTCAGCGGGATGTGCGGCCATTTCCGGACCGTCCAACCCTGTTGGTGGAAATTCAAAATAAATCTGAAATAATCCATATTATCCCTCGAACTGACCGAAACGTTCGCTGTTGGACTCTCATAGATGAACGGCTTAGATAAGACCATCCAAAAGTAGAGCGGCCAAGGACCCACCGTTCTATCCTTGTTGGTGATAATTCAATTATTTGGATAATTATCTGAGAAAACGATCGGGCACAGGACTCTGAGGTATGAGCGGTTACTATCCATCCGTCCATTATGTTGAACGGCTAGATTAGGACCGCATAAATTGTTGTTGGTGGAAATTCATAAAATTAACCAAAATGTTCCAAAATATATGGACGGCCCATAGTCAACCGCACATGGATTGAGCGGTCGTGGTTGAACCGTGCATGCACATGGACATTGAAACTCATTACAAAGCCCAATCAACCAAAACCAAGGCCCATTAAGCCCTGAAATGAAGCAATCCTAGCCAAGGAGAGAGGCAACCCATAAAACTGGCCCAAAACGTGCCTAAAAATAACCCCAATGAGTGATAGACAACTCGAGGCATCAATATATGGGAGTAAGCGGAACGACTCAACTTATCGGTAAAAAATGGGTGTCAACAGATGCCCGTCCTTAACGTCCTCTTTGCAGGGGAGCGAGCGGAGGTGAAGCGAAAGTGACATGGAACATGGAGGTGAAGCGGAGATGCAACGGAGTGGACCGGAAAAGTGGGCGTTAAGGTAAAACGACACCCATTTTTACCAACAAGCGACATAATCTTCTTGAAAACTTTGAGCCAAATGCAAGGAATGATTAAACCAAAAGTGACACCAGTCTGGAGGAACTAAACTAAATGAAATAAATCGACAATACCAACCTCATGGGGGACACAATCCCGCGGTCCAATGAAGAGGCCACAAAAAATAGGCATCAAAAGTAAAGGAAACAGTCTAAAACTCCAGACGGGGATCTTTCAATCAACCAAACCAAGTGAATCGACCAAAGAGAACCTTCCAACTCAGAATGGAATTAGTTCCTCTTACTCAAACACTGAACGCACAGCTAACCATCACTGATGGGACATTCTTCAGGCAAACCATAGGTCATGAATGCTCAAAAGATGCGTATGATGCATGCTGGGCTAAAATAAAAAAAATCGTTAAAACAAATGCAAAGAAAGATTAAAATATAAAATACTCGAGAATAATGTTGCTAAGCTTGGAAAATCAAAGTCAAGATACCATCCGCAACCACAGCGTGCAGGATAGGACCATCCTCCCCATGATATCCCAACCTAACGGCCTATCCGAAGATTAAATACATGAACCTGGATCATCATCGTTTTTGTTGAAGGGGAACATCAGATCCTGGAATACGTAGATAACCCACTGGTTCTCGAGATAATATATTATACTACCATATAATAATGCAATAAGGGTGATAGGGATAGAAGGCCATACCTGACTTACCTGTGCAGGTGGAACGGCAAGTGAGAGTTTTCTTTTTTCTGATTTTTATGGATTTTCATAGATAAGACAGATGAGATAAACATAGCAGAGGTAACACAATGATTAACTGAACGACAAACAACATGACATAACATGATGAATGGAAAAACAACACAACAAGATGAACAAGCACATAGGAAACGGCATAAACAGACAATACGTATGCATGAACACGGTATGACAAGACAACAATCGCGGGACAACACATGGTTGAGATAAGAACAAGACAGATCGCATGGTTAGGACAACACATGGAACATGGAAAGACGACCATCAACATGTGCAAGACAACTAACAACATGTGGTGAGGAATAAAACTACATGTGTGGGACAACACGGTGGGATACGGACATGAGACAAAGATACGGTGGTACAAAGAGACATAAACAAAACACGTTCTTCAATCAAAACTCGAGATCAGAATGAAGCAGAACCGTCAGGTTCATAGTCGTGAGGTAAAACCCTCCCATAAAGATATGATCATTGCAAACAAAAGCTGAGAAGGACTCAAGCTTCAGAACAGATCGAGAGATATGATTGAAGAAAAGAACAGATCAAAGATGTGAACAGGAGACAGAAAAAACAAAATATGGAGTAAGGAAAGCTCGAGTACCTGCAACCTGCACACTTAGCAAATAAATTACGTATTCGTTCTTAATACAAATCTGAATGCATGAAAAGGAAAACCAAAAGACACATTTTTGGGCTTTTTTTGTAATTTTATGATTTTTTTGGATTTTGAATAATATTTCATTTTTGTGGATTTTTTTGACAATATCTTATTTTTTTAGACTTTTGGCAATATCTCATTCTTTTGATTTTTTTTGACAATATCTCATTTTTTTTATTTTTGACAATAGCAATCCGCAGCACCCAAAGACAGGCTCGAACTACTGGCCAGGGATCGTCGTCCCTCCCCTCTCATTAAAGACTTCCCTTGGGTAGGGTGTGCACGTGAGGGTGGCTTACCACAACCAACTGTCTCTAAAGAACGGTGCCCCTATTAAGGTCATACCCGGGATACAACCCAGCCTAAGAGGAAGGAGTAGAAGAAAAATTGGAGACAAACTATATACAGGATGGGAGACATCATGACTCGAATTCCTTCCAGGGCACCACCCCTCAAAGAGTAGGTCTGTTGCATCGGGGCTTTGTGTCTTTGATTTTGAGACCCATATTTATCAAGCATGCATGCGACCGGGCTCATGGCGTCCCGTGGGGAACTATACTGCCACTCTTGCCATGCCTTTGATTCATATATTTGTATTCATTGATCTTCTCATTCATAGCCTTTACTGACTAGATTTATCGTGAAAGCTCATTTTTGAGGGTCAAGACTGCCCCTATTTGAGATCTCTCCCGTATTAGGGAGCGCCTAGGTTAGTCATCTCATCCATCCATCTCTTGCCCCTGCACTTGGCCGAGCAGAGAAGAGAAAAGACCTTTGTACATACCCAAAGTATGGCCAAAGCAGCAATGGTCCGCCTCAGAGAGATCGGCTATGACTTGCCGTGTAGTGTATGAAAAACCCATACTTATAGGTCACCCTCAACAATCGAGGAAAGAAACTAGACTCCCAGCGCTAAGCTATCACCAGCCTAAGGATGCTGCATAAGCTAACTTTTTATTTGACTAATTAAGCAAATTCAACTAAAGCCACTCAACCATGTTAAGAAATCATGTGCAGAAATAATGGAAATGAAAGCACGTTTCTTGCCCAAAATAAAGATACCTTTGCAAATCCATGGCGTGGAAACCAGCATCCTGAAGTGATCTCGATCATCAAGCTTTGAGGAGCGTAAACTTTGTTTTCCTTGCTTGTCAGGATAAAGGATGAAAGGATAGCAAAGGATTGGATTCCTCGACATAGAGGAGTGGCAGACATCATACTGGACGAAGAAGGGATAAAAGGAAGATAGATGAGGGCTAGAACTACCTCGTTAAGGCACAGAGGCCCTGATAACAAGGAACCAAATATAGAATGAACAGATATTAACTGAGATCAAGGCGGACTAAAGCCTCGAAAATAGCAAGAAAAAGGGTAAGAACCCCAAAAGGGTGAGACGAAAAGAACAGAAAGACAACGAAAAGATAACTGTGAAGATAAAGTAGAAAGAAAAAGATCATCCGACGTGGTCGGAGGAAAGGAATA
This sequence comes from Amorphophallus konjac, assembly GCA_022559845.1. Lineage (NCBI taxonomy): Eukaryota > Viridiplantae > Streptophyta > Magnoliopsida > Alismatales > Araceae > Amorphophallus > Amorphophallus konjac. The sequence continues at coordinate 199,871,092 of CM040124.1, read as the reverse complement.
ACGATCACCCGCCAGGGGTGGGGATGAAAATGTATAAACATCCAACAAGGTCGGGGAAAAGGAATGAGAACCACCCGACGTAGTCGGGGAAAGATTGGAAAAGTCACCCGACAAGGTCGGGGAATGAGCACAAGGAATCACCAACAAGACCGGGGAACAAGGATGAGAGGCAAAATCCGGACGTATCCGACGAGAAAAACTACAAGTGGATGCCCCTGGCTCAATGAATGGTGAAAATAGGAAGAGATGGTAGAAATATGACCAGGTGGTGGAAGGTACACCACCCAAGGATATGAACTGAGCAATAGAAAAGACGAATGGACGGAAGAAGGAGAGAAGGGAGTGGACCCCCAAGTGCGCAACGAACAGCCCTTGAACTTATGCCGTCGCTTCTTCTTAGCAGCAATCTTCTCGAAACAACGCCGCCTGGTGTGAACTCAGACCCTTGGGCTTCTTGATCTGTAATACTTTCTCAAATAGTGGGCCCATCTGGCGGACGGCCTGGCCCGGTTATGAATATGCCACTTCATCGAGACGGTTGCCCCTAGCTGCGCGGCGCTAACCATAGAAGGATATTCCAGAACCGTCAACTCCTTGGGATGAGCATCAAGAGATAGCGGAGTTTTGTCGTTCGGCACTAGAAGCATAAGATTCGACATCTCCATTTGGCAATCGGGCATGAAGCACAACTCCCTTGCTAAAAGTACTGGACGGAACTGAGGGAGGGTGATACGCGGTGTTGACATGGCCGCCTCACCAATAAACCAAGGGAATTTGCATAGAATGTGTAGAATGCCCCTGGTCCATGTAGAAGACACAGCCAATTGCCCCTTGAATGCTGAGTTCATTAATCCTTTGGCGGCTGTGTGGGTTAGCACCATCCGGGCAAAAAACTCTTCTGGGCCAGTGCACTGAATAGCAATCCAGCGAGAGGTGATAACAACATCGACAGTGAATTCTCCGGCGAGCAAAGAGATTGCCACTGGCCTCGCTTTTGAAGAAACCGGCACCAGTGCACATGAACTCTTCTTGGCGACCATCTTCATAACAAGTGCAGGCTCATTATCCCTATAACAACCAGGAACCAGGACTTGGACCGGCATGCGGGAAATAACATCTTGGATCTTGAAATGCACGGTTGAAACCTGGCTTGGCTCCTTTCCTCCCTGGGGACTAGACCTGAGGGGCACCAAAGGTAGCGTGTACCTGCTCCGTGAAGTGGGAAGTGGTAGAGGGAGGTTAGAAGGAGGAGGTTTGAAGGGCGCGGGTGGCGTTGGTGCAAGTGATGGAGAAATACTGATGATGATGGGAATGGGTGGAGGTAAAGGCAAAAGTGGAGGTATGGGTTTAGGGTCGGCCTGCTCGGGCTCAGAGAATGATGGCGAAAGAAGTGGCATCGATTGCGGGGGTGGTTGTGAAGGTGATGGAACAGGGGTTATTATGAGGGGAAGTGATGAAGATAGTAGTGATGATGGTAATGGGGATAATGGAGAAGGTGATGATGGAGATGTGGCCAATGGAGGTGGCAAAGATGGGGGTGAAAAAGGCGGTGGCAAAGGGGGTGATGTGGTTGATGGAGATGGTTAAGGTGAAGAGGAAGGAGGTGAAGGTAGGGGTGGGGAAGCAGGAGGAGAGGAAGGCAATGGCATAGTGGAAGAAGTGACGGGTGGTGGCGCTCTTCGACGTATCTTTACAACACGTCGAGAGGCGTTGGGAATAGGTGTGGTGGCGGAAACGGCGGGTGAAAGAGAGGTTGCTCGAGCGGAGGTTAGGGTAGGTAAAGGTGGTGGAGGAGATGAGATAGAGGAAGAAGTGGGTAATGGAGCTGGTACCTTATCAACTGAAGAAACACCAGGGTGCCCCTGGTCTTGACGTGGAGACGGCTGCCTAGGCGGCACGGCTTGCTGCTGCTACTGCTTGCTGCTGAGACCTGAAATAACTTGGTGCATGATACCCCAATCAATCATCTTCTTATCTTCCAAACTGTAAATAAGTTCCCGGAACTCGGGACAATTCTCAACCAAATGCCCCTGTTGACGATGAAATTCACAGAAATCGAGCAAATTCCTGACCGCGGGTCAACAGGGCATAACCGGAGGGAGTTGCAATGCATGTGTGGCCATCAAAGCCTTGAAAACATCTGTAAAAGTCTCCCACAACGGGGGGTGAGAAGCATGCTTCGGGCAAGGCGGATGCCGAGGGGTGTGAGAAGGTAGTGGGGGTGGTAGTGGGGGTTGCGTAAGCAAGGGGGATTGGGTAGGTAAAGGCAGAGGGCTAGAATGATGTGGAGGCGTGGAGGGAGTGGGAATGTAATAGACGACATCTACCCGCTCTGGGTATAGTGTTTCCTTGACCGGAAGTGGATAGGCGCAGTGAGATGAGATAGCGGAGGGCTGACTCGTGGAGGGTTGGTATGCAGTGGAGCATATGGAAGTATAGGGGTGTGGGGGAGCGGACGGTCGACTCGTGGAAGGATATGTAGTGGAGGGTGGACTCGTGGTGGATGGGGAAGAAAAGGGGTATGTTGAAGGTGACTGTGGAGGAGACTCATGGTCAAAGGAAACTAGGAGTTGTTGGGTAATGAAGCGGGCTCAACTATAAAGTTGTTGCCATGAAGTGGTATCGTTCAGGACTAAGTACATCTGAGCTCGGGCGTTGCGTTAGAAATAACCATCTTGATCTGCTCGCCCTCCGGAATATGCCCCGGGACTTGCGCAGCTAGGCGACGCCAGCGGTCGGCAAACATGGAGAATTCCTTGCCAGGCTTCATCTTCTCTTGGGCCAAATCAACCATAGAATATCTGGGCCCAACCTGATCTCGATACTGCTAAATAAACCTTGCTTGAACAGCTTGAAAATTCATCATCTGCTCTTGTGGTAACGTGAAAAACCAATCCTTGGCCGAGCCCTCTAAAGATAAGCCAAACAAATAGGCCATCAAGCGTGGATCATGCTGGAACTGGGCCGACTCATATAAGAACTCCTTCAAATAAACATAGGGGTCACCAACTCCACCATAGCGGCGATATGCAGGAATCTGTGGACGTAGTGGAAGCTGAAGACCTTGGAAGGCAAACGGGATATCCAACGATGTCTGAGGATTGATTCGGCGTTGTAATTCATCAAGCTGGCATTGGGCCTGAGTGAACATCTCCTCGGTAGGAAGAATCCGAGAAGGGTATGAACTAGCCTGAGCAAGAGATGATGAATTTAGACCAGGGTAATGATGATGGGCCAGATAAGGGGATCCGGCCTGAGAAGAAGGAAAGCCCGTTCCGGGAATGGAGGAATGCATGGGCCTGGAAGAATCATGTATGCAAGAATGAGGATTGATTGGGCTAACAACAGCACGGGCGGGATAAGGTGGCCCGTTAAAAGAATGGGGTCCAATGGAGGAATAAGGAGAGGGGCCCGCATGGGAAGATGAATCCACACGGGGGTAAGAAGATGGAGAAGTATAGGGATAAGGTACATGGGAGAAGTGCTCCATGGGGAGAATGGAGACTTTATACAGTGAATTTTAAATGAATACAAGGAGGGGAATGAACCTAAGACAAATGTAGCTAAATGGAGACACACGAAGATGAGCAAGACCTAATGAGCCTAATCTGACAAAAAAGATGCAAATGATGACACTATGCAACATACAATAGAGGAGAGAGATGAGAAAAGAATCAACCAATTCCCTAAACAAATTCCAAATGACGCACGGAGATTTCTGATAAGTTCTCTTTTAGGACCTTCGTGGATTAATTAAAAATGTGAGTTCACTCAACCACAAGGTACCTAAATAGGGTGAGAATGGAGAACTGGCAGACTCTAAAGGACTCTCTCTCGCACGAATGCAGACCCTAGGCTAGGAGGTGGTATGATACAACCTGATCGGCGTCCGTGAGGGAATCCACAGCTCACGGGGGCTCACGGAGGTCCTCAGCAAGGTCCTCTAGTCGGCTCCAAGGAGTATGGAGACGAGAGGAAACCCTACCTCGGTGGGAATGCGACTAACTATGAATGAAATACATGAATCCTATGTGCACCAGAGTGCATGCAATATCTAGCCTAGAAACTAACAAGCAATGACCAAAATAGACATGCGAGGATGAAAGCAAGTAGGCAGCAACAACATGTAACCAGGGGAAGATCAATAAATGGCACCAAGGAGAACAAAGACAATATAGATATCGAAATCAAAGCAACCTCGGGTGCACTGTGGCATCAGAAGGACGGTCTGTGGGAGACCACGCAATAAGATAAACGATATGGGGTGGACCGCATAATCCAGGGAGTAATGACAAAGTAAGGACAGAATAACTGTAGAAATTAGAAAATGCTGGAAATGAAGGACGGCAGAGATGAGAAACGTACCAGGAAGAGCGGTCTTTGAGCAGCCGCGTAAGCCATAGAACGGATTTCCATAAACTGTATACCTACAACCAGACCAACCAGAAGTGTACCTGTGTCAGAAAGATGGGCGACCGTAGATAGGCCGTTCGGAAGTGTGGACGGTCGATAGGAAGCCGTCTATGACAATACGCTGGCAGGAGAACAGGCACTGTTCGCAGGGAAGGATGGTGGATGATCAACCGCCTAATGTAGACACGCCAAAATTGACGCTATGTTGATCAAATCTCATGTCACTATGTTGACGTCCCAAAGTGAACTTCAATATATTCATAATATGAAGTTTTTTCTTTTTTGTGTGTTTTTTGATTTGTTCTTGCATTTTTGTGATTCGCGACCTGAAGAGGGGCGTGTTTTTAATAGTGACCTAACATGGGGCGCGTTCAAAAGAAAGGACGACCAAATGTCAGGGCGTCAATTCCTGGTATTATCCGGTTTCAAAATAAATTCAAATTATTGGTTAACATCCTTCCTCAGGGCGTGGTTTCAATTAACGCCTTCATCTCAGGCGTGTTCTCACAATTTTCAAATAAAGTAAGTTTTATTACCAAAATTTAATCCAAGAAGTGACGCCCTTGATCATGGTCGTGTTTTGAGTAGCGTCTTGATGTAGGTCGTCAATTTGTGATTTGACGCCCTTCGCAAGGTCGTGTTTCACCTTTCGAGTTCTGCTTAAACTCAACTTTCCTGGAGAGTTCCCTGCCTCCGTTGGTCTCCTTGCTCGAATTGGAGTTAGAACCCTACTTTCTTTGATCATTGCCTATCCTTATCTTCCCAAATTTGAGCTTATCTTCGATTGAAATCCTATAAAAGGATGCTCTGGTCGATCTAGGCAGAGGTTGACGGGTCAGAGAGTTTACAGGTTTAGAGGTTTACGAGTTACAGAGCTTCATCTCCCTCCTGCGCGATCGTTTAAAGGCTCTGCTTCCTCTGCTTCCGATCAACCGCGTCCATCTTGTTTCCCTTTACTGTCGTCAGGGACAGCAGGGTTCTTTTTATTCTGTTGTTTGCTTTGTCTTCATAAACCGTTCATCATCACTGTGTCTTTTCTTTTTTGCATTAGCTTCATCACGTCCACTGTGTTTTTCTTTTCTTTTACGTTTGCATTAGCTGCATCACATCTCCTCCCTCCCTATTTTCTTTAGGGGTTTTAAAACAAAAAAAAGAGGTGCGCATGTTTTTATCCTCTTCATCATATTTTCTATTTGAGAGTTGATACTACACACTTTTGGCTGATCCACTTCTCTTGGCTTGTTTTATTGTCTTTTTTTTTGCAAGGTAATCAATAAAGGAAAACCCCCTTCATCGGCCGGCCGGTTGAAGGAGGAGGAGGAATTCACAATCCATCCCGCGTTCTATTTTTCACCAGGTATTCGCGATCTTCTTTGTTTCTTCTTGAGGTAACCCCTCTGGCGATCACCCTCCTTAGTAGCACCACGTGCTTCTTTCCCTTATTATTATATCATCTCGCCCTTTATTTTTATTATGCCTTCTCGTAGTTAAATCTCTTCTCCATGTGTGGATTTATCACAGTCTACAAATTGGCGATCACGGTGGGACATCCATTATTTTTCTTTTGATTACCATCTCCTATTGGCACCCACGTGTGCCCTTTCCTATTGGCACCCACGTGTGCCCTTTCCCCTTCGGCACCCACGTGTGCCCTTTCCCCTCGGTACCCTCGGTACCCCTCCTTTTGTGCCCCACGGGCACCCTCCATCGTGCACGCTGCACACTCCCGGGATCAGCCAGTTTGTGATTGTTTGATTATTTTCCTGAATTAACACCTCACCCAGAGGCGCTTTTTCTTTTCACGCCTTAGTTTAGGGCGTCTATTTTCTGTATTACGTCTTCCCATAAGGCGTCTTTTATCATATCTGCTGTCTTCTTATTCTGTTTGATAATTCACGCCCTAACTTTGGGCATCTTTTTATTTGCCAGCGCCTCACACCAAGGCGCGTGTTTCCTCGACCGTGTGCACCACTGGTATTTGACGCCCTTTCGTAGAGGCGTCCTTTCATATTACGCGCCTCACACCAAGGCGCGTGTTTCGCACTATCTGTGGGCCACCACAGTGATTCACGACAGCGACCCTGTCGTCTCTTTGGTTTATAGCGACCTGCCCCAGGTCGTCTCTTTCCTGCGTTTTACAGAAACCTGCTTCCTGTTGCTGCCTGTGATTGTTGGATTGATTATTACATTGCTTGCCTATATTGCTGTGATCTTATCATCTTATTTTGCATATTGTGGCATTTGGTTGAGAGACCTCCTCTCTCTACACTAGGATTCCACACACCTCTCTTGGAATCGGGACGACCCTCCATTGAGCATTCCGTCTCTTTGGACCGGAAATCCCTTTTCCAAGACCTCCGTAAGTCCCCGCACCCGTGGATTCCCTCACGGACGCCGGGCTGGTTGTACCCTTGAAGTACCCGGAGTATAGAGAACCTATCGTTAGTGAGGAGAGAGAAAGAATCTAGTTGACCCGGAGGTTACACTTGGATCAACTAGGTTTCACATTGCAAACGGAAGTGAACTATTCAACAATTTAATCCACTCTAATCTCAAGCATAACACTAAAACCTTGCGTTCATCTCAACTTGGTTGCATACACTTGCTTGGATTGATTTGTTTAGACTTGTTTGGATTGAGTGGTTGTTTGTTTGATACTGCCTTTATAAAGCCATCTCTCCTCTTAAACATGCAACTCCGTTCAAGAAAAATCATCACCATGGCAGGCTACGGGTATTCTTATGATGATGAGGATGAGAATTTTTTTGGTCAATATGAGACCCCCCTCCAGGATTCCATCTATTATGAGGGAAATTACCCTCCTCCTCAGTCCCATCATCCTCAAATCCATGTGGTTGATACCACTCCTCAAGAGGTTGTGCCCTCTTCCCAAACTTTACCCTCCAACACCTTGGGGAATTCTTCTCCATCCCTCAATGTCACAGATTTAATTAATGCTTTATCTCAGTTAGACGATTCCCAGCGGCAGGCTATTCAGGCCGCTTTGAAAGGGAAGTCTGTTCCCTCTTCATCCTCCAATCCCCCTCCGGCCGAGAGTGGCCATCACCTCACTAATGACCAGGCGGTCTTGCACAAACCCCCTCTCGTCCACCAACGCCCGGTGCGGCCATGCCGACCCAACAGGCGAGCTATTCAGCGGTTAGGCCTCAGTTCCAACCTCCCCGAATTCTGCGGACACCTATACCACATTCTTTTACTCAAAATCCGGCCCCAGCCGAGTCCGACACTAATATGCTATTACTCCAGAAATTGGCCAGCATGGAGGAGCAACTAAAGAAGGTCACCACGGCTAAGAATGCCCCGAAAATTTTGCTCCCTACATTGCCCGTCTTCCACTTACCACCATCTGAAATGCCGAACTTCCGGCGATATAATGGGACTGGTAATCCTTTTATTCATTTGAAGGACTTCAGGTACGAGACCTCCTTCTGGCAAGACAACAAGGCCTCTTTGGCCTACTTATTCAGGAGATCTCTGGAGGGGCCAGCCCTTGAATGGTTCTATTCACTGGATTCCGCTGATGCCGGCGACTTCGATATTGTTCAAAGGAAGTTCTTGCAAAAATACAGAGACCGGGTCGGACCATCCCTTTCGCTCACAGATCTGGTCGCGGAAAAGATGAAGCCCGAGGAGGACTTCATAATGTTTGCTGATAGATGGCGGTCTATGGCCGAAAAGTTGAAAGATACACTGTCTGAACCGGAACAAGTCAAGATGATAATTTCCAATGCCACTCCTCAGTTCTGGCACATACTGGCCATGAACCGATTAACCACCATGGAGGAGCTCTATGAGAGAGCTCGTTATATCCAGACGCAGATGAAGGATTCACCCATTATGGGCATGTTTGAGCCGAAGTCACGGCTATTCAAGAAAACCACAACTGTCAACAACAGCGGGCCCACGACGGAGGGCACTATTGCAAATGAGCAGGTTGGCGTAGTTGGCCACCCCCATCAAGCTAACCCACGTCCTAACCCACCTCCACCACAAAGCCCCCATTTCAACTCCACCCCACAACGCCAATTCGCACCCCAACATTCCTTTGCTTCACCACCAAACCAAGCGCCCCGCGCTAACCCTCCAGCTCCGCAACAGTACCACCAGGTACCACCACCTACCAACTATGGCCAACAACAACAACGGAGACCACCACTTGGCCCCAAAAGGGACCACTACCCTCCATTACCAGAAAGTCTCCCGGATATTTTCAATGCCTTAATGGCCGCCAATTTGCTCATATTACCAAGAGAAAGAACAGCGTGGCCCGCTAATGTTGACACATCCCGTTACTGCGCTTTCCATCGTGCACCTGGTCATAACCTTGATCGTTGCTTCCACTTCAGAGATTACATTTATGACCTAAATGACCAAGGTGACATCAATTGGGATGAAATGAGGCAATTCATCGCCACCATGAAAGAAAGAAGGTCTCCTCGGCAGCAACAGGCTCAGCAGCCACAGCAACCAGCTCCACAGCAGCAACAACAAGCTCCAGCGCCTCAGCACGATATGGGGATTGTCCACAATCCACTGCCGGAGCACCCGCCAAACCAGCACGTAAACCCTGTCACGTCTCTCTATGAGGTGGAGAGAGGGCAGGGATGGCATGAAGAAAACGCCTCTGTCGGGGCACTTTATCATAATCAAAATCAACCTCCGCGCCTCTTGCGCACCCCTTCTTCTTCTCCTACCCCTCAAGTGGGCCGATCTCTTCTGCGCCCCGTTAATTCACCTCCTACCGCCAATTCTCCGACCCTGCCGGTTCGCCCCCTTCTTACACGCTTATCACCTCTACAGCCTACGCCACAACAAAACCCATCCACCACCAACCCTTCGCCACTGCCATCTAGGCCACTCCTCATCCGCCCATCACCAACGCCCACTGCACCCGCCACCACTACTCCTTCACCGGCAAGGATCCCTCCACCATCGGTTCCGCCACCTTTCGTACCCAGAACCCTTCTCATTCCACCCCCCACCAATTCCCCCCGCATTCGGGTATCCCTTTCTACCTCTACGCCTCCTACCAGGGCACCAGCACCCTCTACAGGGATTCCCTCTGCGGGAACTCCCACTCCACCACTTCTTAACACCAACACACCTTCTTCTTCTTCTAATCCCCCTCCCACACTTGTCCCGACAGAGGCACGTCAAGGCGTGGCGCCGCTCCGCAGTGGACGGATGTTCCACCGTATTTTTCCACAGAGAGAGCTAGAGCCCGCGCAGGGGCCGCAAGAGCAAGAACAAGAACAAGAGTCAGTGCCAGGGACTCAGTATGATTTGCTAAGGCACTTGGACCGAACACCAGCAAGGATTTCAATCCTGGAACTAATTAAAAGGTCCACCACTCATCAGCTAGCTTTGAAAGAATACCTGCAAAAGGTGATGGTCAATGAGGACATCCCAGTTGAGCAGATAATCACGGTTTTAACGCCCGCTAGCAGTCAGCCGGCGATTACTTTCCATGAACATGAACTGGCGCCACTCCCAGCAAGAAAGTACGCTCTATGCATCACAGTTGACATTAATAAGGTGGCTGTTAAGCAATGTCTGGTGGACACTGGGGCATCCATCAATGTCTTGCCACCTAGCACCTTGAAGTTGTGCGGCATCCGGAAAGCCAAATTCGGCCGTCTACTATCACAGTCACTGCCTATGATAACACGAAGAAACCTCCTCTAGGCATGATTACGTTAAAGGTAAGTTTGGGTCCTCCCGCCATCACAGCAGATTTTCATATTCTGGATATGGATCCGACATTTAATGGCATTCTGGGACGCCCCTACATTCAGCAACTCGATGCGGTGCCCTCCACAAATCACCAATGCCTTAAATTCCCACACAAGGGCCGCATTATTAAAGTTACCAGTATGCCGATTCTGCCAGAGGAGGATATTCATGTGGCTTCATCAGTTCCATCCATGTGGCCGGCCAACAAGCCACTATTATCTGTGCTGGACGTCCCTTGTCCACGATCAATGCCAGAAAAAGTCACAACAGTTGCTATGACACCCCTGCCTGCCAAGGGGAAAAAGAAGAAAACAATGATGAACACCTCTGGCTGGAACATCTTAATGAAAATGGGGTATCAAAATGGCAAAGGTCTGGGTGCCAATTGTCAAGGCAGGATTAGGCCTGTTAAACCTCAGAAGCTGATTACACGAGGTGGCCTAGGTTACAAAGGGCCAGGCAAAAACAAAGATGAACCATGGGCATTTATGACCTCCACATTAAAAACAGATCGCCAACCTCTCACTTGGACATTGAAGACACATTTTGTCACAGGTGGCTTTCAAAATAATGAGCAAACTACCATAATCACTTCCATATTAGACTGTCAGGATGTTCATGCTAGACAGTTTGCTCGTCATATTGCCCCGTTGGCCACATACAAAGCCCTGGAATCCTTAAGGCCTGACAAAAGAAGAAAAATGGATGATCCAGAATGTGACTGGTACAGGTGGTTCGATATGCAGGATATTACTATGTCGTTGAGCCGCCTCTTCATGCCGACTGACCCGGAATGGCCGCCACTTATTCATGAATTGATTGAGATGCCAGCTGTAATTACAGATAAGAGGCAGCTGCTGAGTGACTACACTGATACTGGAGAGCCAGATGTTCCGTTTGAAGAAGGCTTCACCGTGGACAGGCTGTGGGCCGGCCTCTTTTCTCTCACTTCCATGCATCCATCGGTGCTTGCTTCTCTATATTCTCATCGGTTTGGTCGCGTGCCAAGACCACCTCCGATTGTAATCAATTTATCTCCAGATTCAATCCAAGTTTCTCTCACAATTCCTTCTTCGCTCCTCGAGCGATTTTCTAAACTCTCCATCACGCCCCCTCGCGGGCCATCACTGATTCAATCTTTCTCTAATCTGGCAATTTCCATTCCTCCTGCTATCCTCCCTTCACACTGCTTTCTTCTTGAAACAGAAAATAAAAATGAAGAAAAAGACAAAAATAAAAAAAAACACCAAATTCCCAAATTTCCAATCCTCCATTTCTGTTGAGGAGACCTCCTATTTCTCTTCTGAGTGCGTCCCGACCCAGGTGCCGCTCCTTCAAGATTCATTGCTAAATCTTTTCTCCCCCTCTGGTGAGGGGACTTCCTCTGTATTACCTCCTGTATCCACTTTTTCACCTCCTTCCCTTCCTTTTTCCGATCAAGCTAGTTGCTCCTCCTCTTCTTCTAATAAAATTCAAGGGGTAGACTCACATAAGAAATCCAAGGGTAAGCAGATTCCCCGTAGGTTTCTGTTGGAGTTAGCTATCAGATGCCAGGCTTGTTTAGCCCTTCCTGAATTTATAGAGAATTCAATCATCCTGCCAGAGTTAGAATATGAGAATGCTGCTGTGTCTTATGAGGGTTTGGGTGTCTATGAAATTATGAATGACGAAGACCCTATTGAAGAGGGGGATGAAAGTTATGAAGAATATGAGGATGAGGCTGATGCTTTTGCTAGTGGCATTAGACGATTTGACGAACCATCAGCCTCCGTAGAAGAGCCTACCAAAGAAATTAATTTGGGTACCGAGGAAGACCTAGGATTGTCCTCATAAGCAAGAATTTGCCGCCCTCCGAAGAGGAGGCGCTCATTTTGGTCCTGCAAGAATACAAGGACACGTTCGCATGGAGTTATGAAGATATGCCTGGTTTAGACCCTGCGCTCGTTGAACATCGCCTTACACTTAAGCCAGGGTCTGTGCCGGTCAAGCAACGGTTGAGGCGTTTCCACCCTAATATGGCTTAAAGATGAAAGAAGAGGTCGACAAGCTCCATAAGGCTAGATTTGTTAGAGTGGTCCTCTATCCCAATTGGGTGGCTAACATCGTCCCGGTTATGAAGAAAGATGGAAAAGTTCAGATTTGCATAGACTTCCGGGATCTCAACCGCACGTGTCCTAAAGATGACTTCCCCCTCCCTCATATTGATGTTTTGATCGATAACACGGCAGGATTTGAGACTCTCTCTTTTATGGATGGCTTCTCGGGTTACAATCAAATTCGTCTGGCTGAAGAAGATCAAGAGAAGACATCATTCACTACACCATGGGGTACTTATTGCTATGTGGTCATGCCTTTTGGACTTAAGAATGCTGGAGCCACCTATCAGAGGGCTATGATGGCGATTTTTCACGACATGATTCATATCTATATCGAGGTGTATGTGGACGACCTGGTTGTGAAATCAAGGACAAGGATTGAACATCCTGGGGTTCTAGCTAAGGTCTTGCAAAGATCACGAGAGTATCAGTTGAAGATGAACCCCAAGAAGTGCATGTTTGGTGTTTCTTCAGGGAAGTTGCTTGGTTTCATTGTTAGCAAGAGGGGAATTGAAGTTGATCCCAACAAGGCAAAGGCCATTAGAGATATGCCTCCTCCCAATAATTTGAAAGAAGTTCGAGGATTGATCGGGAGGTTGCAATTCATTCACCGCTTCGTCTCCCAGCATTCACAAAGATGTAGGCCGTTTTACGAGCTTACTAAGCCAGGAGTCAAGTTTAATTGGGATGATAAGTGTCAGGCAGCCTTTGACGGGTTGAAGGATTATTTGGCCAATCCTCCTGTCCTGAGGCCGCCGATTCCAGGCAAACCACATATTCTCTATGTTTCTGTCCTAGATGACTCTGTAGGTGCTGTCTTAGCTCAAGTGGATGAAGAAGGTAAGGAGAGGGCAGCATACTATTTGTCTAAACTTCTTAACCCCTGTGAACAGAGGTATTCAGCCATGGAGAAAACTTGCGCTGCTTTAGTCTGGGTAGTTCAAAAGTTAAAGCATTATTTCCTAGCTCACGAGGTTTACCTCATTGCTCGCATGAATCCGATTAAATTCCTCCTTAAAAAATCTATCCTCACTGATCGATTAGCACGCTGGCAAAGCTTCCTCTCTCAGTTTGATATCACTTACATTCAACAGAAAGCTATCAAAGGTTACGCCATTGCCGAACATCTTGCTCACCACCCTCTACCGCATTTTGATCTTGTCAATTCGGAGTTTCCAGATGAAGAACTAATGTCCATTAATCAACCCCACGATCCTATGTGGACATTACATTTTGATGGAGCTCTAAATTCCCAAGGAAGAGGGATCGGCATGGTTCTTTTAACACCAGAAGGGGTCACCATCCCATTTGCTGCTCGGCTCACTTTTCCCGCCACCAATAATATAGCTGAGTATGAAGCTCTTTTGGCCGGTCTTCAAACCGCTCATCGATATGGTGTCACCCATTTGAGGATTGTGGGTGACAGTCAGCTCATTCTGCGCCAGGTGTTGGTCAAATGCCGCACTATCAATCCTAAGCTCAAACCCTACCAGGAACTTGCTTCAGCCTATGCCAAACTCTTCACCAAATTGATCTTCGTCCATGTTCCTCGTAGCCAAAATATCTTGGCCGACGCCCTTGCTTCTTTGGCCTCTGCTTTAGTCTTCCCTCCTGAGCGTGATTTTCATGTTCCTCTAATTCATCAGCGTGACACGCCAGCTATCAAGGATCGTGCATTCCTCGATATCAGGGATAAGGTGCTTGAAAAGATTAAGCAAAAGGAAGCTCTTAAAGGCAAAGAGGTCATGTTGTTAGACTGGGAAGAAGAGTTGGCTGATGAAGAGAAGCCTTGGTATTATGAGATTGCCAGATATTACAATGATCAGTCCTATCCCGAGGAAGCCACCGCAGAAGAAAAGAAAGCAATTAGAAGAGTGGCTCAGCGTTATGTTTTGGTTGGAGGTGTGCTCTATAGGAGAGGGCTCACCGGTGTTTTATTAAGATGCCTCGATGATGATGAATCATGGAAAGTTGTGGAAGAGGCGCATTCTGGAGTGTGTGGTGGTCATTTGAATAGCTAGATGCTAGCTAAGAAGATCCTTAGGCTAGGTTTCTATTGGCCAACTCTAGAAGAGGATTGTTCCATCTATGTTCGAAGGTGTGTTAAGTGTCAACTGCACGCCGACAAGATTCATTCTCTTGCTTCTTCACTCCACCCTACATCCTCCCCATGGCCTTTCTCCATGTGGGCTTTTGATATCATTGGACCTCTTGGTGATTCGAACCTCCTGACCAAGCAAAAATCATTCATCCTCACGGCAACGGAGTACTTCACCAAGTGGGCGGAAGCAGAAGCTTACGTGGAGATCAAAGCGTCAACCGTCTGCAAGTTTATAATGAAGAACATCATCACGAGGTTCGGCATCCCAAGCACCATCGTCACCGACAATGGACCTCAATTTATCTCTCAAGAAATCAAGGATCTCTGCAACAGGTATAACATTGCATTGCATCATTCTTCTCCCTATTATCCACAGGGCAATGGCCAAGCAGAGGCAACTAACAAAACTTTGATAAAAATTGTCAAAAAGACGTGTGAGGCTAATAAATTTTCGGATTGGCCAGACAAGCTAGTTGAAGCTCTCTGGGCCTACCGAACTTCCATTCGAACCCCCACTGGGCAAACCCCTTTCGCCCTTACTTATGGGATGGAGGCAGTAGTCCCTTATGAGATTCTCATTCCCTCTCTACGAGTACAATTGGATAAGGAATTTTCTATAGATGAACGTCGTGATTCACTTCTCGCCCAATTGGAACTCCTAGATGAAAAGCGTCTGGTCGCCGCTGAGAATGCGCGCGTTTATCAAAACAGGCTCTCGCGTTTTTATCAAAAGAAAGTAATTGAGAGACAATTCAAAATCGGCGAGATGGTAATTAAGAGGATTTTCGTAAAGTCGGGTGGCCCTCGCTCAAAACTCCAACCCAATTGGGAAGGACCGTTTGTTATAAAAGACGTTTTTCTAGGCAATGCTTATAAATTGATTAATGCTGAAGGAGAAGAGTTAACTCACCCTTGGAACGGTTTGTATCTTAAGAAATACTACCCTTGATTCAGAATCTAAACAAAATGAAAATTGTTTCAAAAATCCAAAACAAAGTGGAATATTTTCAAAAACAAAAAAAAAACAAAATAGAAATTCCAAAAAGCAAACAAAAAGAATAGAAGAGATCAAAATTGGTGCCATGGCACACGAAGGATCAAGGTCCGAAAGGTCAAAATTCAGAATTCATTCATCAGTCTTGCTAACTTAAAATGGGGTTGACTCCCGCACACACTACACACTTTATTCTTGAACTCAAGCAGTGCAAAATCCGATGGAAAGTCAAAAACCTGACTAAAAGTGAAAGGCAATACCCGTTCTTTTCTTCTTCGGCCCATAAGGGAGGAAGGGAGACCTCGAGGTAGACACGCCAAGCCTATCCGCCGCCCTAGTAGGTGGAAGTCAGGGCCCAAAAGGGAGCAAAATGCCATAAGCCCAAGTACAATTAGGTTTTTATTCATCAATGTAAATCAATTCCAAAGTGAAAGTCAAGTTGTGAAAAGAAAAGCATGTCAAGAGGGAAAAGTCCCCGCAAGGAAAACCTTGGGCATGTGCGTGCAATATAAAAGGGGCAAAAGGCAACAAATTTCCCTACGCCAAAGACCGAACCCCAACAGGCATAGGGTAGGGGAGGTAACTTTGCCTTGAGCATCTCAGAATCCCTTATGGGCTTCCCTTATATTTTCTTCCATCCTTTCTATGTGGTAAGTCACGAACTGGCAGGATGGTCAAGACGGACTAAAGAAATTGCACTGTGCGAAATCTCGAATACAAGTCAATTATGACCACGTCCACTCCCTTTTAATTACTCAAGAAAGGTTAATGAATTTTAGATGGTGACCGTGTAGGACCCGTGGTCTTGATAGCCTTGACAACCTTTTTGCAGAATAATTAAATTAACGCCTTTGGCTAAGGCGCTTTTTATAGAATTAACGTCCTAGATTAAGTCGTCTCTTTCTGAATAACGTCTCTGATCTGGTCATTACTTTTTCAAAAATCAGATTTTCTTTTCAAATTCACGCCGTCTTATAGGGCGTCTTTATGCGAATCACGACCTACTCTAAGGCGCGTTTTTCAGAAAAAATAACAAAAAAATATAAATGAGTGAAAAAAAGAAAGAAAAAAAATGCATTTCTTCACGATGTATGCTTGCATGGGCATCTTTTATTTATGGTTTGCATATGCGTACTTTGCATGATGCATCTCCCCGCTATCAGCTATTTTATTTTGCCTTATTTGATTAAAGGCTTGGCCCCTTGACCCCTCATTAAGGTCAAAATATTGCTATCTCTTGCTTATTGGGCAAGGGGCCAAGTCGAACAGATGAATTAACCTGTTTGTTCAAAGTGTGGATTACAGTTGCAGAAATAGGGCACAGTAAAGCAAAAACGAAGAATATGGAAAGAGGAAAGTACACAAACACAAGACCACGACTACACAAAGTGCTCAGGTAACAAAGAAATCTCAATCGTATATATATATACATCATGAATGTCTATCATGTACAAGTGTGAGGGTGGAGGAGTACAAGTAAGTCGCTTAGCTCTCGCCTCCACCCTCCTCTCTCCTACTCTCAACCTCCTCCTCGCCGTCCCGAGCTGGCGCTGGTGGAGGAGGCATGGGCCCCCGTGAAGAAGCTGGAACCCGAACCTGACCCCCTACCTCGCTCCTCTCTCGGAGGGAAGAGCCCGCCACAAAAGTGGAGCTGGTAAAGGAGTATCCTGCAGCCCGTGCTCGCTCGCACCCTCACTGGAGACGCTCCTCAGACACTCGTAGCCGCTCCTGAGAAAGGATCAACTGGGTCCTCGAGTCTGCCAGCTCTCGCTCGCGTGCTGCTACCTGCTCCTGGTACCGAGCACGCTCCGCCTGGTACTCCTCCCGCTCACGAGCACGCTCCTCGCGCTCCCGGGCACGCTCCCGTCGCTCCAGCTCAAGAGCCACTCGCAGCTCGGCCACATCCTGAGGAAGCTCCTCTCGTCGCCTCAGGGACCTCTCAAGCTCTGAGATCCGCTGATCACGGATCGCCAACTCGGTACGTACTGCTTGAAGCTGAGTCGTCTGCAAACAGGTAAACAAATCATCAATTCCACAATTAATTGCAATGATCTAGCAATTCAAGCAATACATGATTTAAACCACTCACCTGTGTGCTCGTCGCGCGGAAGCCCTCATCAACGCAAGTAAGAGCGGCTCGAAGCTCCTCAGTCTGTAAAATGAATTTTCATCAGTGCACAATTATATAATCAATATTTGAATGAGGATCTGTGTTTTGGAATTTACCCGTGAAGCGAGATCGCGCTCTGCTGCCTCGGCTCGTGCGATCGCTCCGGCTAGCTGCCCTGCCAGTGCAGTCACATCTGCACTGGGCCCTCTCGAGCTGGAGGCCTCTCCTGGGTCTCTCCTCACTGCTTCCTGCTGGGCACGCTGCATCCATTGAGATCGTCAGTGGCTAATCATCAATAACTCAACAAAAAAAAGAAATATACATGTGCATATAGGAATAATTTAAACACTCACCAGGGTCTCTAGGTCAGCCCGTGTGGCGGCCAGCTGGTCCTCCAGGCTGTGTAGGTGGGCCTGGGCATCCATCGCCGCTATGTCCCGCGCATCCTGCATTCATTACATATTAGTTACATGATAGAAACATAAGCATTTGCATTTAATTTAAAAATAATTGCATTCATACATACCCCTAAGACCCTCATCTGGGGTCGGCCGGCGTAAGCCTCCCAGTAGCGCCGGAGGTACTCGGAGCTGTCAGGCGCCCGGGAGGTGACTCTGGTCCTGCCTCGCTGCCAGTCGGCGTACTACTCCTCGAACCGCACCCTCCAGTCGGTCGCCTTCGCACGACCGCACGTCTTCTTCCCGATGCCCCGCGGCTCACCTACCTCTACCCACTCCTGGTGGAGGCCTAGTGTCCTCATCACCAACCTAAGCCGTAACGGCTCGATCTCGCTCAGGCAGTGAACCCAAAGCTCACGCTCAAAATGAGGACGACCCGCTACGACCCACGGCTGGCCCTCGTCCGTCATCCCCTCATAGGGTCTCCACTGAACCTGCATTCATAAACATACATGTCATCATTTCATCATCATCATCATAATAAATTCAAAATAAATGCAAAAGAAAGATGCATAACATCATGCATACCAGCGAGGGAGGGAAGTCTCGGAACTCTCTCCGCAGCACCCACAACTCGTAGCCGAGTGGGGCTCCAAACACTATCGGCAGCCAGCGCCGTGCCAGAGGGAAAGCTCCCTCACCTCCAGGCCGTGGGTCAGCACGCCCCATCGGCATGTATAGATGGCTCCAAACCTGCATCCATGCATCATATTAGTGAAGCATTCACCAGCATGATAAAAATAAAAGAAAAGAAAGAATGAAAAATGCATACCTGAAGAAAAGGTGAGAAGCCACTGACGGTCGTCTCTCGACCTATCCCCGTGGAGAGGTCGGCCATCATGTGCGCCAGCAGCGCCGCTCCCCAGGCGTAGCGGCCAACTGCCTCCAGGTCCTCGAGTATCCCCAGGAATCTGCAGTTGATGATGTCGCCCTTTGTCCCGAGCAATAGCCTCCCCAGTAGCAGTAGTAGGAACCTCCTCAAGTCTCGGTCCGCTCTCTCCCTGTCAGCCGGGTCCTGGCAGTAGACCGCCCTAGCCCCGTCTATCAACCTCTGCGAAAACTGCTCTAAGGTCTCCCCGGACCTGTGCCTGGCATTCCCTAAGCCCATCACTGTAGTAAGGTCGGTGCGGAAGATAGTCCTACACTCGCTGGATGTCTCGTAGACCATCTCTAGCCCTAGCAGCCTCTGGGCGAACTCAGTGTAGTCAGGGTGGGTGATCCCGCTCACAGCCTCACCGTCTACCCTCAACCCGGTGATCCTAGCCACATCCTCTAGGGTGGGAATCATGTGCCCCCATGGCATCAAGAATGCCCGGCTAGTCCTGTCCCATCTCTCCCGTAGAACCTGGATAAGTGGTAGGTCTGGCCTAACTGGCTCTATGCTAAGGAAGGCCCCAAACCCCATAGCATCTACCCTCGCTCTCTGAAACTCGGGGAGGCCGTAGTATGCTGCCCGGACCATAACCCAGGAGATCCGTGTCCTCATCAATCCCTGCAGAAAAAGAAGAGAATTTTCACTTAATTATGTTGATTATTCATGCTGAATCTCATTTTGATTGCCTTGGATTATATTGGTGTTTGATTTAATTAACGACCATCCTCAGGTCATGGTTCGTTGAATTAGCGCCCCTGAGGATGGCGTGGTTCTGAGTGTGCTTTGAATTTGCGACATATCCTAGGTCGCTGTTCATATAAGAAACGCCTCTGTGTCGGGCGTGGTTTATGGTTAAATTCTGAATTCCTAAAAAATATTTCAAATCACGCCCTTGGGTGGGGCGTTTTCCAAAATGGGTCCGTTAATTTAATCAGTAATTAATGAATGGACGACCTCTGGTTTGGTCGTCTGTTGTTGAATTAACGCCCTAGTGGGGGGCGTTGTTTTTAAGTTTTTCAGAAAATAAAAATAAAAAAATAATGGCATGCGAAACAAATTCATGGAAAAATATTTAAAATAATTAAAGCATGGGAATTAACGGAAATTGACAGCATGATATCAAAAATGATAAATTTAAATGGGCGACATGCTTTAGGGCGTGTTCTCATGGGGTTAATTATTCTTCAGGAAAATAATCTAATTAACGCCCTTGGGTCGGGCGTGTCATGTTTGAAACGTGACGCCCCTGAGGGTGTCTTCTTTCTGGGTTGCAGGGTTTATACCCAAGGGCTATGGAAATTATAAAAAAATGGAATAAAAATAAAAAAAATGGGAATTAGGGTCAGGGGCCTACCTTCTTGTGCTTGGGTTCCTGTGGCTGAGGCCATGGTTGGCGAGGCCGTCGGAGCTGGCCGGCACGGGGAGGAGCCGCCGCCGTGGGTGATGGCTTATCGCCATCTTCTTCCTCCCTTTCTTCACCGTCCTCGCCTTCTTCTCCCTCTTCATTTTCTCCCTCTTCTCCGGCATCTTCTTCACCTCCGTCGTTGACCTCTTGGCCTCCTTCAACCTCGTCACCGGCCGCCACTACCGGTGCGTCTTCAACCGCCGCCACGGCGTCGTCTTCCTCGCCGTGGGCATCATCGCCCAAGTCCACCACTTCAGGAGCCGCCACCCGTTGGCGCTTCAAACCTCCTCCGGCCATGGCTTAGGGTGTAGAAGGGTGTAGAAGGGAGAGAGATAGAGAGAGAGAATGAGAGAGATTGGGGGAGGGGGTTCTCAGTTAGGGTTGCAGAAGAAAGAGAGAAAGAGGGGAAATGGACGGAGGAAGAAGAAGAATGGAGGGAAAGTTAAGTCGAACGGTCAAAAAGAATTCACGACTTAAGGAAGGCCGCGTCTTGTGGAATCAACGACTAACATAAAGGCGTTTCTTAATAATTGATGACATTTCTTAAGGCGTTATTTTTGTTTGCATGGGGAATGATAACCGTCGTCAGATGCATTTAATGGCAATTGATTGATTTGATGGGAATAATCATTACTGTTTTTGAGTAACGACTACGATTGAGGCGTTATTTATATGAAACGTGGCTGTCCTGAAGGCGTTACTTTTGGAATCTCAACGAATATATTTTGGAATATGAATCGTATTAACGCCTTGCCTTAGGGCATTTTTCAGTTAACGCCCATTGGTGAAGGCGTCAAATTTGTGAACTGGAATGTTGAAGACGACCTGTAGTGAAGGTGTCCTTTTATGAATTCACGGCGTTGCTTGAGGCGTTATTTGCAACAGAATCAGAACGTTGGAAGAGTTGATCAGAAATACAGTAAGATGGCTCAATAAAGGAAATATCATTGAGTTATTGGAAGGAAAAGATTACAATGCTTAATGAGTCATTTTGGGACTCAATTTTCTAAGAGCTATTACATAAGATTTCCATTCATCTCTGTCTTCATTCAAGCTTTCTAAAGGTTGATGAGCCTTGTTGATTTTCCACAAAGCTTGGATAGTTGTGCATTCTTCTCCATCTTCGTTGCTACCAAGGTCCCGTCTCTTGATAGGAGGGAGGTGAGATGGGTCCTCGAATACTCGCCGTGGAAGCCCGAGTTGAAGGAGGCATCGGTATGAATTGTACAAAATGAATTCTGAAGCGCCTATGAGACGAAGGTCCGTCCCGGGAGAAAATCTTGTACGGAGCTCTTGAGTCTTGAGTATTCCCGGGGCGCAAGTGAAGAGATTCTTTGGCATTATTTTGAGGTGCTCTCTCCATTCCGCTCTCTTTTTGATTTGAGGAATCCGGTTCGTCACTCTATTGCTTATCCCAAGTGAACCGGCCATATAAGAGAGTGGGCTTTTTGAGAAGATTCTTGAGGATTGTTGGGCTTCATCACATGGATCGAACTTGAAGTGGAAATCTACCCAACTAGAGAGTGCTAGCATGCATCCATAGATGGGCCTACCCATCGCCGCCGAGGTAAGCCCGCTATAGAGATAGGCTAGAATCGCCGGTCCCATTCTATCTCCTTCCCATAGGCTCACTACGGCGCTTAACTGAGCCTCTTCTAGAAAATCCTCCGTGGATGGGAATAGGAGTGCTCCTGCCAAGCACACCACGAAAGCCTTTGCTACCCGCTCTATCTCTTCATCTTCTTTAGCTTGATCTGCTCTCTTGTACACCCATGAGGCGAGCTTTAGAAGATTGATTCCTTTAGTGGCTTTGATTTGATTCACTAGGTTGGGGCTAGATATCAAGCTTGTTAATAGCTCATGAGAGGCAATTGGTTTTGGCATGATGGCCACCTTTTCCTCATCTCCTTGCTTCGTTCTCTTTAAGCCTAAGATTATCTCCAATTCTTCTAATAGGATCGTGGCTTCAAAAGTAGAGAAGAGAAAGGTATGGGTAGAAGGATGTCATATCTCTACAAGAGCCCCTATAGCTGCCCAGTCAAGATGAATCTGATCATAATGTTTGGCGTGGGTGACTAGACCCAGAAGGTGCCATCTTGTTAAGTACACTCTCATATCTGAAGAAAATTTGGAGAGTATAAGAGGGAGCCACTTGATTTTTGTAAATCTCCTTGCTCCTGGGACATTCGGGTAGTCCTGTGGAAGGAAGAAAGGAAGAACAATACAGAAAGAAGGATAGATGAGCATGCAGAAGAGAAGAACATTTAAGACAGGTGGAAAAGAACAGAAGACTCAATCCTTACCTGATTTAATGCAATGCGGTTGCTGATGTGTCCGTTGATCTCGGTTAGCCTGGGAGTTGAGGATTTGGATCTCTTAATCGCCCTCTCCATCTTCTGTTGTAGGAGGAAGCTAGGACGGTTGCGATGCCTGCAGAAGAACAGAACAAGCACAGCAGCAGAACAAAGCTCTGAAGGTTGCTTTGATTGATTGGAATTATCTTTCCTTTATAGGAGTCTGGGGAGTCTCGAGGCTGTTTGGAGTTAGCAAGTTGACTGCCATTAGGACTGGGTTTAGTTTGCAAATCGGAAACGGAAGTTCGTGCTTAATTAATGCCTTCTGTTAGGGCGTCAATTGTTGAATAGACGACCTGACTGAGGTCGTGTTTTGTTTAACGCCCTTTCTAGGGTCGTTTTCTTCTTGAACCCTTGGTGCATTTAACGCCTCATGAAAAGGCGTGTTCATCGTTTTGACGCCCTCTTTATAAGGCGCCTTCCATATTTTGACGACGTTTGATGCAGGCGTGAATTTGTGAACTTACGAATTTCCTTCCTTACGTGCTTTGATGAACTTAAGTGCTATTATTTCGTTGGGATTTTATCTTATTAAGCACTTATGATCATGTTATACTTTGAATTGAGGATTATTTATATTGAAGTTTTGAGAGAACTAATGAACTTTTGAGTGCAGAAGATTGCAGGTTTCGAAATGTCCAGACTAATGTGGAGGTAACATCATGTTGTTCTTGTACAAGGACCTTGTGGTTCTGATGAACCTGGAATTTGAGTTCCCCTTCATCAAAAACAGTGATAGTTCCAGGAGAGCCTTGATCACACGGATAGGCCGTTGAGTCATTAAAGGTCTGGAACAATGGTTCCGCTTTTCTGAGTTGATGCGTGGACAAACAGGCTTCGGCTTAGTATCAGCTTAGAGATCTGGATTCTTGACCAAATCTAGATGACTTAGCAATATTATCCTTGGTTATTTTCTATCTTTTAGTTTGTCTTATTTTTTCCTTTTAGCCCAGCATGCATCATGTAGGACTTTGAATTTCATGCTGAAAATCTTCATATTATGGCAGTAATGAAGGTCACTCGCTCTTGATTGAGTTGACATGAGATATTCCATTCCAACTTGAGTACTTTATTCTCTTTGAAGCCGCTCAGGCTGATTTCTTTGAAAATGTCCCTTTGTTGGATCTCCATCTCAATTCCCTTTATTTTTCTACAAATCCACCTTGGTTGTAGCACGTCCACGTTGGCTGGTAACCGCTCTCCAATGGTGTCTTCTTATCGTGCCATGCACATTTTTACTTGTTTAGTTTAATCTCCTTTATCCAGCAAATCGATACTTCCTTGGAATCACCCGGAGTTGTTTCACTCAGAATCTTGGAAAGATTTCCAATGCTTAGTGTCTGAGGCGTGTCACATCATACCATGGCATCTACTTATCAGTTCGCTCCACTTCATTCCTTTTGTTGCACTTTCGCTCCATTTCGTCTCACTCCCTTGCAAAGCAGATGCCAAGGCGGGGCAGCTGTAGACACGCCAAAATTGACGCTATGTTGATCAAATCTCATGTCACTATGTTGACGTCCCAAAGTGAACTTCAATATATTCATAATATGAAGTTTTTTCTTTTTTGTGTGTTTTTTGATTTGTTCTTGCATTTTTGTGATTCGCGACCTAAAGAGGGGTGTGTTTTTAATAGCGACCTAACATGGGGCGTGTTCAAAAGAAAGGACGACCAAATGTCAGGGCGTCAATTCCTGTTATTATCCGGTTTCAAAATAAATTCAAAATAAATTCAAATTATTGGTTAACGTCCTTCCTCAGGGTGTCGTTTCAATTAACGCCTTCATCTCAGGCGTGTTCTCACAATTTTCAAATAAAGTAAGTTTTATTGCCAAAATTTAATCCAAGAAGTGACGCCCTTGATCATGGTCGTGTTTTGAGTAGCGTCTTGATGTAGGTCGTCAATTTGTGATTTGACGCCCTTCGCAAGGTCGTGTTTCACCTTTCGTGTTCTGCTTAAACTCAACTTTCCTAGAGAGTTCCCTGCCTCCGTTGGTCTCCTTGCTCGAACTGGAGTTAGAGTCCTGCCTTCTTTGATCATTACCTATCCTTATCTTCCCAAATTTGAACTTATCATCGCTTGAAATCCTATAAAAGGATGCTCTGGTCGATCTAGGCAGAAGTTGACGGGTCAGAGAGTTTATGATTAGAGGTTTACGAGTTACAGAGCTTCATCTCCCTCCTGCGCGATCGTTTAAAGGCTCTACTTCCTCTGCTTCCGATCAACCACGTCCATTATGTTTCCCTTTACTGTCGTCAGGGATAGCAAGGGTTCTTTTGTTCTGTTATTGCTTTGTCTTCATAAACCGTTCATTATCACTGTGTCTTTTTTTGCATTAGCTTCATCACGTCCACTGTGTTTTTCTTTTCTTTTACGTTTGCATTAGCTGCATCACATCTCCTCCCTCCCTATTTTCTTTAGGGGGTTTAAAACAAAAAAAAGAGGTGCGCATGTTTTTATCCTCTTCATCATATTTTCTATTTGAGAGTTGATACTACACACTTTTGGCTGATCCACTTCTCTTGGCTTGTTTTATTGTCTTTTTTTTGCAAGGTAATCAATAAAGGAAAACCTCCTTCATCGGCCGGCCGGTTGAAGGAGGGGGAGGAATTCACAATCCATCCCGCGTTCTATTTTACACCAGGTATTCGCGATCTTCTTTGTTTCTTCTTGAGGTAACCCCTCTGGCGATCACCCTCCTTAGTAGCACCACGTGCTTCTTTCCCTTATTATTATATCATCTCCCCCTTTATTTTTATTATGCCTTCTCATAGTTAAATCTCTTCTCCATGTGTGGATTTATCACAGTCTACACCCAAAGGATGAACGGCTCTGTGAGAACCGCTCACGTTCCAGAAGGCAGAAAATGCAACTTAACTGGCAATCACTCCAAAAGGGAACTAACACAACGAAAGAGGGGTCAGCAAATCACAAGCACGATGGGCACCAGGGGTCCCACCGTGATCGCCACAAAAGAAGGGTGTAGATATATTTTCTCCTCTTACTTAAAGGAAGATGTGTTATGAATAAATCAATATGCAATGAATAAGTGAAAAAATAATAAGAGGAGAACAGAAAATAAAAATGACCGTGATCGCCACCAAAGCGTTGAACGTGATGAACACATCGTGCTTTGGAAAGGAAGGGGGAGACACTCACCTGGCTGCAGCATTGGTATGATGAGCGGTTGATGGAGAACTGCCTATATGACGCATGGTCTTACGATAGACCACCTAAGGGTGTTGTAAAAGGTGCGGGATGAAGCACTTCTGGATGTTGAACGGCTCTATGACGACCGCCGGACGAAGAAGTACGGCCGAAGATGCACCGCACGTCTCCTTGCACGGACAGAAGAGAACCGCTCGAGACCACCAAGCCAGAAGTAGCAAAGGGGTCCAACCACCACCCTCTCCAGCCGGCCAGAGGGGATGGGCCTCGTGCTAGGAAGTGCTGACCTGCAAAACAACGTAAAGAAACAAAGAAACAACCTAGATTAGAACTGAATAGTGTAGTAAATGTCAAAATAATGAGGAATGAACGTGAGTAAATGGAAAGGGGGGTTACCTGGGGGATTTTAAACCCCTAGGGTGTCAAAAAATGTTGGTAGGTGTGTGCATGGTAATGAAGATGAAGGAGAACATGGGAGAAAGTGTGAGAAGCAATGCATGCAATAACAAGGAGGACGAAAACAATCAAACGCGAAAGGACTCAAAACCAAACTACTCCCTGAACCGGAGGCTTGTATGGACGTAGAAAGCCTCCCTCCTTGGTGCTAGGTTGCTCAAGAATGCGGTAGGGCTTCGCCGTTGACCAAAAATCTCCCCTCCATTTCAAACCCGGCCTTTAGGGTCTATTTATAGAGCCTTGAAAGCCAGCCTCGAAATTAGGGTTTCCAGTCATTTTCAGGTCGAAATTATCAAACAAAAATTGTAGATAAATGAATCATATTTAATCCAGTCGAAACGGCACTTAAAATAGTTGATTATCCGCGGAGAAAGTGATGAAAGAAGTTGGGATAAAACCACGGATAAAAGGGATAAAATCTGATGAAATTCATGAATCGACAGGATGAACGGTCTTACGATAGACCGCTCAGCGGGATGTGCGGCCATTTTCGGACCATCCAACCCTGTCAGTGGAAATTCAAAATAAATCTGAAATAATCCAGATTATCCCTCGAACTGACCGAAACATTCGCCGTTTGACTCTCATAGATGAACGGCTCAGATAAGACCGTCCAAAAGTAGAGCGGGCAAGGACCCACCATTCTATCCTTGTCGGTGATAATTCAATTATTTGGATAATTATCTGACAAAACCATCGGGCGCAGGACTCTGAGGTATGAGCGGTTACTATCCATCCGTCCATTATGTTGAACGGCTAGATTAGGACCGCATAAATTCTTGTCGGTGGAAATTCACAAAATTAACCAAAATGTTCCAAAATATATGGACGGCCCATAGTCAACCGCACATGGATTGAGCGGTCGTGGTTGAACCGTGCATGCACATGGACGTTGAAACTCATAACAAAGCCCAATCAACCAAAACCAAGGCCCATTAAGCCTTGAAATGAAACAATCCTAGCCAAGGAGAGAGGCAACCCATAAAACTGGCCCAAAAAGTGCCTGAAAATAGCCCCGATGAGTGATAGACAACTCGAGGCATCAACAAATGGGAGTAAGCGGAATGACTCAACTTATCGGCAAAAAATGGGTGTCAACACGTGTGTCATTTTACGCGGATGTGTCGTTTCCTCTCGCTTAGGATTAGACCGATTGGAGGCTTGTTCCGCTTTGCGCAACGATCTTGACTTCGAGTCGTGAGACTCAAGGATCGTTACTTGAGTAGGTCTAGTTGCCCTGTCCTGAGTCTGTTGGCAGTCGTTGTGCTGCCCTGGTGCTTCATAGTACATATGACAGTGCTTCCTTGCCTATCAATACTATAGTGCTTGTGTTTCAGAGTTTTGTGTCTAGTGAGCCTCCACTAGTCATAGTCGGGCAACGCGTTACGGCATGTCGACCCACCTGGAAGTGGTGGCGTGGCAGTTCCCGAGATACGGTTTTTAAGCTAGTTCCGTGGGCCCCCGCTCAACGGTAGCGTCCTGCTGGGGGAGAAAACATGCTAGAGGCCTGGCTCTAGGCAAGAGTCGGTGTGTGCACACGTGGTCAGGGCCATAGGACTTGCGCCAACGGGCGTGACCCTGACTAGTCACTCGTTACTGTGGTTCATATTCTGGTTACAGTGTCTTAGTCTCTGCCGTGTACTAGGCAGCGTAGGTGAGACACTTGAGGCGTAGCATAAGACGTCAGTGGACGCAGCTGGCTGTTCTTCTAGTGAGGAGGTGCTTCCATCACGTGACGCATGACTCTCGTGTTTCTCGGAGTGTGTGTTCCCCTTCCGAGTTAGCCTGTTCTTGGTTCCGTCCAAGATCAGCTTCCCTTGTCGAGTTGGTCTGTGTTTGGCTTGTCCAGGACTAGCTTGTTGTGGCATGCACGATGCTCCAGTTGTTTATGCAGTTGTGTTTAGGGATTGCTTGCACGGCAATCTAGTCGTGTGAGCTGTAGAGTTTGTCTCGTCAGTCTAGGTCTTTTCCTAGGCCTGTGTGTCTGGTCTCGTAGGCCTTAGTCTTGGGCCTCGTGCTTATCGACAGATCGGTAGCTCCTGACCTTTCGTGTTCAGGGTTAGCCATTTTGTCGTTGCTTGGAGTAGCTTAGGGGCCAAGGTCCTCTCGGTGGCCATGTTTTATAGGTACGGCTTCTTCCCTCTGCCCTCACCTGTTCCCTACTCCTGCTTCCTCTTCTTTATAGCTTTGTAGTTTAGTTTTCCTGCTTTGTTACTATTGTGGTTTTAGCTGTTGCTCTGTGTTACTGCGTTGTTTTTTAGTGGCGATCCGCGTCACCCCTACTGGGCCAGTAACACGAGGCTCACCCCTACTTTTCAGGTGTGGCGCTCTTCTTCCTTCACGGTTCATGGTGTGGCGAGTTCATAGTTCCCAGCGGTACCTGCGTCGGGCTTCCCCCGACTTCAGTGTACTTTCTCTTTCTGTTGGACTGTACTTGTCTTTCCTTTGGACTGGACTTAGTATAATTGTTAAATTTGAACTGTTAATTTAAAATTAATTTTATTTCTGCTACTTTAGCAAACGTGATTAATGAAATTTAATTGCATACTGTTATATCTGTGACTTCAATGTACTACACGACATTCCTTTTTTCCTTCGGAGCTCACAGCTCTTGGGAGGCTTCACGAGTTCCAAGTGGTATCGGGTCTACTCGGTAGTCCTATCGGGTATATCCGGTATCCAAGATCTGGGTTGTCACAGGTGGTATCAGAGCATTGTTGTGTGAAGTACACGGGAATCTGAGATATATAGTTTCCAGAGTCCTAAAAGTCCAGTACAGTCTTTCGCTGGCTTAGGTTTCATAATTCTTGTCATTTTGTTTTCCGCGTGTGGTCTTGTGCGTGCTGTATTAGCACTGTACGAGATGGTTTTTACTCTCGTCAGGATGTGATGGGATGCTCCTTTTCGTCATGGTGTTCGTCTCGTTCATGTTGTACTTGGCAGAGTTTGTCGGAAGGCTCGAATCTGCGGTACAGTGTTCGACATTTTTCCGTGGTTTGTTCAGGTGACTGGTGACTTTTCGAGTTGGTGTGATGGTCGTACACGTTCTTACGTTGTTTTGGTCATCCCAGCTTAAGTCTGTGCAGCTCCTGAGGTGTTTCCCCTCTATTGAAGTGATTGTTGTATTTGCCTCGATTGAGAAGATGCTCAAGCGAACCGAGGATTTCCCTTCCTGGTGAGCTACTGTTAGTGAGCTTGATGCTTCTCATCCTATTTGGTGGAGTCTTTTCGAGGTAAGCCTTAGAAGTAATATCTTGGTGAGACCTTTGTCCTACGTCTACTTAAGTGTGGACAGTATTTGTTCTGAGCGTGATCTGCTCTTTGTTCTACGGTTGCTTGGCTTTGGACCTAATCTTTGTGTTGAGAGCCGTTGTGCACCGTGTTTGTCGTGCGGTGTCTAGCGGCCGATGTGTTGTGAAGGCTCATTTATTGTTTAAGGACGTAATGGTAAGCTAAGATTAGCCTTTCTTTGTGCTGAAACTGGTGCTCTTCTTGGTTTGCACGTAGGCAGCTCGTGATCGGTTATTAGCAGGATCAGTACTCGTGGCGTGATATATTACGATTTTCATGAATTGCGATGGCGCCAAATGTGTGCTGAGATGCGGATACCGAGGTATTTTTTGACGCATGTATGCGTTGTTTAAGTTCGCAGTGGAAGCGTATGGGCCCATAACCCACAGGTCGAGGATCGTTGGTTGTAAGGTTCTGACCGGTCGAGATAATTATTTTTCTTTTTCTCGATGTGACTTCATCTTGGCTTCATGTGCCTTGATGTTGTCTGTTGCCATGCCATTGTTCTTGAAGGCATTCTGGTGCTGGCACTAGCATTTGTGAGTGTTGGGGAATCTATCGGCATTTCTGCTGGTTGAGTACCCTCTGCTCTGTATCTCTTTCTTGGGTGTTGTGCTCTCGGGATGTGATCGTGGTCCTTGAGATGCGTTTCCCGAGCTTATTATTCTTGTTATTGTGGGTCTTTTCTTAGTGAGCTGCTCGTTGCATGACTAGTCCATTATAGTGATGTATTCAGCTGTTATTGTGCCTTAATGTGACCCAGCTTGCAGTTGTGTTCCATAGTTCTATGTTCAGTACAGAGCCGGGATCCTGCAAGTGCTGCTATTGTCGTTTTATCGTTGTTTCCCTGTGAATCTGCCTTGGCACTGTGTGGACCATGATCTTATCGGTTAGTTATGCTGTACTCTTCTTTCCTGATAGAGTTAGCATGCGACTCGATCAGATGTAATATCTAAGTGAGGACTGAGTTGATTGTGCTTATGGTCCGGTGCTGTCGTTGGAGTCCTGTGTGCCAGGCTCTTGTGGTTGCCCGTGGCACTGGAGCCGATGATGTTGAGCTGTCAGCTGAGAGGACTATGCTTCCTACTTTAAGCTGATGCTTACCATGTCTGTCATTTTGTTTTATCGATATCTAACGCCGTGGCATGAGTCGTGTCTCCTTTCCTGTGAGACGTAAGCGACATTGCCTTGTTTCGGAGGTGTCAGACTTGAGTTCACTTGTGTATCATGCTCGTTCGATGGATCTGTCTGCCTTGAGATCCAGAGCGTGTACTTGTGATTATGGTCTGACTATGTCCCTCTGAATTGTGTTTCTCAAGATTCGTGTTGTTTCAAGTTGTGTCTTGGGGTTGTTCTTCCCTACTTCTCCTTTTGTAGTCCTCAAATTTTGAGGATGAAATTTCTTGAAAGAGGGGAGGCTGTAATACCCTGGATTCTTATCGAATCTTTGGGATCCTTTTCGGAGAGTTTCGGATCGCTTTTGTGAGTCCTGAGTTGAGTTTTACGATCCGTGTGGGTTGTTCTCTCGTATAAGTTACGGAACCTTACAGTGAGATTATTTCTCAGTTCATCGACTCGTGGACGCCGTAGTCGCGTTGTACTCTTCCCGAGGATCGTTTCAACTATTTTTGCGTATTTTTCTGAATTAGTCCATTTTTGGACCAATTATCGAATTTTTAGAAATTAGGAAAATTTCCTAATTCTTTTCCTTTTTCTTTTCTTTTTTTTCTTTCCTTCTCATTCGCGACCGTGACCTCCCCTCTTCCCCGTTTTCTCTCTTCTCTCGCCCTTCCGGCTCCGGCTGTAGACGGAGGAGGCTCGGGCAGGTAGAGGTGATGTCGTGGGAGTGGTCCGGAGCGCGATGGGGCGAGGATCGGACTGTTTCTAGCGCGATCCCGAACGGTGGATTCAAAGCCGACGGTCGAGCTCGCAACGTGGTTTTCGGCGTGGTTTAGTCACCTAGGTGCACGGAATCTTCGGTGGAGGTAGGGAGATGGAAGCTCTACTTCTCCTCTACATTTTCCCTGTAATTTTACATTGTTCGGTGCGAGTTTGAGCGGGTATCATTCAGTTTCGGGAAAATCATGCTTTTGGGGTGTTCGCAGAGTTCGCTGGAGAACGGCGATGATTTTTAGATCAGTTGATATCAATAGAACCCCTGGAATGTCAGCGTTCTAGATCCGCTGATTTCGTGTCGATTGGTTGTCATTGGGGCCGGTACGAGCCCGAGAACCACGGTGACTCAATTATGGTCAATTCGGTGGAATTGCCCATTTCAAGCCGTCTGTGAGTTGTTTTGACCCCTTCCGGTGTGTGGAAGGTCGGTATTGTGATTGCGGTTGTTTTCCGCTTCGATCGGAATCGAACGGGGCGTGGAATCGGGCGTTAGGGCTCGGTTCGGCCGGTTGCCCGCCGTAACCGGTCGACCGGACCGGATGGGCCGGTCAACCGGCGGGCATTCGCGGACCTTGTCGGGTCCAGCCGATGGTCCGGACGACCGGACCACCTGGGCCGATCGACCGACCATGTCAGGTTGACCGACCCTAGGGTCCAGGTCGACCAACCATGTCAGGTCAACTGACCCTAGGGTCCAGGTCGACCGGAAATCCTGTGTTTTTGTTCGTTTGAGTCCTGTTCGGTCTGGTTGAGACCCAATGATCGACCTATGGCCTCGCGAGTGTCCCGGAGACCCTGTGGGTTCCGTGTCCATGTTTCTGGGGTGTCGAGAAGTGCCGTGTTACTTCGATTAGCATGCCCGTAGGTGTGTGTATCTTGGGCTTTGTGTTTGCTCGATCGAGTCACCGTGTATCGATGTGAGTGCGGTGGGGTTCCCCCGCATGTGAGTAGCCCCCCTCGAGTTCCCGTTTGAGGGGATGGTCTCGACGGCTTGTGGTCTGCCTCGATATTCGTGTTACCATGGTTTTAGAACTAGTCAAGAATTTAAGTCGGTTGGCCTTGGCGGCCCAACCTTCATGTGTTTCCTCGCAGTAGCGAGCCTTTCTTATGCCGCTATATGTCGTTTGACTTCTGTCTTTGTCTTAGGGTGGTTAGCGTGGCGGTTGTCTCTTGGACCGCCTAGTCCGTGTGGCGGATCAATATTAGACCACTTTGCTGGTTTATTCGAATAGGTCGGTTCTGGGTTGACTGGGTTTAGCGGCTTAATCCTTGACCGCTACAGTCCCCTAGCGGCTCATTCTAAGACCGCTAGATTATGTTCCTCCGCTAAATTCATGCGTGTCGTTTCCCGATGTGTTGGTTTACAAGTGCCTCGGCTTGACCTTGTGGTTTGCCGTTCCCGTGGATATCTTTTGATGTCCTATGAGGGCTATGACCATGTTATGAGATAGCCAGGAGTTTCCTTGCTTGAAGTAGGATTCTCTTTCGTACTGTAGAATCGTCATTGTATGGTTCCGGTCAACCCGGGGTGACCCAGTGGTTGACAGGTAACCTTGTGTGTGTCTCGGGAGTTTCGTCTAGTCCGAGACATGGTTCTGGATGCCTCGAGGTATCGTCTTACCTCAGTTTGCATGTCCATATGTGCTGAGGGTCTTGTTGATCTCTCAGGTCTCTGTGTGTCGTTTTACGCGGATGTGTCATTTTCTCTTGCTTAGGATTAGACCAATTGGCGGCTTGTTCCGCTTTGCGCAATGATCTTGACTCTGAGTCGTGAGACTCAAGGATCGTTACGTGAGTAGGTCTACCTGCCCTATCTTGAGTCTGTTGGCAGTCGTTGTGCTGCCCTTGTGCCTCGTAGTACATAGGACAGTGCTTCCTTGCCTGTCAGTACTATAGGGCTTGTGTTTCAGAGTTCTGTATCTAGTGAGCCTCCACTAGTCGTAGGCGGGCGACGCGTTACGGTGTGTCGACCCACCTGAAAGTGGTGGCGTGGCAGTTCCCGAGATACGGTTTTTAAGCTAGTTCCGTGGGCCCCCGCTTAACGGTAGCATCCTGTTGAGGGGGGAAACTAGCTAGAGGCCTGGCTCCAGGCAAGATTCGGTGTGTGCACACATGGTCAAGGGCGTAGGACTTGCGCCGATGGGCGTGACCCTGACTTGTCACTCGTTACTGGGGTTCCTGTTCTGAGTATAGTGTCTTAGTCTCTGCCATGTGCTAGGCAGCATAGGCGAGACACTTGAGGCGTAGCATAAGACGTCAGTGGATGTAGCTGGATGTTCTTCTAGTGAGGAGGTGCTTCCGTCACGTGACGTGTGACTCTCGTGTTTCTCGGAGTCTGTGTTCCCCTTCCGAGTTAGCCTATTATTGGTTCCGTCCAAGACCAGCTTCCCCTACCGAGTTGGTCTATGTTTGGCTTGCCCAAGACTAGCTTATTGTGGCGTGCACGACGCTCCAGTCGTGTATGCAGTTGTGTTTAGGGGGAGCTTGCACGGCCATCCAGTCGTGTGAGCTGTAGAGTCTGTCTCGTCAGTCTAGGTCTTTTCCTAGGCTTGTGTGTCTGGTCTCGTAGGCCTTTGTATTGGTCCTCGTGCTTGTCGACAGATCGGTAACTTCTGACCTTTCGAGTTCAGGGTTAGCCCTTCTATCATTGCTTGGAGTAGCTTAGGGGTAGAGGTCCTCTCGGTGGCCTTGTTTTGTAGGTACAGCTTCTTCCCTCTGCCCTCACATGTTTCCTACTCTTGCTTCCTCTTCTTTACAGCTTTGTAGTTTAGTTTTCCAACTTTGCTACTACTGTTGTTTTAGTTGTTGTTCCATGTTACTGCGTTGTTTTTAAGTGGGGATCCGCATGACCCCTACTGAGCCAATGACACGAGGCTCACCCCTGCTTTTCAGGTGTGGCGCTCTTCTTCCTTCGCGATTCCTGGTGTGGTGAGTTCGTAGTTGCCAGCGGTACTTGCGTCGGGCTTCCCCCGACTTCAGTGTACGTTCTCTTTCTGTTGGACTGTACTTGTCTTTCCTTTGGACTGGACTCTGGTATAATTGTTAAATTTGAACTATTAATTAAAAAGTCATTTTATTGCTACTTTAGCAAACCTGATTAATGAAATTTAATTGCTTACTGGTATATCTACGACTTCAATGTACTACACGACATTCCTTTTTCCCTTCGGAGCTTTACAGCTCTTGGGAGGCTTCACGGGTTCCAAGCGGTATCGGGTATACTCGATAGTCCTATCGGGTATATCCGGTATCCGGGATCCGAGTCGTCACACTCTGCTCTAGAGAACAACCAATACAGAGCCTCCACCAGTTCACACCTAGCAAGCCAAGCACTCATAATAGCAAGGGACCAACTCTGTCAGAAATCAAACTATGACAAAGCCTAGATCCCATCTGGAAAACACACCACAGAGACGACCACCAAATGCCTCAGTGATACACGGCTCTCACCGTTCACGATGCACAACCAACAACATCTTCTGTCTGTGAAAGACCACCCGCCGGTCACCAGCTGCTCGTCAACGGGAAACCCTCCTCCTGTTCAGCTTCTTCCTTCTTTCTCGGTCCTACATCAGAACTGACAAACACATTCCATACCTCGACGGGCCATCCACTAACTCACACACAGATAATTACCACACCTTGAGCTGAACTCCTCTCGGACACCGCATCTGATCCTGATCATCGCGCCAACTCAACCCTTTCAAGGGAGCATGATGAAACCAAAAACAAGACTCAAGAGTCTTCGGTCATCACTTCACTCGACTCAGACTTACAGGGAAACCATCCCATGCTGGTTAACAGACCAGGGATAACCACTCCAACGCCAACGTCCCATCAAGGAACTCAATGCATAGGCATCACTCTTCTGTCCTGTCTCATCAAATCCTATCTCAATTAATCCAAGTGGACACCTGCCAATCCTGATTCCGCCCTTTCCACAGAGCCACGGGACAACACTGGAACAATTCATGGCACATGTCTCTAGGGGAGGAAAGTGACATCCAATATTACAGCAACCTGGTGTGGACGCACTTTTTATTTAGGTCATTTATTTATTTGGTTATTGGGTTTATTAAGTGCGTGGGCGTGCCAGTCACCTAAGTGACGATTTATTCGGGCTTCAAGGAAGCCCATGGTGCGCTCGATCTGACTAATCAGACGATTGTGTGGTTCATGTCGGGACTGAGAACCTGCCATACCATAAAGGCTACGACGTTAATTACGTCCCCTCGGAGAGGGGAAAACCCTTGATTGATTGCCAGGAAAAGGGGCCCGATGGCCAAAAGTTCATAGTAATGAGAGCGAGAGCAAAAACTCGGATTGCATTTGAACAGACCCCATGTTGGGGCGTAAACGTTCATGGATGCATGTATGTCGGTCACTCACGGACCATTCCATGTACGGACGGAAGTCTGCATTAATAGCATCGAAGACGATGATAAAGCCGTGCAAATGTCTGCAGAAGACACGGCAAGCTTAATGCGGGTGCGGGATTGAATCCCGGTAGAAGCGGGTCAGATTAATGATCTATTGGCCCGAGATGGTTGCGGACTATGGCCATATCGGGGTCCCCGAGGTCCACGTCCGATGCCATGGGGCGTCATTGATTTTCTCTACACACACAGTCCAGAGAAACGAAGGTCCCAAGGTATGCGTGCATGTCGGTCACAGGCGGACCATTTCTTGTACGGAAGGAAGTCCGCGTTTGTAGCGTAAGAGACGGTGGCAAACCGTACAAATGCCTGCCGTGGGTACGGCAAGTTTAATGCAGATGCGGTATTAGATCCCGGTATATATGTCGGTCACTAACAGACCATTCATTGTTCGGACAAGAGTCCACATTTGAAGCATCGAAGGCAATGACAAAGACATACGGATGTCTGCCGTAGGTACGGCAAGTTTAATGTGGATGTGGGATTAGATCCCGGTATATGTGTCAAGCTGGATGAACTATCAGCCTGAGATGTTTTCAGACTTTGGCCATAACAGGGTTCCCGAGGTCCACGTCCGATGCCATGGGGCGTCATTGCTTTTCTCTTTACGCATCGTCTGGGGAAGCGGATAGTTAAGTGTGAAGCCCGAACTCGTCAACGTGCACCCCCACACGCGGATCGACCTGCGGGGGTTTCCGGGGGCGGAGCCCCCGGAAGAAAATTATGATTATGACAGGGGTGATATTGATTATCGGCTTCATACTCCTTTCATTTGTTTTTATTGGTTTGGGTGACTTCTTTTGTTTTATTCGTTAATTTAAGGTCTTTTCTTTTGTTTAGCTAATTGTGTTGCTCTCTCTTTTTATGAGGCACGCCAGCTTAAGGAAGCAAAGGCGGATGGGGAACGCCAGATTAGTATCAAGAGGAGGGCGCGTTGGTTTAAGTGTGTAAAGAGGGGTGCGTCAGTTTAGGAGGGCATGGGGGGAGAGCCGGTTTAGAAAGGCATGGGGGCGCGCCGGAATAGGTGGAGCAATGGGGCACGCCGGAATAGGCTCAATGATGAATGGCGCGCCGGATTGTGGCACTATTCATTCCAATACTTTGAAAGTGGTTTTGAGTGTAGAGTTAAACCGGCGCGGGGGGGGGGGGGGGGACTGCGCTAGATAAGCCCACGCCAGATTAAGATCTGTGGGTTTTATTTCATTCTTGTTTGTTCTGTTTCTTCTTTCTTTCACCCGTGGGTTGATTTGTTGAGTAGTTTGTTCGTCCAATTGATGGATTAGCTTTGTGGAGAGGATATTTAAGTATTTGATCATTTTTTAAGGTGAATTGGCATGATAATCTGAATGTTTTATAAGAAGTGTTAGTTGTGCAGGGTAGTTCAGTTTGTGTTTGATTTCAGGAGCGGGCTTTCT
This sequence comes from Amorphophallus konjac, assembly GCA_022559845.1. Classification (NCBI taxonomy): domain Eukaryota; kingdom Viridiplantae; phylum Streptophyta; class Magnoliopsida; order Alismatales; family Araceae; genus Amorphophallus; species Amorphophallus konjac. The sequence goes on along the minus strand of CM040124.1, from coordinate 199,833,870 downwards.
GAGTGGGGTTGATTTAGTCTGAAGAAGCTTCATTTATTCGTTCTTATGCGTTCTTGTTCTTTGTTCCTCTTGTTCTTGGCCCTGGCAAAAATTGGACAGCACTTCCCCCGGACTGAAGCTTGCCAGAGAAAAATGGAGGAACACCAAACGGATTGCTTCGGGGTGAACCTCAAAATGCAGACCTCATGGCGGTCCGATAACCCAGATGTGAGTGGGGGGAAAAGCTCGAGGTCTAGCCTTCGAGAGCTCCCACAGCTCACAGGTGATAATTTCTCAAGGCGGGACAAATGTATGCCACAGGAGGGTTGTAAATGCTCATCCATCTAAGGGTTCCTTAGAAGGTCATGCCACGGAGAGGCAGACTTCTAAAGGCCCTTGGATGAGATTAAAATCGAGAGAAAGAGGGAGAGATCAAAGCGATAGAACACCACTCATGCCCACAAACGAAATGCATTCTTTTTATTCATCCCCAAGGAAAATGGGGAAGAGATATACAGGAGGGGAGATTTACCCCAAAGCAAGGAAAACACATCAGAGAAAGAGGAAAGAAATACATCGGTGGGGGAGGGGGAATGGGGCACAAGCTCCGTCCCCCTCCGAGCTCACCTCTCTTCTCTCACGCTCAATCTCTCTTTTTCTTCACCTAGCAGGCACCGGGACGGGGCTTCTTCTCTCTTTTTCTTCTTCTCTTTGCTAGCCGATTCTCTCCCGAGTGCTCTCTTCTCCTAATGGCCATCCGGGGGGGGGGGGGGGGGTCCTTAGAGCTTTTATGGAGCAGGCAGAGTATATATGGAATGGACAGTGAAGGAGAAAATTCCCGCCACCTCTACCTTATTCACAGCAACGTTGTTGTCGTGTTAGATGCTGCTCATTCACGCCGTACACTGGCGCTCGTCCGAGGATGGGACGTTCGCAGGTCTACCGGGAGATCTGCTGCCGCTTCACCACCGTGGATGCATGCCTTCGCCGTTGATGCCGATGCGCTATCGAACGGAGATGGAGACAGAGCTTCAAGCATTAAATGTCATGCCCTTTTGCATTTACGCTCGAAGCTGATGGGAGAACAGAGTACCGGAGCTCGGACGGGACAGCTTTTGAGTTAAACCGGCGCAGTGTTGTACGCGACGGATTAACAATACTAAAAAGAGGCGCGCCGGTTTGTAGCCAAGATGGGCCGCGCCGGTTTAATGGCCACAAGAGGGGCGCGCCGGTTTAAGGCCCAAGCAAGGGCACGCTGGTTTATGTGCAGGCCGTGCCGGTTTAGACTTCATCTCGGAGTCACATCTATTCGGACGGACGCTTGTCCTCCCGTGTTGCTTTAGTTGTAATGCACCACCTCCGAGGTGTTTAGTTCAGGGTCTCTGAATCCCGATTCGAAACTTTGAGTGATTTCTGGCGCATGCCGAACATGTGTTTGAATTCCTTAGTTTCTTTTGATTCGGCCTTCGACACCGCCAACTGGGGAACTGGGGCTGTCTCTTCTGCCCGAGGGGCTTCTTTGTTGGGTGGCGGAGCACCGGGTATATATATTCATCCTACTTGGAGGAGGTATGGGGTTTGTTCGGCCTTTCCATCTTTGACTTGCTCTCGGGGTGTCGAGACGTCTGTGCCGCAGGAACGTTCCTTTTCTTCTCTTCTTTTTTTTGACGTCCACAAATGCCCCCCACTCGTGGGCAGCGCAAGCGAGGGAAGAGTGCGCGGGGACCGCGAGTGCAGAGTTCTTCGATAGGATATCTGTTCTTCTGAGCCAGTGGGATGCCAGTCCAGTGTGAATTCACAGGAAAGCGCTCACTCCTTCAGCGAAGGGATGAGGGGATCGCTTCACCGCATATGCACGCGGACCGACATGTCAAAGTGGGGGTTTAGTCATCGGCATGGGGTGAATGCCGAAGCAAGAAGGATGGGGTTATGCGTCATCCTAGGCAAAAGGCCTAAGCCGACCGAATGAGGCCAATCCCAAGAGGGAGTTGGTAACTCGTGCTAGGTTTAAGCAAAGTTGTTTATTCATCGACTCGGATGGGAGGTCCAAGCCGGATGCTTTTGAGAGGGCTCCGACGGAGTGAGATGGATTTTATGCATTCGGGTGGAACGTTCAAAGCGAAGGGTTTATTTCCTGGTGCCGACAGGGTGTCGGGAGCTAACGTGGTCTATTCATTGGCATGGGGTGAGTACCAAGGTAAAGGGGTCTTTCATTCATTGACTTGGACGGAAGGTCCAAGCCAAGCAAAGAGGTTCTTTTTGTTCATCGACTTGGACGGAAGGTCGTGCCAAGCAAGAAAGTTCTTTTTTTTCATTTACTTGGATGGAAGGTCTGAGCCAAGCAACGAAGTTCCCTTCTTTTTTTTTCTTTTTTTTATTAACATGGACGGAAGGTCCGGGCCAAGCAAGAAGGTTTCTCCTTTTTTATTCATTGGCTTGGACAGAAGGTCCGAGCCAAGCAAGAAAGTCCCTTTTTTTATTCGTTGACTTGGATGGAAGGTCCGGGCAAAGCAAGAAGGCTCTCTCTTTTTTTTTTATTCATTGGCTTGGACGGAAGGTCCGAACCAAGCAAAGGAGGTTTCTTTTTTTTGTTCATTGACTTGGACGGAAGGTCCGGGCCAAGCAAAGGAGTTCTTTTTGTTCATCGACTTGGACGGAAGGTCCAAGCCAAGCAAAGGAGGTTCTTTTTGTTCATCGACTTGGACGGAAGGTCCGAGCCAAGCAACAAAGTTCTTTTTTTTTATTCATTGACTTGGACGGAAGGTCCGAGCCAAGCAAGGAACCTCCCTTCTTTTTTTTTAGGGTTTTTTGCATGGAAACCATTGTTAAAAGTGAATTTGCAAAAAAACCATTCCTAAAAATATATTAGCAGGTATATCACTGTGTAATCTGAATTGTGCAAAAATGTCATATTTATTTGCATGCATATCACTTCTTTTTACCAACAACTTGCAAGAAAACCACGCTTAAATGGCATTTATGCACTATTTGAATTAACTCAGTGATATACCTGCTAATGCATTTTTAGGAATGGTTTTTTTACAAATTCACTTTTAACAATGGTTTTCATGCAAAAAACCCTTTTTTTATTCATTGACTTGGACGGAAGGTCCGGGCCACTTGTCTTATGCATCGGTGGGACTTAAAATATTTTGATCTCCGGCGGGACTTGGCGAGTCGACAACCCTCGGAGGCTTCGATGATGATTTTTTTTCTTCTCTCCTTTTTTTCTTCTTTTCTTCTCGTTTTTTTTCTTCTTCCCTTTTTTTCTTTTTCTTCTTCTCTTCTCCTTCTTTCTTTTTTTCATTTTTATTGAACAACTTTGGGTAGCTACCGGCGTGGATGCCGATAGTGAAGAGCTACTGGCTCGGATGCCAATAGTCGGAAGCTGTCGGCCTGGATGTCGATAATTAGGAAGCTGTCGACATAGACGCCGATAAATCTGACAGCTGTCGGCTTGGATGCCAATAGTGAGAGAGCTGTCGGCCAGACGCCGATAATGACATAGCTGTCGGCTAAACGCTGATAATCAGATAGCTGTCGGCTAGACGCTGATAATTAGATAGCTGTCGGCTTGAACGTCGATAATGGGGTAGCTATCGGCTAAACGCCGATATTAAGATAGCTGTCAGCATAGAAGCCGATAAGGGGATAGCTGTCGGCTAAACGCCGATATTGAGATAGCTGTCGGCTTGACGCCGATATTGAGATAGTTGTCGGCTTAAATGCCAATATTGAGATAGTTGTCGACTTGACGCCGATAATTAGATAGCTGTCGGCTAAACGCCGATTATGAGGTAGCTGTCAGCTTAAGTGCCGATGTTGGGATAGCTGTCGGCATAGAAGTCGATAATTGGATATCTGTCGGCTTGACGCCGATAATGAGGTAGCTGTCGGCTTAAGCGCTGATGTTGGGATAGCTGTCGGCATAGAAGTCGATAATTGGATAGCTGTCAACATGAACGCCGATAATTGGATAGCTGTCGGCATGGAAGCCGATAATGAGATAGATGTCGGCATGAAGCTGATAATGAGATAGCTATCGGCATGGAAGTCGATAATGGGATAGCTGTTGGCATGGAAGTCGATGATGAGATTGTTTTTGGTTTGTTCCTTTCTTGTTTGTTGTTTGTTTGTTCTTTTTGTTTGTTTCTTTTTGTTAGTTTCTTTTTGTTTATGTTTATTGTTTATCGGTTATTTTTGTTTGTTTGTTTGTTTTTGGTTTGTGTTTATTGTTTGTTTGTTTATTTGTTTGCTTGTTCATTTTTTTTGTTCCTTTTTTTGTTTATTTATTTGTTTGTTTGTTTATCTTTTATTGTTTGCTTGTTCTACCCTTTTTTTTCTTTGTTATTTGTTTGTTTGCTTGTTTGGTTTTGGTTTATGTTTATTATTTGTTTGTTTATTAGTTTATTTGTTCATTTTTTTTGTTCCCTTTTTTTGTTTGTTTGTTCATTCGTTTGTTTGTTTATCTTTTGCTATTTGTTTATTCTTCCTTTTTGTTTGTTATTTGTTTGTTTGTTTGTTTGTTTCCCTTTTGCTGTTTGTTTGTTCTTCTTCTTTTTTGTTTGTTATTTGTTTGTTTGTTTATTTGTTCTTTTTGTTTGTATTTTTGTTCATTTATCTGTTTCTTTGTGTTTTTAAGCACGCAAGCATTCGCTAACATCAAGCATCAGATATATACATAGTATACCCCCTATATCGAGGGTAGGGTAGGGATGAAGTCCCGAATTCACAGACCACGTGCCGCTCACGAGTCACAACTAAGGGAGCTACGCATTCGCCGAAAAGGCATCGCATCGCCTCTACGTATAGTTTAAATCATGATTTCCATCCAAAACAAATGTTCCGTTGTGTGAGAGTGCAGGCATGTGAGCCGTGGCCCCAAAACATAGGGATGTGCAGACGTTCTAAGCAACAATAAAGGATTGCTCTACCACCTACGTGTACATTTCAGGCTTTCGACTTTTGATAGCTTCACACAGCCCCCTTATTTATTTTGGACTTCCAGACTTCACCGTTCGGCATGAGTTTCCTCATTTGTTTCAGTGGGGATTCCCGGCTACTAGGATTCATCCTTGGCCGTAATTCGCTTCACCATTTTCACGCGAGTCTCCTCATTTATTTCAGTGGGGATTCCCGACTACTTGGATCCATATTTCATTTCTTCATCATTTTTTTTACACATTTTTTAAGGAGACAGGCAGCTTTTTCCTCACGATTACCGTTCATGCGAGCGTAAGAAATTCAAGCATCCGTAGAGTGTTGGGAAGAAATTCCGCGATCCCTACAGTTAGAAACCACTGATCGCATTATGCGTAAAGTGTGGGAACATCGTTTCGAGCGTATTTTGTGAGTTACGCTAACAGCATAGCCATGACTCTTCCTCTCGACGTATGTACTCGCCACGATGGACTTTTCTTCCTTAGCATATGCCATAGCGCACGCAAGTCTATGATCGGGGTGGCATTATTTATTCAAGAAGATGCGGTCCTAGGAGGTCCAAAGGAGGTCTATTAAATATAATATAAACAATCATGCAAGCAAGGCGAGCACGCATTCAAAGTTCAACTCATGCAGCGTTTATTGTTGTGTTTTTTGTTTCGTTTGTCATTTTTTGTTGTTATTTTTTTTGTTTTCTTCTTTCTTTAGTTGTTTAATTATTATTATTATTATTATTTTAATTTTTTATTCTTCCCTTCTTTTAGTTTTGTGATCTTTCTCTCTTTTTTGTTTCTTCTTTTTTTTCGTTTGAATATCTGTAAGCACATGCTGGCACGAATGCCAATGGTTGAGTACCTTGTGAATTGCAATTGGCTCGGATGCCAATGATGAGATGTTCTTGGCTTAAGTGCCAATGGATGGATTGCTGTCAGCTTAAACACTGATGGTTAGAGAGCTGTCAGCTTTAAATACTGATAATTAAGAAGCTGTCAGCTCAAACGTCGATGATTAAAGAGCTGTTGGCTCAGAGGCCGATAATTGTAAAGCTGTTGGCTTAAAGTCAATAAATGAAGTGTTTATTAGTTTAATGCCAATGACTAGAAAGTTGTCGGTTTAGGCACCGATAATTGGAAAGCTGTTGGCTCGACGCCAATAATTTTGTTTGTTTGTTTATTCTTTTTTTTTGAACATCTTTGAACAGCTATCGGCTTGGACACCGATGGTTGAGGAGCTGTCTGCCCGAAGCCGATAATTAAGAAGCTGTCGGCATGAAAGTCAATGATTAAAGAGTTGTCGGCACACAAGCCGATAATTAAAGAGCTGTCGGCATGAAAGCCAATAATAAATATTCATTGAAAAGCTACCGACTAGGATGTCGGTGGTTGAACAATTTGATTGATGATTTTTTCCCTTAATGTCACTAGATAACTGCTGGCTAGGGTGCCAGTGGTTGGGTAATTTGAGTATCTTTGGGTCTTTTCAGATTTACCTGCTAGCGTAGATGCCAATGCTTGAGAAGCTGTCGGTTTAGGCACCGATGGTTGAGATGTTGTCGGCCCAACTTTCGGTTTGCTTCATCAGCTGCCCCCAGAGTCAGGTGCCGTTTGCATGTTGTTTTTTTTTTGGCTTCTGCCATGATTCAAGGGGTTTGAGACGTCCCTCGGGGTGTATTATTCTTCCGTTGGTGGGGTGAGGCTACGTTCACCGACCTCCCAAGGTTGGGCATTTGATGGGGCCGCGGCGGATTCACCCTGTGCTCGCCCATTTGTAGTTCACCTTTTTGGATTAGGCCTTCAAGAATATCTTTGGATACATAACAATCCTCAATAGGATGCCCCCTCTGTTGGTGATAAGGACAAAATTGAGGGTCATCGTTCCATTTGACATCTTTTTTTTTTATGAAACCCTGCCTAGAGGTGAAATGGAAAGTGCTCCTCGATAAAGGAAACACTTTGCCATTAGACCACTAGGAGGTTAATTTTATTGAGAAAAACATAAAATGAATATTACATGATACGGATGCTAGGCATACCTAGCTTATCCAACCGAGCTGCACCGTTGATATTCGTGGGCAGCTCATGGGAGGAAAAGAAAGAATTACATTTATTGGTGCATGTTAGAGAGGCTAACAAATCAACAACAACATTTGCTTCTGTAAAGATATGAATGACTGAGTCCCTTTGAGAGAGAAGTTCCCTGATTTCTCTGACATATGTAAGGATAGTCCATGGGCAGTGAGCTTGCTTGTTGATGTTTTGCACAAAGATTTTGGAGTCACATTCAATCAAGGTCGGATGAGAGGTAACCATTCTAAGGTATTTGAATTCATCTAAGAGAGCTCTAGCTTCAGCAATAATATTGTTGGAAGCCCCATAGAAGTGGGAGAATGCAATGACAATTTCACCTTTAGAATCTCTGATAAGACCACCCCCACTTGAAGTACCTAAATTTTTGCTGGCACCATCGGTATTCAGTTTAAGCAGAGGCCATGACGGACAAACCCATTTGACAACTTTCAGTTTGGGATTTTTAGTAATGCCTCCTTTTATTCCAAAACGGGAAAGAGTGAGCTTCCTGCTGGGATTTTCATCCCTTAAATCTGACAGTTCACAAATTATTTTGGCTTGGGTGACAATGCTGTGAAGAAGACTAATCTTAGAAATATGCTTGTCTTCATATTTGGCCAAATTCCTCGCGGACCAAAGTTCCCACATGGTGTAACCAATGACAACCAAGGAGAATAGACCATACTTAGATAACTCATCTTTCCATTTGACATCATTCGGCCTTTTGGGCTCCGGGAGGACAACCCTGCCACATGCACGAGCCCATTCGAACAACATTCGAGTCTTCTCCTTAGGGAAGGAATAAGCTTTCTTCATCTTGTCCCTCAGCGAGGGTGCTTGTTCGACAAGCTGAATGGGCGGAACTCCGACTGCCTCTTTTGTTCGCTTTCGTTGTAGCTCAAAATCCCTGGAATCTGGGGCGCATATTCCCTTTTACGCTCGGTGCTCACTGGCTGGTTTGTTCTCTCGACTTAGTGCAGTAATAGCCGGGGAATATGTTGCCAAGAAGGCCTCAGCATCAGCCGCCAGCTCGCTTAGCTGTTCGAAGGTTCTGACTTCGATGCCCATCACCCTTTGTAGGATTTCATCCTTCAGATTTCTTTCACATTTCTGAATGATGTCCTCGTAGCTCGGGGGGCTCCTGCATCTCTCATGGGAATCTCTTGCTTTTCTCACATAGTCCGGGGCGGACCCATCGTATCTTGGCTTGGTCTCATATAATTTTGCCCTGGTGGTTTCTTCTTTGGCTGGTTCTGCTCCAGCTGTCTGCTCCATACATGGCTCATTCGTTGCCGACAGAGCTGTTAAATTCGGGTGCGGGTCGACTGAGCCGAGACCCATTCCACTCATCTTTTTCTTCATTGTTTCAATTTCCTGGAGCAGCTCCATCATTAGGGCGAGCGCAGGTTGGCAGGAGCCAGAGTTGGAGGTAGAAGCCTCGGGTTGATTCGGCCTTGTCGGTGTAAAGCATATTTCTTTATTTTCTTCTTCTTTCGCCGTCCGGCTTGCGTCGGATGATGCCGACGATGTATTGCAGGAGAGAACGAGGCCCCTCCTCTTATTTCTTGACTTCTTTTTATTCTTCCCATCCGTAGCCGGCATGTGCCCCCACGATGGGTTATCTTGTGATTGCCAGTGTATAGACACCGTGTTGACAGCTTTCTTAAAATTGGGAAGCTCGTGAGGGCGTGGAGGATCCACTCTGGATTCGCCCATCTGGAGTTCTCCCCTCCCGATCATGCCTTTAGCCATGTCTTTAAATACATAGCAGTCTTCAATGGAGTGCCCAAGCATTCGGTGATATGAGCAAAAGCGGGGGTCATCTTTTCTTCTAAGATCGCCTGGCCTCTTCGGCTCTGGAAGGGTGACCTTATTGTATCTGGTGGCCCATTCAAACAAGAGTCGGGTCTTGTCCTTCGGGAAGGAGTAGGAGTTCATCATTTTGGCCCGCAAGGGAGGCCCTTCTTGTTGTTCGACACGTCTGGTCGAAGGAGGGTTGAATACCTTTATCTTTATTTCTTTGCCGCTCGAACATCCCGAGGTCGACTGTATGAACTTCTTCGGGCGCGGGCCGTTTATTTGCTGATTTGACCTCTTGTCTTGAGGCCATAGTGGCAGAGGAGAGGAAGGCCTCAATTTCTGCCACCACATTGTGTAATCAGTCAAATGATCTAATTTCGATCCCGATCATCTTTTCGAGGATCCTTCTCTTCAAATTTTGTTTGCAGATTTGCACTACCTCTTCTTGATGTAGTGGTCGCCTGCACCTCATGCTGAGATTGTGCCATGTCTTAATATATTCGAGAAAAGTTTCATCATCTTTTTGCTTGGAAATATATAATTCGGTCATGGTTATTTCTCTTTCGGCAACGTGAAACCGCTCCCGGAACTTCTTTTGCATATCCAGCCAATCGTTGATAGACCCAGCTGGTAAGTTAGAATATCACTCAAAAGAGAATCCTGTGAGGGAGGACCTGAAAAACTTGAGTAGGTAGGATTCATCAGCTGCCAGGTCACCCATTGTGCTGACGTAGTAAGCTATGTGTTCTTTCGGTGAGCCTTGTCCGCAGAACTTTTCGAACTTCGGCGGTTTATTGATGCCGGGAGGTAGCCTCTTGGTCGCATGATGGACAAGGTAGGGTACCTTGTACACATCGAAAGTAGCATAATCAACATTGCCTCTATCGGTCAGCTTCTTTTCGATCATCTGTTCTATGGTTATTTTATTCGCCACAACCTAGTCGGTCGGGCCTGGGCAGAAGTGGGCCTGATGCATTTACAGGTGCCGTTGGTGTTGCTTGAGGTGCTACTGCAATCCCCTGGTGTGGAATAACCAGGAGTTGTGCTGAGGTCGTAGGTTGCTGCGGGGGAGGAATGCCCCCTGTGTAATCAGGTGCCGGCTGAGACGTGGCCACCTGTAGTGAAGCTTCAAGGGTTTGGCCCTCATTTCCAAGGATCTCAAGAGGGACTTCCACCTGTCTGGAGGTAGATGCTTACGCGTTCTTTTCATTTAGCTGCTTTTTCAATAATTCAACCTCTACTGATATTCTTGCAACAACATTAGCATTGCGGGGTCATGCATGGTGGGGTTGAAGTGACACCTCCTTCCTCAGCTAGATTCTCTTCAGACGACGTGGATGGTCTCCCGTCATTGCCTTTAGTCGCGACTGCATTGACGGTGATGACCGTCACAATCTTGTCCTGGCTGGTTTCTTCTGCAAGGGTCCGCAACGCCTCGCCAGTTTGCACTGGAGTTCGGGGCCAAGATTGCTCAGACACCCTGATATGTTTGAATGTGGTTGGCTTCGGGGCCAGCCCCCCTTTTGATTTGGCTTCGAAGTGAGCCAGCTTTTCTTGGGTCAGCACTTGGAAGGTATTGCGTACCGACACCGTTGGGATTACCCTATCGGGCATGATTCTGGCTTACCGGCCATTTAGGAAGACCTGGACGCCTCCGATGAGCACGGATTTACCTGAGGTAGATAGCCGGCTTTACGATGTGCCGGGGTCCTTCTTTGACACCCTCCTGGTGGCTGGTGCGCACTTCTCGTTGGCGAAGGCGCGAGAATCAACATGGCGAGCATGGCAGCCCATAGCAGCAGCTTCAGTCCGGGTCGCCTCGGCGACGTCGACCAACTCCATCTCTTGGCTATGTAGGAGCACCACGAATGCGACCCCCAAGAAGTTGGGGAAGCCGACAACTGGCGGGAAGGTGCCGAACTGGATCGGCACCACCAAATAGCCATGGGTGGCATGGCCGGCGACAACAAGGGGTCCGAATGACACCGCCATCCTAGTTGTCGTGAAGTAGCCAGTGGGATAAAAATCACACAGTTAGAATTTTAAGAAGAGGCCATTGGGCCCCAAATCCTGGCAAGGAGATGAAGGGAAGTTTCATCCCACCGGGTGTGCCAGACTTGTGGATGCACTTTTTATTTAGGTCATTTATTTATTTGGTAATTGGGTTTATTAAGTGCGTGGGCGTGCCAGTCACCTAAGTGACGATTTATTCGGGCTTCAACGAAGCCCATGGTGCGCTCGATCTGACTAATCAGACGATTGTGTGGTTCGTGTCGGGACTGAGAACCCGCTGTACCATAAATGCTACGACGTTAATTACATCCCCTCGGAGAGGGGAAAACCCTTGATTGATTGCCAGGAAAAGGGTCCCGATGGCCAAAAGTTCATAGTAATGAGAGCGAGAGCAAAAACTCGGATTGCCTTTGAACAGACCCTACGTTGGGGCATAAACGTTCATGGATGCATGCATGTTGGTCACTCACGGACCATTCCATGTACGGACGGAAGTCCGCATTAATAGCATCGAAGATGACGATAAAATCGTGTAAATGTCTGCCAAAGACACGGCAAGCTTAATGCGGGTGCGGGATTGAATCCCGGTAGAAGCGGGTCAGATTAATGATCTATTGGCCCGAGATGGTTACGGACTATGGCCATATTGGGGTTCCCGAGGTCCACGTCCGATGCCATGGGGCGTCATTGATTTTCTCTTCACACACAGTCCGGGGAAACGAAAGTCCCAAGGTATGCGTGCATGTCGGTCACTTGCGGACCATTTCTTGTTCGGACGGAAGTCCGCGTTTGTAGCGTAAGAGACGGTGGCAAACCGTACAAATGCCTGATGTGGGTACGGCAAGTTTAATACAGATGTGGGATTAGATCATGGTATATATGTCGGCCACTAATAGACCATTCATTGTTCGGACAAGAGTCCGCATTTGAAGCATCGAAGGCAATGACAAAGACATACGGATGTCTGCCGTAGGTACGGCAAGTTTAATGTGGATGCAGGATTAGATCCTGATATATGTGTCAAGCTGGACGAACTATCGGCCCGAGATGTTTTCAGACTATGGCCATAACGGGGTTCCCGAGTTCCACGTCTGATGCCATGGGACGTCATTGCTTTTCTCTTTACGCACAGTCCGGGGAAGCGGATAGTTAAGTGTGAAGCCCGAACTCGTCAACATGCGCCCTCACACGCGGATCGACCTGCGGGGGTTTCCTGGGGCAGAGCCCCTGAAAGAAAATTCTGATTATGACAGTGGCGATATTGATTATTGGCTTCATACTCCTTTCATTTGTTTTTATTGGTTTGGGTGTCTTCTTTTGTTTTATTCATTAATTTAAGGTCTTTTCTTATGTTTAGCTAATTGTGTTGCTCTCTCTTTTTATGAGGCACGCCGGCTTCAGGAAGCAAATGGGGATGGGGCGCGCCAGATTAGTATCAAGAGGAGGGCGCGCCGATTTAGGAGGGCATGGGGGGCGCGCCGATTTAGAAGGGCATGGGGGTGCGCCAGAATAGGTGGAGCAATGGGGCACGCCGGAATAGGCTCAATGATGAATGGCGCACCGGATTAGGGCACTATTCATTCCAATACTTTGAAAGTGGTTTTGAGTGTAGAGTTAAACCGGTGCGGGGGGGGGGTGTGCCAGATAAGCCCACGCCAGATTAAGATCTGTGGGTTTTATTTCATTCTTGTTTGTTCTATTTCTTCTTTCTTTCACCCGTGGGTTGATTTGTTGATTAGTTTGTTCGTCCAATTTATGGATTAGCTTTGTGGAGAGGATATTTACGTATTTGATCATTTGTTAAGGTGAATTGGCATGATAATCCGAATATTTTCTTAGACGTGTTTGTTGTGCAGGGTAGTTCATTTTGTGTTTGATTTCAGGAGGGGGCTTTCTGAGTGGGGTTGATTTAGTCTGAAGAAGCTTCATTTATTCGTTCTTATGTGTTCTTATTCTTTGTTCCTCTTGTTCTTGGCCCTGGCAAAAATCGGGCAGCACTTCACCCGGACTGAAGCTTGCCAGAGGAAAATGGACGAACACCAAACGGATTGCTCCGGGGTGAACCTCAAAATGCAGACCTCACGGCGGTCCGATAACCCAGATGTGAGTGGGGGGAAAAGCTCGAGGACTAGCCTTTGAGAGCTCCCACAGCTCACGAGTGATAATATCTCAAGGCGGGACAAATGTATGCCACATGAGGGCTATAAATGCTCATCCATCTGTGGGTTCCTTTGAAGGTCATGCCACGGAGAGGCAGACTTCTAAAGGCCCTTGGATGAGAAGAAAATTCAAAAAAAGAGGGAGAGATCAAAGCGATAGAACACCACTCATGCCCACAAAAGAAAATCATTCTTTTTATTCATCCCCAAGGAAAAGGGGGAAAAGAGATACAGGAGGGGAGATTTACCCCAAAGCAAGGAAAACACATCAGAGAAAGAGGAAAGAAATACATCGGTGGGGGAGGGGGAACGGGGCACAAGCTCTGTCCCCCTCCGAGCTCACCTCTCTTCTCTCAGGCTCAATCTCTCTTTTTCTTCACCTAGTAGGCACAGGGACGGGGCTTCTTCTCTCTTTTTCTTCTTCTCTTTGCTAGCTGATTCTCTCCCGAGAGCTCTCTTCTCCTAATGGCCAGCTGGGGGGGGGGTCCTTAGAGCTTTTGTGGAGCAGGCAGAGTATATATGGAACGGACAGTGGGGGAGAAAATTCCCGCCACCTCTGCCTTGTTCGCAGCAACGTTGTTGTTGTGTTGGATGCTGCTGATTCGCGCCATACACTGGCGCTCGTCCGAGGACGGGACGTTCGTAGGTCTACCGGAAGATCTGCTGCCGCTTCTCCACCGTGGATGCATGCCTTCGCCGTTGATGTCATGCACTGTCGAATGGAGATGGAGGCAGAGCTTCAAGCATTAAATGTCATGCCCTTTTGCGTCTGCGCTCGAAGCTGATGGGAGAACAGAGTACCAAAGCTCGGACAGGATAGCTTTTGAGTTAAACCGGCGCGGTGTTGTGCGCACCGGATTAACAACACTAAAAAGTGGCGCGCCGATTTGCAGCCAAGATGGGGCGCGCCGGTTTAATGGCCACAAGAGGGGCGCGTCGGTTTACGGCCCAAGCAAGGGCGCGCCGGTTTAAGTGCAGGCCGCGTCGGTTTAGACTTCATCTCAAAGTCGCAGCTATTCAGACGGACGCTTGTCCTCTCGTGTTGCTTTAGTTGTAATGCACCGCCTCCGGGGTGTTTAGTTCAGGGCCTCTGAATCCCGATTCGAAACTTTGAGTGATTTCTGGCGCATGCCAAACATGTGTTTGAATTCCTTAGTTTCTTTTGATTCGGCCTTCGACACCGCCGATTGAGGAACCGAGGCTGTCTCTTCTGCCCGAGGGGCTTCTTTGTTGGGTGGCGGAGCACCGGGTATATATATTCATCCTGCTTGGAGGAGGTATGGGGTTTGTTCGGCCTTTCCATCTTTGACTTGCTCTCGGGGTGTCGAGACGTCAGTGCCGCAGGAACGTTCCTTTTCTTCTCTTCTTTTTTTTGACATCCACACCTGGTCACCAACACCACGACCAATGCACACAGGTCTTCAAACGACACAGATTTTCATCACAGTTGGGTCCTTCCGCCATAATCTGACATGACCATAACCTATAGACGCTGCTATGGTCGATCACACTGTTAGTCTCACTAGCCGCTCACAGCTACCAACAGGGACCCATAATCTGCCAGAAATCACTTCTCTAAAGCACGATCTCATCCGAGGACACGACTGGCCACACAAGCCGGGCACCAAGCCACCGACTCTGACCAACACGTCCTCGGCCTCTGTCAGGCGACATCCTCAACAATCCCATCTGGGTCTAACACCGACGCCTGACACGGCTCCCATCACATGAACAGGGTATTCATGCGGCACACTTGAGAACATTTTCCCCCAATAGTCCATCTTGCCAGTGCCAAGAACCATAATACCTCGAGCAACGGCACGGCAAAAACATGTCTCACACAGAGGAACCAATCCTCCAATCCTCAACGCACCCTTAGGAATCCGCCCGTAGCACCCAACGCTACGATCCTGAACCTGTGGGTTATGGGCCCACCAGGGTTCCACTGTACACTCAGATCCACGTGCGCAGCGAAACACGGCAACTCGGGACTAACCACCCCGACAATCCACAACTCGGCTGGCCAAATTCAGAAAATGGGGTGAGGAAAGCTCCCTTACCTCGGACCCCAAGCATAGATTCACTCTCAAATCTGGCAATCCTCTGCAACTCTGTAGGCTCCGAACTACCACGCATCGGAAAGTTTTAGCACCAGCTAAGAATTCTCTCAAACACCGCCCAACCAGCACTCGTCCTTACAGAGAAGTGCCAACACACCCTCACACAGCAAGGGAATTGGGCACGACCTCTCACAGGCAACCACCTTGCCAAAACACAGGACACGTCTTGCACAGATTTCATGGCACACAGAGGCCAACCAAATTCGGAAACATGATGCAAGATGACGAACCTTAGCCAAACATAATCTCTCCAACCAAGGGAGAAACCAATACACTTCCGACCAACAGAAAATCTCCACGCTCGACCTGACCTCCAACCTCGCGCATGCTGGGAATAGCACGTTCCAACACCGAGAAAACTATCACTTTCATCAAGTCAGCGCCTCCGACACACTCGGTGAGTGTCACGTCGGACCACAATCACAGCATCTCTCGATGCACCACCACCGCAATTCCTTGAATTACAACACGCCACGCCAAGAGCCGCAACACGAGCCATAATCGACAATCGTTAACGCTCATCCTCGAGTCCTGAACTCGCCATGGAACCTTCCCAACTCAAGCCAAATCCAGGCGAACACAACCCATTTGCACGCAAGAACGCAGGAGCAAGAACTCACTGGGACAACTCCACCCAATCCTACCTCAAAATCTGCAAAATAATCTTAACCGACCACGTCACCTCTGACCCCATAGAGTACGACGAGAACACCAGGCTCGAAAATCAGCAACTCACCGAGAAGATCCTCTGCTCACTCGAGCACATCTCTCGATCAGAACACCCGCTCTGCCACCTTAAACCACAACCTTAATACGTCAGGGGCTGGATAAGCCTCAAGCTAGAGTGGCCAGACTCAACAACAGCTCCCTCAAAGCACGCTCACGGCCACTTAACCACAACCAATCCTCGCTAGCCGCCTGACCTCACTGCAAATTCCTCGAACGTAGCAATGCACCTACCGACAACCCCTGCTCAACGCAGCACGACCGGGGTCACAACCCGTCGTGAAGAAATCTCTCTATTACCACCCTTGGGCCCCACGCCGGCACGAAAGCCGCGAATAGCAACCACCTTCACAACACCGCGTAGTGCACTCAAGCTCTCAAGCGAGAAACAAAGCAAAAAATGTGCACGAAACCCTATGCCAGTTGCCGACTGTACTGGACCTTATGGACTCTGATCATAGCAATATCTCGAATTCCCATTCACGTCCACAACCTCCGCTCTGATACCAACTATAACGACCCAAGATCTGGATATCGGGGAAAACCCGATACCATTCGAATCTTGGCCCGCCGCCCACGAGCCGGGAGGGCTCGGAAGTGCTAAAAGGAGTGTGGAGGTACAAAGAAATAGGAAATAAAGTAGAACAATTCAACAATTAATAGGAATAATTAAACAAACTACAACAGTAGAGTCTAGTGCAACAAAAAGTATAGTTTAAGGCAGGAAACATACCCAACACTGAGTGAACATTCGGCCCAGCAAGCTAGCAACTAAGAACCTCCGAACAGCACCCTCGAACCTCAAGGAAGAACACTGCAGTTGAGAAGCAGGGGTGAGCCTTCTATCACTAGCTCAGTAGGGATCCTGCGGAACCCAAACTGAGAACAATGGCGCTAACGGAAAGGAAAAATAGCTACAACTATAGCAGGAACAACGAACCGGTGGCCGGTCAAAACTCGGCACTACAACTACTCCTACTGTACCGGAAAAGCACGGCCCGATCTGACAGTCGGGGAACTACAGAACTAACGGGAGAACCTCTGGCTATGCCGCTAGAAGTGACCACCACGACCTCACAATCGTGGACCTAACGCCATCTAGGAAAAACCCTCGGTGACGCTCACTGGAAAGACCCCTGGACCTCACCACGTCTCGTAGACGGGAAACGAAACCCAAAAAATAGGAGAGTCACGTCTCACGTGATAGAAATACATGCCCACCAGAAGCAAGGACGGATGCGCCCCTTGGCGTCCTAGACCGTGCCTCGGGTGTCCCCCTCATCGTACCCTGGCGGAATGGGGACACCGTACTAGTAACCAAAGAACAAGAACTAGCTGGGGTCGCGCTCGTCAGCGCGGGTCCAACTGCCCCCAACTACATGTGCACACATAGACCATGCGTCTTAGGTCTGGCCCTCAGACTGGTTTTCTCCTCAGTAGGACTCTGGTGTCAAGACGTGGGGCCCGACTGTAACCAGCCTAAAAATCATCTCTCGGGGTAGCCTCGCCACCACTCCCTGGTGGGACCACTCGCGTGTCGGAAGGCTACGACCAGTGAAGACTCACTGATGTGACCACTCTAAGAGGACAAACTCTGAGAAACACACATGCACCCTGTGCAAAAGTTGAGAAGAACCAAGTGGCGTCGAGCCACTAGACTCTGGACAGTCCTCTAGACTCACTAAATCCAACGGTCCTTGAGTCACAAGACTTGGGGTCAAGACCGTCATACATAATGGCACAATACCGTTAATCTAACCTAATCCCTAGGTCTAAAAGCACGATAGTACGAATACCGAGACAACTCATGAGACACCGAGACCATTCTCTCAGAAGGGAACTCAAGAGACCTCCAGCCCTAGGCTGGGTGAATGGACTCACAATCCAAGGCCACACACATGGCCCACGTGGAAAGCATAGAAGCATGATTCCCAAGGCAACTTACAAGCCGTCACACTGATTCCCCATCCCAGGGAAAAGTGGGAAACCTCCAGCCCCAGGTTTGGTAACTGGACTCATAGTCCAAGGGCTTACGCATGGCCCGCTTAGAAACTGCTTTCCGGAAGAACTCATAATGTGCGGGGAAGCCCCCACCGCACTCATGCCGATACACGGTGACCCGATCAAGCGTAACACAAAGCCCGGAACACACACATGGGGTCACCAGACCCCTGCACACATGGGCATGCTAATCAAGGTAACACGGGACCTCCCGACACCCCAGAAACACAGACACAGAACCCACGGGGTATCCGGGACATCCACGAGACCGAAGGTCAACCACTGGCTCACAACCAAGTCGATTGGGGTCAACACAACGCAATAAAACATGTCTAACATGAAAAATGAAGTGGCAGTCCTCCCTAGACCGTCACAGTGCCTAGAGGTCTACCCCTGGAATGCAAGGCACAGCCTAGCGGCGCACCCTTGGACCGCAAGGGCTGGCCTGGCGGTCTATCGCGAGACCGCAAGGAACCCAAAACAAAAAATCTCAAGCGGTCACCACAAGACTGCCTGGAAGGGTGGCGGTCGTCCCCCTGACCGCTTGGCGTAGTCTAGCGATCAGTCACGAGACCGCTACCCACCGACCTCAAACGACCAAAACATGGTCAAACGGTCACCCCTGGACCATAAATCAGAGCCAAGAGGTCTTCACCAGACCGCAAGGAACCCTGGCGATCTATCGCGAGACCGCAAGGCTCGAATCGACATAAGGGGACCCAAGCGATCTCTTCATGACCGCTTAGCACCCTAGTGGTCATTGGAACGACCGCTAGGTTGACCCGAGCGTGAAAATGGCAAAAATCACAGGAAAACGCTGTTAGCGCAGCAAGAGTGATATAGAAGGGGGGGATGAATAGATCACTCCCAATTTGTAGAAACTTAAGCGAAAAATAAATTCTACTGCTAACGCACCTCCTTAACCCGTACACAGAGAAATGTAAATGAGAATAAAGAACTGATCACATGGAAGCAAAGAGACAAGCAGATGAAGAGCGCAGATAATAATAGCAAACCACAGAGGAGGCACTCGGTTTTTAGGTGGTTCGATTGCAGTCCGCAATCTACATCCACCCCTCACTCCAACTAGAGTGAGGATTCCACTAGACGATGCTAGATCAATGCAGACTCAGTCTGCGAACAACATGCTGCCACACAGCTTGAACACCAAGGGAAACAAATCCCTCAACCAAGTTCTGCTACCCACATAACTTGAAACCTATTCTAGCTCCCAGCTAGAACACAACCGGAGAATCCTCTCCCTTCCTCCACACACCGGAGGGAAACTGTTAATGACAATCAGTAACTAACACCACCAGAGATCATCGATCTCTCTTCCTCTGCAACACAGAGGGAAACTGGAGTGATACTCCCTTCCTCCACACACCGGAGGGAAAACAATTCAAATCAGAAGGATGAACAAAATGAAACGAAAGCAAAGTAGAAACAAAAACTAATGAAGAAGAAATCGGTTCTGAAAACCCAATACAAATGTAGCTTCAAATGAAGCAATTCATCAACCTACACACACTGCTTTCTCTCTCGAACAAACTCCTCTAGGATCTGGAACTCTCTGCTCTTTTTCTTTTCTGGATCGTGCAAACTCTCACCAATGGCTTCTACTTTCTCTATTCACCATCTAGCTTCTACTGAAGGATGAAGCTCTATATTTATAGCAGATATTGGCGTGTGGCTGCCAGGTTCCCGCTCATGCACGTTTTGTCCAGATCATGTGAATTTCGACCACATGGCTGCATCCTGACCAGGTTGCCATCCACGTGTCATGCGCCTGTTGTCTTGGATCACGTGCCAGGTGCCAACCTCGGTTCACGTGCCCAATCATCAGCCTGAATCACCTGCAGACAGACAGATGGAATGTATAGACTTAGTTAGTTTAGGCTATTAACATGAATGTATATACTTCAGAACCTTCAACTGATTAAGTGTGTACAACGTGAGAGAGTGTACAGACATAATGAAAGAAGCACATGTGTGAAGGCAGTGTATAGACATATGAGCAATGCGCATGAATGGTAGTGTATAGACTATGAACAAGCGCATGTGAAGACATTGTATAGACTTAAGAAGAACAAAGCAAACAAGCCTTACTAATGTGTACACTTAACAAAGCTTCTGCCACTATATAGACTTCACGAAGCCTAACCAGTGTACAGACTTGGAACCTGTGTGAGACTCTTAATAAGACTGTGAGCAGTGTGTAGACTTGAACCCCATCGGTGATGTATAGACTTCGACAGCTTTAGCCAGTGTATAGACTCTGCCAGGGTGAGACGATGCATTAGACACTCGGCTGTACAGACTTGGAGATTTCTGAATGAAATGATCGGCTGTTGAAATGATGTACAGACTCTGGATGTGAAGGTAGTCTGTATAGACTTGAATCGCTTGAAGCGATGTACAGACTAGATGAAGCTCAAGCACTGTACAGACTTGTGAAGACTTCAGCGTTGTACAGACTTGGTGAAGCTCAAGTGAATGTATAGACTTGATAAACCACTGTGGATGTGTGGACTTGAGCGAATGAAGCCGATGTACAGACTTGGTAAATCGAAGCCTCTGTACAGACTTTCCTAAGACGCAGTTCAATGTATAGACTTGAATGAATGAGGCCGATGTACAGACTTACCTAAGACACAGCATGAGACGCTGGCTGAGACGGACGTTGTACAGACTTTGAAGAGCAGTTCAATGTATAGACTTGAACGAATGAGGCCGATGTACAGACTTGCCTAAGACGCAGCATGAGACGCTGGCTGAGACGGACGCTGTACAGACTTTGAAGACATTGAACGTTTGAGTAGCATGAAATGTACACACTTAGTGGTGTACAGACTTGGCCAGGAAAGCGTAGGGAAAAGTTGAATGTATGGACTTTGGCCAATGCGTAGGAAAAGATATCGAATGTACAGAGTTGGTGAATCACAGACCAGTGTATAGACTTAGAGAAATGAAGTCTAGTGTATAGACTTGGAGAACTGTTCAATGTGTTGAGTTGGCGTTGTATAGACTTGGCTTTGAACACTTGGGCTGAAGGCAATGTGCAGACTAAGCGATGTATAGACTCTGCCCAAGGAACCGAAAGTATAGACTTTGCCACAGTCTGATGTACATGCTTTGCAGAAGTGAACGACCCAATGTATAGACTTCAAAAGAAGCAGTCCGATGTACAGACTTTAAGATTTCTAGACAATGAACGCTGTACAGACTTGGACTCAAGGAGTGTATATACTTAGCATGAAGACTGCCAGACGATGTATAGACTTGGCTGAAGCTATCACTGAACCAATGTTCAGACATTGTGCAATGTATGTACTTTAGTGTGTGCGAGCCTGTTGACAAGCATTGTGTAGACTTTGATTGTGAAAAGCCGGCGATGTTCATACTATGCAAACATGACACTGGGCGATGTATAGACTTACACTATCGGGTGTTTAGACATCAAGAGAATTCAGCAGTCAGTGTATAGACGTGAAGCTTGGAATTCCAATGTATAGAGTTGAAGCTTGGAAGGATGTATAGGGTTGAGGTGAACTGACTTTGAGTATTGAGACCAGTGTATGGACTTCAGTTAGAAAGTGCCCGATGTACAGACTAGAAGAGGATATGCCAATGTACAGACTAAATGGATCAAGTTGGTGTATAGACTTTGTGCCCAAACTAACAATGCTCTGATGCGTCGACCCACCCTTGCTGATGAGTCGACCCACTGCTGTTCATATTAACCAAACAATGTAGATAGAATTAAGATAGCATGCTTACCTGACAACCAAATGAACTGTACTCACTCACATTATGAAACAGCATTAATCTAGAGATAGAAGATTGATTTATAGTGTGAGACATCATCAAAACCACAGGGATGCAACAAACGCATTGCACGCCCCATTCACACCCATGTGAAGGGGGAAACAAGGGGAAACTAGTCCCCAACCTCTCTAGCACCGAGCGGACCCAATTAGACCCAAAAAAGTGGTCAAAACTCTAGATCGGGCTCACTCCCCAAAAACATGGATTTTCCCCAAAATGCTTAAATAAGCCTGCTCGGCTCACCACGGCCTACCAAAATCTCGGGAAGAGAAATACACGAGTTGGGGATCCATCTCCCTACCTCCATCGAAGATTTGACATGCCGTGGATGCCGATCCACGAAGAAAACATCACGAAACCTCGCCGGTATCCCACGCTCACGAACCGGCTTCACCTCGCCATCACGCCTCGATCCTCGCCCCGTCTACGCCGCTCCTCGCCCCACGAGCTCCGCCACCTCACCCTCGTCCATCTCCATCGGCCGCCCGGAGAGAAGAGAGGGGGAGAGGAGAGAACGTGAGAGAGAAGAGAGAGGGAAAGAGTGAGAGAATGAGAGATGGGGGGAGAGAGAAAAGGGGGTTAAAATATATAGAAAAACCCCAAAATTCTAGAAATTCAAAAAATTAAGAAAAATTACATCCACAATTCTCTGGAAGAGCACAACGCGCTGGTGCTATCCCGGAGTCAGGGAACGCGACGGTTCACCTTGCACAGAGTTCCGAAGGCACATCTGGGGAAAACACGCGTGAGGCACAAAACACACACCGGGACCCACGAAAGCGATCTAAAACCCACGGATCTTGATCCGATAAATATCAAAAAAATTCGGGGCACTACAGCCTTGGCCTTGTTAGGGTCTATTTCGATTCCCCTTTTGTTGACTATAAACCCTAGAAGTTTACCTGAAGAAACCCCAAACACACAATTTTTGGGGTTCATCTTGAGCTGATGCTCCCTAGACCTTTACGGAACTGCGTGGAGGACCTTGGCATGGACACTCTTGATTTTGGACTTAACCAGAATGTCATCCACGTATACTTCCATGTGAATGTGCATCATGTTGTAGAAGATGGCCATCATAGCACTTTGATATGTGGCTCCCACATTTTTCAGTCTGAAGGGCATGACAACATACCAATAGGTCCCCCACGAAGTAGTGAAGGATCTCTTCTCATGGTCTTCCTCCGCTAGGCGGATTTGATTGTACCCCGAAAAGCCATCCATAAAGGATAACATCTCATAGCCGAGAGTATTGTCTACAAGGACATCTCTGTGTGGAAGAGGAAAATCATCCTTAGGACATGCACGGTTATGATCACGGAAGTCTATGTAGATTCAGACCCTACCGTTCTTCTTCATGATGGGGACAATGTTGGCTACCCACTGCAGATATAAAACTACCCTCATGAACTTGGCCTTATGGAGCTTGTCAACTTCCTCCTTGACCTTGAGGGCAAGCTTCGGGTGAAGCTGCCTCATCTTTTGTTTGATAGCTCTCGCCTCGGGCTTTAAAACAAGGAGATGTTCCACCAATGAGGGATCTAAGTCAGGCATGTCCTCATAGGACCAAGCAAAGGCATTGGGAAATTCCTTAAGCATTGCCACAATGGATGCTTCTTTGTTGCTCTTCAAATTGGCACTTATCATAATGATCTTCAGGTTATCCTTGGTGCCCAGGTTGACTTCCTTGGTTGATTCATCAATAGTCAAGCTAGGCTCGTCAAACCTTCTAGTCCCATCGACAAAAAGAGTTATATGATCAGTGCAATCCCCTAATTGATCTTCTTCCATTTCTTCTTCGCTATCATTCTCCAAAATGTAGACCCCTAAGTCATTGTCTAGTGGAGATCCTTCTACTTCATCTGCCCCTAGGGGAATGGGAGCCGATGTGAAGTCAGAGACCTAACATAGGGCACACTTCTTCGCCGGCAGGCTAATGTAGCGCGCAGGAACATGTCGGACCATATTTTTCTTGGAATAACGAGAGGAGGACACTCTAGACTGACTTGAACCTAGACTCGACTCTACACTACTATGTACAAGGGGAATGTGTAAAAGGGGGTTCAAGGTGGAAAGTGTCGGCCCTTGGCCGAGGGATCCAGACTCCACAGAGGAGGTTTCTTCAATAGTGAGCTCACACGCCCACCTTCGAAAATTGACATTTTTTTTGTGGCCATGGCTAAATGTGCACACAATATGCATTGACTGCTCCATGACCGGATAGGTGAGGAGTGGAGGAAAAGAAGGGTGAAACAGAAATGGAATGAAGCAGACAGGGGCTGGCCTGTCTAATGCTAAGAACACGCCTATAGGTGAGGCGTTGTCGGGAGGTTTATCCAAGTGGAAGAAAGAGAGGAGCACGAAGTCCTCTTCGAGCAGTTGACTTCGAGTAGTTTCTTTTTGGTTAATCTCATGGCTTTCGCTCGGCTCAATCCGAATCCCTAGCTGTATTGGGCCTTTGACAAAGTGATCTTGAAGCTGACCCCTAGCTTATGTGGTTTTAAATGCTTGTTCAGATGAATACCCTAATCCAGTGTGACCTTTGGAGACCTTGAACCTTGCGTTCCGAGTCGGTCCTTGTTCGTGCCGACCTAAACGTTTACCCATCACGAAACCCATTCTTGCCATTATCTCCCATCCTTTTACTAACGAGATATTGGAGTGACTGATTGGTTGGGGAAGGATGGAGTGACTTGTTTGACAAAGGGTTGCTGGCCCCACAGTGCCCAAGATGGAGAGGACGGGTTTCTTTCCCTTGTCTGGATTGTTATGAAAGGAATTTGTTCAGACGTGGCAGCATTGAGGGTTTCCACCAACATGATGCTCTTAATTTTGATCACCCTCCTATTGTAGGGGAATTTTAAACATTGATGGGCAGTTGATAGGATTCTCAGGGTTTGTTCGATCCAAGGTCGCCCTAAGATGGCTTTGTATGATGGGTTGACATCCAAGACAAAGAAGTCTGAGGACATGACGACAGGACCTAGGCCAAGCTATAAGGCTACCTTACCCTTGGCGCACCTTCTTGAGTTGTCATATGCAGAGATGGTGATGCATACCTCTTCCAAATTCTCTTCCTGCAACAAGATCCTTTCGATGGTCTTCATGGGGCACACATTAATTGAAGCTCCCGTATCAATCAAGGTGGAATCCACCCAACCCCATTGAGAGTGACGGTGAGGCATAATGGGAGTGACCTACTCTTAGGTGAAGCAAGGTCCCTATCAGAAAAGGAGATAGAAGGACCCTGGGTAATGGCTAGGATGGTTGTCACGCCTTGAGCACGAAAGGAACCCGGTATGCGTGATGAGTTATATCATTCATGTCAATCAGAGCACAAGTGTATTCGACACATAGACAGAGTGCGCAAAAATAGAGATAACCCAAATCCTTTATTAACCACCAACGTAATTCTTATTACATAGTCGCAATAAACGAACTAAGGACTATCTTGACTCAATAAAAGAAAACTACAATGATTGACTCAAGAAAGCAGAAAATGACACGACTGGATAGATGCTTTAATAAACGGGTGGCTCTATGCTTTTCACTCATGTCCGCTCCCTTCCGAGTGATCTCATCATCGAAATTACCTGAAAAATATGGGAAACACTAGGGTGAGCGAACGCTCAGTAGGAATTATATCTCAAGTATAAGCTTGCTTTAAGTAATTTACATGTTACATGAATACAAGTCTAGCTATTCATGTACGCATAAAAATGACAAGAGAAAGAGTAACAAGAGTTAATAGAGATGAACTAGCAAGATTTCAAGATAATCGTGTGGAATGTAACAAGATAGTCAAGCATGTAAATACTTCAAGTCATGTCACGAGAGTAGGCTATTATAATATCAAGAAAGTAAATACCCGTTCTGGGCCACACAAGTCATGTCATGTCAAGTCAAGTCAAGTACGAATAGTGGAATGCCATAAATCAAGCTAGTCATGCACTTCGGTGTAATGCCACACCGTAATCAATATAGCTCCCATGGGCACAAGTACTTTCGGGTGCTCCTCCTAAGATCAGATCGGGCCCTATATGCACAAGCATTAAGTCATGTATATTTAGACATCCACTATAGTTATAGCCAATATAGAGTTCCAAAGATTAACCCATTGTAGGATGACAAGGTACATCTCATGAATTGAAGGAGTTCAAGGGCTGAACTTTGAACAAGTATGACACATCATTCATCCTCACAAAAATGAAGACATGACGTGAAAACTAGGTAAATGGCGCCCACACAGTGACCACGGATTATAGAAATAGCGCCCACATGAGCGGTCACCCATTCCTGTGAACAGTACAGGCTCGATGAAATACCACCCAGGTTCACGTCGTTATATCAGGAAATAACAGCACTGGACAGGTCGCCAATTCCTTCTGGCGCCCAAGTCCGTGTTACCAATTACTGATAGAGAATAGACTTCTCATAGAGGCTAGAAACAGAGCTCTAAGAGGGCTAAAGCATCACATTTTTTCAGAGTGACGTGACAAGACATGGTGTCATGGATTTTTAGGGTACAACCTGCTCGGCGGCCTTGAGGGAATCTAAGGCTTCGCGTAGACTTACAGAGGTCTCTATGATGAAATTACCAGTTCGAAAGAAGGAATATCCTGCGGAGGGCTCAAACATAACCGAGAGTTAGTGTGTAATCAATAAAATTAACACAGGGACTCCATCTACGGATGTGAGATGAGAGTGCCAAGTAACCCGTGATATGGGCTGAGAAACGCGATAAAACTGAGAGACAGGAAATCGGCGCCTCTATAGAAGTCGCTATTTTACGAAATAGCGACCCTCTAAAAGGTCGTTAAATCACATTATATCAAAATTTCCATGTAAATAGTTTAAAATTAACAACACTGTATAAGGGCGTTAATTTCTAAGATTTTTCCAGAAATTTATAAATATGATTTCAAATAGCGACTGTGTACAGCGGTGTTCATTCTTTAACTAACGTCCTGACCTCAATTGTAATTTCATAATTTTTCAATATATTCAACATTTACTGGTTATTTTACAAACTAGCACCGTAGCATGAGGGCGTTCATTATCGAAATAGCGACGACGGAAAAGTCGCACATTATTTGTCTAGTGATATGCAACGGGCAGATACGTTCATAGACACAAGTCACTATTCATAGATTGAAAGTTTACAGAATCAGGAAATTTCAGACAAGAACATATAGAGAAAATTATCAGGAATCCAGAACCATATCCATGCATTAAATTTCACGTCAGGTTTTGTAAATATAAATTTTTAAATAGGTGATATTTATTAAATGCCTAAAAGAAATAGTGGATTGATGAAGGGTCGTTCATTAAATGACGCCCTGACCACTGTCGATGTTTCAGAAGAATTAACGACAGCGTGTGCAGGCGTCCATTCAATAAGCGCCCACGACAGGGTCGCTATTTACAAGAACTCAGTAGATCTATGAAAATTGAAAACAGAAAGCATGGTAACATACTATATGACCTACGTGCATGATTTTTTTATAGTGATTAATAGTTTGGGCTTCGTAACTTAAGAACACCTACCTTTTTGGGTCACTAGACGAAGACGAAGATGAAGGTATAAGATAATAATCAGCTGTAACAGCAACAGCAGCACTCGAACAGAAGAATATCTCCGTAGGAAAGATGATGATGAGAATTAAAACAGCAGCAGGAAGATGCTTGCTTCTCCGTGCAGCAGCAACAACAAGAGCAACAGTCGCACCGGGAAGATGATGGAAGAAGCAGACGAGGCCCTTCCTTGTATGACCGTAACCATAGGACTAGGAAGAGGGAGAAGGCCCTCTCCTCCGTAGCAACAGTAGTGGCAGCCGTAACACCGCCGAAGAGACAGCAGCAGGATGCAACACTTCGATGGATGAAGATACGTCATAGAAGAAAGACGACGTTGACACCGGGCTTACGAACTAATAGAGGTAGTAGCCTTTGCATGTTCAGGAGGGGGTTTATTTATAGGATTTGAGATTTAGAATCCTATTGGTATATAAACTTCCACGTATGTATCCTAATGAACATTCCTAATAGACCTTAAGTTTCCCTTGCTTATTTCGTTTCTATCCATATCTGCAGCCACCTTCCTTGTTGAATTAAAAACCCTAATCCCCTTCGCATGCAAGCTTCGAATATATCATGCCTATAATTCCTTTGGACGTACAGAGGCTATGGGCCTTCTTTGCCATTTTAAGCCCATATATATACATACTCAATGAAGGCTTTTGTATACAGGCTTAGGCCTTTATGGTTTGAGTTTAAGCCCAATAATGATGGTTATGGTTTGGGCCTTTACCATTGATTTGACCATTTAGTTTATTTTGGAGGATTTAGCTATTTAGGAAATTTTTATTCCCATAATTATATCCGGGTTGCTACACCCTCCCCCACTTAAATGAATTTGGTCCCCAAATTCAATTCTGTATAAATAAGGAGGGTGCAGAGTACTTACTATCTGGAAATAACTCGGGGAATCTTTTCTTCATACATTCTTCAGTCTCCCATGTGGCTTCTTGTTTTGAGCACTTGCTCCATTGTACCTTGACCATGGGAATTGTCTTGTTTCTTAATGCTCAAACCTCGCAATCAAGGATCTTCAAAGGCTTTTGTTCATATGTGAAATCCTTTTGTATCACCCGGTTGCCATGATCTATGACGTGGGTCAGGTCGTGCACATATTTCTTCAACATAGAAATGTGGAACACATTGTGAACCTCGGACAGTTGAGGAGGCAAGGCGATGCGGTAGGTAACCTTGTCAACTCTTTCTAATACTTCGAAGGGACCGATATATTTTCATGTAAGCTTGCACTTAACACCAAATCTTCTAATGCCTCGGCCAGGGGAAACCTTAAGGAAGACACGGTCTTTGACTTGGAACTCGAGGTCTCTCCTTCTAGTATCGGCGTAAGTCTTTTATCTAGACTGAGCCATTTGAAGTCTCTCTCTAATTAGTTGAATCTTTTCGGTGGTGTCTCTCACCATGTCTGGGCCTAGTAGTTATTTTTCGCCAACTTCATCCCAACACAAAGGTGAATGACAACTCCTTCCGTATAATGCTTCGAAAGGTGCCATTTGAATACTTGCCTGGTAGCTGTTGTTATATGCCAACTTGACCAAAGGCAAGTGATCATGCTAGCTTCCACCAAAATCAATGATACAAGCTCACAGTATGTCCTCCACGACTTGATTAGTTCTATCGGTCTGACCATCCGTTTGAGGATGAAAGGCAGTACTAAAGTTGAGTCTCGTCCCCAGAGAGTGTTGTAGACCCATCGAAAAATGAGAAGTGAATCGCGGGTCTCAGTCAGACACGATCGAAACAGGAACTCATGTAGTCTGACAACTTCTTTGATGTATAAGGCTGCAAGAACATCAACTGTCCATTGACTCTTCATTGGCAAGAAGTGAGTTGACTTGGTCAATCGATCTATGATGAAACATATTCCATCATGTCCACCTTTGGATTTAGACAGTCCCATAATGAAGTCCATGTCGATATCCTCCCACTTCCACTTGGGAATATCTAGAGGATGTAGCTTACTGGCAGGCTTTTGGTGTTCTGCCTTGACCTGTTGGCATGTGAGACAATGAGACACGAAGTTTGATACTTCTTTTTTCATATTGGGACACCAAAAAGTTAGTTTTAAGTCCTGGTACATTTTGGGAGACCTGGGGTGAATCATGTACCTTGATCGGTGAGCTTCTTCTAAAATTTTCTTCTTCAATTATGGGCAATCCGGTACACACGTCCTTTCTTTGAATAATAATCTTCCATCTGTGCTACCTTGTAGTCGGGTCGTTCTTCTAGCTTATCCTTGATCTCCACTAACACCGGGTCACTATCTTGAAGTTCCTTCATCTCGGAGAGTAGATCCGGTTGTATCCTCATGTGTGATAGAGTAATACACCGTTTCTCCTGGTCGTACTTATATCAAGTTTAGAGAATTGTTCCAGCATCTTCCACTCTTGGATCATATAGTTGGCTAATGAAACTCTCAACTTTCGACTGAGGGCATCGGCTACAGGATTACCCTTTTCAGGATGGTATTGTATTGTGAAGTCGAAGTCCTTGAGATACTCTAACCAACGTCTCTGTCTCATGTTCAATTCCTTCTGAGAAAATAGATACATGAGACTTTTGTGATCGGAGTACACGGTGAACTGTTCTCCATAGAGGTAGTGTCTCCAGATCATTAAAGCAAATACCACCGCGGCCAACTCTAAGTTGTGCACTGGGTAGTTCTCTTCATGCTTCTTTAACTGTTGGGATGAGTAGGCAACGACTCTCCCTTGTTGCATTAACACACATCCGAGGCCAACGCCAGACGCATCGGTATATACCTCGAGCTTCTCCCCTTCAGTTGGTAATGCCAATACATGGGTGGTTGTTAGATAATCCTTCAAGGCTTGAAAGCTCTTCTCCCATTCTTCATCCCACTTATAAGGAATCTCCTTACGGGTTAGCCTAGTAAGCGGAACGGTGATTTTTGAGAAGTCCTTGATGAATCGCCTGTAATAGCCAAGAAACTACGGATCTCAATAGCATTGGTCGGCCTTTCCTAACATTTCACGGCCTCGACTTTTCACGGGTCAACAAAAATCCCTTCCTTCGAGATCACATGTCCTAAGAAGGACACTTCCTCGAGATAAAAGTCGCAATTGCTGAGTTTGGCATAGAGTTGATTACTCCTCAATATTTATAATGCAATCCTCAAGTGTTCCTCATAATCTTCTTCGGTCTTTGAATAAAATAATATGTCATCAATGAAGACCACAACAAATTGATCTAGATGAAGCCTGAAATGCTATTCATCAACTGCATAAAGGCTACATGGGCATTCGTTAGTCCAAAAGACATAACAACAAATTCGTAGTGCCCATACCTGATCCGGAATGCGGTCTTATGAATGTCCACATCCTTGATCCTCAATTGGTGATATCTTGATCGGAGATCAATCTTTGAGAAATACTTAGACTCAAATATCTGGTCAAATAACTCATCGATCTTTGGCAGTGGATACTTGTTCTTGATAGTAAGATGATTTAACTGCCGATAGTCGATGCAGAGTCTCATCGATCCATCCTTCTTCTTTACAAATAACACGGGCGCTCCCCATGGGAAAGTGCTTGGTCTGATAAATCCTTTCTTCAAAAGCTCCATCAGCTACTCCTTTAACTCCTTGAGCTCAGTGGGGGACATCCTATAAGGTGCCTTAGAAACTGGACCCGCACCAGGGACAAGGTCAATGGTGAAGGCCACTTCTCTTTGTGGGGATAATCTGGGCAATTCTTTCAAGAATGCATCGGGAAACTCCCGAACTACTCGGATGTCTTCTATCTTGGACTCCTTAACTTACGTGATAGTCACAAAAGCTAGGAAAGCCATGCACCCTTTCCTTAAGAGCTTACTAGCTCGGAGAGCCGAAATAATGGGTGACTTGTTCCGACTCTTAGGGCTAGTATAGACAAGTTCTTGGAAGTCCTTAAAAGTCACCTTGCCGTTACGGAAATCTACAACTGCCTTGTATGTGGATAGCCAGTCGGCTCCTAGTATAACATCATAATCTTTCATGTCTAAGCATATTAAATTGGAAGGAAGATTCTTCCCTTTCACCATAACTTCATAGTTTAGATAATGGTGTGTAATGTCGGATTTGTTTTCGAGAGGAGTTGAAATAATTAAATCTATCCATTCCGGTTCCATATGTAATGGATCAGCAAACTTCTTGGAAATAAAAGAATGTTATCTGCCGGTATCAAACAATACACGAGCAGACTTGGAACAAATCTTTAAGGTACCTTCCACCAGTCCGCCTTCATCTTGCTCTGCCTCCTGAAGAACTTGAAGATGTACTTGTTTCTTTACCAGATGCTTCTCATCTCCGACTTGTTTATTAAGTAAGGGGCAGTCGGGAATCCGGTGATCACGGCTCCCGCATCGGAGACAAGCTCCTAGTCTCCTCCAGCATTCCTCGACCTTGTGGCTGGCCTTGTGACAATGTTTGCATACCTCCTTAGAGGGTGCAGTAGTGATGGAGAAGGGCTTGTTGTTCTTTCTTAATTTCTTCTCCTAGGAAGAATCTCCTCCATTACTAGCTCTCTTCTTATTCAAGGTTGGCTTGAAAGTACCGGAGCTTGTAACCTGCTCCTTCTTATCCTTTCCATGGATCCTGTCGGACAACTCCGTGGCATCTTCTAACAGCTGGGCTCTTCGCACTATCTTCGAATAGACTTGAATGTCCATCGGCGCCAGTTGTGTTATATATTGTGGCCTAAGTCCATTTATAAACCTTCGGGCCTTCATCTTCTCCGTATGCACTAGATGTGGTGCATACCTTGACAGACGGGAAAATTGGGCCTCATACTCGGCCACGGATAATGTCATTTGCTTTAATGCGGCGAACTCTGCAGCCTTCTTCTCTTGGATGCGGTCTGAAAAGAATTTATTATTGAAGTAGTCAACAAACTCTCCCCGCGTGACTTGTTCTTGGGGCAGGGTAGCTTCTATAGATTCCCACCAAAAATGAGCATCCCGCTCTGATTGGAAGGTTGCTAATAAAACCTTCTCTTCGTCCGTGCATTGCATGATACGGAATATACGTTCGATCTCCCTGATCAAGTGCTCAGCATCGTCAGGGTCAGTTGAGCCAATGAACTTGGGTGGGTTCATGTTACGGAAACTTCAGTGGAGATCTCCCACTCCACAGTTGGCTCCTCCCTGCACCACTTGTTGTAGCGCTTGCGTAAGACCCTGAACTGTGCGTTGCATATCACGCCACTGGGCCCATTTGGCGGCCATGATCCTATAAGAATCTAAATAGCTATATTAATATATGAGATTGATCCAAGGGTCTAAGTCCCCAAGTTAACTTAACCCATGGTTCTACGCAATCTCACCAGGTAAGGTATAACCTATCCTTGGACTTGGTTTCCTAGGAATTGAATATCCTAGGCTCTGATACCATAAAAACTATCACGTCCTGAGTGCGGAAGGAACCCGATATGCGTGATGAGTTATATTATTCATGTCAATCAGAGCACAAGTGTATTCGACACATAGATAGAGCGTGCAAAAATAAAGATAAACCAAATCCTTTATTAACCACTAAGGTAATTCTTATTACATAATCACAATAAACGAACTGAGGACAATCTTGACTCAATAAAAGAAAACTACAATGATTGACTGAAGAAAGTAGAAAATGACATGACTAGATAGATGCTTTAATAGACAGGTGGCTCTATGCTTTTCACTCATGTCCGCTCCCTTCCGAGTGATCCTCGTCATCGGAATTACCTAAAAAATATGGGAAACACTAGAGTGAGACAACGCTCACTAGGAATTATGTCTCAAGTACAAGCTTGCTTTAAGTAATTTACATGTTACATGAATGCAAGTCTAGCTATGCATGTACGCATAAAAATGATAAGAGAGAGAGTAACAAGAGTTAATAGAGATGAACTAGCAAGATTTCAAGATAATCGTGTGGAATGTAACAAGATAGTCAAGCATGTAACTATTTCAAGTCATGTCACGACAATTGGCTATTATAATATCAAGCAAGTAAATACCCGTTCTAGGCCACGCAAGTCATGTCATGTCAAGTCAAGTCAACTACGAATCATGGAATGCCATAAATTAAGCTAGTCATGCACTTCGGTGCAATGCCACACCGTTATCAATATAGCTCCCATGGGCACACGTACTTTTGGGTGCTCCTCCCTGGACCAGATCGGGCCCTATATGCACAAGCATTGAGTCATGTATATTTAGACATTCACTATAGTTATAGCCAATATAGAGTTCCAAAGATTAACCCATTGTAGGATGACAAGGTAGATCTCACGAATTTAAGGAGTTCAAAGGCAGAACTTTGAACAAGTGTTACACATCATTAATCCTCACAAAAATCAAGACATGGCATGAAAACTAGGTAAATGGCGCCCACACAGTCGCCACGAATTATAGAAATAGCGCCCACATGAGTGGTCGCCCATTCTTGTGAACAGTACAGGCTCGATGAAATAGTGCCCCGGTTCAGGTCGCTATATCAGGAAATAATGGCACTGGACAGGTCGCCAATTTCTTCTAGCACCTAGGTACATGTCGCCAATTACTCACAGACTGCTTATAGAGGCTAGAAATAGCGCTCTATGAGGGCTAAAGCATCATGTTTCTTCAGAGTGACGTGATAAGATAGGGTGTCATGGGTTTTGAGGGTACAACCTGCTCGACGGCCTTGTGGGAATCCAAGGCTTCGCGTAGACTTACGGAGGTCTCTATGATGTAATCACCAGTTCAACGGAAGGAATATCCCATGGAGGGCTCAAACATCACCGAGAGTTGAGTGTGTAATCGATGAAATCAAAACAAAAATCCCATCTACGGATGTGAGATGAGAGTGTCAGCAGACCCGCGATATGGGAAAGAAAACACGGTAAAACTGTGAGGCAGGAAAACAGTGCCTGTACAGAAGTCGCTATTTAACGAAATAGCGACCTTCTGAAAGGTCGTTCAATCACATTATATCAAAATTTTCATTTAAAGAGTTTAAAATTAACGGCACTGTAAAAGGGCGTTAATTTCTAAGATTTATACAGAAATTTATAAATATGATTTCAAATAGCAATTGTGTACAGCAGCGTTCATTCCTTAAATAATGCCCTGATCTCAGTCGTAATTTCATAATTTTCCAATATATTCATCATTTACTGGTTATTTTACAAATTAGCGACCTTGTATGAGGGTGTTCATTATCTAAATAGCGATGACGGAAAAGTTGCACATTATTTCAGTGATACGCATCGGGCAGATACTTTCCTAGACACAAGTCACTATTCATAGATTGAAAGTTCACAGAATCAGAAAATTTTAGACATGAATAGATAGAGAAAAATATAAGGAATCCAGAACCATATCCATGCATTAATTTTAACGTCAGGTTTTGACAATATAAATCTTTAAACAAGTGATATTTATTAAATGCCTAAAAAAAATAGCGGATTGACGAAGGGTCGTTCATTAAATGACCCCCTGACCATTGTCAATGTTTCAGAAGAATTAACGACAGCGTGTGCAGGCGTTCATTCATTAAGAGCCCACGACAGGGTTGCTATTTACAAGAACTCAATAGATCTACGAAAACTGAAAACAAAAAGCATGGTAACATACTATATGACCTACGTGCATGATTTTTTTACAGTGATTAACAGTTTGGGCTTCGTAACTTGAGAACACCTACCTTTTTGGGTCACTAGACGAAGATGAAGAAGAAAACAAAGGTATGAAATAATAAGTAGCTGTAACAGCAATAGCAGCACTCGAACAGAAGATTATCTCCGCAGGAAAGATGATGCAGAGAATTAAAACAGCAGCAGGAAGAAGCTTACTTCTTCGTGCAGCAGCAACGACAAGAGCAGCAGTCACACCGGGAAGACGATGGAAGAAGCAGACGAGGCCCTTCCTTGTATGACCGTAACAGCAAGACTAGGAAGAAGGAGAAGGCCCTCTCCTCCATAGCAACAGCAGCAGCAGCCGTAACACCGCTGAAGAGACATCAGCAGGATGCCGCACTTCGATGGATGAAGATACATCGTAGAAGAAAGACGATGTCGACACCGAGCTTACGAACTAACAGAGGTAGTAGCCTTTGCACGTTCAGGAGGGGGTTTATTTATAGGATTTGAGATTTAGAATCCTATTGGTATATAAACTTCCACGTATGGATCCTAATGAACAATCTCTAATAGACCTTAAGGTTCCCTTGCTTATTTCGTTTCTATCCATATCTGCAGCCACCTTCCTTGTTGAATTAAAAACCTTAATACCCTTCGCATGCAAGCTTCGAATATATCATGCCCATAATTCCTTTGGACGTACAGAGGCTATGGGCCTTCTTTGCCATTTTAAGCCCATATATATACATACTCAATGAAGGCTTTTGTATAAAGGCTTAGGCCTTTGTGGTTTGAGTTTAAGCCCAATAATGATGGTTATGGTTTGGGCCTTTACCATTGATTTAACCATTTAGTTTATTTTCAAGGATTTAGCTATTTAGGAAATTTTTATTCCCATATATATATCTGGGTTGCTACAATGGCGTCGGTCATGCCGCTGGCTGGGAGATCCTCGTTAACAATGATCTTTTGTAGGAACTGGAGCAAGGTGGATTGATGAGAGGGAGACCCCTTAAAGAGCTCCAGAATGGACACCTTAGCTGGAGTCCTATCCAAATGTTGAAGAATGTCATACTCTGTCGGGGGAGTTTGGGAGTTGGCCCCTTCCTCAGGCTGAGGTTACCTTTGGGATGGGGGAATGATACGATTGCGGAGAGTGACATTAAGGGTAGCTTCCTTTTGGAACTCTGGTTCCAAAGGTTTCAGGCGAATCAATTGCAAAGGAGGGGACCCGAATATGAACGATAAGGAAGCTACTTTCTCAACGGGAGAATTAGGAACATGAGGAGAGGCCACCTTAGGTTGTGGAGGATTAAACAGAACCAGATGACATTCTTGCTCCGTCATGGCGTTCTCAGGGGTGGCTGACTCTTGGAATGGAGACTGTGGAGGTGTGATCAATGTGAGAGGGCCTTGATGGGGCATTGATGATTGAATGGGAGGGGTGATTAATGCCCACAACAGGGACCCCGCTTTAAGGTGTTGACATCGGCCCATGGCTCCTCGACCTCTACTTCGAATCATTCGTGCCATCTAGGAAAACCTTCCACACCCCACATTTGGGCTCTTTTAAGAACACGCAGCTCTAACCCTATCACGGTGTTCACTCTTTCGTGTTGTTTTAAGCTCGACGGGTCTTTGCTTGGTTGATGAGTAGGCAGGGGATTTTGAACAATGCCCAGATCCCTGTTAGTCTTCTTAAGGTTGGCTATGGCAAGCTTAACGTCGGCCCAATTGATCTTACCCTCATCGTTCATGTCATACACCCAATCCCTAAATTGGAAGTAGTTATAGATATCATGCCCGGGAGTGCGGTGGTATGGACAATACTTAGAAGTGTCGGCATTGGGGTGAACCCAATCCTTTTAAGGGGGTAGCTAAATAGCCTGGGAAGACATGAGAGTGAAGAAAATATCACCCAAAGATTTGGGTAACGGAGGGTATGAAGCCCGTCTAGGACTAGCTCAGGTGTAGCTTTGGGGTGGAGGAACATTAGATATGGCCTCGGACCTGCATGACCTTGGTTAGGATCGGCCTAATTGGGTTGTGGAGTTTGGCAGTTACCTGGCCTAAAAGGTGGGCCAAAGGCATTGACTTGTTCATTCACTGTCACTCCTTCCGTGGTGGGGACAGCTGGAGCATTCCGGCCCCTAGTGCGGGTCTCGAAGAAGGGTGGTAGGGTGGCATCCTTCATTTGACATTGGACGATGCGAGTTTGATTGTATAGCTATGAGAAGGTATGGAGTTCACTCATCATCAGAATGGCCTTAAGCTGTGGGGTGGCATTGTTGACCAGCATGGTGACCGCCTGGGATTCAGGGATAATGACCTCCCTCCGGGAAGCCATGACTCTCTAGCAATTAGCAAATTGAATGAAGTCCTCATCGGGCTTCATTTTCTCCATGACTAGATCGAACAAGGTGGGGGCTATGTTGGACATGTGTCCGAAATGAGCGAGGACCCGCTCATAGACTATATCAATGTTTAGGAGATCAACTATAGGGAGGGAGGAGAACCAGCGCAGGGCATCACCCTCGATAGATTTTTGGAATAGATGGGCCAGCAGGACCCAGTCATATAGCCATTGGTGGAAATCCATGAGAAAGCCCAAAAGATGATGATGAGGGTCGGTAGTACCATCGTACTATCGATACTTTGGAGCTTTAAAGCCGGGTGGGAAGTATGCATTGGGGAGTTTGCAATATTGTGCCAAGGAATGAGGATGAGTGACCGGCATCCTTTCGACAACTAGTTGTCGAATGTAGCTTTGAATCTCCTGCTTGATGATTGAATCAATCCCTCTTGGGGGAATGGTTATGACTGGCAGAATTGGGGGATGAGCAACCCCTTGAGAGGCAGCAGGGTAGCTGAACTGAGGTGGAACCTCTTGAATGGGTCTACTAGAGGACCCTTGGAACGGGGTTTGAACCCATTGTGGTGTGAAATGGGAAGAAAAGTTGGGAGCAATAGGATCCTTTCCTCATTAGGCCATAGTGACTACATCCTCGGGTGTGTAGCGGGACAGAACGTTGATTAGTTCTTGATCTTCGTGCGGAGATAATGTGGGAGGCCTAAGGCTAGCTTGATCATGATCACTGTGGGATGACGTCGAGTCAACATGGGCGGGTTCATTCGGTGAAGTC
Organism: Amorphophallus konjac; assembly: GCA_022559845.1. Classification (NCBI taxonomy): domain Eukaryota; kingdom Viridiplantae; phylum Streptophyta; class Magnoliopsida; order Alismatales; family Araceae; genus Amorphophallus; species Amorphophallus konjac. Next base: position 199,795,901 of record CM040124.1, on the reverse strand, counting down.
GAGAACATGCCTATGAAGGCACCTGGATGACTATCCCATATTTCGAATAATGGGTTAGCCTTAAGCTCAGGCTCATATAGAGGAGTGAACTCCTCCTCATAGCAGGGGTTTGAAAAGACACGCTCCTTTAATCACATCACTCCTACGTGATTTTTAATTGTTTGACCTTGGGAATTAAGCGTGTTATCAAGAGGGTGTGATTTTCTAGAGCAATCAAGTTCTCACAGCAACGCTCACAGTTTTTTTCTATTTTTTCTTTTCTTTTTTTTCTTGTTTTTTTTGGGTTCTCACGTGAGAAGAAGAGAAGCTCTAAGGTGTAGGCCGAATACTTCAGGGAACCTAGTAGAAACCACTCATTCAACCCCAAGGATCACTATCGGGACTTCATGGATACAACCCGCCTGGCGACCGTGTGGGAACCCACGGTTCGCGAGGACTTATGGAGGTTCCCGATTGAAAAGGACTAGTTAAACCCGAGTGGGAATCCCCGGGTGAAGCGTCTGATCCAACGGGAGGGTGTTCCTATAGATGTGATGCCAGCTCTTCCTAAGCCCACCCGCGCGTTAACCTGTAACAAGAGCTAAAACAAGCAATAAACAACAAACAACTAAACAGAAAACTGAAACTGAACTAAGACTTACTAGGAAGGAGGTGGCCAAAGTCCTGGCCGTTGGGCAACCAGGGTGGCCAAATCGATGGATGCCCACAAGAGCTAGGCGGCCAGACTTGGGCCAATACTTGGGCCGTCCAGAGCATAAGGCAGCCAGCCTTCTAGCCGTTCTCAGATGGCCTGGGCGGCCAGTGCTTGGGATGCCCAAGTGTTTAGGTGGCCAAAGTTGTGGCCTTCTCCCACCTACAGATAGTGTTAATTTATGTAGAAATTAAATGAACATGTGCTCGTAAATCTTGGACTTTCAGCACTCTAGACTCACAATAGGCAACAATGGTGTAGCAACCCAGATAGATAATAGGGACAAAATTTCTTGAAGAGATAAATCCTTCAAAATAATAATAAATAGTCAATGAGCCCAAATCCTGTTAGCGCAGCAAGAGTGATATAGAAAGGGGGGATGAATAGATCACTCCCAATTTGTAAAAACTTAGGCGGAAAATTAATTCTACTACTTACGCCCCTCCTGAACCCGCACACAGAGAAATGCAAACGCAGTCACCAAACAAGACAGTATAAGTAAATGAGAATGAAGAACTGATCACATGGAAGCAAAGAGACAAGCAGATGGAGAGCGCAAATAATAACAGCAAACCACAGAGGAGGCACTCGGTTTTTAGGTGGTTCGATTGCAGTCCGTAATCTACATCCACCCCTCACTCCAACTAGAATGAGGATTCCACTAGACAATGCTAGAACACTGCAGACTCAGTCTGCGAACAACATGCTGCCACACAGCTTGAACAACCAAGGGAAACAAATCCCTCAACCAAGCTCTGCTACCCACAGAGCTTGAAACCTGTTCCAGCTACCAGCTAGAACAGAACTGGAGACACCTCTCCCTTCCTCCACACACCGGAGGGAACCTGCTAATGACAACATGTCACTAGCAACACCAGAGATCACCGATCTCTCTTCCTCTGCAACCTAGAGGGAAACCGGAGTAACACTCCCTTCCTCCACACACCGGAGGGGAACCAATTCGAATCAGAAGAATGAACAAAATAAAAAGAAAACAAAATAGAAACAAGGACCAACGAAGAAGCAGTCGGTTCTGAAACCAATACAAATGTAGCTTCAAAGGAAGCAATTCATCAAACCACAGACACTGCTCTCTCTCTCTCTCTCCAACATACTCCTCTCGGATCTGGACAATATGGAACTCTCTGCTCTTTTTCCTTTCTGGATCGTGCAGTCTCACACAAATGGCTTCTGCTTTTTCTTTTCACGATCACACTTCTACTGAAGGACGAAGCTTCATATTTATAGCAGATATTAGGCGTGTGGCTTCCAGGTTCCCGCCCAAGAACTTTTTGCCAGATCATTTGAATTTCGACCACATGGCAGCATCCTGACTGGGTTGCCATCCACGTGTCATGTTCCTAGTTTCTTGGATCACGTGCTAGGCCAATCATCAGCCTGAATCGCCTGCAGACAGAGACAGAAGGAATGTATATACTTAGTTAGTTCAGGCTATTAACACGAGTGTATATACTTCAGAAACAGCAACTGAGTAAGTGTGTACAACGTGAGAGAGTGTATAGACTTAATGAATAAGCGCATGTGAAGGCAGTGTATAGACTTAATGAATAAGCGCATGTGAAGGCAGTGTATAGACTTAATGAATAAGCTCATGTATGGTAGTGTACAGACTTAATGAATAAGCGCATGAATGGCAGTGTACAGACTCAATGAATAAGCGCATGAATGGCAGTGTATAGACATGTGATGAACAATGCATGAACTAGCCTTACCAATGTGTAGACTTTACATTGCTCAGCCACTGTATAGACTTCACGAAGCCTAACCAGTGTACAGACTTGGAACGAGTGTGCTGTGAGCACTGAAGACTCAAGTTATAACAACCGAATGTATAGAGTTGTGGTCGGACAACCCAATGTATAGACTTGAAGCATGAGGCCAATGTTCAGACTTTGATGCCCAACGGCGATGTCTAGACTTCGACAAGCTTGAGCCAGTGTATGGACTTTGCGAGAGTGAGACGATGCATGAGATGTTGAAGGACCGATGTACAGACTCTGAATGTGAAGGCAGGCTGTATAGACTTGAATCGCTTGAAGCGATGTACAGACTTGGTGAGGCTCAAGCAGTGTACAGACTTGTGAAGGCTTCAGCATTGTACAGACATGGAAGTACCACTGTGGATGTATGGACTTGATGATCCACTGTGGATGTATGGACTTGAGTGAATGAAGCCGATGTACAGACTTGCCGATTCGAAGCCACTGTACAGACTTTGAAGAGTAGTTCAATGTATAGACTTGAAGCCCCTGAGCTAATGTTTAGACTTCACGCTGTACCGACTTTGAGCTTTGATCGTTTGAGCAGTATGCAATGTACAAGCTTAGCGATGTATAGACTTGGCCAGGAAAGCGTACGGAAATGTATGAGTTTATAGACTTGGCCAAGCGTAGGAAAAGATGTGGAGTGTACAGACTTGGTGAAACAAAGTCCAGTGTATAGACTTGGAGAAGCGAAACCGATGTACAGACTTAGAAGGATTTGAACGGGAGAGTGTATGGACTTGGTTCCTGTAGCAGTGTATAGAGTTGAAGGTATGACAATCGAGTGTGTAGACTTGAAGCGGTCGGGCAGTGTACAGACTTAGAATATTAAGACCAGTGTATAGACTTCAGTTAGAAGGTGCCCGATGTACAGACTTGAAGATGATATGCAAGTGTACAGACTTAATGATATGAACACTAAGGCATGCTGTACAGACTTACTCAATCAAGCTGATGTACAGACTTTGATACCCAGACAGTCAGTGTTCTGATGGGTCGACGCATCAGCAAGGGTGGGTCGACCCACTACTGTTCATTCTAACTAAGCAGAGTGTAGATAGATGAACTAATGAAACATCATATGAACTGTACTCACTTACATGATGAACCAGCATAAATCTAGAGATAGTAGATTGATTTATAGTGTGAGACATCATCAAAACCATAGGGATGCAACAAATCCTTGATAAAAACCCAAACCATAATCATCACTATTTGGCTTAAACTCAATCAAGGCCTTATATGGGCCTTAGCAAGCAAAAGCCCAAAATCTCAACACCTTAAACCCTTATATTTATACATAAAAGAATGGGCCTTAAATGCCTTGCGACCAAAAGGAGAAATAAGATATATAGATATATATAAATTCCAAAAGGCTAACCCTAGCACTCTTCCCGTTCGAACCTGCATGCAACCTTAGGGTTTTTTTGATTCAATTAGGAAGGTGGCTGTGGAAATAGCAATATAGAGATTGCATGGGAAACTTTAGCTCCATTAGAATTGTTTACATGGAAATTTATATACCATTAGGATTCTAGAATCTCCAATCCTATAAATAAACCCCTCCGTTGAACAAGCCAAGGCTACTGTTGCTAATACGTTCGAGCCCTCCCTTTTGCCTGCTATCGTCTGCGTCTCTTTCCTGCCATAGCTGTTGTGAAGAGGGAACCCTAGCCCCTTCCTTCAGCTCCTATATGTCATCTGCATCTCTTCTTCATCTGGTTCGACTGTTGCTGCATGAAGGAGCAAACCTCCTGTCATTGTCAATTTGCTAGAGTTGTTTTTTTACTACTGTTGCCTTCGTTGTTATGTGGTTGCAGCTATCAAGCAAGAAGGAGTTTGCTTCCTTCTTCTTCCTGCTACCCACTCCCTATACACGAGGAGTATTGCAGTTGCTGCTGCTACATATCTACCTTCCTCCATTCGAGTTTCTGATCGAGCCTACTGCTGCAGCTTAATCTTTTCTTATATTCTACCGTTCATTGTCCAGATCAAACCACAATAGGTAGGTGTTCTCAAGTCACGAAGCCCAATTTAATAATCACTGTAACTTCTTGCATATAGATTATATAGCATGATACCATGTTTTCAGTTTCAGTACCGTAGTTTTTACTGCATTTCAGTAAATAGCAACCCCATCCTGGACGCTGATTTTATAAACGACCGCACGAGGGGTCGCTAATTCTTTTGAAATAGCGACAGCTGTCAGGGCGTCATTGAATGAACGACCCATTATCAATGCGCTATTCTTTTAGGTATTTAATAAATATAGCATGCTAAAAAATCAATATCTACTAAACCTGATGTTAAAATTAATGTATGATTATGAGTCTGGATTCCTGATAATTTTCTCTTTCTATTCATGTCTTTACTTTCTGATTTTGAAAACATCCAATCTGTGAATAGTGACTTGTGTCTATGAACGTATCTACCCGATGCGTATCAGCAGACAAAGAATGAGTGACATTACCATAGTCGCTATTTAAATATTGAACGCCCTCATGCAAGGGCGCTAATATGTAAATAATCGGCAAAAGTATAATATACTAAAATTTTTGAATTTACGACCGAGGTCAGGGCGCCATTCAAGAATCAACGCCACTGCATACAGTCGCTATTCGAAATCACGATTATTAAATTTTGGGAAAATCTAAAAATTTAACACCCTTACATAGTGTCGTTAATTTCCATTATTTAGATGAAATTTCTAATATATAATATGATTGAACGCCTTTCAGAAGGTCGCTATTTCATAAAATGGTTACTTCTGTATGGGCGCAGATTTCTTGTTTCACTGTTTTATTGCGTTTCTCAACCCATATCGCGGGTTACTTGGCACTCCCATCTCACATCCGTAGATGGAGTCCATGTTTTGATTTCATCGACGACACACTCAATTCTCGTTTATGTTTGAACCCTCCGCTAGATATTCCTTCTTTCGGACTGGTGATTTCATCATAGAGACCTCCGTAAGTCTACGCGAAGCCTTGGATTCCCTCAAGGCCGCCAAGTAGGTTGTACCCTAAAAACCTATGACATTGTGTCTTGTCACGTCACTCTAAAGAAACGTGATGTTTTAGCTCTCACGGAGCGCTGTTTCTGGCCTCTTGCGAGAAGTCTGTTCTGTCAGTAATTGGCGACACGGACTTGGGTGCCAAAAGGAATTGGCGACCTATCCAGTGCCGTTATTTTCGTGATATAGCGACCTGAGCATGGGCGCTATTTCATCGAACATGTATTGTTCACAGGAATTGGCGACCAGACAGTGGGCGCTATTTCTGTAATTGGTGGCGACTGAGTGGGCGCCATTTACCTAGTTTCACGACATGTCTTGATTTTTCGTGAGAATTAATGATGAGTCATTCTTGTTCAAAGTTCAACCCTTGAACTCCTTCATTCGTGAAATCTTTCTTATCATCCTACAATGGTTTATCCTTTGGAACTATATATTAGCTATAACTATAGTGGATGTCTAAAATATACATGACCTAATGCCTGCGCATATAGGGCCCGATCTGGTCTTGGGAGGAGCACCCGAAAGTACTTGTGCCCATGGGAGCTATATTGATCACGGTGTGGCATTGCACCGAAGTACTTGTCGTTCTAGAATTAATGGCATTCCACAATCTCATACTTGACTTGACATGGCATGACTTGCGAGGCCCAGAATGAGTAATTACTTGCTTGATATTAAAATAGACAATTCATGTGACATGACTTGAAATATTTACATGCCTGACTATCTTGTTACATTTCACATGATTATTTTGAATTCTTGTTAGTTTAGCTACATTATCTCTTGATACTCTCTCTCTAGTCGTTTTCATGCGTACATGTATAGCTATACTTGCCTTCATGAAATATGTAATTACTTAAAGCAAGCTTGTACTTGAGATATAATTCCTACTGAGCGTTCACTCACCCTAGTGTTCCCCATATTTTTTATGTAATTCTGATGACAAAGAGCACTGAGAAGGGAACGAACATGAGTGAAGAGCATAGAGCCACCCGACTCTTTAAGCGTCTATCCAGTCGTGTCTTTTTACTTTCTTGAGTCAATCATTAATTTTCTTTTATTGAGTCAAGATTTGTCCTTAGTACTTTATTGAGATTATGTAATGGATTTTCCTTAATCGTTATTATGAATAAATTTGATTTGGTTATCTTGTAATTTGCGTGCTCTGTCTGTGTGTCGAATACACTTATGCTCTGATTGACATGATTGATATAACTCGTCACGCATACCGGGTTCCTTCCACACTCGGGACGTGACAGTCTTTGTGGTATCAGAGCGTAGGATATTCAATTCCTAGGAAACCAAGTCCAAGGATAGGTTATGCCTTACTCGGTGAGATTGGGTAGAACCATGGGTTAAGTTAACTTAGGGACTTAAACTTTTTATCATATATAAATATAGTTATTAAAAATCTTGTAGGATCATGGCCGCCGAACGTACTCAGTGGTGCGACATGCAACGCACTGTTCAGGGTCTTACTCAAGCGCTACAACAAGTGGCGTAGGGCGGAGCTAACCATGGAGCAGGAGATCTCCACCGAAGCTTCCGTAATATGAGTCCACCAAAGTTTGTTGGCTCATCCGACCGATGATGCCGAGCACTAGATCAAGGAATTAGAAAGGATATTTCGGGTTATGCAATGCACGGACTAAGAGAAGGTATTACTAGCAAGTTTTGAATTGGAAAGGGACGCCCGCTTCTGGTGGGAGTCCGTAGAAGCTACATTGGCACATGATCATATTACATGGGCGGAATTTGTTGAGCACTTTAATAACAAGTATTTCTCCGATCGTATACAAGAGAAGAAGGCCGCAGAATTCGCCACACTCAAACAACAAACTCTATCAGTGGCCGAGTAGGAGGCACAATTCTTTAGATTGTCAAGGTACATGCCGCATCTGGCGGGTACTGAGAAGATGAAGGCGAGAAGGTTTCTAAACAGACTTAGGCCGCAATATATAACCCGACTGGCGTCGATGGACGTTCAAGTCTATTCGGAGATAGTGCGAAGAGCCTAGCTATTAGAATATGCCACGGAGTTGTCTGACAGGAGCCGTGGAATGGACAAGATGGAGCAGGTTACAAGCTCCGGCACATACAAGCCAATCTTCAACAAGAAGAGAGCTAGTAATGGAGGAGATTTCTCGCAGGAAAAGAAATTCAAAAAAAAACAACAAGCCTTTCTCCATCACTACTACACCCTCCAAGGAGGTGTGGAAACACTATATGTGACGACCCAGACTCCGGATACCGGGTAAACCCGATACCACTTGGAACCTGCGAAGCCTCCCAAGAGCAGTAAAGCTCCAAAGGGATAAAAGGTGTGTGTAGAGTACATTGAAGTTCTAGATAAAGCAGTAAGCAATTAATATTTCAATGATTAGGTTTGCTAAAGTAGCAGAAACAAAATTACATTTTCAATTAACAATTTAAAATATAGAGCCCAGTCCAAATAAAGACAAATACAGTACAACAGAAGAGAAAGCACACTCTCATGTCGGGGGAAGCCGGACGCAGGCAACGCTGGCAACGACGAATTGACGCATCGCGCCACGAACCACGTGGAAGAAGAATGACCACACTTGAAAAGCAGGGGTGAGCCTCGTGTCACTGGCTCAGTAAGGGTCCCGCAGATCCCCACTAGAAACAATGCAGTAACACGCAAGACAACAATGCTAAACAATAAAGCAGGAGCAGAAGTAACAGCAGTGCTAAACTACAAAAGTAAAGCTATAAAAACAAGAGTAAGGACAGGTAAAGGAAAGAGTAAAGCCGCACCAAACAGAAACACAGCTGCCGAACGAACCTCGGCTCTCTAAACTACTCCAAACAGCAACAGAAAGGTGAACCCTGATCTCACAAAGTTGGGCGTTACTGATCCGTCGACAAAGCACTAGTTCCAAAGCGAAAGCCTACAAGAACAGGCAAAAGCCCTAGAAAAGATCTACACAGTCAAGAAACACTAACGCATACACAACTAGATCATCGTGCACGCCACACTGACTTCGGGGAAGCCAAGAACAGACTACTTGAAAAAGTTACGAAGCACGATGAGTCATGCATCATGTGACAGAAGTACCTCCTCACTAGAAGAACACCCAGATGCGTCCACTGACGTGTTACACTGCGTCATAAGTATCTCCCACACGCCTAGAATGGCGGTAACTAAGACACTCTTAGAACCAAGTATAAGGAACAAAAGTAACGAGTGACTAGTCAGGGTCAAGCCCGTCGGCACTCATCCAAACGCCCCTGACCATGCGTGCACACATAAGCTCAATGCCTTGAGCCAGGCCTCTAGCTAGTTTTCCACCCCAATAGGACGCTACCGCAAAGTGATGAGAATCAACACCGGGCACTAACATTTTTATTTTACATTTGTGTCCTTTTGTTTGTATTTATACCCTTGGCTAATTGGGTTTGTAATTGTAAGACATTATAAGCTAAAGGGTTAGTCTTTAAGTCTTTGGGTTTCTATGTAAAATGCCAGTGGGTCCAACAGGGTCCCCCACCCTCTTTCCCATTGGTCCACCTAGGTTCAAGGGCCCATGTGGGGCTGGTTCAATGTCCAAGATTGGACTTGGACCAAGGGGGGACAAAAAAATGAAAAATTCAAAATTGATGGCCCTTAAGTCAAGGGGGCGCCCCCTTTTATTATTGTTTATTCCATGTTGTAAATTTATTTTATTCGGTCATTTCACCACATGGGGGATGACAATGCTATCCCTTATTTACCCCTCCCTAACCCTAGATCTAGGGGTAGTTAAGGTCATTTGTACATTTCTATATATCCCTTGTATTTCCATTTCTGATAGATTTAATAAAAGAAATTTCAGAAATTGCTTCAAGAGCCCAAGGGCACCCCTCTCTCTCTCCCAACCCCTTGCAGATGGATTTCTGTGAAATTTTTGAGATGTGAAGCCTCCTCCCCTCCCCCTCTCTGAGTGTGATGCTCAGCATTGCCGCCACTGCCGCCATCGAGCCGCCGTCGCACCGCCACCGCCGCCGCGTCGGAATTCTATCCACATTAGGATAGAAGGTTGAAGCCTGATTTTTATCTCCACATCAAGAGATACGATCGAGCTGAAATTTTGAGTGTTTTTTCTTCTTGTTATCTCCAGTCTCTATTTTAAATTCCGTGCCAATCAGAGGTCATTTGCTATTTTTCGCCTAATTTTAGTTCCACCCCTGATAGTCTACCAGTTTGTAGATCTGTAGGATAGGAGTACGTTCTTCTATTTTTCCCACCCCCTTATACACCTCCAAAAATCTCCAAAAAAATCACACGTGTTCCTCACATCTCCCTCTTCCACCCATAATTTTTCTATAGTCTAGAACTATCGCTTTCTTATCGGTAAAAATTTGTTTTTAGGGAAAACTCAGTCTATCCTGTATGTCTGTCAGTCCGGGCCAGTAGAAAATCTTTGTGGAACAGTCGTTTTCATTTTCAATACATTCACTTGATGGATCTGAAAAAATTATATATTGTAGCCCTCTAAGTCCTCTATCCATCGGTACCAACTTCACGTCGTTCCGACATTGGATCTGGCCGCAGAAATTCTTCTCGTGGAGGCGCGCACTTCAGATCCGAGGACAGGCTAGCAACTCAGTCTGAGAATTAATTCCTGGGAAAATACGCTGGTGCACACTCGGTCGCTGCTGCTCCCGGGGATCGATCAACAATCTTCTAGCAGCGCCCCAGCAAGCCACAGCAGCAAGGAGACGCCCGGGCACCACCGTCCTAATAGCCGGACCCACCTGCTATCTCGAGGGCCCCGTAGAACCGTGCCGACCAGCAGCCCGTCTCTGGCCCAAATTGCTGCCCGTCAACCCGAGTTCGCTACTCCCGGACCCCACATTGTTGCCCTTTACCTCCCTGAGTGGAGTGGGTGATAAATTCATTTCTATAATTATTGTTAATATTTGTACACCGGGAGTACGCGCTTCGGCCGGGGTCGTCTTCCCCACGCCCGGAGCGTGGAGGTAAACTCACCTCCATGTTTATCGCATTTGCTCAATTCGTATATTTTAGAATGCTGCTGTTAGAATTATAGGATAACTAGCTCGATATTTAATTTATATCACCGCTGCGAGAGTGAGTGAGTGAACCCGTCTCGTGACTCGATCCGAGTACGCGAAAAAGTCGATACCCAAGGCTCATTGCCGGTTTCTCAACTATTCACGATCCCTCATTTCCCTCGCATAGGGATGTCCGCGAGCTAGAGTCCCAGGTTCGCGTTTCTATCCCGCATCAAATTGGTATCAGAGCAGAAGGTTGAGTCTATGGTAGCCTTTGTTTAAGAACAAAAAAAAAGTCATCTAGAGAGTGTCTAAGTCTAAGTGTCTCATTTGCATTCCTTTATTCGGTATATCAAACGGTGTTGCCCGAACGTTAGGTTACGCCTATCCGGAAGGTCGCACATTTACATGAGAGGATCTTCGGATCCCAGAGCTCCGCCTAGTACCAGATATGGGATGAGTCTAGGTTTCTATTCGAGTCCGCATTTTACCCCTTTTACCATTTAGAGTCGTGTCTAGGTGCTTGCATTAGTCTTGCATTAAAGTTTTGCATAAAAAATTTTTAAAAAAAGTGTTCCAATGCATGCCCACTCCTAGGGGAACTCCTTGCCACTGTGGCCAACCCCTATGCCTAAGTCCCAATGCAAGACAAAGCCCCAATCAGGCCCGTCCAAGGTAATAAGTCCGTGATTGAGTACATTCGGTACTATGATACGTACCGGTTGGGATATGGAGTTGGAGAGGAGAGCACCACGACCGCATTTAAGTTCTGGAGAGGTTTGCGGCTTCACTTCCAGTTTGAATTGCTTTGCCGTGACGTGATCACTCTGGCGAAGTCTTATCTGGTCGCTCTAGAGGTTGAGCATTTCGAGTCAAGGTTTGATGCTGCCCTTCGGCGAGCATCTACCTATCAGCAGGGTACCGAGCCGGTCGGACGGCCACATGAGCCCCCAAGGCAGGACGCTCCTGCCTTGCAGCCTTCCTCACCCCAGCCAGGGAACCCTTCCCCAAGAGCTCCTTTGCCACCTATTTTCGATCCTTATTCGGAGCTACCTCAACCGGAGCCACCCGTGTTTCTAACAGGAAAGCTTTTCATCGCCGAGCCACTACTTAGTTGGTTCACGATAGGCTTGGTCCATAGAGCATCGTGCTATCCATCCATGGACCCCACGCTACCTTTAGTGCCAGTCAACTCATTCCATACCATATTCCGGTCTAGTCATAATGTGGATACATTGGATGACCTTCTTACAGGATTGGACCGATAGTTGCAGTTGACGCACTTATTGGCCCCAAGCTTTGACCGACCCACAGGTCGTGGCTTCACTCATCCCGCTTTGGGGTCCCTTACCTCTGTGTGCACCATGGGTCATGTCACCAAGGAGGTCCTCTTATTCCTCCCCCTGCCGTCCGAGCCTGATTTCCTTACATTTATCCCGAGGGAGGACCCATATTTTCTACATGAGATCACCGTCCCACTTACCCCAATGCATGAAGGTGACCATCTACACCTTCAAGAATTTCCGACATGGGACCATGACATGTGGGAACCCAGTTCGAGGGGTCATACTTTCTTTGATCCCTTCGACCCCTTCCCTAGTGAGGCTTATGACTCACCGTATCCATTCCACCTTGTTAGGGGAGTCCCCTACCACACCCCTTCCCCACGGGCTAGTCCACCTACACTCAGCCAGGGGACCGTTCCATGGTCATCATATAGGGGTAAGGAAGAAGGTGAATTCAGCACTTCTAGCCCTCCCAACACTCCCAAACCCAAAGGTCAGCCGTATGCTAGGGACATACTAGGATGTCTAGGAGTTCCCCATTTCTCCAACCTTCGGTTGCGTCTTGTGTATGCATGGCACACATTTGCATGTCCTGGTCCACCATCACATATGCCTGGGTCTGCATAGCATTAGGTTTGTCTAGGACGTAGAAGTGTGTTTTCTTTTGTCCCATCTGTGAGAGTCTGCATGCATCGAGTCGAGTTGGTCTATTGTCAGCTCGCAATGTCAATCCCTCTCGAGTGTGAGGCAAGTCGGGTCCAAAGCGTACGTTGTAGACTTTCCAGAATTTGGGATCGGCTCTACCATTATATGTCTCGGCTCTACCATCCTTTGAGAGTGACCCCACCCCGGAGTGTGCACCACTAGCCTCATTCCCACAGCAGTATGTGCATATCGAATATATACGGGATGAGCATGTGACGATTGCTTGGAGTGGAGCGTACTCCGCGCTACCTGGTAGGTGACAGATCCGCCGGAGTCACATGAGCAGCCGCACCCCTTACTCGACGGGGTCGAGTTCCTCCCACCCGGGGACAATTGATGGGAATCAACACTGGGCACTAATATTTTTATTTTACATTTGTGTCTTTTGTTTGTATTTATACCTTTGGCTAATTGGGTTTACAATTGTAAAGCATTATAAGCTAAAGGGTTAGTCTTTAAAGTCTTTGGATTTCTATGTAATGCCAGTGGGTCCAGCAGGGTCCCCCACCCTCTTTCCCATTGGTCCACCTAGGTTCTAGGGTCCATGTGGGGCTAGTTCAAAGTCCAAGATTGGACATGGACCAAGGGGGGATAAAAAATGAAAAATTCAAAATTGATGGCCCTAAAGTCAAGGGGGCGCCCCCTTTTATTATTATTTATTCCATGTTGTAATTTTATTTTATTTGGTCATTTGACCACATGGGGGAAGAAAATGTTATCTCTTATTTACCCCTCCCTAACCCTAGATCCAGGGGTAGTTAAGGTCATTTGTACATTTCTATATATCCCTTGTATTTCCATTTTTGATAGAATTAATGAGAAGAAATTTTAGAAATTGCTCCAAGAGCCCAAGTGCGCCCCTCTCTCTCTCCCACCCCCTTGCAGATGGAGTTCTATGAAATTCTTGAGGTGTGAAGCCTCCTCCCCTTCCCCTCTCTGAGTGTGAAGCTCAGCACCGCTGCCGTCGCCGCCATCGAGCTGTCGTCGCACCGCCACCGCCGCCGCGTCGGAATTCTGTCCACATCAGGATAGAAGGTTGAAGCCCGATTTTTATCTCCACATCAGGAGATCTGATCGAGCTTCATTTTTTAGTGTTTGTTCTTCTTGTTATCCCCAGACTCCATTTTAAATTTCGTGCCTATCAGAGGTCATTTGCTATTTTTATCATAATTTTATTTCCACCCCTGACAGTTTGCCAGTTTGCAGATCTGCAGGATAGGAGTCTGTTCTTCTATTTTTCCACCCCCTTATACACCTCCAAAAATCTCCAAAAAAATCATACGTGTTCCTCCCATCCCCCTCTTCCACCCATAATTTTTCTATAGTCTAGATCTATCATTTTCCTGACGATCAAAATTCATTTTCAGGGAAAACTTAGTCTGTCCTGTGTGTCTGTCAGTCTGAGCCATCAGAAAATCTTTGTGGAACAGTCGTTTTCATTTTCAATCCATTCACTTGATGGATCTGAAAAAATTATATGTTGTATCTCTCTGAGTCTTCTCTCCATCGGTACCAACTTTGCATCGATCCGACAGCGGATCTGGCCGCGGAAATTCTTATCGTGGATGCGCGCATTTCAGATCTGAGGATAGGCCAGCAACTCAGTCCGAGAATTAATTCCTCGAAAATTATGCCGGCGCACACCTGGCCGCCGCCGCTCCTGGGGATCGATCAGCAACCTTCCAGCAGTGTCCCAGCAAGCCGCAGCAGTAAGGAGATGCCCGGGCACCGCCGTCCCAGCAGCCGGACCCACCTGCTATCCCGCGGGCCCCGCAGAACCGTGCCGACCAGCAGCCCGTCTCCGGCCCAAATTGCTGCACGGCAACCCGAGTTCGCTACTCCCGAGTCCCACATTGTAGCCTTTTACCTCCCTGCGTGGAGTGGGCGATAAATTCATTTCTATAATTATTATTAATATTTGTACACCAGGAGTACGAGCTTCGACCGGGGTCGTCTTCCCCTCGCCCAGAGCGTGGAGGTAAACTCTCCACCCTCTTTATCGCATTTGCTCAATTCGTATATTTTTGAATGCCGCTGCTAGAGTGATAGGATAACTAGCTCGATATTTAATTTTTATCACCGCGGCAAGAGTGAGTGAGTGAACCCGTCCCGTGACTCGATCCGAGCACGCGGAAAAGCTGATACCCAAGGCTCATTGTCGGTTTCTCAACCACGCATGATCCCGTGTTTCCCTCGCTTAGGGACGTCCGTGAGCTAGAGTCCCAGGTTGGCGTTTCCGTCCCGCATCACAAAGCAAGGGGGCCCACGGAAACTAGCCTAAACATCATCTATCGGGAACTCGCCCTGCCACCACTCCTAGGTGCATAGGAAAGTGTCGTCAGGCTATGACTAGTGGAGGCTAACTAAACACAAAGACTCCAAAACAGTGAATCACCGAAGTACAGGTAGTGTAATCACACACCTGTCACACGTACTACGGAGCATAATGCAGTACACAACTACTACCAGACTCAGGACAGCCAACTAGACCTACTTACAACGATCCTTGAGTCACAAGACTCAGGGTCAAGATCATCGCACAAAATGGTAACACGTCGTAAATCAGCCAAGTCCCTAAGCCAAATCACGGTCAAACAATGATAAAGGAAACGACACAAGATAGCTAGATCAACACATCCGCATGACACGAATTACGGAGACCTGAGGGATCACTAAGACCCTCAAAACACATGGATATGAAAACCGAGGTAAGACAATACCTCAAGACGTCCAAAACCATATCTCGATCCTCACTAGATCACCGAGACAATCACAAGGTCACATGTTAACCAATGGGTCACACCGAGTTGACCAGAAACCAACAATAACTCTGAAGCATCACGGAACACTACTCGATATAATGGCACTCCCGGCCATCCTACAACACGGTCACAGCCCTCATAGGATATCCAAGACATCCACGGAACGACGGGCAAACCACAAGGTTAAGCCAAGACAATTGGAGGCCAAATCATCGGAAAAATAGAACTCTGGGAAGGAAACGGTCACATACCTGACCGCTAGGCAAACCAAGCGGTCAACCAAAGGGTCGCTACCCTCAAGAGAAACCCCAGATTTAAAACCCAGAAAAGCAGGAGCCTTGCGGTCTGCCTGAGACCGTCTCTTGCCAGAAAATGGTCTCCTCATGGCGGCAAGAGGGACCCTAGTGGTCACGCATAGACCGCTAAGCCCAGTCAAACTCCACACTGTGAAACCGACTTAACTGGTCAAAACCACCAAACGGTCTACCTAGAACCATTTCACAGAGCTTGGCAGTCTCCCCAAGGGCCACCAAGGACACCATCGGTCGGAGCTAGACCGCTAGCCCGAACCGACTTAAAACCATTGACCAAATTCAAACGAAGCTTAGCGGTTGTCCATGAACCACCATAGCTAGCCTTGCGGTCTATCGCATGACCGCTTAGCTAAACCGATAGACCATACAGCCTAGCGGTCTCCTATGGACCGCTTAAGATATAAAAATGGTCTCCAAGAGGGCCGCCAAGGCGATACGGTGAGAAAACTGTGGGAATGGCGAAAACCCGACCTTTCCATGCCCCGTTCGCCCTAAAACGAAGGGGAAACAATCCTAATTGCAATATAAACCTTTCACAAGTTGAAATGGATCCAATCGACGCATAAACGACAAGAAACAGGCGATTCTAACGAATCGACCCAAAATGAGTCACGTGGGTTCCCGGGCTCATACCGGTCCCAAATGACAACCAATTGCAACGAAACTAACTAGAATGAAATGCTAACATGCCAGGGGTTCGAATAAAACTTAACTAGGCTAAAACTATCGTCAGGAAAGGCAAACTTGTCTCACACCCCCCGAAGCATGATTTCACCCAAACGTGCTAAAACCCGCTTATACCGACACCGTTCGGCTCCAAATCACGAGGGAACGCAGAAGAGAAGTAGGGTATCCATCTCCCTACCTCCACTGAAGTTCTAGTGCACCTAAATGGCTAAACCACGCCAAAAATGTCATACAAACCACGCCATGTTAACATTGAATCCGGATCGCGCCAACCACGCCTCGATTCTCGCACCATCACGTGCCACATTAGCTCTACAACGTTCCTGCCTCACCCACCTCGCCACGATCGTGCGTCCCGCGGTGAGAGGAAAAGAGAGGAGAGAGAATAGTGAGAGAGAGAGAGAGTGAACGTGAGAAATGAGAGAGAGGAGATTGGGTGAAGAAAGAAATAGAAAAGGAAATTAGGAATTTTCTAATTTTTGTGAAATCCGATTTTCGCCCAAAAATTTACTAATTCAGAAAAATACGGAAAAATAGTCTACGCGGTCCTCGGAAGGAGTATAAAGCAACTGTAGCGTCCTCAAGTTGATGAACTCAATAATAAACTCACCACTGGGTTCCGTAACTTGTACAAGAGAAAAACCCACATTGATCGTAAAACACAACTCAAGACCCACAAAAGCGATCTGAAAACTCTCCGATAAAGATCCAAAAGACCCAGGGCATTATAGCCTCCCCTCCTTAGGAAATTTCATCCTTGAAATTAAAGGAGCTAACAAGAAGAAGTAGGGAAGAGCAAACCCAAACACTGGCCACGCTCTCCAAGCATCAGCCAAACCTCAAAACACAAAGCACGATAACATAATTCTCAGAAAACACAGTTCAGAGGGACACTTCCAGACCATAATCACTAGCACACGCTCTGGATCTCAAGACACATCGATCCCCAGAACGAGCATGGCACACTAGTGAACACAAGTCCAGTACCTCTGAAACACCATGGCATTATCACTTACGTCTCACAGAGAAAGGAGACACGACCCATGCCACGAAAACAACTACCAATAAAACACTCTGCAGACACAACAAGCATCAGCTTAAACAAGAAAACATAGTCCTCTCAGCTGACTACTCCAAATCATCAGCTTCCGTGCCAAGAACAACAAAACTGCCACACAGAACGCGAACGACAGCATTGGACCACAAGCATAATCAAGTCAGTCCTCACTCAGACATTACATCTAATTCGAGTCGCATGCCAACTCTATCACGATAGAAGAGTACAATAAAAACTAACTGACAAGACCTCAGTCCACACAATGCCTGATCAGATTCACAGGGAACTCCTCCCAAGCTGAACACAACCACCAACTAACAACAACAAGAACAACAACACCTGTAAAATCCCGACTCTGTTCTTAACACAGAACCACGGGACACAACTTCAAGCTGGGTCACATCAAGGTACAATTACAGCTGAACACACGGCTAAGATATACAAGCCACACTACGAGTAGCTCACCAACAAGGACCCACAAGAACAAGAACAATAATATCAGAGAACGCATCTCAAGACCACGATCACGTCCCAAGAGCACAACATCCAAGAAATACAGAGAAACAAACGGTACTCGACCAGCATAATCGTCGACACATTCCCCCAATCCTCACACATGCCAGTGCCAATAGTCAGAATATCTCCGAACAATGGCAAAGCAATTCACAACATCAAGGCACACATCGCCAAGATGAAGTCACATCGAGGAAAATAAACCTCTCAACTTGCCAGAATCTCCCAACCAAATGATCCTCGACCTGTGGGTTATAAGCCCACATGCTTTCGCTGAGCACTCAACACACGCACACAGGCATCAAGAACAACTCAGCATCTTCATCTCAGCACAACATGGCGCCATCGCAATTCATAAACTACAATATACTACGTCTCGAGTACCGATCCTGCTAACAACTGATCACAAATCACCAAAGTACGAAACAGGAAGAGCACCAACTTCAGCACAAAGAACACCGGTCTCAGCTTATC
Source organism: Amorphophallus konjac (assembly GCA_022559845.1). NCBI lineage: Eukaryota > Viridiplantae > Streptophyta > Magnoliopsida > Alismatales > Araceae > Amorphophallus > Amorphophallus konjac. Next base: position 199,777,593 of record CM040124.1, on the reverse strand, counting down.
TTTACGTCCTGAAACAATAATTGAACCTTCACAGCACAACAGCCGCCAACACGGTAAGTCAGACACGGTGCACAACGGCCCCCAACACACACACTGGGTCCAAAGCCAAGCAACCGTCGAACAAGAACAGATCAGGATCAGAACTAACACTATCCACACTTAAGCAGACACAAGACAAAGGCCTAACCAAGCCAGCACTTCCAATGCTTACCTCGAAAAGACACCACCAGACAAGATGGGAAGAATCAAGCACGACTAACAGTAGCTCACCAGGAAAGAGATTCATAGGTTCGCCCAAGCATTCTCTCAATCAAGGCATCTAATCGACCACCTCAACACAAGCTTAATACCTCAGGGGCTAAACAAACTCGAGCTGGGACGACCAAAACAACATAAAAATGTGTACGGCCATCACACCAACTATAAAGTCACCAGCCACCTGAACAACACCACAGGAAAAATCTCGAACATTACACCACATATTCACGCCTGCCGACGAACTCTGCCAAGCACAACATAGCCGAGACAACCACCATGACAAAAAAAGAATACTCTGTCACATCCTGACGAGAGCAAAACCATCTCGCACAGTGCCAACACAGCACGTACAAGACCACACGTGAAAAGTGAAGCGATAAACAATCGCAAAACCAATGCCAACTGTCAACAGTACTAGACCTTAAGGACTCTGAGTACTGCAGTATCTCGAATTCCCATGTACTTTCACACAACTAGCTCTTATACCAACTGTGACGACCCAGACTCTGGATACCGGGTAAACTCGATACCACTTGGAACCTGCGAAGCCTCCCAAGAGCGGTAAAGCTCGAAAGGGATAAAAGGTGTGTGTGGAGTACATTGAAGTTCAGATAAAGCAGTAAGTAATTAATATTTCAATGATCAAGTTTGCTAAAGTAGCATAAATAAAATTATATTTTTAATTAATAATTTAAATTATAGAGCCCAGTCCAAATAAAGACAAGTACAGTCCAACAGAAGAGAAAACGTACTCTCAAGTTGGGGGAAGCCCGACGCAGGCAACACTGGCAACGATGAACTGACGCACCGCGTCACGAACCACAAGGAAGAAGAACGACCACACCTGAAAAGCAGGGGTGAGCCTGGTGTCACTGGCTCAGTAGGGGTCCCGCAGATCGCCACTGGAAACAATGCAGTAACACACAACACAACAATGCTAAATAGTAAAGTAGGAGCAGAAGTAAGAGCAGTGCTAAACTACAACAGTAAAGCTGTAAAAATAAGAGTAAGGACGGGTAAAGGAAAGAGTAAAGCCACACCGAACAAAAACACAACTGTCGAACGAACCTCAGCTCTCTAAGCTACTTCAAACAGCAACTGAAAGGCGAACCCCGATCTCACAAAGTCAGGCGTTACCGATCCGTCAACAAAGCACTAGCTCCGAAGCAAAAGCCTACAGGAACAGATGAAAGCCATAGAAAAGATCTACACAGTGAAGAAACAATAATGCATACACAACTAAATCGTCGTGCACGCTACACTGACTTCAGGGAAGCCAAGAATATACTACCTGTAAAAGTCACGAAGCATGATGAGTCATGCGTCATGTGACAGAAGTACCTCCTAACTAGAAGAGCAACCAGATGCGTCCACAGACGTCTTACACTGTGCCACAAGTATCTCCCACATGCCTGGAACGGCGGTAACTAAGATACTTTCAGAACCAAGTATAAGGAACAACAGTAATGAGTGACTAGTCAGGGTCTCGCCTATCGATGCTCGTCCAAACGCCCCTGACCACGTGTGCATACACAAGCTCAAAGCCTTGAGCCAGACCACTAGCTAGTTTTCCCCCTAGTAGGACGCTACCGCAAAGCAAGGGGGCCCACGAAAACTAGCCTAAAAATCGTCTATCGGGAACTCGCCCCGCCACCACTCCTAGGTGGGCCGACACACAGGAAAGTCTCGCCAGGCTACGACTAGTGGATGCTCACTGTAGACACCCAATTTTGGCCGATAAATTAGGCATTTTCTTTGTTCTCCTAGTTAATGCCCCAATTGATCCTTAGTTGGTTGATTTTCTGGGATGTCTCTCTATTCTTGGCTCAACATTTCAATTCCATACCTTGGATCTCGTCTCGAGTTTGGCATCCCCGCACTATCCGCTCTTATCACTTTCTTGTTCATAGCGCGTTGTGGATCTAATTGAAATTATCATTTGAACAGTTGTTGTTTTCTTGACATCTGATCATTATAGCATCCACTTTGGATGTTATTTTCACTCAACATTTGATTAAGTGACTGCCCAAAAGATTTTTCTCCTTTTTCTAAATCATTTGATGGGCCTTTAATTATCGCGCTATATCGTCATAGCGTGTTCTTCATGAATGCGCTATACTTTTGTAACGCGTTCTCAGTCAGAAACCCAGTCCGACCCGGACTCCCCTCTTTCATCTCAGAGTCCTTATTTGGTAAGTTTCCAATCATATTCCTTCCAAAGGAAGGTTCCAAACCCTAATAAGAGTCTTTCCCCCTCATTAATCGATAGGATTACCTCAATTTGAGCCGCCAAACCTTTGGATTGAATTGAACTCCGACCTAGGGTTGCTTCTCGATCTTTTTCCTATAAATTGCACCCTTTGGCCGTCGTTTCAGAGGGATGCAACTCAAGATATTGATGAGTAGAAGGAAGCTTTTCATGCAAAATCAACAAATCCTCGCTCCTCACACATCCAAGGGAGTATTTAGGGATTATTCTCGTGTTCTTCCTCTTTCTACTTTCTCTTTCCCCAAAGCATTGATTTTGATTCTTGCATAGCATTGCATCCCGGTTTTAAACACTCTTTTACGAAACACATGCATACACGCACACCACACCTATCTTTTGGCCCTTCCATAGGGGTTTAAAACCCACCAAACCCCCAGGTAATCGAGCCCCCCGTTTGCATGCTTTTGATTAAGAATAGGGGTAGATTGTACTAAAATCTCGTTCTAATGGGCCTTTTTATTTGTTGTTTATGATTGTTTGCAGGCACTAGAAGACTAATACGTGGAGCCCTTGCACCTTGGCTGGCCTTGGAGCAAGGAAGGAACGAATCCAAATAACTCTGCTTCCTGTCTGATATCGCGCTATAGGTTCCTGGCGCGATCTGAAGAACGCGCCTGGACGATACAGCACGTTCATCCCCAGGCCTATGGCTGGCCATCTTGAATTTCTGAGGTATGTAACATGCCCTATCTTGATCTTTATATTATTTGGCATGTTGTTGGCCTTAGTGGCGATCACGGATTTTGATTATTACATGTAACCCCCCTTTTATCATCAATTGTAGTTCTATATCTTGTCAAGTCATCTTTTATGCAAATCATTTAATTTGGGGGCGTTCTAATTTTATAATCCACAAATTGGCGATCACGGTGGGACACTTTGTGCCACCACGTTCGTTCTTTTGGTTGCCTGCTTGTTAATCCATCAAAGTGTGTGTGATTATTTGTCTTTTTGGGGTTCCCTCACCCTCTGTCATTGGTCGCGCTATACATCCATAGCGCGTTCTATCAGATCACGCTATGGACATATAGCGCGTTAATCACCAGAGGGTATTTCACCGACACCTTCTGTCAGGGTTCTGATTGTCATCTTCTCTGGTTGCATCTTGTACATTTCCTGTTGTGTATTCTTTTTTTAATATATTATTCATTTTATTTGCTAGTTCTAGTTTAGATATTCTTGCATAACATAGCATTCATCTTTGCATTCGGTTTGGGAGACCCCCTCTCCCCACACTTTTAGGAGATCTCACACCCCCTTGGTGAAGGAAGGACCCTCCATTGAGCATTCCGTCTCATTGGATCGGAAATTCCTAAACCAAGCCTCCATAAGTCCCCGCACCCGTGGATTCTCTCACGGACGCTGGGCAGGTTGTACCTTTGAAGTTCCGGGTTTAGTTGGCCTATGCATGGTGAGAGAGTGTTCTTAGTTGGCACCAGAGTACCACATTTGAAACTAGGTTCCTCCCTTGAGTGACCACATCAATTTGCATAAAGTCATTAATTCACCAAGGTCCAAATAAATAAAAAAAAATCAACGGTAACCATTCCAAATTGTGTGCTTCTTTGCAAATTATTTTGCTTGAACTTTGATTGCATAATGGCTTACCTTGATAGACAAAATAACATGTTTAACCTTAATGAGGATGCACAACCTAGCACATTTTATATTCCTCAATCTCAACATGCTCGTCATAATTCTCATCATATTTTCAAGGGACCACGCCCTCATTCTTATGGCGTTGCCCGACCCATGGGCGATGTCCAATCTCATGGTCCCTCGATTCAATCGCGAGCCACTACTCCTACGGGACCGTCTCCTCCCAACGATGAGAAGGTCTCCCAGATCTTGCATGCATTAGATCATCTCAGCCCCCCAACAAATTCAAGCCCTTAAGGCCGTTGTTGAGGGTGCATCTCATTCCTCTCATCCTCCTTCCAATCCTACGCGGGTGGCCCATCACCCACTTCCCTCTTCTATTCATATTCCTACTCGGGTAGCCCATCACCCATCTCCTCCTATTCACCCTTCTCCTCGGGTGGTCCAATACCCACCTCCTTCTATTCCTCCTCCACCACGGCCCCAAGGCCCATTTATTCCTTGCAACCCGGCCCATCCGGGTTCTTCTATGGGTCATCCCATTAATCCTCCACCACGGCCTTTTTATGCGGCCCCTCCTTCAAGGCCCTGCCAACCCTCTGTTACTCAGGTCACACCCCTCCAACAAACGCTTCTCGACAAAGTAACTTCGTTGAAGGAACAATTTAAGAGGGTTACGAGCCCACGGCCCGCTCCTCCTACCCCAGTCAATCCCCTCCACGCCGCTCTGAATGACATTACAAAGATGGAGAAAGCTTGGAAGGATAGGAGAGACGACTACGGCATCGACAGTACGAGCAAGCAAGAGCCGGCGGGTTTCAACGTTCAAGTGGACGCCGTCCATCCTCCACCCATTCACCCAATTCACGCATATGGCCCTCCACCTCCACATACACATACACAATGCCATTACATTCCACCACTCACATACACGCCTTCACTACGGTGTCCACTTGAACCTACTAATGAAGAACCGGCAATTGAAGAATTTGAGGCGGCATACGACGAAGCTCTGCAAGCACCTCTTCCAAGTTTCCTTCGCCGTCCCCTTCTCCACTGCCAGAAGACCCCTATGCTCAGGACTATGCCACAGTCCCCGATCCAACCCCCATTTATGAGACCTCTTGGTGTTACGATGATGAGTTGATATTCCAATCACCCATACCGCCGCATCATGAGTCTCATCCTATCCCTAACACCTCTCGCCCCATCCGGCATTTTCAACGCACTAAACCTTCACCTCCCGTAACCACACCAATATCCTCCATTCCATCGGCCTCCGTCGAGCCTCCATCACCCTCCACTACGCCGGCCTCTGCCGAGACTTCTATTACTCCTCCTCCTTGTTCGCCACCTCAACCCTCCATTATCCCTTTAACCCCAAAACCCACAATGCCTATAACCCCTACTCCACTACTTAACCCTTCACCCTTACCCGTGGCTAGTCCTGAGCAAGGTCCACCCCTTTTTGCACTCGAGCCAACCCCGACTGCTTCCGAGAAAAGGGAGAAGCTCGATGTGTTTGAACCTCCACCTCCACTCACCCTTTCTTCAACACTTTCCATTATACCACCACCATCCATGGAGCCTTCCGCCTCCGCTTCATCCCCCTTTACTACTCGGAATGGGAGTGCTTCTGCAAGTATTTGTACTGAAGATGACCAAGCGACGGGCAAGAAGGATTTGGCTACAGTCGAGCTATTCAAGATGCAAGAGTTTATATGCCGGATGCCGATCCGGGTTGTTGTGCCAAGCATGATCGAAGAAGCCAAGTTCCTGCCACTGCTCACTAAGAGAGAATGTCAAACTTTAATGCCGTGTAAGTTTGTGCCCAAGGGCCGGGCAGGGCACCCCTTGTTCCAACTTTCAAACCTCAAACCTTTTCTTCCATACAAGGGGCGAATGCCTATCCTATTCAACATTCTTTATATGTCACGACCCCTGGGCAACACAATGCTTCTTATCCCGACTTTCCAACTCTCTCACACTATTACTTTTCACTCTTCAAGGGAGTTGTCATTTACCATTGAAGCTTCATCATGGGCTCTTGCTTTATCCATTGGGCCAATTGGCTATACACTTTCATTGCCATGGAGGGGCGGTTATCTTGGTGCTAAGGGGCCTTCCACTATTTCATCCACTTTCTATTCAATATCATCCACATTCTTGTCCGTCACATTTTCTTCATGGGCCACTCCAAGGGTAAGGAGGGGGATCTCATCCTCTCGCCCTTCATGTTCTTCATATTCTTTGCATCTCATGCATTCTGTTGCATCCATGCATTCATCGCATCTGTTGCATTGCATTCGCATACATTTGCACTTCTTCTTTCCTGGGTTTCCAAACCCGTACCTTCCCCGCCTTCCGAAACCTCCGGATCCCCCACGTTTCCTATGTCTTCCGCCTCTATCTTCGGGATCTCCAGGTCCCCTTACGCTCACCGGGCATTGTGCCCCCTCCAATCTTCCCTCAGGGCATCGCGCCCCTTTCTAGCTCTTGCATCCGAACTCCCTGGATTTCTCTCCCATCCTCCTTGGGCATCGCGTCCCATGGCTTCTTCCCCCTCTGGAACCTCCGGATCTTGCTCATTGGGCATCATGCCCCTCTGCACCACCACGTCCGAATCCTCCGGGCATCTCACTAATTTTTCTTGGGCGTCGCGCCCTTTTCTACCTTCTTCCTCCTGAACCTCTGGATTCTCTTTCCTTCTTCTTAAGGTATCGCGTCCCCTCCCATCTCATTCCTCCGGATCCTCCGGATCCTTCATCCCTCTCTTTATCCCTTGGGCATCATGCCCCATGGTGTCTTCCTCCTCCGGATACTCTTGATTTTTTATCTCCCCTCCTTGGGCATCATATCCCTTCTTTCACTATCCCTCTGGAACCTCCGGACCCTCCTGACCCTTTTCATCCACTCTTCCTGGGGCACCGCGTCCCTCGGCATTTTCTTCCTCCGGAACCTCTGGACCCTCCATCTTTCTTCCGATTCATCTTTCTGCTCTTCCGGGACATCACATCTTTAATTTTCTTCTTCCTTTTCCATCATCTTTTCCCCTATTTTTTCCCAGGGCACCGCGTCCCTCATTATTTTATCCCTCCAGAGCCTCCGGATTCTTCCTCCTATCATGATTCTCCTCCTCTACCTCCGGACCCTCAGGATCCGTCTCTTTCCATCTATCAATTTCTTCTTCTAATTTCTCCTGATCCTGGGTCCGACCTAACTTCTTCCGCATCCACTGCCTTGGGTATCTGCCCTTTCTCCCACTACTTCCGAGGCTTTAGTCCTCACTCCTCCTTCTAATTCTCCGCTTCTTCTGTAGACTGTTCCATGTGATCAGGGTCTCCGCGCCTTAGTGAGGGAATTCTAGCCCTCGCCTATATTCCTTTTCTCCTTATTCGTCTGAGTCTAGTCTGAACACCACTCCTTCTTGTTAAGCCACTTTCAAATCCTTTGCTTCCATTCCTTTTCTTTATCAAAAGAGGACTATCCCAGGTTGATCAACCTCGCCCCTGGCAGCTGCTTCCATAAAGATCGCAAGGTAACATATTGGCGTAAGTACGCATTTTAGGATATCAATGCCTTATTGCTTCACGCATGATTTTCAAAATAAAGTGCTTCTTAACAAGATCAAAAGTGGTGTTTTAAACCTTTATCTTAATTAAATCATTCTCAAAAAAAGTCTTTAGGCTTGCTTCTGCAGCACCTTTGGTTAATAAAAACCCCGCGCTGGGAATTCAACGTTCTCTCCCTGCTTGTTAAGAGCAACCCTTAGCTGGGCATCGCACACACTTCACGGCGTCCTTAGCTGGCTCATTTGATAAAACACCGTTGCTACTTTGGCCACGCCATGAGTATATCTGAAAGTCTTTTCTCTTCTTTACTCGGCCGAATGTAGGGGCAAGAGGTTGACGGATAAGATGACCAACTTCGGTGATCCCCAATACGAGAGGAGTCTCAAATAGGGGCAGTCTCGACCCAAACTAAAATCAAATTTCATGATAGATCTCGCCAAAAAAGGGCTATTATGAAAATTAAGTCAAAATTTCGATAAATGTAAAATTATGAATTATGGCATGACAAGAGTGGCAAAGTCCCCGCAGGGAAAACCCTGGTCGTATGCATGTCAATGGTCTAAAAATCAAAGGCACAAAGCCCCAGTACAACTGATTACCTCTTTGAGGGGAAATACCTTGGAAGGAATTCAAGTCCCGACATCTCCCATCCTGCATAAAGCTTATCCTCAATTATTCTTCTCTTCTCCCTCTAAGACCGAATGTTTCTCAAGTATGGCCTTGGTAGGAGCACCGTTAACCAAAGGTAGCTGGTCATGGGGCGCCACCTTTAAATGCACGCCAGGCTTTGGGCAGTTTTGAGCGAAAGGGGAAGGAACTAGGACCCTGAGCCAGTGGTTTAAACATCTGTTGATGCTGCATTAGCAATGTCTAAGCCAAATTCCAAAAAAATTGAATATTGCCAAAATTCCCAAAAATTGAATATTGCCAAAATTCCAAAAAAAATTGAATATTGCCAAATTCCAAAAAAAAAATTTGCCATAATTTTTGAGCATTTCCAAAACTTTCATATCTTTTCAAAATCAACATAAAAATTCAAATATTCTTTTTGAAAACTCATAAAAATTTGCATATTTTCGAAAATTCCAAAAAAATTACATTATATTAATGATGGCATTATTACAGAGATATCCTTTTACAAGGGTGCAAAATCAAAAGAACAATCACAAGAAGTGCAAACAAGTATCAAAGACTGTCTCATTCCACTATGTATGTCAAAATAGTACAAAATGAGAATGGATAAAACAACCTCTCTAGCTCTCCCCTCGATCCTCCTGATCTTCCCCTCTACGCGAGCTCTCAGCCTCCTCCTGTCCTCCTCGGGAAGACCTAGGAGGAGCCATCGATCCCCGAGAAGCTGAACCCCGGTCACCGCGTGCTCCCCTCTCAGCATCTTCCCTCCTTTGATGCTCAGAGGAGGTAACTAAATAATCAGTGCTCGAATAGGCTCGGGAGTATCCCTCACGCTGAGCCCGCTCACGCCCTCGCCGATAGCGATCCTCCGCATCCTTCACCCGCTGCTCGGTGATTCCTAATCTGGTACGCAGCTCCACCCTCTCTAGCTCCCGCTCCACTCTCTCTCTCTCTCCCATCTCCCTCTCTCTCTGTCTTGATCCTCCCTCTCTCTCTACCGCTCACTCCTCTCTACCCCGAGTAGGAGGCGTAACTCTGCCACATCTCGAGGAAGCTCCTCCGCATCACGGCGCCTCAGCTCTGCTTCCGCTGTCCGCAGCTCCTGCTCCTGCATCTGAAATCTTGGTCAATAACTGATAATAAAATTTTTCAAGACTAAGATTAAAAGAACAGATTGCTTACTCTCTCCTGTAGGGAGGCCTCAGCTGCCTCCGCCCGAGCAACTGCACTAGCAAGCTGGCTCTCCAGGTCGGTGTGGTCGCAAACAGGCTGAGTGGAAGATGAAGCACCATGCGAGGATCGGACTGCCTCCAGCTCCTCGCGCTAAAAAAAGAAAGCATTACTATTAATTGAATTTCAAATCCAAATCATTCTAAGTTACAAGTACTTACCAGCTCATCGACGGTCTGCTGGAGGTCCTCGCGCTGCCGGATCGTGGAATCGAGGAGTCCCCGTACCATGGCCAGTCTCCCCTCTATGTCGAACTCCAATAAACACATATTGGTCACATTTTGAATAATCAAGAACAAATGAATTTAAAGGCATACATGTCCACGAGCGCTCTGATAAACTCAGCTGCCGTATGCCTGAGAGTATGCCTGGAGGTAGGCATCATCTGAATCTGCTCCCATAGGGACTGCTCGGCCACGCCTCTTCCAATCTGCGTACTGCTCCCGGGCGCGCTGCCGCCAGTCATCTGTCCCCTGGAGGCCTCGGAAGCGTCGTCCAGGTCGTGGGTCCGTCGCCTGGGTCGGGAACTCTACCACCGCCTGATGGAGTCCTAGTGTCCTCATGATCAACCTATGGTATAGTGGCTCGACCAGGTTGAGGGCATGCAACCAGATCTCTATCCCGAAGTATGGGATGGCCGCCTCCACCCAGGGCATCACCTCGGCGTCCCTTTGATAGGGAGTCCAGACCACCTGCATAGTTCAATTTATCATTGCCCTGGATCTCATTCAGATAATATAATTCAATTTCAAAAATTAAATTTTACCTCTATATGGGGCGTCGTATCTAACATCTCCTGAATGTGGGTGACCTGGTCCTTCAGAGATCGGCTGTCTCGTGTCGGAGTCCAACGCCTGGCCAGGGGCAGTAGATCTCCTCGATCCTCCCACGCACGCCTGAGGGTAGGAAGATACAAATAACTCCAAATAAGAGGCAAGTGCATAATTTAATCATGGGAGTTTAAGGTTTAGAGAGATACCTGAAGTATAGGGTAAAACCCCTCGAGTGAAGACTGGAGTGAAGAAATGCCGAAGCTATCAAACAAATGGGCTAGGACTTCCGCACCCCAAGCATACCGTCCAACTCTGTCCAGATCCTCCAGTAGGGGTAGAAATTGGCAGCTCACTGCATCACCCTGAGTCGCTAGGAGTAGCTTGCCGATCATCAGAATAAGAAACCTCCTCAGCTCCATGTCGGCCTGTGCGCCAGCCTCAGTCGCGAAACTCTCTCTGGCTCCAGCCTCTAGTCTCCTCTCATGAGCCGTCAAAGTCTCTCCCACCTCCCTCTGCGTGTGGAACAAGCCGAGACTCTCCTGCAAAGCAATCCTCGACACTAGCGAGGTCCGACCGGTCCCCTCCAGCTCCAAGCCCAGTAGCCTGCGCGCCATCTCCCGGTAGTCGGGCTAAGTGCAGCCCGTCACTGCCGATCCATGCACCCGCAGCCCGGTAATACGGGTGACGTCTTCTAAAGTCGGGATCATATGACCCCAGGGGAAGAGGAAGGCCTTGCACCCTACGTCCCATCTGGCTTTCAGGGCCCTTATCAATCCCACATCGACTCTCAGCACCTCTATCTCCAGGAACTCCCCGAAGCCCATTTGGCGGAGGCGGGCCCGTTGAAACTCCGATAGTGTGAAGTAGACAGCCCGAACCAATGTCCATGAAATCCAGGCACGAACTACACCCTCCACACCCTGCACACAACATAAAAGCAAGAAATATCAATTTGTGTCCGTCAAACAAAACAAAAATCAGAAAATAAGAAAAATTGGCATTCTGTTCTTTATTGCGCTATATCGTCATAGCGCGTTCTTCAAGAACGCGCTATGAAGATATAGCGCGTTCATCTTCCACAGGTAGGGGGTGACCCCTCATTCCCCAGAACTTTTCCATGGGCTTTCTGCCCTACACATCGGTCTAAAGGGGCATCTCCCCTTCCATCTTCATCTCATTTGAAAAGAAAAACAAGAAAAATCAAAAGAAAGAAAGATTAGGGACTTTTTCTTACCAATCGACGTTTTCGGGCCGCCACGCCACCAATGGGCTCCGCCGCTGTTTCCTCGGCCGTCGGAGCGCCTTCAACCTCTTCGGTGTCATCCGGGGGAATCTCCATTTCATCCCCTTCAAGCTGGGCCGAGACGGTCGCCTCCGAATCGGCATTCTCTTCCACGGGAGGGGGCATTCATTGCTCCTCCACGCAAGATCGTTGACGGCCACGGGTTGCGCGCCATTTGGAGCGTCGAGGAGGATCCTCTTCCATTGGATTAGGGCAATGAGGGTTCGGGTTGGTGAGAGGGCGAGAGAGGGAGTCGAGAGAGGGAAGTATGGGTTTGAATAAGAGAAAAGGGGGGGGGGCAGTTTTTGAAAACCTGCGTGTGATTAACGCGCTATACTTTCATAGCGCGCCATTAACGCGCTATGGATATATAGCGCGATAACCAAAGTAAAAAGAGAAATGAAAATAGAAGGGGGGAAGGAGAGAAAAGGAAGTGCCATGAGAATATATGTTGAGAGTGAATGAAAAACTTGTGTTCTTTTGCTTATGCGTGCCTGAATTTGCTTGAATTTGCTTAACATTGAATTCGCAGGAAAGCAAAAGAAAGATGATGATACGCCATCAGGTAAGTATTTCTTTATCCATTCCTTTTATTGCATTACTATATGATACTTACATTATTATATTATCTCAAGGACCGGCTGGTTCTCCGTATGTTTTAGGATTTGAGTTCCCCTCTACCAAAAACAGTGATGATCTAGAAACATACAGTTAATCGTCGGATAGGCCGTTAGGTCAGACAAATTTGGGGACGATGGACTTCATCTCGCACGTCGTGGTTGCAGATAACTCTTGACCCAAGTCTGTTTGATTTAATAATATTATCCTTGAGTATCTTATATTTTATTTTTTCTTGGCATTTGTTTTAATGATTTCTTTTATTTTAGCCCTGCACGCATCATGCCTTTTGCATTCATAAATGCCCAAATCTTCTTCCTAATTAAGGATCAATAATGCTTATGTTCTTGAACAAAGAATTTCAATTCCATTCCGAATTTGAAAGATTACTCCTAGTTGGACACTGGATCTCGCTGGTCGATGTGACCCTTGCCTAGAATTTGCTTCTCCCCTTTCAATCCAATTCAACTTATCCTCCTTCTTTTGATCCACTCATTAGCTGTGAACCGCACGATGGCGTCGATGGATCCGCCGGGCTCGCGTCCATTCCACTAACTGAGTGAAATTCGTAGTTGCTACGCACTGCGGATGCCTCTTTTGTGCAAGAGGTTGATCAGCTCCCTTTTCTTTGTTCCACGCCTATCGTTCTAGGCAGGAGTCACTGATGCTAGCTCGACCTTGTGGTTAGCATGGAGTTTTTTGGATTATTCCTATCATTTGTCGGTTGTGATGGGTGTCTCTTTTTCCTTGATATCCACTTATCAGTCCGCTCCACTACATTTTCACTTCATCTCCCCGTCCCTACCACTCTGTGTCATCTCCATTTTGCCTCCGTTTTACCTCCGTCTTGCTCCCTTGCAAAGCGGATATCAAGGAGGGACATCTGTAGACACCCAATTTTGGCCGATAAATTGGGCATTTTCTTTGTTCTCCTAGTTACTGCCCCAATTGATCCTTAGTTGGTTGATTTTCTGGGATGTCTCTCTATTCTTGGCCCAACATTTCAATTCCATACCTTGGATCTCGTCTCGAGTTTGGCATCCCCGCGCTATCCGCTCTTATCGCTTTCTTGTTCATAGCGTGTTGTGGATCTAATTGAAATTATCATTTGAACAGTTGTTGTTTTCTTGACATCTGATCATTATAGCATCCACTTTGGATGTTATTTTCACTCAACATTTGATTAAGTGACTGCCCAAAAGATTTTTCTCCTTTTTCTAAATCATTTGATGGGCCTTTAATTATCGCGCTATATCGTCATAGCGTGTTCTTCATGAACGCGCTATACTCTTGTAGCGCGTTCTCAGTCAGAAACCCAATCCGACCCGAACTCCCCTCTTTCATCTCAGAGTCCTTATTTGGTAAGTTTCCAATCATATTCCTTCCAAAGGAAGGTTCCAAACCCTAATAAGAGTCTTTCCCCCTCATTAATCGACAGGATTACCTCAATTTGAGCCGCCAAACCTTTGGATTGAATTGAACTCCGACCTAGGGTTGCTTCTCGATCTTTTTCCTATAAATTGCACCCTTTGGCCGTCGTTTCAGAGGGATGCAACTCAAGATATTGATGAGTAGAAGGAAGATTTTCGTGCAAAATCAACAAATCCTCGCTCCTCACACATCCAAGGGAGTATTTAGGGATTATTCTCGTGTTCTTCCTCTGTCTACTTTCTCTTTCCCCAAAGCACTGATTTTGATTCTTGCCTAGCATTGCATCCAGGTTTTAAACACTCTTTTACGAAACACATGCATACACGCACACCACACCTATCTTTTGGCCCTTCCATAGGGGTTTAAAAACCACCAAACCCCCAGGTAATCGAGCCCCCCGTTTGCATGCTTTTGATTAAGAATAGGGGTAGATTGTACTAAAATCTCATTCTAATGGGCCTTTTTATTTGTTGTTTATGATTGTTTGCAGGCACTAGAAGACTAATACGTGGAGCCCTTGCACCTTGGCCGGCCTTGGAGCAAGGAAGGAACGAATCCAAATAACCCCGCTTCCTGTCTGATATCGTGCTATAGGTTCCTGGCGCGATCTGAAGAACGCGCCTGGACGATACAGCGCGTTCATCCCCAGGCCTACTGTAACACCCGTTAAATAATAATAATAATAATAATAATAAATAAATAAAATAATAATAATAATAATAGAAAATAAATATGCATAGGAAACCTTTTACGAATATTAAATATTTAATTTCTTAACTTAATTTCTAATAGTTAAAAAGATACGAAATTATATTCTCATAGAATCAAAGAAATCAATTTTTGGATAATCAAACAAGTCAATTTCTTATTTAGAATTAATTTATAAACAATTTTCACTATAGACGTTATCATATAGAAAGTTTATTTCTCTAACAACTAACTTTCTAGTGTAGTTGGTTAAGTGACTTGCCTTTCAACCCAAGGACTAGGGTTCCAATCCTAGTGATACCCATTCTTTTTGTCCAGAATAGGGAAAAATGTCACTTTCAATCCAACCTGTCTAAGCTGGCCAGCTGCGCACTCCACCGACCCAGATCCGTGTTCTGCGGATCTTGCACCCCCTAGTGTCCACTTAATCATTCTAATCCCACCCCCACTTAATAATTCTAATCCCACGACCTCATACCTTATAACCAAGACCCAGCTACGTTAGCTGGGTGATGGTTGCTGTGCGTGGGAGATAAGGGTGGCAGATGTGTTGCAGCGTTGCAGAGGGAGTCTTCAGAGTTGCAGAGAGCATTTAAGGTAGGTGTTCTCAAACTTTTGACTAAATATTTAATGTAGTATGCAGGGTTTAGGATAGTTCACCTCCATGCGATGGTTTCACGTGTGACCCTGCAATATAAATCTACCTGATAATTGTCAAGATGGTTAAATATGTTAATCTAGTAAAATGTTGCTACTATTAATTGTTAATGTTGTTAGAACAAATTGTCAATCTAGTTAAATATGGTTAATATGAATTGTTACTATAACGTTGTTAATATAAATTGTTAATGTTGTTAAAATAAATTGTTACTATAGTTAAATGTTAATTAGATTACAGTATTAGCTAATACCGGTGAATAGTTAGTTAATTGTTAAAATAGTTAAATGTAGTTAAATGATAGTTAACTGTATGACTGTTACACACCTAGGACACCCAGCAAGTTTATGTCAACTGTTAACCCGTTAAACGGGTAAAACCGTAAAGTATATATATATATATAGTTAAAGTACATATAGAGTTAAAGTATAGTTAATGAATGTTAATAAACGTCGACATTTCATATGTCCAGTACACCCATCGCGTTAACACGTTATATATTGGTCATATATAGTAATAGTTATAATTAGCGTATGTTAACTGTACTATTGAAACTGTTAAAACATATATTAACTACACCTACCAAGCTAACTATATATATGTACGTATAGTTAACTGTTAACACCCGGCAAACTATTAACTGTTACCAATATATATATAGTACTAGTTATATGTTAACACTAAGCAAACTTTTAACTACACAGTGTATATAATAAAGTGTCGACACCTAGCATATATATATATATAGTGGAAGTTAGTAATGTCGACACTTACAATATATACAATAGTTATATATACAATATATGGTTAGCTGTTAACTACACCTAGCTAGTTAGTAATAGTTGACTGATAACTATTAAAACTGTTAACCGAATTAAGTTAAACCTGTTAACCGAATTAAGTTAAACCTGTTAACCGAATTTTTGAAATTGTTAAAATAATAACAGTTAAATATGTTAACAAATTGAGACGGTTAAATAATAACAAACGTGTTAACAGTGCTGGGTGTCGACACCAATGTCGACACCTAGCTGTTAAAATTGTTACAGTGTATCTATGTTAACTATTAAAATAACAGGTTAACAAATGTAAGTTAAAATAACTGTTAGTAGCATAATATGGTTAACTGTTAGTAGCATATAATGAATGACTGTTAGTTAATGTCGACACTTCCTAGCATTTAACCGTTAGTAGCATATATGTTAACTATTAGTTAATGTTTAGTAGCATATATGTTAACTGTTAGCAATGTCTACATCAGATAGTAACAGCTAAGACTGTGGTATATATAATGTTACTATAACTAACACTATCTATATAATGTCGACACCAATGTTAGTTATAGTTAACTGTTACTCACATTGTATATATAATGTTACTAACATGTATATCGTAATGACTATGACTGTTAACAAGTTAATTATGACTAATGTCGACATCGATCAAGGACCATAACCAAATGTCGACCCTGGGGTCGACATTTCCAACAGAGTGCTATTTTTCTAAAAATAATTTTATAAAAATAATTATACGAAAAACTTGATAAAAATGAAAAATGTATACTCTTAAAATTTCACTCCAGGATCATTTCAAATAATAATAATAAAAAAAAGATAAAAATCTTCAAAGATGGTTACTCTTAAAAATTTACGCTAAAACGTAACCGTCTTAATAATTTAACAAGTTAACTATTCACAGTTTTATAGATTAAGATACTATATGAGTAAATCACAGATCCGGGATACTGTTAGTTAATCATACATTTAAAACGTATGATAGTTAACTGTAATAATTATAGTCAGTGTTTAGTTATATGTAATAGTTAACTATTACAATTGCAAGTCCAGAAACTCCACACATGGAAACCATCCTGTAAATATTACTGTAGTCTAGAAGCTAGATAGTGCCCCAATTGTCTTACTATATACCCGTCTCGCACAGTTCTCCGCGTTTTCCTACGTATAAATACACCTTGGATTCCAACCCGATCCACCTTATATTTCCTACTAGTCAACCCTTGAAATTCTATATTGGCTATAAAATGATGAATGAGAGTGGATGTCAAAAACATGACCTAATGCTGGCAAAAGGGCCCGGTCTGGTCCTGGGAGGAGCACCCGAAACCCATGGGAAAGATCTCTTGCTTGCTGACGTCTAGCATTACGCCGGGATACTTGATGATTGAGACATTCCACCCTCTCTACTTGACTTGCTTGACTTGCATGGCCCGAATGGGCAATACTTGATTTGAATTTCATTTGAAATGAATTGATAAATAGCCAATTCTTATTCCACGTGCTTGAAATTTTACCTTGGTTATTGTTGCTTAATTTTACCAGTTATCCATTGCTTGATTTCCAGTTACCATTTGCTTGATATCACGTAATTCTATTATTGAAGTTGAATTCAGCTTTTTGTCGATTTTTGAACTCCTTGATATCTACTTGTCTGCATGCATAGGTTACTGCATTAAATGAACTTGTAATTACTTATAGCCTGTTAAAATTTGAGATGTAAATCCTACTGAGCCATTCGCTCATCTAGTTGTTCCTAACCATTTCAGGTGAATTGGAGACCGACCAGGATTCAGGAGGGGATGAGGTTGAGTGATGAGAGTAGTTAGTCATTATGTGGATGTAATCCTTATGAATAAAGTATTGTTGTAATAGAATGTTAAGTCGTAATTTCATATTTTAATCAAATAAAGGATACATGTTTGACCCTCAGTGGTTGTATTAATTTTAGTTCAAATCCAACTGTGTTAAATTTTAGATATTTGCGCACTCTGTAATTGTAAAGGAGGAAAAGTCCTTTTACTTCCCTAGCTCGCTTTGGTTCTCTATAAAGAACTCTCGCGCCGCGGGTAAGCTTCTGCGCTCGGGACGTGACAGACTTTCTTGGTATCAGAGCCTAGGATTTAAATTTTCCTAGGTAAAACATGTATTTAGTTCAAGGAGTAGAAATGTCTATCTAGGTAAACCCTAGATAGAAGATAAAACTAGAAATGTCTTATTAGGATTTACCCAAGGGTAAAAATACATGTTATTCAGTGGTTAGATCGTACCCGGTGAGATGGGTAGAGACGTGGGCTAGTGTTGTAAAACCGACTACGTAAGATCTTTACCGTATTTGAATCCCTTGCAGGATCATGGCTGGACACTGGCGCAAGATGCAGCGCACGGTGCAAGGACTCACTGAGGCGCTACAGCAGGTGGCGCAAGGCGGAGCTCGCGGTGCTCACCGTGGAGCCGGTGATCTTCATCGGGATTTCCGTAACATGAACCCACCCAAGTTTGCGGGTTCGGTGGACCCCGACGATGCCGAGCATTGGCTCAAGGAGACCGAGAGGATCTTCCGCGTGATGCAATGCACGGACGAAGAGAAGGTCCTACTAGCCACATTCCAACTAGAGAGGGATGCGCGAAGCTGGTGGGAGTCCGTGGAGGCCACATTACTTGACGATCATGTCACGTGGGTGGAGTTTGTCGAACACTTCAACGGCAAGTACTTCTCGGACCGAGTGCAAGAGAAGAAGGCCGCGGAATTTGCCGCACTGAAGCAATGGACTCGGAAGGTGGCCGAATATGAGGCCCAGTTCTCCAGACTTTCCCGTTATGCACCTCACTTGGTGTGTACGGAAAAGATGAAGGCGAGGAGATTTCTCAACGGGCTACGGCCCCAATATATTACGCAGCTTGCGCCGATGGACATCCACGTCTACTCAGAAATGGTTCGTCGTGCTCAGCTATTGGAGGACGCCACCGAATTTTCTGACAGAATTCGGGGCAAGGACAAGAAGGAGCAGGTTACCAGTTCGAGAAGCTTCAAACCACCTTTTGGCAAGAAGCGAACCTTTAATGGAGGTGAGTCTTCCAAGGCGAAGAGGTTCCAGAAAAATCACAAGCCATTCCTCGCTATCAGTAACAAGCCCTTCTCCGACGTTACTCCTTCTAAGGATATCTGCACTTATTGTGATAAAGCTGGTCATAAGACCGAGGACTACTGGAGGAAACTGGGAGCGTGCCTCCGATGTGGGAGTCGAGATCACCGAATTCCCGACTGCCCGTTGATGAAGGAACAAGCTAGCAGGGATGAAAAGCGTCCAGTTAAGAGGCAAGGACGTCTGTAAGCTCTTCAAGGGATGAAATCTGTGGAAGGAGGAATCGTGGAAGGTACCTTGACTATTTACCTTAAACCTGCTAGAGTTTTAATTGATACTGGAGCAACCGATTCATTTGTTTCCAAGAAGTTTACTGCCTCTCTTTCTAAAGAACCGGAACGGATAGATTTAATTATATCTACACCCCTTGGAAACAAATCGGATATCATGCATCATTATCCAAATTGCGAGGTTATGGTCCAAGACCACAATTTACCGGCCGACCTGATATGCCTTGACATGGAATGTTACGATGTCATATTGGGAGCCGACTGGTTATCAACCTACCAAGCAACGGTAGATTGTCGACATGGCAAAATAGCTTTTGAAGATTATCCCGAGTTAGTTTTTAACAAATCTCGGAATAAAACTCTGCTTATCTCAGCTCTCCGAGCCAGTAAACTGGTGAAAAGAGGATGCCTGGCTTTTCTAGCTTTTGTAACTACCACTGAAATTGAGAAGACAAAGATTGATGACATCAGAGTGATTCGGGACTTCTCCGATGTATTTCCAGACGACTTACCTAGTTTACCTCCAGAGAGGGAAGTGTCATTCATCATAGATATTGTTCCGGGTGCTGGACCTGTTTCTAAAGCACCCTACAGGATGTCTCCTACGGAGCTGAAAGAGCTGAAGGAGCAGTTGATGGACTTACTGAAGAAAGGGTTTATTAGGCCGAGTACTTCCCCATGGGGAGCACCCGTGCTATTTGTTAAGAAGAAAGATGGTACATTGAGATTATGCATCGATTATCGGCAGTTAAACAATCTTACAATCAAGAACAAGTACCCACTGCCGAGAATTGATGAGCTGTTCGACCAATTAACAGGAGCGAAGCATTTCTCCAAGATAGACCTTCGGTCTGGTTATCACCAATTGAGGATCAAAGAAGAAGATATTCACAAAACTGCATTTCGGAGTAGGTACGGGCATTACGAATTTACTGTTATGCCTTTTGGACTAACAAATGCACCTGCAGCCTTTATGCAGTTAATGAACAACATTTATCGGCCTTATTTAGACCGATTTATTGTAGTCTTCATTGATGATATACTGATCTACTCAAAGACTGAAGAGGATCATGAGGAACATCTCAAGAAGGCATTACAAGTATTGCGGGATAATAAATTATATGCAAAATTTAGCAAATGCCAGTTCTGGCTGGAGGAAGTATCCTTCTTGGGACATGTTATCTCCAAGAATGGAATTTCTGTTGATCCTGCAAAGGTCGAAGCCGTGCAAAACTGGGGACGACCAACGAATGCAACGGAGATTCGTAGCTTCTTGGGTTTAGCTGGTTATTACCGACGTTTCATTAAGGACTTCTCCAAGATTGTTGTTCCTCTCACCAGATTGACTCGCAAGGAGGTGTCTTATGAGTGGAATAAAGACTGTGAAAGGAGTTTCTTAACTCTGAAGAATTTATTGACCACTACACCGGTCTTGTCTCTTCCGATTGAAGGGGAGAAATACGAGGTATATACCGATGCATCTGGTATCGGCCTCGGATGTGTATTAATGCAGAATGGGAGAGTTATTGCATATTCATCCTGACAATTGAAGATACATGAAGAGAATTATCCTGTGCACGATCTGGAGCTAGCCGCAGTAGTATTGGCTTTAAAAATCTGGAGGCATTATCTCTATGGAGAACAGTTTACAGTTTACTCCGACCATAAAAGCCTTAAATATTTATTCTCTCAGAAGGAGCTAAACATGCGGCAGCGGCGTTGGCTCGAGTATCTCAAGGATTTCGACTTCACTATACAATATCATCCTGGTAAAGGTAATTCCGTAGCAGATGCGCTAAGTCGGAAGCCGAGAGTCCTGGTAGCCAACTGTATGGTTCAGGAATAGAAACTACTAGAAAAATTCTCTGAACTCAATATCAACATGGGTGAAAATGATGGGAGTATTACTCTATCCCACTTAAGTATACATCCGGACTTGCTAACTGAAGTCAAGAGGTTGCAAGAAGAAGACCCGTTGTTGGTGGAAATAAAAGAAAAGCTGGATGAGAAGACCGATTTCAAGATGGCACCCGATGGAAGAATCTTATTCCATGAAAGGACGTGTGTGCCCGACAGTCCTGAGCTGAAGAAGAAGATTCTTGAAGAAGCCCATCGATCGAGATACACGATACATCCGGGAGCCACTAAAATGTACCAAGACATAAAAAGGACCTTCTGGTGGCCCAACATGAAAAGGGAAATAGCAGAGTTTGTGTCTCGATGTTTGACTTGCCAGCAGGTGAAGGCCGAACATCAAAAGCCCGCAGGGAAACTGCATCCACTAGATATTCCCAAGTGGAAATGGGAGGATATCGGTATGGACTTCATCATGGGTTTGCCCAAGTCTAGGGGCGGATATGATAGCATATGGGTAATCATCGATCGCCTTACTAAATCGGCTCATTTCTTACCTATTAAGAGTCGATGGTCGGTTGATGTTCTTGCCGCCTTGTATATCAAAGAAGTTACTAGACTACATGGAATTCCTGTGTCTATAGTATCTGACCGAGACCCTCGCTTCACATCTCACTTCTGGAAGGGTCTACAATGCTCTCTGGGAACGAAGCTTAATTTCAGCACAGCTTTCCACCCTCAGACAGATGGTCAGACGGAAAGGACTAATCAGGTTGTTGAAGACATGTTGCGAGCATGTATTATAGATTTCGGCGGGAGTTGGCATGACCACTTACCATTAGCCGAATTTGCCTACAATAACAGCTACCAAGCCAGTATTCAAATAGCACCCTTCGAGGCACTTTATGGCAGAAGCTGTAGGTCTCCGGTACGCTGGGAGGAGGTTGGTGAAAGACAACTCCTAGGTCCTGATATGGTCAGAGATTCCACTGAGAAGATTCTCCTTATCAGAGAGAGACTCAAGGTGGCTCAATGCAGGCAAAAAGCTTATGCTGATAACAGAAGGAGAGACTTGGAATTTCAAATCGGTGATCATGCATTTCTTAAGGTATCTCCCAGTCGAGGTATCCGAAGATTTGGTGCCAAAGGCAAACTTACACCAAGATTCATCGGCCCATTTGAGGTGTTGGAAAGAGTGGGCGAGGTAGCCTACCGTGTTGCCCTACCTCCTCAGCTCTCGGAAGTGCACGACGTATTTCATGTTTCTATGTTAAAAAGGTACGTGCATGATCCCTCTCATGTCATCGACCACACCAATTTGATGATTTAACAGGATCTTACCTACGAGCAAAGGCCGATGCGCGTCCTCGATCGAGAAATCCGGGTTCTAAGGAGCAAGACGATCCCTATGGTAAAAATTCAATGGAATCGATGCTCCGAGCAGGAAGCAACTTGGGAGACCGAGGAGTCAATGAAGAAAAGATATCCAGAACTATTTTAGACTGTAAGTATTCTATACGCTCTGAATTTCTCCTACATAGCAAAATTATCCTCATACAGTTGAATTTGGGGACCAAATTCTTTTAAGTAGGGGAGGATGTAACACCCGTTAAAATAATAATAATAATAATAAATAATAATAATAATAATAATAATAAAATAAATAAAAAATAGAAAATAAATATGCATAGGAAACCTTTTACGAATATTAAATATTTAATTTCTTAATTTAATTTCTAATAGTTAAAAAGATACGAAATTATATTCTCATAGAATCAAAGAAATCAATTTTTGGATAATCAAACAAGTCAATTTCTTATTTAGAATTAATTTATAAACAATTTTCACTATAGACGTTATCATATAGAAAGTTTATTTCTCTAACAACTAACTTTCTAGTGTAGTTGGTTAAGTGACTTGCCTTTCAACTCGAGGATTAGGGTTCCAATCTAGTAATACCCATTCTTTTTGTCCAGAATAGAGAAAAATGTCACTTTCAATCCAACCTGTCTAAGCTGGCCAGCTGCGCACTCCACCGACCCAGATCCGTGTTCTGCGGATCTTGCACCCCCTAGTGTCCACTTAATCATTCTAATCCCACCCCCACTTAATAATTCTAATCCCACGACCTCATACCTTATAACCAAGACCTAGCTACGTTAGCTGGGTGATGGTTGCTGTGCGTGGGAGACAAGGGTGGCAGATGTGTTGCAGCGTTGCAGAGGGAGTCTTCAGAGTTGCAGAGAGCATTTAAGGTAGGTGGTCTCAAACTTTTGACTAAATATTTAATGTAGTATGCAGGGTTTAGGATAGTTCACCTCCATGCGATGGTTTCACGTGTAACCCTGCAATATAAATCTACCTGATAATTGTCAAGATGGTTAAATGTGTTAATCTAGTAAAATGTTGCTACTATTAATTGTTAATGTTGTTAGAACAAATTGTCAATCTAGTTAAATATGGTTAATATGAATTGTTACTATAATGTTGTTAATATAAATTGTTAATGTTGTTAAAATAAATTGTTACTATAGTTAAATGTTAATTAGTTTACAGTATTAGCTAATACCGGTGAATAGTTAGTTAATTGTTAAAATAGTTAAATGTAGTTAAATGATAGTTAACTGTATGACTGTTACACACCTAGGACACCCAGTAAGTTTATGTCAACTGTTAACCCGTTAAACGGGTAAAACCGTAAAGTATATATATATATATAGTTAAAGTACATATAGAGTTAAAGTATAGTTAATGAATGTTAATAAACGTCGACATTTCATATGTCCAGTACACCCATCACGTTAACACGTTATATATTGTTCATATATAGTAATAGTTATAATTAGCGTATGTTAACTGTACTATTAAAACTGTTAAAACATATATTAACTACAGCTACCAAGCTAACTATATATATGTATGTATAGTTAACTTTTAACACCCGGCAAACTATTAACTGTTACCAATATATATATAGTACTAGTTATATGTTAACACTAAGCAAACTTTTAACTACACAGTGTATATAATAAAGTGTCGACACCTAGCATATATATATATATATAGTGGAAGTTAGTAATGTCGACACTTACAATATATACAATAGTTATATATACAATATATGGTTAGCTGTTAACTACACCTAGCTAGTTAGTAATAGTTGACTGATAACTATTAAAACTGTTAACCGAATTAAGTTAAACCTGTTAACCAAATTAAGTTAAACCTGTTAACCGAATTTTTGAAATTGTTAAAGTAATAACAGTTAAATATGTTAACAAATTGAGACGGTTAAATAATAACAAACGTGTTAACAGTGCTGGGTGTCGACACCAATGTCGACACCTAGCTGTTAAAATTGTTACAGTGTATCTATGTTAACTGTTAAAATAACAGGTTAACAAATGTAAGTTAAAATAACTGTTAGTAGCATAATATGGTTAACTGTTAGTAGCATATAATGAATGACTATTAGTTAATGTCGACACTTCCTAGCATTTAACCGTTAGTAGCATATATGTTAACTATTAGTTAATGTTTAGTAGCATATATGTTAACTGTTAGCAATGTCTACATCAGATAGTAACAGCTAAGACTGTGGTATATATAATGTTACTATAACTAACACTATCTATATAATGTCGACACCAATGTTAGTTACCTGTTAGTTATAGTTAACTGTTACTCACATTGTATATATAATGTTACTAACATGTATATCGTAATGACTATGACTGTTAACAAGTTAATTATGACTAATGTCGACATCGATCAAGGACCATAACCCTGGGGTCGACATTTCCAACAGAGTGCTATTTTTCTAAAAATAATTTTATAAAAATAATTATACGAAAAACTTGATAAAAATGAAAAATGTATACTCTTAAAATTTCACTCCAGGATCATTTCAAATAATAATAATAAAAAAAAGATAAAAATCTTCAAAGATGGTTACTCTTAAAAATTTACGCTAAAACGTAACCGTCTTAATAATTTAACAAGTTAACTGTTCACAGTTTTACAGATTAAGATACTATATGAGTAAATCACAGATCCGGGATACTGTTAGTTAATCATACATTTAAAACATATGATAGTTAACTGTAATAATTATAGTCAGTGTTTAGTTATATGTAATAGTTAACTATTACACTTGCAAGTCCAGAAACTCCACACATGGAAACCATCCTGTAAATATTACTGTAGTCCAGAAGCTAGATAGTGCCCCAATTGTCTTACTATATACCCGTCTCGCACGGTTCTCCGCGTTTTCCTACGTATAAATACACCTTGGATTCCAACCCGATCCACCTTATATTTCCTACTAGTCAACCCTTGAAATTCTATATTCGCTATAAAATGATGAATGAGAGTGGATGTCAAAAACATGACCTAATGCTGGCAAAAGGGCCCGGTCTGGTCCTGGGAGGAGCACCTGAAACCCATGGGAAAGATCTCTTGCTTGCCGACGTCTAGCATTACGCCGGGATACTTGATGATTGAGACATTCCACCCTCTCTACTTGACTTGCTTGACTTGCGTGGCCCGAATGGGCAATACTTGATTTGAATTTCATTTGAAATGAATTGATAAATAGCCAATTCTTATTCCACATGCTTGAAATTTTACCTTGGTTATTGTTGCTTAATTTTACCAGTTATCCATTGCTTGATTTCCAGTTACCATTTGCTTGATATCACGTAATTCTATTATTGAAGTTGAATTCAGCTTTTTGTCGATTTTTGAACTCCTTGATATCTACCTGTCTGCATGCATAGGTTACTGCATTAAATGAACTTGTAATTACTTATAGCCTGTTAAAATTTGAGATGTAAATCCTACTGAGCCATTCGCTCATCTAGTTGTTCCTAACCATTTCAGGTGAATTGGAGACCGACCAGGATTCAGGAGGGGATGAGGTTGAGTGATGAGAGTAGTTAGTCATTATGTGGATGTAATCCTTATGAATAAAGTATTGTTGTAATAGACTGTTAAGTCGTAATTTCATATTTTAATCAAATAAAGGATACATGTTTGACCCTCAGTGGTTGTATTAATTTTAGTTCAAATCCAACTATGTTAAATTTTAGATATTTGCGCACTCTGTAATTGTAAAGGAGGAAAAGTCCTTTTACTTCCCTAGCTCGCTTTGGTTCTCTATAAAGAACTCTCGCGCCGCGGGTAAGCTTCCGCGCTCGGGACGTGACACCTACGGCTGGCCTTCTTGAATTTCTGAGGTATGTAACATGCCCTATCTTGATCTTTATATTATTTGGCATGTTGTTGGCCTCAGTGGCGATCACGGATTTTCATTATTACATGTAACCCCCCTTTTATCATCAATTGTAGTTCTATATCTTGTCAAGTCATCTTTTATGCAAATCATTTAATTTGGGGGTGTTCTAATTTTATAATCCACACTCACTAAAAACAAAGACTCCAAAATAGCAAATCACCAATGTACAGACAGTGTAAGCACACACCTGTCATACGTACTACGGAGCATAATGCAGTACACAACTACTACCAGACTCAGGGCAGTCAACTAGACCTACTGACAATGATCCATGAGTCACAAGACTCAGGGTCAATATTGTCGCACAAAATGGTAACACGCTGCCAATCAGCCAAGTCCCTAAGCCAAATCATGATCAAACACTGATAAAGGAAACAGCACAAGATAGCCGGATCCACACATCCACGTGACACGAATTACGGAGACCTGAGGGATCACTAAGACCCTCAAAAGATATGGACACATAAACCGATGTAAGATAATATCTCAAGGCTTCCAAAACCATGTCTCAATCCTTACTGGATCACTGAGATAATCACGAGGTCACATGTCAACCACTAGGTCACACCGAGTTGACTAGAAACCAATAATAACTCTGAAGCATCACGAAACACTACTCGATATAATGGCACTCTCGGCCATCCTACAACACGGTCACAGCCCTCATAGGATATCCAAGACATCCACGGAACGACGGGCAAACCACAAGGTTAAGCCAAGACAATTGGAGGCTAAATCATAAGAAAAATAGAACTCTAGGAAGGAAACGATCACATACCTGACCGCTAGGCAAACCAAGCAGTCAGCCAAAGGGCCGCTACCCTCAAGAGAAACCCCAGATTTAATACCCAGAAAAGCAGGAGCCTTGCAGTATGCCTGAGACCATCTCTTGCCAGAAAATGGTCTCCTCATGGCCGCAAGAGGGACCCTAGCAGTCATGCCTAGACCGCTAAGCCTAGTCAAACTCCACACAGTGAAACCAACTTAACCGGTCAAAACCACCAAACGGTCTACCTAGAACCGTTTCACAGAGCTTGGCGGTCTCCCCAAGGGCCGCTAAGGACACCATGCGGTCGGAGCTTGACCGCTAGCCCGAACTGACTTAAAACCATTGACCAAATTCAAACGAAGCTTTGCGGTCTATCGCATGATCGCTTAGATAAACCGACAGACGACACAGCCTAGTGGTCTCCAATGGACCGCTTAAGATATAAAAATGGTCTCTGAGAGAACCGCCAAGGCGATACGGCGAGAAAACCGTGGGAATGGCTAAAACCTGGCCTTTCCACGCCCCGTTCATCCTAAAACGAAGGGGAAACAATCCTAATGGCAATATAAACCTTTCACAAGTTGAAAGGGATCCAATCGACGCCTAAACGAAAGGAAATGGGTGATTCTAACGAATCGACCCAAAATGAGTCACGTGGGTTCTCGGGCTCATATCGGTCCCAAATGACAACCAATTGCAACGAAACTAGCGGGAATGAAATGCTAACATGCCAGGGGTTCGAATAAAACTAACTAGGCTAGAAATCATCAACGGGAAGGGTAAACTCGTCTCACACCCCCCGAAGCATGATTTCACCCAAATGCGGTAAAACCCGCTCATACTCACACCGTTCGGCTCCAAATCGCGAGGGAACGCAGTAGAGAAGTAGGGTATCCATCTCCCTACCTCCACCGAAGTTCTAGCGCGTCGAAACGACTAAACCAGTCGGAAAAAGTTGCACGAACCACGCCACATCGGCTTTGAATCCACGAATGGGATCGCGCCAACCACGCCTCGATTCTCACAGAATCATGTGCCACAGTAGCTCCACGACGTTCCTGCCTCGCCCACCTCGCCACGGTCGTGCATCCCGCGGTGAGAGGAGAATAGAGGAAAGAGAACGGAGAGAGAGAGTGAACATGAGAAATGAGAGAGAGGAGAGAGGGTGAAGAAATAAATAGAAAAGGAAATTAGGAATTTCCTAATTTTTGTGCAATCTGATTTTCGCCTGAAAATTCACTAATTCAGACAAATATGAAAAAATAGTCTACGCGATCCTCAAAAGGATCATAACGCAACTATAGCATCCTCGAGTCGATGAACTCAACAATAAACTCACCACTGGGTTTCATAACTTGTATAAGAGAAAAACTTGTGTGGATCGTAAAACACAACTCATGACCCACAAAAGTGATCCGAAAGCTCTCCGATAAAGATCCAAAAGACCCAGGGCATTACACTGTGACAAGACCGGCCATAAGGCCGAAGAATGCTAAAGTAGACTAGGAGCTTGTCTCCGATGTGGGAGCCGTGATCACCGGATTCTCGACTGCCCCTTACTTAATGATCAAGCCGGAGACGAGAAGCACCCGGTGAAGAAGCAAGCGTGTCTCCAAGCTCTTCAAGAGGCCGAACAAGATGAAGGCGGACTGGTAGAAGGTACCTTAAAGATTTGTTCCATGTCTCCTCATGTCTTGTTTGATACCGGCGCATCACATTCCTTTGTTTCCAAGAAGTTTACTGATCCATTACCTATGGAACCGGAGTGGATAGATCTAGTTATTTCAACTCCTCTCGGAAATGAATCTGACATTACGCACCATTATCTAAATTCTGAAGTCATGTTTAAGGGGAAAAATCTACCCGCTAACCTGATATGCCTAGATTTGAAAGGCCTTGATGTTATACTAGGACCAGATTGGCCATCCACATACAAGATAGTTGTAGATTGCCGTAACAGCAAGGTAATTTTTTAGGAGTTCCCGGAACTAGTATACACTAGCCCTAAGGGACGGAACAAGTCACCCATTATTTCGTCTCTCCGAGCTAGTAAGCTCTCAAGGAAAGGGTGGATGGCTTTTTTAGCTTTTATGACTGCCACGGAAGCTAAGGAATCCAAGATAGAAGACATCCGAGTGGTTCGAGAATTTCTCGATGTATTTTCGGAAGATTTGCCCGGATTACCCCCACAAAGAGAAGTGGCCTTCACCATCGACCTTGTCCCTGGTGCGGGTCCACCTTCTAAGGCACCTTATAGGATGTCCCCTATCGATCTCAAGGAATTAAAGGAGCAGTTAATGGAGCTTTTGAAGAAAGGATTTATTAGACCGAGCACTTCCCTGTGGGGAGTGTCTGTGTTATTTGTAAAGAAGAAGGATTGATTGACGAGACTTTGCATCGACTATCGATAGTTAAACCACCTTACCATCAAGAACAAGTATCCGCTGTCGAGGATCGATGAGTTATTTGATCAGATATCTAGATCCAAATATTTCTCAAATATTGATCTCGGGTCAGGATACCATCAACTAAGGATCAAGGATGAGGACATTCATAAGACTGCATTTCAGAGCAGGTATGAGCACTACGAATTTGTTGTTATGCTTTTTGGACTAACGAATGCCCATGCAGCCTATATGTAGTTGATGAATAGCATATTCTGGCCTTATCTGGATCAAGTTGTTATGCTCTTCATTGATGACATATTAATTTATTCAAAGACCGAAGAGGATCATGAGGAACACTAGAGGATTGCGTTGAAAATATTAAGGAGTAATCAACTCTATGCCAAACTCAACAAGTGCTACTTTTGGCTCGAGGAAGTGTCCTTCCTAGGACATGTGATCTCGAAGGATGGGAATTCTGTTGACCCGTCAAAAGTCAAGGCCGTGAAGAGTTGGGAATGGCCGACCAATGCTACCGAGATCCGTAGTTTCTTGGGTCTAGCTGGTTATTACAGGCGATTCATCAAGGACTTCTCATAGATCGCCGTTCCTCTTACTAGGCTAACCCGTAAGGAGATTCCTTATAAGTGGGACGAAGAGTGCGAGAAGAGTTTTTAAGCCTTGAAGGATCATCTAACTACTGCCCCGATATTGGCATTACCAACTGAAGGGGAGAAATTCGAGGTATATATTGATGTGTCTGGCATTGGCCTCAGATGTGTATTGATGCAGCAAGGGAGACTCATTGCTTACTCATCCCGACAATTAAAGAAGCATGAAGAGAACTACCCGATGCACGACTTAGAGTTGGCCGCGGTGGTATTTGCTTTAAAGATCTGGAGACACTACCTCTATGGAGAATAGTTCACTGTGTACTCCGATCACAAGAGTCTCAAGTATCTATTCTCTCAGAAAGAGTTAAATATGAGACAAAGACGTTGGCTAGAGTATCTCAAAGACTTCGCCTTCACAATACAATACCATCCTGGAAAGGGTAATCCTATAGCTGATGCCCTTAGTCGAAAGTCGAGACCGTTATTAGCCAACTGCATGGTCCAAGAGTGGAAGATGCTGGAAAAATTCTCCAGACTTGATATAAGTACGGATCAGGAGAAAAGGTGTATGACTCTATCACACATGAGGATACAACTGAATCTGCTCTTTGAGATGAAGGAGCTTCAAGACCGTGACCAGGTGTTAGTAGAGATCAAGGATAAGCTAGAAGAACGACCAGACTTCAAGGTAGCATCAGATGGAAGATTATTATTCAGGGAAAGGACTTGTGTACCTGATTGTCCAGAATTAAAGAAGAAAATTTTAGAAGAAGCTCACAGATCAAGGTACACGATTCATCTCGGATCTACCAAGATGTATCAAGACTTGAAACAGACCTTTTGGTGGCCCAACATGAAAATGGAAGTAGCAGACTTTGTGTTTCACTGTGTCGCGTGCCAACAAGTCAAGGCAGAACACCAAAAGTCTGCCGGTAAGCTACATCCTTTAGATATTCCTAAGTGGAAGTGGGAGGATATCGACATGGACTTCATTATGGGTCTGTCTAAATCTAAAGGAGGACATGATGGAATATGGGTCATCATAGATCGATTGACCAAGTCAGCTCACTTCCTGTCAATAAAGAGCCGAAGGTCAATTGATGTTCTTGCTGCCTTGTACATCAAAGAAGTCGTTAGACTACATGGAGTTCCCATTTCGATCATGTCTGACCGAGACCCGCGATTCACTTCTCATTTCTGGAAGGGTCTACAACATTCGTTGGGGACGAGACTCAACTTTAGTACTACCTTTCATCCTTAGACGGATAGACCGAGAGAACGAATCAAGTTGTAGAAGACATGCTGCGAGCTTGTATCATTGATTTTGGTGGAAGCCGGCATGATCACTTACCTTTGGTTGAGTTTGCATATAACAACAAGTACCAGGCAAGTAATCAAATGGCACCTTTCGAAGCATTATACAGAAGGAGTTGCCAATCACCCCTACGCTGGGACGAAGTTGGCAAAAAGTAACTACTAGGCCCAGACATGGTGAGAGACACCACAGAAAAGATTTAGCTAATCAGAGAGAGACTCCAAATGGCTCAGTCTAGACAAAAGACTTACGCTGATACTAGGAGGAGAGACCTCGAGTTTCAGGTCGGAGATCATGTCTTTGTCAAGGTTTCCCAAGGCCATGGCATTAGAAGGTTTGGTGTTAAGGGAAAGCTTACGCCAAGATATATTGGTCCCTTCGAAGTATTAGAAAGAGTTGGCGAGGTCGCCTACCGCATCGCCTTGCCTCCGCAATTGTCCGAAGTCCACAATGTGTTCCACATTTCTATGTTGAAGAAATATTTTCATGATCTATCACACGTCATTTATCATGACAACCTGGTGATGCAAAAGGATCTCACATATGAACAAAAGCCTTTAAAGATCCTTGATCGCGAGGTTCATGTGCTAAGGAACAAGACGATTCCCATGGTCAAGATACAATGGAGTAAGTGCTCAGAATAAGAAGCCACATGGGAGACTAAAGAATCTATAAAGAAGAGATTTCTCGACTTATTTTAAAATTGTAAGTATTCTGCACCCTCCATGTTTATATACAATTGAATTTGGGGACCAAATTCTTTTAAGTGGAGGAGGGTGTATGAACCCGGATAGATAATAGGGACAAAATTTCTTGAAGTGATAAATCCTTCAAAATAATAATAAATATTCAATGAGCCCAAACCCTAGATAAAAACACAAACCATAATCAACACTATTTGGCTTAAACTCAATCAAGGCCTTATATCGGCCTTAGCAAGCAAAAGCCCAAAATCTCAACACCTTAAACCCTTATATTTATACATAAAAGAATGGGCCTTAAATGCCTTGCGACCAAAAGGAGAAATAAGATATATAGATATATATATATTTTAAAAGGCTAACCCTAACCCTCTTGCCGTTCGAACCTTCATGCAGCCTTAGGGTTTTTCTGATTCAATTAGGAAGGTGGCTGTGGAAATAGCAATATAAAGATTGCATGGGAAACTTTAGCTCCATTAGAATTGTTTACGTGGAAATTTATATACCATTAGGATTCTAAAACCTCCAATCCTATAAATAAACCCCTCCGTCGAACAAGTGAAGGCTACTACTG
Organism: Amorphophallus konjac; assembly: GCA_022559845.1. NCBI lineage: Eukaryota > Viridiplantae > Streptophyta > Magnoliopsida > Alismatales > Araceae > Amorphophallus > Amorphophallus konjac. Next base: position 199,744,885 of record CM040124.1, on the reverse strand, counting down.
CTAATATGTTCGAGCCCTCCCTTTTACCAGCTGTCGTCTGCATCTCTTTCCTACCATAGCTGTTGTGAAGAAGGAACCCTAGCCCCTTCCTTCAGCTCCTAGACGTCATCTGCATCTCTTCTTCATCTGGTTCGACTACTGTTGCAAGAAGGAGCAAGCCTCTTGCCGTTGTTAATTTGTTGCTGTTGTTTTCCTACTATTGTTGCCATCGTTGCTGTGCGGTTGCTGCTATCAAGCAAGAAGGAGTTTGCTTCCTTCTTCTTCCTATTGGCCACTCCCTATACACGAGGAGTATTGCAGTTGCTCCTGCTACATATCTACCTTCCTCCGTTCGAGTTTCTGATCGAGCCCGCTGCTGCTGCTTAATCTTTTCTTATACTCTTCCGTTCGTCGTCCAGATCAAACCATAATAGGTAGGTGTTCTAAAGTCATGAAGCCCAATTTAATAATCACTGTAACTTCATGCATATAGATTATATAGCATGATACCATGTTTTCAGTTTTAGTACCGTAGTTTTTACTACATTTCTGTAAATAGTGACCGTGTCCAGGGCATTGATTTTATAAACGATCGCACGTGGGGTCGCTAATTCTTTTGAAATAGCGACAGCTATCAGGGCGTCATTTAATGAACGACCCTTTATCAATCCGCTATTCTTTTAGGTATTTAATAAATACAGCATGCTAAAAAAATTAATAACTACAAAACCTGATGTTAAAATTAATGCATGATTATGAGTCTGGATTCCTGATAATTTTCTCTATCTGTTCATATCTTTACTTTCCTGATTTTGAAAACTTCCAATCTGTGAATAGTGACATGCGTCTATGAACGTATCTGCCTGATGCGTATCAGCAGACAAAGAATGAGCGACATTACCATAGTCGCTATTTAAATATTGAACGCCCTCATGCAAGGGCGCTAATTTGTAAATAACTAGTAAAAGTATAATATACTGAAATTTATGAATTTACGACCGAGGTCAGGGCGCCATTCAAGAATGAACGCCACTACACACAGTCGCTATTTGAAATTGTGATTATTAAAATTTAGGGAAATCTTAGAATTTAATGCCCTTACATAGTGTCGTTAATTTCCATTATTTAGATGAAAGTTCTGAAATATAATATGATTGAACGACCTTTCAAAAGGTCGCTATTTCATAAAATGGCGACTTCTGTATGGGCGCAAATTTCTTGTTTCACTGTTTTATCGCGTTTCTCAACCCATATCGCGGGTTACTTGGCACTCCCATCTCACATTTGTAGATGGAGTCCATGTTTTGATTTCATAGACTACACACTCAATTCTCGGTGATGTTTGAACCCTCCGCGAGATATTCCTTCCTTCGGACTAGTGATTTCATAGACTACACACTCAATTCTCGGTGATGTCGCTATAACAGTCGCTATTTGAAATTGTGATTATTAAAATTTAGGAAAATCTAAAAATTTAACACCCTTACATAGTGTCGTTAATTTCCATTATTTAGATGAAATTTCTCATATATAATATGATTGAACGCCTTTCAGAAGGTCGCTATTTCATAAAATGGTTACTTCTGTATGGGCGTAGATTTCTTGTTTCACTGTTTTATTACGTTTCTCAACCCATATCGCGGGTTACTTGGCACTCCCATCTCACATCCGTAGATGGAGTCCATGTTTTGATTTCATCGACGACACACTCAATTCTCGTTTATGTTTGAACCCTCCGCTAGATATTCCTTCTTTCGGACTGGTGATTTCATCATAGAGACCTCCGTAAGTCTACGCGAAGCCTTGGATTCCCTCAAGGCCGCCAAGTAGGTTGTACCCTAAAAACCTATGACAGTGTGTCTTGTCATGTCACTCTAAAGAAACGTGATGTTTTAGCCCTCACGGAGTGCTATTTCTGGCCTCTTGTGAGAAGTCTGTTCTGTCAGTAATTGGCAACATGGACTTGGGTGCCAAAAGGAATTGGCGACCTGTCCAGTGTCGTTGTTTCTCTGATATAGCGACCTGAGCATGGGCGCTATTTCATCGAGCTTGTACTGTTCACAGGAATTGGCGACCAGACAGTGGGTGCTATTTATATAATTGGTGGCGACTGAGTGGGCGCCATTTACCTAGTTTCATGACATGTCTTGGTTTTTCGTGAGAATTAATGATGAGTCATTCTTGTTCAAAGTTCAACCCTTGAACTCCTTCATTAGTGAAATCTATCTTATCATCCTACAATGGTTTATCCTTTGGAACTCTATATTGGCTATAACTATAGTGGATGTCTAAAATATACATGACCCAATGCCTGTGCATATAGGGCCCGATTTGATCTTCGGAGGAGCACTAGAAAGTACTTGTGCCCATGGGAGCTATATTGATCACGGTGTGGCATTGCACCGAAGTACTTGTCGTTCTAGAATTAATGGCATTCCACAATCTCGTACTTGACTTGACATGACATGACTTGCGTGGCCCAGAATAGGTAATTACTTGCTTGATATTAAAATAGCCAATTCACGTGACATGACTGTAAATATTTACATGCTTGACTATCTTGTTACATTTCACATGATTATTTTGAATTCTTGTTAGTTCAACTCCATTATCTCTTGATACTCTCTCTCTTGCCATTTTCATGTGTACATGCATAGCTATAATTGCATTCATGAAACATATAATTACTTAAAGCAAGCTTGTACTTGAGATATAATTCCTACTCAGCGTTCGCTCACCCTAGTGTTTCCCATATTTTTTAGATAATTCTGATGACAAACATCACTCGGAAGGGAACGAACATGAGTGAAGAGCATAGAGCCACCTGACTATTTAAGCATCTATCCAGTCGTGTCTTTTTACTTTCTTGAGTCAATCATTATAATTTTCTTTTATTGAGTCAAGATTCACCCTTAGTACTTTATTGAGATTATGCAATGGGTTTTCCTTAATAGTTATTATCAATAAATTGGATTTGGTTATCTTGCAATTTGTGCGCTCTGTCTGTATGTCGAATACACTTGTGCTTTGATTGACATGATTGATATAACTCGTCACGCGTACCGGGTTCCTTCCGCACTCGGGGCGTGACAAGCTGGTCCCACCGTGATCTCCATAGCGTTGTAGGCACTGGAAAGCTTGGCGGGGGCTACGCTGGGTGCGTACGTCTCGCCTCAAATGTGATGGAAGGTATTCAAAGGTGGTGAATGGGAAAGACAAACATGGTCGGGGTCAGATGGACGGGGCTGATGAGAGCGTCACGATCGCTTAGCCTCCTCCTTCTTCCTCCGAGGCGTTAGCTTCTCCTCCGGTGCTACCAATACCCTGAAAACATAAAACGTGAAATCAAAAAATGTAGCATGTGATCACCAGGGAATTTTACCTGATTCCCACAGGATGAATGATCGCGCGAAGGTGTGCCTCTGGTAGGGAGCTTGTGGGGACCCGACTTCTCCATGCTCGGCCGGCCAAGAACGGAGAGCCCTGCGAGCAATGACAAACTCAAGAACACAAAAGAAAATGCTGATTAGAACTATGACGTGCAGTAAAAGTTCGAAGTGATGTAAGGATGTAGAATAATGGTGGGGAGATTACCTGGAGGGTGGTTGGAAGGGGGGATGGTCGAGACTTTCGACCACCCAGCTTCCCTATTGTTTATGTTTAAAACCTCTATGATAGGAGATCCACGAGTTGCTTAAGATGCGATGAAAATGAAAATGCAAGCAAGAGTATGTAAACGAAAGCAAGGGAGTAGTAGAGATTAAACCAGGAGGCGGCCAAAGTATTGGCTGCCTAGAAGCCTAGGCGGCCTGATCGATGGCCGTCTATCTTCTACGTGGACGCGGGCTTGGGAAGGACATAGAAGCTGAAAAGGCAAAGAGTGTTGGACGGTATGAGGGGATCTAGAGGGGGGTGAATAGATCCTATACCAAATATTCGAATTCTACAAACAAGTTATAAAAGATAGCACTGCAGTTAAAACAAGCAAGGTAGGATGACATATTAACGGAACTAAAAAATAGGAAAAACTCTAAGATAACACAAGCCAACTGCGAAGAGGGAATAGAAGAGATGGAGAACAAACCACAACATAGTGCTTTTAAGGTGGTTTGGTTGCACAAAGGCACACCCACATCCACCGCTCACCAACTCAGTGAGGCTTCCACTCTTTGGCCAAAAGAAACACACACACACACACACACACACACACACACACACACACACACACACACACACACACACACACACACACACACACACACACACACACACACACACACACACACACACACACACGCTGGAGACCAACTGAACATGGGGACTAGCCCCAACACACACACACGAGGACAAGTCCTTAACACACACGAGGAAGAAATCTCATAAGGAGGAAACAAAACAAAGCAAGAAAGATAGACACACACATGGTGATTTGTTGTAGAAAAACAAAGACAATGCAAGACATCAAAACAAGAAGCTACAACTGCAACAGTTACGAACAGGCACTACGAACGGCGGGGCTAAACCAATGAGGCAGGAAACCAGGGCTAGCTGGCTTGCTTGCTGGCAATCCTTCTTCCTTCCTTCACCTTCCTCTCTGATGGAAGTCTGAACCAGCTCTCTTTTCTCTTCTCTTCTCTCTCTCTCTCTCTCTTTCCCATGCTCTGCTCTTCCTATAGGCCAACTTGGAACTTCAGCAGTAGCTACATGCAAGGGAGGGCCGTCTAATATATAGCCCTCAAGAGGCAGTAGATTTTTCCTCCATTTCTCTTGCAATTTGAATAGCTGAAATAAATAAAAGGGTTTGACCAAGGACACTTGCAGGACCTTAATCAATGCTAGCAGAAAGGACATCCTTTGTCCAGAGATTTTTCTCCTTTCAGACACACACTTTGTTGGCTGGTGTAGGGGACAGGACTAGCAGATAGAAGGACTTTTCCAAGGTGTTTGTACTAACAGATATTTGGAGTAAGAAATTGCCATGGACACTTATGATGACATGGATGTTTTGTGTGTCCTAGGAATCTTCTCCATACCTCAAAATCTCTGTTTTTAGAGGTTTACGTCAGACCTTTCTCCCTTATGTACTATCTACGAAGAGACAGATCTGTCAGAAGACTTTTGAGTTTAACCTTTAGTGAGGTCGACCTACCGAGAAGGTAAGGTCGACACTGCTTTGAAAAAGAGTGATTACAACAGCTTCTGGAATGATCCTGAGGTCGACCTCCTATAAAAGTGAGGTCAACACTACTTGCGCTGGCCGCTTTCCAGAGTGTTGGTTGCGATCGTGAGGTCGACACTTCCTGAGGGTGAGGTCGACACGGTGCGGCACAGCAGAGCGTTCACGAAAAGGGGTCGACACTCGGAGTCGACTCTTTTGGCTTGGAAGCTTGAAGGTGTCGACACGCCTGATGACGAGGTCGAGGCAGCCATGAAGATCAACGGGTGAACTATTTGCTGTGAGGATCTGAGGTCGACACTCTGAGAGACTGAGGTCGATACTAGAAAGTTCTATTCAGCCTCTTCACACCTAGTCAATTGAAGGGTGTATCATGAGTTTCTAAATAGATTGGCTAATGACTTATAGTGAGACATCATCAAAATGACATTTATCCAACATTCTCCCCCTTTTTGATGATGGCAATTATGAGTCATTGTGCTCACAGTTTTAACAACAATTTGAGCAATTTGAGTAGGCAACTTATGCAAATTTAAGCATAACCACATGATATTTAGTGTACACGTAAACTTATGCAAATTTAAGCATAGCAGCCTAATGTGCAATGGATACATGACATATCAGCAAACCCTTTCTCTCCCCTTTTGACATACTAACTTTCTCCCCCCCTTTGTCATCAGCAAAAACATGAGGGTACTGTAGACATATCAGTGAAGAGGTATGATATGTGGGAAAAAAATCAAGAGAGAGATTTAGAACTAAGACATATTCGAGGAAATGACTGTAACAACCCTTAAAACATATATCTCGAGCACACAAGCATGTCATGGTAGTAGTGTATGAATAGATGGATTAAAGTCAAGAACTTGTCAGAATTTAAGCAATTAACAAGGGAGTGCTCAACACAAGATTACTAAAGTTGATGCACACAAGAGAACTGAGGTCTTGGATAATCCCCATGCAGTTTAACTTATGAGATCCAGTGACCTTTCCGGATGAACCACCATGACTATTGAAGTCAAACAAGCCGATATTTTGAGAATTTTTCTTAACTTTCACCTCTGATTTTCACATTGGCCGAGCTGATAATCAAGATCAACTTACACCTTTTTACGTGAGGAATCACATTAGTTAGATGCAAATGCCCTAGTTACTCAGTGCAGTTATCCTCATTTTGATCAGAGATAGCTTGTCACTTCATGCCTGTCCCACTACCACTTCATTGGTGAAGGGTGACAGTTTCTTAGCGGGCATGAGCCATTGCTCTGTTAAGCCTTTCTAGCCCCTTTTTGATTTTGTTTTTTGATAAATAAACTCTTATTAGATTGGAGTTAGTCAAGACTGATAAGTACAATATGAAGTGATCTAGAAGGGGAGGGGATGAATAGATCACTATTTTTAAAGATTAAAAAAAAATTCTGCAGAGTATATTGCTAAATGCAAATAACCTTGAGCTCAGGCTAACGAATATGATGCAGTGTAGTTAATAGCTCAAGCAAATAGAAGGCATATCATGATAGTACCACAATCGATCGCACAAGGACTCAGAGGATTTTAAGGTGGTTCGGTCCTTCAGACCTACATCCACCCCACACTCAAACCGAGTGTGGCTTCACTAATGGCTGGGCAACACAGCTTGCCAGACAACTGCTGATACACAGCTTCCCAGGAGAACAACCTCTCCTCTTCCTCCTACCCGGAGGGAACCTCTAGCGACCTGCAGTCACTAGAACCCAGAGACTTACGTCTCTCTTCCTCTTTACCAAGAGGGAACCCCACTAGTAGCAACCCTGCTACTAGTGAACCAGAGGTCGAAGACCCCTCTTCCTCCCAACCCGGAGGGAACCTACAAGCAGCTCACCTGCTGCTTGCAAACAGGAGAATGAATCTCCCTTCTCCTGATCTCACAGGAGGACCCCGACCTCAATCCAGAGGATCGGAAACACAAACAAGGACAGTGGAAGAAAGATAAGAACAATAAACGGAAAAATACGAACGAAGAAAAATCAAATGCCAGAAAATGGAAACAATGTAGCTCAATACAGAGCAATAGACTTCGGATTTGATCCGCAAGTCAGAACAACTCTTCTGATCACTCTTCTGCTCTCTCTCTCTCTTTCTTTCTCTGCTATTCTTTCTTCTTTCTTTTCTTCTCCTGGATCGAAGGGCTCTCAATTTTCTTGTTTTTTCTTCTATGCCTCTCTTCTTCGATCACCTTCATCTGAGGACGAAGGATTCTATTTATAGCTGAACAGCAGGTGGATAGGGCACAAAATGCATGTGCCTCCCACGCTCGATCCAGAATCTTCCTGCCACGTGCCTTAATCAGATTGGTTCCTCTTGTCTCGGATCACGTGCAGCCCTGGAGTGTGGAATGTTCTTCCTCGGACCTGTAATGAGATTAAGTCCTTTAATACGCTGCATGGCCATTAAAACCAAAACTGCATGAGGTATAGTAACAACACGACGTGACTTTTACTCGAGATGACACAAGAATGACACGAGATACTCTGTAACAGGTCAGATAGATACACAGAAGAAAATGACACGAGGAGAGGTTATAAGCAAAAGAGACACGAGGTCACGAATGCAAAAACAACACGAGGACAACTCGGGCTAACGACAGAGACCGACATGAAGACTAAAGCGAGAAACCAACACGAGGACAGAATATAACGAAATGACTCGAGGTGAAAACAACACGAGGTGAAGTTTGACACGAAGTAAAAAGCAACGACACGAAGTATAGTGGTGACAAACACACACTATATATAGAAAATGACACGAAGCCAGTAAGAACAGCACGAGATGAAAACAAGACGGGCTGATAACGACACGAAGTCGAAACAGTAAATAACACGGGATCAGACTGCACGAGGTAAACCTACACGAAGACTTAAGACGACACGAGGTGGCAATAAGGAGAACGAAATGAAAACAACATGGACTAGCAACCGAAACCGACACGAAGTCAAACAGTACAACACGAGGTGTTGTAACCAAGAAGAAGTGCCAATCGACACGAAGACAGTATGCAGAGAAACGACTCGAAGTTAGATGAGAACAGAATGAAACAAAGAAGACGACACGGAGTGCATAAAACCAACACGAAGACGTGGACTATAGTAACCGTCACGAAGTGTGGTTACTAAGTAGGAACGACACGAGGTCTACAGGAAAACTACTCGAAGTTCATCAGAACTTTTTAGAGCAGCTTCAGGAACACGACACGAAGTCATGAGAAGAGAAAACAATCATAAAGTGAAATGAACACTTGAACTTAGACTGACTTAGAGACTCAGCGAATGGACTCGAAGACAGGAATACAAAGGATGACATGGAACCAACACAGTAAACAAATACTGCACGAGGTGAAAGACAACACTCAATCAGACGACAACATGGCTAGCTCGACACGAGGTGAAAACGCGAAGCAAGAACTACATGATGTTTGAGGAAAACAGCACGAAGACAGAACATGAACGAACACACGCAGTGTTACCTCTTAGCAGCTAATTCATATAAGACCATGGATAACTCAAGTGCAGGATATCTGAAAAATAACAAGAACAATTAACATAGTGTTGCTCATCATCAAAACACTTAGGGAAGACACACAAGCCAACAATATCCCCCTTTTTGATGATGGCAACACTATATTAAATATGAGAGATAAGTTCAAAAGAGATCAATTCAGGATATATGATGCAGACAACTTAAAGCATACTTGCTTCCTTACCACCCCTGAGAAACCTGAACACTCCCCCTGAACACAGCAACAGTTTACCTCAAACTTGATAACTAACTCCCCCTCAACAAACTCTGAACCCCCGACACAATTCTCTCCCCCTTTGACATCATCAAAACTAGGGGCAAATCTGAAGATACAGAGAAAGGAAAATTGCTGACTATAGAGAGAAAAACAGGACAGAGTAAGGCAGATAAATGGAGACTATTGAGATGTTTAGTCAATTAAGAAAGCCATTAATTTTATGTGAGGATTTTTGAGGATCAGTTAGTCAGACTGTGCAAAAACTGTGAATAAGGATTCGCTCCATACACAGAACCAGATTCTAAGCAAGTGAGGTACAAGATACCAGTTTGATCAAAATAAGTCTTTACTGAGAGAGTATTATGTAAGACAGTCAGAAGACAAAGACCTGTGGTATTGAGAACAAACAAATCAAAAGCTATACTTCAAGTGAGCAGGATCTTTAAAGATGGTCAAGATCAAAGGTAAGTCTGTCAAGTACACCTTTGACATTAGGGAGACACCTTGTTTAGAGGCAAGAATCCCCAGTTACTCGGTGGCAGGACCACATTACCCCTTCAGATAAGAGGATAGAGATAGTATTCTAGCTGGTGTTGACATTAAGGTGACACCTTTATCTGAGGCCAGACACCCCAGTTACTAACCAGATATGTACCATAGCTCTGTATGATCAAGACAACTACTAAGACCAGATAATTACTGCCATCTCATGACATGGGAAACATTCACTTCATTGATGAAAATCCCAGTTTCTCAATGAGCAGTTAACAAAGTTGATAACAATTTTATGAAATTTTTTTTTATTAACCAGCTCTTAAAACCTTGTTAATGAAGCTTGAGTCCGTTTGAGAACAATACACCAGATCCAAGGTGATACAGACTAAAGCACAAAATACCTCATTTCGGACTCAACATTGACTAAGTAGGTATGCAGTACTGACTAGATCAGAAGACAGTTACCGTGTAGGAAGATAATCTTTGAATTCAGATTTTGATCTCAGTGGGACTAACAGCTGAAATTCCAACAAGAAATTAGATGAACAGTCTTAAAGGATAAAGCATCCAACTCTTTCTTTTATACACCTCATCAACCTGATTCTCTTTTGATGTCAGCAAAATGTCGTTCGGAGTATGTTCAAATTAGGTCAAGGATCAAAACACCTTTTATAAATCAGCTCCCCCTGAGACCTTGACCCCAACACAAGCTTAACCAAGACAACCCTCAAAATACTTCAAAGAGAACACCATGAAGTTTGGACAGACTATTCAATCAAAACGGAGTGAGTCACCAAACACTCATAATGAAGTTATTTCTTCAGCAACAGATGATGAATATGATAAGCATAATAACACATGACATGGTATTCAGAAATCAATTTTTTTTTTAATCATGAAATTCTGTAAATACCTAGTTCTCTGCGCAGAGTGCTAAATTTTTCAGTATCCAGTGGCTTAGTAAAGATATCTGCAATTTGTGAGTTAGTGCCAACATGGATCAACTCAAAAGTCCTCCTAACTACTTCATCTCGAATAAAATGATGCCTGATTTCAATATGTTTGGTTCGGGAATGAAGTACAGGATTCTTTGCAATATTTATTGCACTAGTATTGTCACAAAAGATAGAAGTACAACCTAGCTCAACCGAGTAGTCCAGAAGCTGGTGTTTTATCCATATGACCTGTGTGCCACAACTCCCTGCTGCCACATACTCAGCTTCAGCAGTAGAGAAAGCCACAGAGTGTTGCTTCTTGGATCCCCAAGAGACTAAGCACCCTCCTAGAAATTCGCAGTGACCACTAGTGCTCTTCCTGTCCAATTTACATCCTGCATAATCTGCATCAGTGTATGCAATGAGATCTAAACTACATGATGCAGGATACCAGAGACCTAGATCATGGGTGGCAGATAAGTATCTAAAAATTCTCTTTACAGCTGCCAGATGCAATTCAGTAGGCCTAGCCTGGTATCTGGCACACATCCCTACACTAAATTGAATGTCGGGCCTGGATGCAGTTAAGTAGAGGAGTGAACCGATCATACCTCTATATAGTTTAGCATCCACCTCTTTACCTTTTTCGTCTGAATCCAGTGAGGAGCTGGTACCCATGGGTGTTGAGATTGTCTTGAGGTTGGTCATTCCAAACCTTTTCAGCATCTCCAGAGTATACTTGGTTTGATTTATGAAACAACCATCCTCCATTTGTTTGACCTGCAGCCCAAGAAAGTATTTTAGTTCGCCAACTAGACTCATTTCAAATTCTTGGGACATAGACTCAGAAAAATCTTTACATAATTTTGAATTGTTAGATCCGAAAATGATATCATCAACATATACCTGGACTACAATTAACTCATTTCCGAGACTTTTAGTGAAGAGGGTTTGGTCAACCTTACCTCGAATGTAGCCCTTGCTCACAAGGAACTCAGAAAGTCTCTCATACCAGGCTCGGGGAGCCTGCTTCAATCCATAAAGGGCTTTATTCAACCTAAAAACCATGTTAGGCTGAACAGAGAAATTAAACCCAAGAGGTTGTTCAACATATACCTCTTCCTTCAATAGCCCATTTAAGAATGCGCTTTTGACATCCATTTGCTGTAGCCGAATGTTTCTAGAGCATGCAAATGCAAACAGAATTCTTATAGCTTCCATCCTAGCTACTGGTGCATAGGATTCATCAAAATCCACACCAAATTCCTGACTGTAGCCTTGAGCTACAAGTCTTGCTTTGTTTCTAGTGATAGCTCCATTTTCATCAATCTTATTTTTGAAAACCCATTTAGTGCCAATGACATGAGTATTTTCAGGTCTAGGAACTAGTTTCCATACATTATTTTTCTCAAATTGATTTAATTCCTCACCCATGGAGGATACCCAAGAGTCATGCTTTAAAGCCTCTTCCACAGTCTTGGGTTCTACCTGAGATGTCAAGGCAGCTAAGTCCTGTTCTTGGACATTTCTAAAATGAGACCTTGTCCTAGTGGGGTCATGCAAATTACCTATGACATTTTCACTAGGGTGGTCTTTGTGAAAGATTACCTCACCTGAGGGTTCACCTACCTCAGTTGCTTCTTCTTGTTGTAGGTTTTCTGGTTGAGCAGTTTGCTGCATCTCTTCTTCTTCAATTTTCTCCAAGAAATCTCCCTCATCAGATGGCTCCCTGTCATCATTTATCTTTTTGTCAGATAGAACATTCTCATCAAACACTACATGAGGTGTTTCTTCAACAGTTTGCTCATCTTTATTGAAGACTCTGTAAGCCCTAGAGGTTTCTGAATATCCGAGAAAGATTCCAGGAGAGCTTCTTGCTTCAAACTTATCCAAACCATTCTTACCATTATTGTGGATGAAACATTTGGAACCAAAGATTTTAAAGTAAGAAATGTTTGGCAGCTTACCCTTGAGGAGTTCATAAGGAGTTTTCTTATGAGTAGGTCTTACCAAGGCTCGATTTAAAATGTAGCATGCTGTATTTGCAGCTTCTGCCCAAAATCTCCTTGGAAGTCCACTCTCAATCAGCATAGTCCTGGCCATTTCAATTATTGACCTGTTTCTTCTCTCAACAATTCCATTCTGCTCCGGTGTCCTGGGAGAAGAAAATCTGTGAGTCACTCCCTCTCTTGAGCAAAATTCAGAGAATGAAGAGTTTTCAAATTCTCCTCCATGGTCAGACTGAATTGTAATGATATTATGTTCACCTTGCAGTTTGATTTTATTAAAAAGTTCTTCAAAGTGAACAAAAGCATCATTTTTATTTGCTAAACAGAACAACCAAGAAAATCTAGTGAAGTCATCAACTATGACTAGACCATATCTCTTACCTGACAGGCTTTGTATTCGAGTAGGACCAAAGAGATCCATGTGCAAGTGCTGTAGTGGTTTAGATGAGAGACCCTCAGTTCTCAACTTAAAAACTGCACGAGTCTGTTTACCTTGAGCACAAGCATCACAGAGCTTGGACCCTAACAGGAATTTTATTTTGGGCAAACCTCTGACTAGGTTATAATTAGACAGTTTATTCAAAGTAGACACACTAGCGTGGCCTAGACGCCTATGCCAGTCAAAAGCAACCTGTTCAGAATTAGCAGACAGACACAAGTTTGTTTCAGAATTATCATCTAGATCAACAATGTACACATTATTTACTCTATGACCTTTGAACATGATGTTATCAGAATTCAGCTCAAAGACAGTGCAAGAGTTGTGGTCAAAGAGTACCTTGTGTCCTTTGTCACAAAGCTGACTTATACTTACCAAGTTGTGCTGAAGTCCTTCTACAAGATACACATCTTCAATGGAGTTAGTAGAGGACTTACCAACCGTACCAATTCTAATTATTCTTCCTCTGTTATTTCCTCCGAATTTGACCAAGCCCCCAAGCTTCATTTTTAGTTTGCTGAATTTGGACCGGTCACCTGTCATGTGCCTGCTACAGCCGCTGTCAAGATACCACTTGTTATGCTCAGCTGCCAGGCTGACCTGCAAAAATTCAGACAGAGTAATGTGGGACCCAATTCAAATTGGGTCCAAAGCCAGTTTTCAGATTATGCAAAAAGCACTTGGGAACCCATATCTGTTTTACTATTTTCTTCAGTGGTTTTATGTGGGTTGATTCTTCCCTTTTGGCATTTCTTGGTGGGTGTTGAATGAACTTATTCCCATTTGAACTATGCTGTTTCTGAACACAAACATTGTTGGTTGGCCTCTTAGAGGATACGCGTGTGTGTTGAGCATAATTCAGGTAAGCATTTTTACTCCAATAAAATTTGTGCTGAAACTGGTGAACGTTGCCATGTTCTACTTGATAATTAGCATGATGAGCTTTCTTAACAAAATTTTTCACTCTTTTTGTGACATCAATAGGACTGGTTCTGTGAGAACCTTTGTTCCCCACCTGTTGCACATGAGCAGTTCTTGTTTCAGGGTTTCCCGACTTAGGTTGCTGACCAATGGATTGAATGAATTTGTCGGTCGAAAACTTCATTGTAGAGACAGATTTAGAACTGGATGGTGTTTCCAGTTTCTCTTTGCCTTTGGCGGGGCAGAACGTGGTAGTCTTAAATTCAAAGGGTTTTTTACTAGTAGGATTGTATCCTAATCCCTCCCTATTGAAGTTTACCCTCGACCCCAGAAGGACATTCAGGTTGTTTCTCCCCTCTGTAAACTTCTCAAGCACTTTTTCTTTGTCCTCAATCTCCTTCTTAAATTCATTGCATTGGTCCTGAAGTTCCTGATTAACTTTTCTAACTGCCTCATATTTTTCAGCCATCAGTCTAATCTCTCCTTTACACTCTTCAGCTTTACACTTCAGCTCATCTATTCTAGCTAGACTCTCCTCTCTTTCCATTCTCAACCTCTCAATCTCACCTTTAACCTGGTCTAGCTCAATGACCATCTCCTTGGTTTTCATGCTATCAGTGACAATAGAAGAGTGTTCTTCAGACAATGAATGAAACTTACGTCTAAGCATTCTGTGCTCCTTGTTTAAACAATTATATTTACTTAACAGGTCGCCATAGGCGTCCTCCCAATCATCCAAAGTAAAATTCTCAAACAGGTTTCTTACCTCTTTCTCATGATCGGCCATGAGGCAGGTCTTCTCTTCATTTTCACTGGACGAAGTGGCTTCTGGGTCCTCCTCCTCATCGCTCCATGTGCACAGCATGGCCTTCTTCTTCTTGTGCACCATCTTCTTCTGGTGTCCTGGAGCCTTAGCTTGTAGCTCTGGACATTCACTTTTCATGTGACCGGGTTTCTGACAATGATAGCAAGTGATCTTCTTAGCAGACCGGTTCTTCTCAAATCCTCGCTCAGGAGACTTCATTGCACCATTAAATGTCTTCCTCCTGTAGAATTTTCCTTTACTTCTCAAGAACTTTCTGAATTGCCTGGTGAGCATAGCTCGCTCGTCCTTGTCCAGGTCTGAGAATCCATCAGAGCCTTCGCTGCTATCATCACTGCTACTGCTGCTGCTGTTGTTCTTCTTAGCATGTCGTGAGACCTTCAGAGCAACATTCTTTCCCTTTCTGTCATGCCCATCGTTTCCATGTCTGAAATTGATTTCATGGGTCATGAGGGATCCAATCAGCTGGGTCACTGTCATGATGGATAAATTTCTTGATTCCTCTATTACAGTCACCTTGGTTTCCCAGACGGGAGTTAGAGACCTAAGGATCTTCCTGACTATATCTTCTTGTTGAATATCCTTTCCAAGGCCTTTCAGACTGTTGATGATCACGGATAGTCTGGCATACATTTCTGTGATCGGCTCCTCTGGCTTCATCTTAAATAACTCATATTGAGTTGTAAGTATGTTGATCTTGGTAGCCTTCACCTGAGATGTGCCCTCATGAATTAACTGCAAATCATCCCACATTTCCTTTGCAGTCTTGCACGCTGAGATCCTTGAATACTCTTCCGGGTGAACGGCGCACTGTATGATGTTAACAGCTGTCCAATTTAGTGCGGAGAGTTTGACCTGATCTTCTGTCCACATATCTTCATTTGGTGGAAGGGTGTATGGACCATTTGTGATAACTTTCCATAGCTTGTGGCTTTGGGCCCTGATAAAGACTTCCATCCTGTTCTTCCAGAAGAAGTAATTATTACCATCAAAGAAGGGGGGACGGTTGATAGACTGCCCATCAGCTATGAAACTGCGAGGACCAGTGGATCCGTTTCCTTGGCCGTTGGACCACATTCTGGGAAAAACCTGCTCTGATACCAACTGATAAGTACAATATGAAGTGATCTAGAAGGGGAGGGGATGAATAGATCACTGTTTTTAAAGATTAAAAAAAAATTCTGCAGAGTATATTGCTAAATGCAAATAACCTTGAGCTCAGGCTAACGAATATGATGCAGTGCAGTTAATAGCTCAAGCAAATAGAAGGCATATCATGATAGTACCACAATCGATCGCACAAGGACTCAGAGGATTTTAAGGTGGTTCGGTCCTTCAGACCAACATCCACCCCACACTCAAACCGAGTGTGGCTTCACTAAAGGCTGGGCAACACAGCTTGCCAGACAACTGCTGATACACAGCTTCCCAGGAGAACAACCTCTCCTCTTCCTCCTACCCGGAGGGAACCTCTAGCGACCTGCAGTCACTAGAACCCAGAGACTTACGTCTCTCTTCCTCTTTACCAAGAGGGAACCCCACTAGTAGCAACCCTGCTACTAGTGAACCAGAGGTCGAAGACCCCTCTTCCTCCCAACCCGGAGGGAACCTACAAGCAGCTCACCTGCTGCTTGCAAACAGGAGAATGAATCTCCCTTCTCCTGATCTCACAGGAGGACCCCGACCTCAATCCAGAGGATCGAAAACACAAACAAGGACAGTGGAAGAAAGATAAGAACAATAAACGGAAAAATACGAACGAAGAAAAATCAAATGCCAGAAAATGGAAACAATGTAGCTCAATACAGAGCAATAGACTTCGGATTTGATCCGCAAGTCAGAACAACTCTTCTGATCACTCTTCTGCTCTCTCTCTCTTTTTCTTTCTCTGCTATTCTTTCTTCTTTCTTTTCTTCTCCTGGATCGAAGGGCTCTCAATTTTCTTGTTTTTTCTTCTATGCCTCTCTTCTTCGATCACCTTCATCTGAGGACGAAGGATTCTATTTATAGCTGAACAGCAGGTGGATAGGGAACAAAATGCGTGTGCCTCCCACGCTCGATCCAGAATCTTCCTGCCACGTGCCTTAATCAGATTGGTTCCTCTTGTCTCGGATCACGTGCAGCCCTGGAGTGTGGAATGTTCTTCCTCGGACCTGTAATGAGATTAAGTCCTTTAATACGCTGCATGGCCATTAAAACCAAAACTGCATGAGGTATAGTAACAACACAACGTGACTTTTACTCGAGATGACACAAGAACGACACGAGATACTCTGTAACAGGTCAGATAGATACACAGAAGAAAATGACACGAGGAGAGGTTATAAGCAAAAGAGACACGAGGTCACGAATGCAAAAACAACACGAGGACAACTCGGGCTAACGACAGAGACCGACATGAAGACTAAAGCGAGAAACCAACACGAGGACAGAATATAACGAAACGACTCGAGGTGAAAACAACACGAGGTGAAGTTTGACACGAAGTAAAAAGCAACGACACGAAGTATAGTGGTGACAAACACACACTATATATAAAAAACGACACGAAGCCAGTAAGAACAGCACGAGATGAAAACAAGACGGGCTGATAACGACACGAAGTCGAAACAGTAAATAACACGGGATCAGTCTGCACGAGGTAAACCTACACGAAGACTTAAGACGACACGAGGTGGCAATAAGGAGAACGACATGAAAACAACATGGACTAGCAACCGAAACCGACACGAAGTCAAACAGTACAACACGAGGTGTTGTAACCAAGAAGAAGTGCCAATCAACACGAAGACAGTATGCAGAGAAATGACTCGAAGTTAGATGAGAACAGAATGAAACAAAGAAGACGACATGGAGTGCATAAAACCAACACGAAGACGTGGACTATAGTAACCGTCACGAAGTGTGGTTACTAAGTAGGAACGACACGAGGTCTACAGGAAAACTACTCGAAGTTCATCAGAACTTTTTAGAGCAGCTTCAGGAACACGACACGAAGTCATGAGAAGAGAAAACAATCACAAAGTGAAACGAACACTTGAACTTAGACTGACTTAGAGACTCAGCGAATGGACTCGAAGACAGGAATACAAAGGATGACATGGAACCAACACAGTAAACAAATACTGCACGAGGTGAAAGACAACACTCAATCAGACGACAACATGGCTAGCTCGACACGAGGTGAAAACGCGAAGCAAGAACTACATGATGTTTGAGGAAAACAGCACGAAGACAGAACAAGAACGAACACACGCAGTGTTACCTCTTAGTAGCTAATTCATATAAGACCATGGATAACTCAAGTGCAGGATATCTGAAAAATAACAAGAACAATTAACATAGTGTTGCTCATCATCAAAACACTTAGGGAAGATACACAAGCCAACAAAGACATTGCCTTTTGACGCGAACCACCTCACGTCTCAGATGAAGTGCATCTGGTTACTCAGCAGATCCTAACCATTGCTCTGCAATGAGTGCTTTGGATAAATCTCATTTGATATGGTCGTTTGATCACAATACTCAATAGAAGTACATCAACCAGAATTTTGTCAATGAAAATGCATAAGAAACCATGAAGCATTTTGAACTTATATCATGAAGAGCATCATCTAAAGTAAGCCTATGGATTCCCTCCCCCAAGTTGCTAGTTTTCAGATTTCAGAAGATTATTGACTTTAAGCCTCAATTTATTTAAATAGCCATGATAAAAGAAAATGCAGAAGATTACTGCTAGAAAGGTTAGTCAATAAGAATAGTCTTAGAAGGGAATCTCCCTTTGAAACATTCCACTAAGAAGTGAAAAGTAGATAAGTGACTAGGACACACTCCCCCTCAATAATTGTAGGGTTTGAAATGGAAAAGGAATGTGAATGCAACACCTACAGACGTGTAGAACACAGGAAGTGAGAAAGCTGTGAGAGGTTTGAGCAACTGAGTGATGGTGTCGACCTGTCTTTTACAAGGTGTCGACTATCTGGAGTCAGACAGAAGAACATCTTCCAATGCAGCAGACTTTGATATGAGCCTTTCTCAAGAAAAACAACCATCTCCCCCTCAACATATGGACACTAAAATGCAATGCACTTGGAATGTAAGCTAGTCACTGAAATCATGCAAGGGTGTATGACTAAGACCCATGGTACCAGGCGGAGAACTGTAGATCCTTGGATCACCTCACGCATAGAGTGGGCCTCCAGACAGACATAATCTACCATTCTCCCAATGTCATTTAATATACCATAGGGTGATGCACATATGAGCAGCATGGCAACACTAAAACTAAGATGCAACTATGGAGATGTAGCAATTTAAACAACAGGATTGACTCCCCCTATCAATTATGAAATAAGGCCCTATCATGCTAGAAAGAACTTGACCAGGCAAAAACAATCAAGAGGGGGGTCTGCACATACCCAGTTCTCTCCTCAAGGTAGAGAATCTACCATAACCCAGAGGTTTTGTAAAAATATTAGCAATTTACTTCTCAGATTCAACAAAGTGTAATTCAAAGTTTTTCTTGCTTACCTCACCCTCGAGGAAATGATGCCTTATCTCAATGTGTTTTGTGCGGGAATGCTGAATAGGATTCTTGGTTAAGTTAATGGCACTAGTATTATCGTACATGATGGGTGTGCAACTGATAAGTGTCCATTTTTTTATGATAATTCATTCCATACACACTATTTTATGTGCATATAATTTAACAATTATGCATATTTCATAGTTACTCTCAAATTCACATATAAATTGGGCCTTTTCACATAAATTTATTAATTTGGTGATTTCATTTAATAAAATGGAGTTGAGGGTCATGAACATTAATTCTCCATTGCGTAATTATGAATATTTATGATTTATGTGCACATTTTAATAATTTTTATAGATTAAATCATAATTATGTGTGTGCAGGACACTGTAGGCATATGTAGAAAGAATCGGGGGCAAAACGGTCTCTCTCCCTTCATTGTTGACCAAGTCAAATTTAGCCACCACCTATTTTTGTTGGAGGGAAAAGAAATTCAAAGTTTGAATTCAAAATTTGTAAAAGATGAAATAAAGGAGGGAAAAGAAAATTCAAAGTTTGGAAAGGAGATTCAAAGATTGAAAAGGAGGAAAAGGAGATTCAAAGTTTGAAAATGAGAGAATCAAGAAGGAAAAAGAGGAGCATTCTTGACCAAAAAGGAATGGGGGGTGCCCACCTTGTCTCCCTCTCTCATTTATCTCATTCTCCATCTATCCTAACCCTTCACCTCTATCAAACTTGATCTCCACCATCTATTTGATACATTCTTCCTATAAATAGCTCATATCAAGGAGGAGAAGGGGAGTTCTTCTTTTGGCAATTCTTCACCCTTTCTCTCCTAATCTTAGGCTGTCGATTTCTCCCCCTTTCGTCCCTATTCTCCTCTTGCTGTTTTCATGAAAGTTCTTATTTTCAAGTGTTCTACAACTTCTTCTTTCTGCATCATCTTCTAATTCTTTCTGGTTTTGAAGTTATTTCCCGTTTTTCAACTTGTTGTCCTATGATTTTACTGTTCATCTGAGGTGCTAACTTCTATTATTCCTCTGTTTTGAAGCCCTTATTTTCTTCTTTTCTCTCTGAGTTATTAATGAAAGTTCTTCCTCTCTTGTAGATTTAGATTTTCTTCTTCTACCACTTCCTCTAATTCCATCCCATTTGTTAGTTATTTTTGATTCTTATCAATTCAGTTTTTTTACACAGTTACTGTTCATCCGCGCAGACCACTTCCATTCTTCCTCTGATTTCACCCTCTTCCGCACATTTTCTATCTCTGTGCCCTTCATCAAAGTTCTTCCGCTCTTCCTCCTATTCAACTTCTTTTTCTTTGGCATCCCCTAATTCATCTTGGTTTCAAAGTTATTCACACTCCTAAGGTAGCTTCAACGATGAAGGTAACTTCCTCCCAACATAGATGACATCTTCCACGAGGTGATTCGTGATCCAAGACCAAGAGAGGATGGCGCCGTCATCACCATTGCTGCTACCATCTTCACACCTCAGGCTCCTTTAGTTTTTATTACTTTAGTTTCATTTTATTTCATTGTAATCTCGTCACATCTTTGTTGTAAGCTTGTCTTGCACTTCATGTACTCTTTCTTTTAAGTTAATGAAAGGAGTTGTTCTTTTGATCTAGAGCTTGCTCTTTTTCCCTCTCTACCTCTTTCTTCTATCTCTTCTTTTCCACTTCATGCAATTATTTTCTATAACATAGGCGCATAATCATAGGCATTTTTATTTAATTGTTGGAATCGTTCTTTGTTTAATCATTCTCTTCAATCTACAAAAAATCACAAACATTTCTAAAAGGTTACAAGGTTTTTAACTTTAAAAATCTCTTCTTCCCTGTGGATTCGACCTGAGCTTGCCATAGTACTACGTTCTCTTTTGATCATTTTGTGCGTGTTTGGTTTTAAGATTGTTAGCGTGTGTGTAGTAACGACATACATTTCCGCGTTATTTATTTTTGGCGCCGTTGCCGGGGAAGAATGATGATTGTTAACTTAAGAACTTTATTTTCCTTGTGTTTATAGTGTACTAATAAAGTTCTCTTTTTATCTTTTTACAGGATGAAAAGAAAAAAATCAGAAAAATTCAGAGGTAAGTTCTCTTTCCTTTCTTAAGTTTTTGAATTGACTATTTCAAAAAAAAAGAACGTGGGAGTGTGCATCAAGTAAGTCTTCAAACTTATTCATTTCATTTTGTATCATTTTCTTAATGTTCTTGCATATTATGTTAGATATGTTCATAAAATAAAAAAAAACTCTTTACTTGAACTCAATAAAAGTCTTCATTCTAAGAGTAAAAATCACACGTTCCATGTTCTAGGTCATGCATCATTTAACATAGGATTTTTTCTTTTTGTTTAATTTTCGTCATTGCATTTTAGAGATTACAAGGGGCAAGGTACATTCTACTTATCTTATTCTAGCATGCATATTGCATAATAATCCCTTGTTTGAAATTGTGGTGTGCATTTCATTTCGAAATACTCTAAGGGCAATACCCATAAATAACATAAGGTGGGGATTTCATCACCCTTCCTTACCCCACAAATCACATTTCCCTTACATCTTTGCATGACCTAAGCCTTAAATAAAAGTCAGTAGACAGTGGCCCTAGAATCACACTGCGATTTTAGTACGATTTGAGTATACCCTCTTGTGGAAATCGGTGTCTAAGACAAGACGGTCGAACCGCAAACACCTTAAGTAGGCTAGTGGTTAGCAATTACGTCCCTACGAAAGTAGGGGGAGCCTCTCACTACCCCACCCCTTACCTGGCCGGTGAAAATATTGAGGGTGAACTTAAGTTGCACTTTAGTCATTTTGTGAAACTCCATTTGTAGGTTTAGGTCACATCTATGTCATTAGGTAATTTGTGTGTCAACTTGTTTGTGTATATAAAAAATAAAAAAATAAAAAATTCTTCCTTTTCTCTCTTGTCATCTCTGTTAGTGTTAAAAAAAATAAAACAAAAAAAAACACACGAATAAAAAAAATAATAAAAAATGATATCTATGGATCGGGTTTTTAACCAAAAACTTAATTGCTTGACCCAAAATCACTTCACTCCAATGGACCGAAGCTCCTTTACACCACCTACCTTTCAAGATGATCACACATGGACCTAGTCGGCCCATTATGTAGGTGAGTACCCGAGCCAATTTCCATCTTACCCGACCTTCAATGAAAGCTCAAATCCATGGTCGGCCCAACAAGAGAACTCCACACCTATGGCAGCCCAATATCCTTATCATCCCCAAAATGAAAACCAATTTGCTCAATCATATTTAGGGGACCATATGTTATTCTCTCCTCATGAGCAAACATCAACATGTCAAAATCTCCCTACACCTTCTTGCACTCCTATCTTTGAGTGGGGAGATCAAAATAATTTATCTTGGAAAATTTCTCGATGTCAAGCTCCATGCTCTCTTGAGCCAAAATTTTCAACCAAATTTGATCAAAATCAATATGGAGAGCATGACACATACATCCCATGTAGAAACTCGATAATTTAAAATAAAAAATAAAATTTTCAAGTAAATTATACAATTAAATTTTTCATGAAATGCTTAATTTACATTTTTATTAAGTGAAGTAAAGTGGATTATTGAATTTACTTGAATTTACTTAAGGTAAAGTGAAAAATAAATGTTTTAACCCTTAGATGAATCATAGGAAGCCCAATAAAAGTCCATATAATGGACTAGGATTACAATTGGCCCATTGGATAATCTATAATGGGCTAGATTAATG
The DNA here is from genome assembly GCA_022559845.1 of Amorphophallus konjac. Taxonomy (NCBI): domain Eukaryota; kingdom Viridiplantae; phylum Streptophyta; class Magnoliopsida; order Alismatales; family Araceae; genus Amorphophallus; species Amorphophallus konjac. Next base: position 199,722,050 of record CM040124.1, on the reverse strand, counting down.
GATTAAAGGATTTATTAAATGATATTTAACATTAAATTCGTAACATGTGTTTAATATGGTATTTAATAGATTAAAATAACCCCATTTCTAGAAGATTGACTCAAGAATCAACCCTTACCTAACTTACAACTTTAGACCAGCCGTTTTTACATTGGTTTCACACCAAAGTGTGGTTGGATTAAAAAGAAAAATTGGAATTTTCTACCAATTCGAAGTTGAAAAGTTTGGCATTGTTAGGCAAGGAATCTTAACAAATTTGGTCAAGTTTTGGCTATAAATAGAACCCCATTCGACCCTCAAATCATCCTTGGAGGCCTAGGCTATGCTGCTGCATAGATTGGAGGAGATTTAAAGGAAAAATTTGGAGAATCAAGGGTTTTCATATTATTTTCGGTATTTTTCTACCTCTTCCTTCGATCTGCTCAAAGTGTAGGTGTCTCTTAGACTAAATCTCAATTAAAGTATGCTATCTTGTTCGTTTTTCTGTGCTCTTTCCATTGATACCTATTTCCATAAATTTCGTTAAGAAATGAGCAAGTTATGATCATTTTACTAGAGGGGTATTCCCGTTTTTCTTTAGAACCAGAACGCGCTGCCCATCAAGGGCGCGTTCATAATCGCGCTGCCCCGACATGGCGCGTTCCTATACCCTATTTGCATCGTCCAAATTTCAAATATATATATATATATATATATGTATATATATATATATATTAATGTTCCAGATCGCGCTGGCCTTGAACAGCGCGTTCTGAAGAACGCGCTGTCCAAGGCTAGCGTGTTCTCAGAAACCCAGATTTCAAATATATATATATATATATTAAATTCCAGATCGCGCTAGCACTGGCCAACGCGATCTTCAGGTCGCGCTAGCCAGGACCAGCACGTTCAAGAAAGTTTCCTGGAATGCCCAGGGTCCAAAATAAATTATTTTGAGCATACAACCTCATCTCACCCCACCTCGGCTCGGCACTACACGGCACAAACAAATAAATATATTAATAGTTCTGTATCCACACATAACTCGAGCCCACATCCTATGACCTTGGGTCCTGACCCAAGGCTGAGCTCTCCAACATATAAAGTCAAAGAAGTTTTTCTAACTTCCAATGTGGGAATAAAAAGTAGCCACTATACAATAGGAATTATAACATTTGAAATCCACATTAATTATATGCATTTAGTCACCAAAAGTAAGGAAAGATAATATTAGCATGCTTGAATTCTTACAGCATGATTAAAAATTATTTTTGTAGAATAAAATTATTTTTAGCATATAAAAATCTATTTTTAACCATAATATTAGTAAATTAATGCATAAAAATTATTTTCAGCATATTAAAAAATACTTCTAGCATGATAAAATTATTTCATTCATACTGAGATATGAAAACTATTTTTTAGCAAGTAAATCCATTTAAAACTACTTTTTTGCATGATAAATCGAATTTCCTATTAAATAATTAGTAAATTAATGCATAAAAAATATTTCTAGAATGTTAAAATTACTTCCAACATTATAAGATTTCTTTCAACATGTTATAATTATTTTAGCATGATAGAACTATTTTCATCATATTTAAAACTATTTTTCAACATGATAACTCTATTTTTTTATCAAATAATTAGTAAATAAATGTAGAAAAATTATTTTCAGCATGATAAAAATTCATTTGTTATCATAGAATTATGTAATCAACATGGTAAACATATTTCTATCAACTTATCAGAGAATTAATATAGGAAAGTTATTTTAGCATATTAAGTATTAATTTTAGCCTATTAAATATTAATTTTCAGCATGTAAAAAATTTATTCCAACATGAAAAATCTACTTCTGTCATCTTATCAGTAAAGTAATATATTGAAGTTATTTCCAGCATGTTAAAGTTATTTTCGGTAAGATAAGATTAATTTTCGCATATTAAATCTATTTTCTTATCAATTAATTAGCATAATGATGAATAATTAGTAAATAATATCAAAATCATGATTTTAATTCAAAATTTGATACTCCTTAGTTAAAACTTAATATTCCATGACTCTGTTATTTTTTCAGAATTATAACAGAAGCTTTCAGAACGTGGCGCTCACCTACACCACGTTCATAACAGAATTACAAATGGATATAAAATCTACATTCTTGCTAAACTAAAATATTTTCAGGATATAAAAACTTCCTGAAAACTTACCTAAACACTTGTTAAATCAATTGAACATTCGATTAAACTATAGAATTAAAATAATTCTATTAGTTCTATTTACTTGAATTATCTTCCTAGTTATCGTTCGTTCTTGACTTCCACGACTTAATGTCGTTAAACATGATGCCTAAAATACATTTTCAAACTTTTCTTGCAATTATCACCACTTTTTGCCAGATCTGTACTTATTTACAAAAAGTTTATTTTCTTGAAATTCATTGGCCATATATGTGGAATTGATATAGATAAATGTCAAGGGCTATGGGTCCCAATTAAATGACATTTAAATGCTATTGTATAATTGAGGGGTTCTGATCTGATCCCACAGGTGAGGCAAAGTCCAAATATAAACTGGTATTATAATGATCAGGTGCTGACATTCACCAATACAGGGTCTATTACAATTAGGGAAAATCATACCGTCGTGAGAACCCCTAAGTGTGTAGCCAAATAGTGATGTTCCATGAGGGGCTGTCATATCGTCGTGATCTCCCCTTAGTGCATTGGCCAATCCTACTGAGTGTTGGTAGAAGTGATTGTTCTACTTCTATATTGTTTAAAGTTCAAGTGATTGCTCTACTTCGATATTGCTTAAAGTTTATTGTGAATGTTCTTGAATTATCTTAATGATAGTACCCATCATCTCATCATGAAAGTTCTTGATATATCTCTGAAAATGACCATCGTCTTGTCTACTATCATGATCTTGAAATTATTGATATCTTGTTATCTTGAAATTACTTGAAAATTCCTTATACAAAATTTCATACTTGAAATTCATGATCAATTACTTCATGACACGAATTGTTAAATACTTAAAGACTGTCTGGCTTTAGAGATATAAAATCCTACTGGGCTTTTTGCTCACCCTATATTTTGGTTAATTTTTACAGGAAATAAAAATGAACAAGGGAATGGACAAGAGTGAAGGAGTGGATTTTTCCTTTTTACCTAGGTTTATGTAGATCATTAGTGTTTTTTACAAGGATTATGTATTTGGAAAATTTGGAAGATTGTATCATGCCTTTATGGCTTATAAATTAGTGATGTAAACCTTTATTTTGATGGAATAAAATTAGCAATTTCATCTTAGCTCTCTATCTTTAGAATTAAATTGGTACATGCTCTGATCGACACGAGTGCCTCGTAACTGCTCGCGCCCTTGATTTTCCACGTCGGGGCGTGACATCCCATCATCTCAATATCAATATGATCATCAACACATTCATTCCACCCCTTCATACAATGGTTCCAACAATGAATAAAAAATCAACCAATTGATTCAAATCATTTTGAATAATCAACAAAGTATCGGCTCCCTCCAAACTAAATTAGACCAAGTCACAAGAGACACCTATAAAATGGGCTAATTGTCTAACCACAGCGATGAAACTTTTGAAGATCAAGCCTCTCAATTCACCCAATACATTTATTCTTACCAACAATCCATGGTCCCCTTGCCAAATGAAACTCTTGACCAAGGTAATGAGAGAATTGGGGAAGAATCATATCAAAGAGAATTGGGGATGACTAGTAAGATGACTAGTGCGATTAAGGAGTCAACACCCATCTATGTGAAAAGACACAAGGAGTCGGTTGAGATCAAGTTGGGGGGTGACTTAAATGATTTGCAAAATGGTGTCATTCAAAACTATGAAATTTAGAATATTAATGGCCCAATTGAGGAAGAATGTAGAAAAGAAGAATGTCTAGCTGAAAATGATGATGACAAAGCCATGGAATGTGACCTTCATCACTTAGAAGAATATCATGAAAGGATCGCATCAAAAGATTTCTCATTTCATCTCACGGTCTCACAATTGGAAAAATTGATTGGCATCCTCCCTATGTTAGAACAATGTGAACATTTTGATATGGAGAGTGTCAACACCAACTCATGTGAGGATCAGCATAGGGAAGAAGATAATGTTGATGTTGTAATTATGATGAATGATAACTCTCTTAAGGAAGAGAATGGTGAAGGGTCTTTGAGTGAAAAATCCATCCCTCATTTAGAAGCCCCACTTGTTGAGAATATAACTGATAATCTCATTTTGATAGAAGATATTGATAATGGGGCATCACTTGATGAAATTGAGAGCATCAAAGGCCCATTCAAGGATATACATGAAGAGGAGGATGGATGTGTGGATAATAATCATGCTGATTTAATAACGATGAATTCTGAATACCCTCCTCCTCTTAAAGAATGTGATGAATGGGCCATATTGGAAAAATTCACATTTGATCTAACCTATGATGAAGGGAGCCTATTAGAAAAATTCACATTTGATCTAGCCTATGATGATGGGGCATTGTTGAAAAAATTCACATTTAATCTTCCTACCCCCTCATTGGACGATTTGAATGATAATCTTCATTCGATGGATGAGTTTGATGATGGGGCCTCATTAGAAAATTTCACATTTGAACTGCCTGAGCCATATCCCATAAAGTTTGAGTCATCGGATGGGTTAGATTTTAGGCTCACACTTCCTTCCAATTTGAGTCACCTGCAAGCTAAACCTCTCCAATATGACAGTCTAGGGCCTAAGGGAGATATGCCAACTATATTCACGTTTGAGTTGATGTCCCATCAAGAAGATAAGTTGATTAATGCCCTTATTACTCATGAGACTATAATCAAAGGTGATGTGGCTAATAACATCGATCTTATTCATATGCCACTGGTGATTGAATAAGTTGCCATGGAGGAAGTTGCTAATAAAGGGGTAGTCAGATGGGTAGATATAGGGCAAGGGGATCCATGGATAGATACTGGACAAAGATTCTACCTTGATCTTGATAGATTATTGGCCATTGATCATTACATGACCTCTAAGGAAGATAATTGGCTCATATAAATTTTTAATGTTAAAATCAATAATGTGCAAGACCAACATATTTTTGGGCCACGTGCACACACATATCATCTTGTCTTCAAATGGCATGAATGTTGGAATTTAAAAGAAGAAAAAACAACATGGTGGCTAATCATGAAATCAACTTGTTGGTTATTGGGCCTCATTGTGTCTTGCTGAAGATGTAAAATTTAGCGCTCGTTGGGAGGCAACCCAATTATCGTTTCTCTTTTCAAAAAAAAATTTGTGTGATTGATTTTCTTCTTTTATCTAAGGAGCATGGAGTATGGAGAAACATTTCTTTGACGACATCATCTCTCTCTCCGGTCGTATCTATCCCCTCCTACTTTTTATGGCTTTATTTTATTTCTATATTTTTTCATGCCATTAGGGACAATGTCACCTAAGTTGGGGGGTAGCTTGAGCTCTAATTTTCTCAAAATACTTGCAACCTTTCATCACACTCCTAATAAGTGTTTCATGTTCATGTTTCATGATGAGAAAGTTTTCTTAGAATGATAGGACTTAGAGTCTTACTCGTGAGAGTATGAAGTTAAAGGGGTGAATTAATTAGTTATGTTTTTAGCCTTTTCCTCAGAATACACCTAAAAATTCTATTGAACTTCCAGACAATTGCACAATAACAAGATTGGTAGATGACAAACATTAGGATGATGAGAATTTTACTTAACACTTAGGTGATGATTGATATTATGTCCATTCGTTGAAAGTAATCGTGAGGAAAAAGCTACCTGCCAACTTGTCAAAAAAATATAAAAAATGCCCCTGAACTTAGTAACCGGGCATGCTTCTCCTAAGGTAAGAGTTGAGGTTCACGTCAAATGGTGAATATATGTGTAGCACCATGTGTCAAAAAAAGAGAAAAAAAGAAAAAAAGGGACTGAATAAATAGGCAGAGTGAAGCTACCTGTAATTCAAGAGCTTAATTCGAGATGTGGGTAGAATTAAAAATCATCTTAAAGTGAAAGGTAGAAGACTCATTCATCTAGATTGTTGGGTAATCAGTAGTCAAGTTATATCACTCCTACACAAAGGGATATTTAATTTTGAGTGTATCTTGAGGAAAGGTCTAAACGCATGGACTGATGAAATTTATTCCGAATATATATTACTTGAACATGTGATACTCCAAAGTCCAAATCATTGGGCATAATGTTCTTGCCATGAAATGTGACACATGAGTATTTGCTAGTCCTAAGTCTATAATTGTTTACATTGCTAAGGGACTAGCAATGTTCAAGTTGGGGGGTGTGATAAGTGTCCATTTTTCTATGATAAGTCATTCCATACACACTATTTTATGTGCATATTGTTGACACCCATTTTTTACCGATAAGTTGAGTCGTTCCTCTTACTCCCATTGTTGATGCCTCGAGTTGTCCATCACTCGCTGGGCTATTTTCTGGCACGTTTTGGGCTTATTTTATGGGTGACCTCCCTCCCTGGCTGGGCTTGCTTCAATTAAGGGCTTAATGGGCCTTGGCTTTGATTAATCGAGCTTTTCTATGAATTTCAAGCGCCCATGTACATGTGCGGTCAACCTCCAGCCATTCAACAATATGTGCGGTTGATGCAGGGCCGTCCATACATTCATGGATATTTAGCTGATTTTCTGAATTATCACCGACACGCATATATACGGCCTATACGTAGCCGCATAAGACCATTGTGCGGTACATATAAGCCGTCTATCTCTCCAGAGTCCTAACGTCACTGGTTTTCAGATAATTATCTAATTATCTAATCTATTTTGATTTATCACTGACAGAGATGAGCGGTTGACTCTTGGCCGCTCTTGTACATGAAAGGTCTACTATTAGCCGTTCATCTATGAGAGTCCAACGGCGATAATTTCGGTCAGTTCGATGGATAGTTAGATAATATTTTTGATTTATTTGAATTTCCACCGACAGGGTTGGACGTAGCGTATGACCGCACATCTCGTTGGGTGGTCTATCGTGAGACCGTTCATCTGCTCGATTCCTAAAAGATTAATAGATTTTCTCTCTCTATCCGTGGTTTTATCCCTAACTTCTCCCATCATTTTCTCCGCGGATATTGAGTCATTTCGAGTGCCGTTTCTTCTGGATGAGAGATAATTCGATTATCTTCATTTTTCCTTTGATTATCTCGACCTGAAAATGCCTAAAAACCCTAATTTCGGGGCTAGCTTCCTAGGTTCTATAAATAGACCCTAGAGGCTATCTTCGAAAGGAGGGGGGGAGATTTCAGGTCATGGCGAAGCCCTACCGAATCCTTGAGTGACCTACGACTAAGGAGGGAGGCCTTCTACGTCCATACAGGCCTTCGGTCTAGGGAGTAACTTTCGTTTTGAGTCTTTTTATATTTGATAGTCTGTCATTCCCTTTTGGTTGCATGCATCATTCTCCATGTTTTTCTTCACTTGCACTATCATTCACACACCCTCCCACGTTTTTGACGCCCCCAGGGGTTTAAAACTCCCCAGGTATCCCCCACTTCATTTAGTTACATTTATTTACTTTCATGTTAGCATTTGCTACACTCTATAGTTCTGATATTGGGTTTTTCTTTGTGTTCTACACTTTGTTTCGCAGGTCAGCAACACACTAACACGAGGCACATCCTTTCTGGCCGGCCAGAAAGGGTGGTGGTTGGACTCTTACAACTTCTGGCGTGGTGATCTTGTGCGATTCCCATACGTCTGTTCAAGAGGAGGTGCGGTGGATCTTCGACTGTTCTTCTTCCAACTGCGGTTGACTTGGAGCCGTTCATCTGCCAGTAGTTCTGTGTCCCACATCCTCTACAGCACTGACGAGCGGTCTGTCGTGCGGCCGTTCAACATGAAAGGTGGTTCTTCACAAGCCGCGCATCCTTACAGTGCTGCTCGTAGGGAGAGTGCCTCCCTCTCTTTCCAAGGTATGGTGTGTCAATCACATTAGGCACCTTGGTGGCGATCACACTTGTTTATCTGCGTCTGTCTCCTTCTACCATCTATCTATTTATATTTTTCATATCGATTTAGTAGAAGGGATAGAAGATATCTTTTAAGCCGGTATTGAAGAGAAAGTAAAAACATATCAACAGCCCCATTTTTTTGGCGATCACGGTGGGACACCTAGTGCCCATCGTGTTAGTGTTTGCTGACCCTCTGTTTGGTGTTTTTTAGTCTCCTTTGTGTTGAGCTGTCATAGGTTGTTTGCTAGATTTGAGGTCAAGTGTTCTCGTGGTTGTGCGGTTCTGTGGGAGCCGTCTGGGACTTAGTGCGACTGAGGGCCGTCTGTATTTCATTGCTTCCAGCCATGTTCATCCTGTGAGCCCGCTGCCTTATGCGGTCCCCTACCACCCGTTCATCATCTCTACGGCCTGTGTTTGGCCGTCCACCGTGCTGGCACAGCTACGCCTCTGTCTTCATACTGTTTGTTTGGTTACTGTTGCACGGTTGCTTCAGGTCCGTTCCAGCGCTTAAACGGTTGTCAATTGACCGCTCATCCAGGTACACTTCTCATTTCTGTCATCTTTCATTCCAGCATTTCGTGATTTTTCTGCTACATTGTCGTTATTCCTTAGTTTGAACGGTTCATCAAGAATCATCTGTCTCCCTGAGCGGTCTTCCAGAGGCCGTCCTTGTCGTGCTACAGTGCACCCGTGCTCCACTTTAACTGCCACGTTATATGATTGTCGTGATATTTGGTGTTGATTATTGATCTCCCCCCTGCTCTTATATCATTGTTGCATACTTGTTTTCATTTCATACATATTTGATTGATCATTGATTGCTAGTTTCTAGGCTAGATTTTGCATGCACTCCGGTGCACATAGGATCATACACTCTCATTAGTAGTTGCATTCCTACCGAGGTAGGGTTTCCTCTCGTCTCCATACTCCTTGGAGCCGACTAGGGGACCTTGCCGAGGACCTCCGTAAGCCCCCGCGAGCCGTGGATTCCCACACGAACGTCGGGCAGGTTGTACCATATCACCCCCCAGTCTAGGGTCTGCATTCATGAGAGAGAGAGAGAGTCCCTTAGAGTCAGCCAGTTTTTCGTCCCCCACCCTGGTTAGGTGCCTGGTGGTTGAGTGAATTCACATCTTAATTAATCCACTAAGGTCCTAAAAGGGAACTTATAAAAAAATTTCGCGCATCATTTGGAATTTGATTTGGTCAATTGGTTGATTCTTTTCTCATCTCTCCCCTCCATTATATGTTGCAGTGTCATCATTTGCATCTTTTTATCAGATTAGGCTCATTAGGTCTAGGTCATCATTGTGTGCCTCCATTTAGTTGCATTAGTCTTAGGTTCATTTCCCTTCTTGTACTCATTTGAAGTTCACTGTATAAAGTCTCCATTCTCCCCATGGAGCATTTTTCCCCTGTACCTTATTCCTATACTTCTCCATCTTCTTATCCCCGCGTGGATTCCTCTTCCCATGCCGGCCCATCTCCTTATTCCTCTATTGGACCCTATTCTTTTAACGGGCCTTCTTATCTCGCCCGCGCTGCTGCTAGCCCAATCAATTCTCATCCCCACATACACGATTCTTCCAGGCCCATGCATTCCTCCATTCCCGGAACGAGCTTTCCTTCTTCTCAGGCCGAATCCCCTTATCCGGCCCGTCATCATTATCCTGGTTTAAATTCATCATCTCTTGCTCGAGCTGGCCCATATCCTTCTCGGACTCTTCCTACCGAGGAGATGTTCGCTCAAGCCCAACGCTAGCTTGATGAATTGCAACGCTGAATCAATCCCCAAACTTCTTTGGATATCCCATTTGCATTCCATGGTCTTCAGCTTCCGCCACGTTCACAGATACCGACTTATCGTCGCTATGGTGGAATTGGTGACCCCTACGTCCATTTGAAAGATTTCCTATATGAGTCGGCCCAGTTCCAGCATGATAAACGCTTGATGGCCTATTTGTTTGGCCTATCTTTAGAGGGCTCGGCCAAGGATTGGTTCTTCACATTGCCGCAAGAGCAGATGATGAATTTTCAGGCCATCCAAGCAAGATTTATTCAGCAGTACCAGGACCAGGTTAGGCCCAGATATTCTATGGTTGATCTGGCCCGAGAAAAGATGAAGCCCAACGAGGAATTCTCCACGTTTGCCGACCGCTGGCGTCGCGTGGCCACGCAAGTCCCGGGGCATATTCTGGAGGGCGAGCAAATCAAGATGGGTATTTCTAATACAACGCCCGAGCTTAGATGCATCTTAGCCCTGAACGATATCACTTCATGGCAACAACTTTACAGCCGAGCCCGCTTCATTAGCCAACAACTCGTAGTTTCCTTTGACTGAGAGTCTCCTTCACCTCCACCTTCTATGCCCACGTATGCCTCCCATCCGTCATCTCCTTTATATCCCTCCATGAGTCAGCCCTCCACTACATATCCCTCCACGAGTCGGCCTTCCGCTCCCGCTTACCCACATACCTCCATATATGCCTCCACATGTCCCTCCACTACATCTCCCTTCACGAGTCAGCCCTCCGCTATTTCATCTCCCCACACCTCTCCACTTCCGGTCAAGGAAACACTATACCCCGAGCGGGTGGATGCCGTCCACTATATTCCCACTCCCTCCACGCCTCCATCTCACTCACTTACTAGCCCTCTACCTTCACCTACGCAATCCCCCTTGCCTACGCAACCCCCACTACCATCTCCATTACCTTTTCATACCCCTCGGCATCCACCTTACCCGAAGCGGGCTTCTCACTCTTCATTGTCGGAATATCTCACAAACATTTTCAGGGCTTTGATGGCCACCCATGCGTTGCAACTCCCTCCGGTTATGCCTTGCCAACCCGCGGTCGGAATTTGCTCCAGTTCTGTGAGTTTCATCGTCAATAAGGGCATTGGATTAAGGAATGCTCCGAGTTCTGGGAACTTGTTTATAGCTTGGAAGATAAGAAGATGATTGATTGGGATGTCATACGCAAAGTTATTTCAGATCTCAGCAGCAAACAACAACAGCAGCAGCAGCAAGCTATGCCGCCTAGGCAACCGTCTTCACTTCAAGACTAGGGGCACCCTGGTGTTTCTTCAGTTGATAAGATACCTGCTCCGTTATCCACTTCTTCCTCTATCCCATCTCCTCCACCACCTTTACCTACCCCAGCCTTCGCTTGGGCAACTTCTCTTTCACCCTCCGTTTCCACCACCACACCTGTCCCCAACGCCTCTCGACGTGTTGTAAAGATATGCCGAAGAGCTCCACCACCTGCCACTTCCCCCACTACGCCACTATCTTCCTCTCCTCCTTCTTCCCCACTCCTACCTTCATCTCCTTCCCTTTCACCTTCACCATCTCCATCAACCACATCACCCCCTTTGCCACCCTCATCACCTTTGCCACCACCGCCACCACTTCTTTCACTCCCCCTTCCGCCCTCATCCTCTAAACCCGAGCAGGTCGAGCCTAAACCCACGCCTTCACTTTTGCCTTTACCTCCACCCATGCCCGTCATCATCAGTATTCCCCCATCACTTGCACCATTGCCACCCGCGCCCTTCAAACCTCCTCCTTCTAACCTTCCTCTACAACTTCCCTCTTCGCGGAGCAGGTGCACACTACCTTGGGTGCCCCTCGGGTCTAGTCCCCAGGGAGGTAAAGAGCTGAGCCAATTTTTGACTGTGCATTATAAGCTTCAAGATTCCATTTGCCGCATGCCGCTCTGAGTCCTGGTCCCTGGCTATTCTAGGGATAATCAGCCTGCACTTGCTATAAAGACGGTTTTCAAGAAAAGTTCCTGTGCACTGGTGCTAGTTTCTTCAAAAGCGAGGCCGGTGGCAATCTCTTTGCTCGTCGGAGAATTCACCATTGATGTTATTATCACCTCTCGCCTGATTGCTGTTCAGTTCACTGGCCCAGAAGAGTTTTCTGCCCGGATGGTGCTAACCCACACGGCCACCAAAAGTTTAATGAATTCCGCATTCAAGGGGCAATTGGCCGTGTCTTCGAGAATTACCAGGGGCATTCTACATTTTCCGGATCATCTCCTTCGGCTTATGGGTAAGGCGGCCATGTCAACGCCACGCATCACCCTCCCTCAGTTCCGTCCGGCACTTATAGCAAGGGAGTTATGCTTCATGTCCAACTGCCGAGTGAAGATGCAAAAGCTCCATGTTCTAGTGCCGAATGACAAAACTCCACTGTTTCCTGATGTTCATCCCAAGGATTTGACTGTTCTGGAATGTCCTTCTATGGTTAGCACAGCACAGCTAGGGGCAACCGTCCTAATGGAGCTGCATATTCACGATCGGGCCAGGCCGTCTGCCAGGTGGGCCCGTTATTTGAGAAAGTATTACAGATTAAGAAGCCCGAAGGCCCGAGTCCGTGCCAGGCGGAGTTGTTTCAAGAAGATTGTTGCTAAGAAGAGGCGACGGCATAAGTTCAAGGGCCGTCAGTTGCGCACTTGGGGGTCCACTTCCTCTTCTCCTTCTTCCGTCCATTCATCTTTTATTCTACTCGGTTCTTATCCTTGGGTGGTGTACCTTCCACCACCTGACCATATTTCAACCATCTTCTCCTATCCTCACCATTCTAGGCCACGGCCTATGTCCTCCTCTTCCCCTAATCCAGGGGCATCTTCTAGTTTTCCTCTCCGGATATGTCCAGATTTCACTTCTCATCTTTTTCCCCCAACCCTGTTCGGGATTCCTTGTGCTCGTTCCCCGATCTTATCGGGTGTTCATGCATTTTCTTCCCTGCCTCTAGCGGATGATCGCTATTCCTTTCCTCTGACCACGTCGGATGATCTTTCTCTTTCTCCCTTACCCTCGTAGCAATCTTTTCATTGTCTTTTTGTTCTTTCCTCCTCACCCTTTCAGGGTTCCTACCCTTTTTCTTGCTATTTTCGAGGCTTTAGTCCGCCTTGATCTCAGCTAATCTGGTTTCTTCTGTATTTGGTTCCTTGTTATCAGGGCCTTGACGCCTTAACGAGGGAGTTCTAGCCCTCGTCTCTCTTTCTTTTTATCCTTTTTCATCTACTTCGATGTCTGTCGCTCCTTCATATCAAGGAATCTCTACACTTTGCTATCCTCTCCATTTTTTTCTGGCAAGCGAGGAATACAAAGCTCATGCTGATCAAAAGCTTGTTGATCATATTCGCTTCAGGATGACGGTTCCCACGCCGTGGATATGCAAGGTATCGTTACTTTGTGCAAGAAATATGTTGTCATTGCTAATACTTCTATTTTATTCCTTCACATGCTTATAAGGATCATTCCTCAACATGATTGAGTGGCTTTAGGAGCTTTTATTTAAATTCGATTTTAACTTTGTGTCAAATAAAATAAGTTAGCTCCTACAGCATCCTTAGGCTGGTGATAGCTCCGTGCTGGGAGTCCAGTTCTTTCCTCGATTGTTGAGGGTGACCTTTGAGTATGGATTTTTCACACACTACACGGCGAGCCATAGCCTATCTCTCTAAGGCACACCATCGCTACTTTGGCCATACTTTGGGTATGCACAAAGGTCTTTTCTTTTCTCTACTCGGCCAACTGTAGAGGCAAGAGATTGATGGATAAGATGACTAACCTAGGCGCTCCCTAATACGAGAGAGGTCTCAAATATGGGCAGTCTTGACCCTCAAAAGTGAGCTTTCATACTATATCTGACCAATAAGGGCTACCAAACTGAGAAAATAAATCAATGCAAAATTATGAATCAAAGGCATGGCAAGAGTGGTAGTACAGCTCCCCGCGGGACGTCATGAGCCCGGTCGCATGCGTGCCTAGTAAATATAGGTCTAAAAATCAAAGAAACAAAGCCCCGACGTAACAGACCTACTCTTTGAGGGGTAGTGCCCTGGAAGGAATTCGAGCCCTGATATCTCCCATCATGTATAAAGCTTGTCTCCAATTTTTCTTCTGTTTCTCCCTCTTAGGCAGGGTTGTATCCTGGGTATGGCCTTAGTGGGGGCACCGTTCTTTAGAAGTGGTTGGTTGTGGTAAGCCACCCTCACATGCACGACCTGCTTAAGGGAAGCTTTTAATGAAAGGGGTAGAAACGACGACCCCTGGCCAGTAGTTCGAGTCTTTCTTTGGGTGCTGCGGATTGCTATTGTCAAAAAATACAAAAAAATCAAATATTATCCAAAAATCCATAAAAAAATCAGATATTGTCAAAATTCTAAAAAAAAATCAAATATTTTCAAAGTCCTAAAAAAATCAAATATTTTCAAAAACAAATATATATATATATATATATATATCTTTTGTTCCTTTCTATCTATTTGTTTTGAGGACAGATACGTAATCCATTTGCCAAGTGTGCAGGTTGTAGGTGCTCAAGCTTTCCTTGCTCCATATTTTATGCTCTGCCTCCTGTCCACATCTTCTGTTCTTTTCTTCTTCAATCATATCTCTCGATCTATTCTGAAGCTCATATCCTTCTCAGCTTTTGTTCGTAATGATCATATCTATGTGCCTCTTCCAGATTCCATTGCGTTCTTTATACAGTAATCCGGCTTGTGTGGCTATACGTTATGCTGTGAGAGAGGTCGAGTAAAAAACCCTCGCCGCCGGTAGGTCTCTTGGAGGTGTTCTGCCAATGCATGGCGAGGGGGGTGAGCCCCCCACCGCCCCCTTCTCTGATGGAGGTATCCCTGGGGGAACTACGGTGATGGCGGCTGCGGGGCTTAGACGTACATATGTGCAATCTCTGCTTTCAAATCATCACAAAGTCAAGGTTGCTATTCCTGTGAAAGAACCGAGCTTCACGGATCAGGGTGAGCCAGCTATTTTCTTCTCTAAGGCTAACATTCAGGCCTCCATGGTAAATCTTTCCAATGCTATCGTAGCGAAGTGTTCATACAGTAGACCAGCTTTTCCGGAGATCAAAGCTTGTCTTGCACAGAGAATGGCCTTGTCTATGGATTTTATAATAAGCAGATTGAACCAGAGGCATATACTACTTCATCTTGGTTGTGAGGAGGATTTCCTTAAGCTCCTGCTGTAAAAGAATCTCTATATAAAAGGATACTTGTTTAGATTCTTCAGGTGGACACCGGAATTTGATTTTACTATGGATCCAGCCACTACTCCAGTTTGGATAGGCTTCCTAGCACTTCCTGTTAATCTATATCATGAGGATTATATGAAGTCAATCGCTGGTAACTTTGGCCCGGTGTTAAGAATTCATGATAGAATGATGGCAATGACAGATACATCGGAAGCTCTTGCCTGTGTTGAACTCGACATCTCTGTTTCGCGGAAGGAAAGGTTGTGGATTGACTTGGATGGAATTGGCTTCTGGCAGCCGGTGAACTATTATAAAGTGCCACATCTGTGTGGTCTTTGTCACAAGCTTGGGCACAAAGAAGCAGAATGTAAAAGGAAGATGGGTATTCAGACCAATGTTCAATCCCGGGCAGATGGAAAACAAATGCGTAGTGCACAGGTGTTCAAGCCCAGGCACTCTTGCACACGTGATGCTCGACAGGCTGCCCCAATTGTTAACAGGTTTGATGCATTGCAAAAGATAAATGATTCTGAGCACGATGGAATGGAAGAGCCAATATGTGATTTGCAAATGCATAATGATGCAAAAATGGCTGTTGCTGACTCTTTTAGTAGTGATAAGGTTTCACAAGTTGAAATAGGGGTGGGTTTGGAAGTTTAGGAAAATGATAGAATTGTTCATCCATCCACTTTTCATCTGGTTAGTTGTGTAGAGCTCCCTTCATCCCAAATGTTGAACAATAAAATGCCTCCAGAAAAGAAGAATGATATGCAGGATCATGCCGCCAAGGCTATTTCTATATTGTCCATCGATAGAATTATGGGTAGTGTTAATGTTGATAATTCAGAAAATGATAAGGTTTTTCAATTTATTGATGAAAGTGGCAGCTTGTGCAATAATGGTGATGGGGAAGGCAGACAGTATAATAGTCCTTCAGACAGTATTAATATTGCCAATCTGAAGAAAACATTGTCAGCTCATAAGTCTGGCATTGGAATTGTGTCTGTGGCTGACCAATCGAAGGCAGAGAATATATTTATGCAGGACAGTTCAATAGTGGGTGAGCAAGAAATCATGAGACCTGTTCATGGAGGAGTAAAACAGATAGAAAACTACCTTCAACAGTCATTGACGAGAGCCAAAGCCAAGCATCTTGCGGGTGGACATCAATTCCTTTCCCATTCCCAATGATTAGTCCCATACTTATATGGAACATCCGAGGTATTGGTAATGCTAAATCCATGAGAAGTATTAAGAGTCACATAAGGAGGAATGACACCCAAGTGGTTTGCATTATTGAGCCTAAGCTCCCTGTGGATAGATTGGAAAGCATAAGACAAAAACTAAAGATTGATTGTGCTTGTGCCAATCAAGATGAAAATTCTAAAATATGGGTATTATGGCAAAATTCAATTGTTGTCTCGATAGTGCAAAGACATGCACAATTCATGACTGTCCTGGTGCAGAATGGTGGATGTGGGGATTTTTTAGCCACCTTTGTCTATGCTTCATGTGATGCGGCTACTAGGAGAGAGTTATATCAAGACCTTCTGCAGTTTGGGGGCACTATTAACAAACCATGGTTTTTGGGTGGCGATTTTAATGCTATCCTGTCACCTGAGGAAAAAAAGGGAGGCACTATGGGATTCATTAACTCCATGATGGACTTCCAAGGTTTTGTTGCTATGGCAGGGCTGATGGATGTGGGCTACATGGGAAACCCATTTACCTGGTCTAATAATCAGAGTGGGGCAAAAAAATATTAAAGCTAGATTGGACAGAGTCCTTTTCAATGACCATTGGGCTGAGAACTTCCTAGTGATTACGGTCAAACACTTAATGAGGGAGCCTTCCGATCACTCTCCTTTACTTATTTACCATTTTCAGGTCAGCTCTGGCTCTGGCAGATTTGTGGTGCAACATATGTGGTTTGAGGATACCAGATTCAAAGATGTGGTGCGAGAAGCTTGGGAGTCCATTCCTACAAATCATTACAATGCCTTTTTCAATCTACAATGTAAGCTTAAAGCCATCAAACCAGTTATTAAACAGTGGAACCATGAGCAGTTCGGTAATGTTTTTGAGAGGAAAACAAAAGCTGAGGAGGGGGTGATGCTAGCAGAGAATGCTTTTGATGATGAACCAAGTGAAATAAACAGAACATCTCTACAAGCTGCCCAAGCTGAACACAGGAGGGTTCTACACTTAGAGGAAATTTACTGGGGGCACAAGGCTAGAACAAATTGGCTTCAAATGGGGGATAGAAACACAAAGTTTTACCATCTTCATGTGCAGCAAAGAAGAGCCAGGATGATTATTCACCGAATTAAACTTGAGAATGGAGAGTGGTGTGAAGATGAAGCTGCTATTAAGGACCAAGCTGTGGACTTTTACAGGCAACAATTCACTTCTGTTGAGCATGAAATTAAAACCGAAATCCTAGAGCACATTCCTTCCTTGATCTCCACTGAGGACAACATAGCTCTCACAGCTATACCTGATGAAAAGGAAGTAAGTGAGGCTGTCCACTCCTTGGCTCCTGACAGTGCCCCTGGCCTCGATGGGTATACTGGTAATTTTTTCACCTTCTGTTGGGATTTTCTTTCACAAGATGTAATCACAGCAGTACAAGGTTTCTTTAGAGGCATGCCTCTGCCCAAAGGAACCACATCTTAATTGATTGCTATGATCCCCAAAGTGGCCTCTCCTGTCACTTTTGCTGAAATGAGACCTATTAGCCTCTACAATTTCACTTATAAGATCATTTCCAGAATTATTAGTAACAGGATGGTTGATATCCTTCCCAAAATTATCTCAGAAAATCAAGGGGCTTTTGTCAAAGGCAGGAACATTGTGGATTCTATCTCAATAGCTTCTGAAATGATGAAGGAGATTGGTCGGAAAGTCAAGGGAAATAACATCATTCTTAAGCTAGATATGGCCAAGGCATATGACAGGTTGGAATGGGACTTCCAGATTGAGGTTATGAAGTCATTTGGGTTTTCAAATAAATTTTGCTCTCTCATTTTCATGATGCTCTCAAACTACTAGTTCTCTGTGTTATTCAATGGTTCGCCCACTGGATACTTCAAGTCAACTAGAGTGGTTAGACAGGGGGATCCATTAGCCCCAGCCCTATTTATAATTGCAGAGGAAGCTCTTAGCAGGGGTATTACCAGCCTCTTCCTCAGTGGGCAAGTTCAATACTTTTAGGTCCCCCGGGGTTGTATGCAAATCACTCATCTCTTGTATGCTGACGACACGCTGATATTTTTGAATGGCATGGCTAGGAACATTAAAAATCTATTGACATTCATAAGTGAATATGAAGCATCTTCTGGGCAGAAGGTTAATACTAATAAGAGTAGCTTCATTATATCCCATAAAGCAACACCTGCAGTCATAAGAAGGATGTCAGCTAACATAGGCTTCCAACATAAAACTGGGCTCCAATCTTACCTTGGTGTTCCCCTCTTTGAAGGAAGAAAAAGAATCTCACACTACAAAGACCTGCTGGACAAAATATGCAATAGGATTAATAGTTGGCAATCTAAATATCTATCCCAAGCTGGTCGAAGGTGCCTTATCAATTCTGTTCTGCAATCAATTCCTGTTTACATAGCCAGTGCATCTTGTGTACCAGCTTCTATTATTAGAATCATAAATAAATTGTGCGCCAACGTTTTATGGACTGGCAAAGAAGGCCCAAGACACCATTGGGTGTCCTGGTCTAATATCACTAAACCCATAGAGGAGGGTGGACTTGGAATTAAAAGCATGCATCACATTCAAGTTTCCATGGTGGCTAAACAAATTTGGAAAATTCTCAATGGGCATTCTCTGTGGTCACAATATGTCAAGTCTAAGTACATAAAGGACCATTTTAGCAACATTCAAACACCTTTTCCTGCTAGTGTCCGACGGGAGGTTTTCAGTCAGGCCAGGGAATTGGTGTTATCCAACACCCGGTGGATTCTAATGGATGGGAGAACTATTGATGTGTTGAATGATAACTGGTGTGGAACAGTTTTGGCTCCTAGCAGCATCACTCCAAAGGTAACCTTAAGCGATGCCATCTCCAACTTAAACCATCAGGTGTGGTCCTATATCCCACAAAGCATTGTTCAAAAAATTGGAAATATTCAACTACTTCAAAGGCCAGACAAATGTGTGTGGGCTGCTACTTTAGATGGCACATTTACCAACAGATCTGCTTATAATGCTATGCGCGTACAGGGGATTAGAAGAATGGCATTGAAAAAGATTTGGGGAACTCACATTCCCCCAAGAGCATCTCTATTTGGCTGGCGGATTCTTCATAACTCTATGCCTATTGATAGTGCCATTAGAAGAGTTGGTATCTACCTCCCTTCGAAATGCGTATGCTGCAGAAATAGTAACCAGGAAGAGTGTCTCAACCATCTCTTCATGGAAAGTCAATTGGCTCAACCTGTGTGGAGGTTTAGGCTCTTATTTGACTCTAAATGTAGACATACCAATTCTATTATTGGTTACTACTGGGACATCATGTGCACAGCTGACAGTAAATCACCTTATGGTTTTGCGGCTATTCTCACCATGCTTCTCATCTTATGGGAAGTATGGAAGGCTCGGTGCAAATTTAAATATGAAGACAAAGGGCCGACTATTAAAATCATTCAGCAGTAAATAAAGGGACAGGTCGAATTCTATATGAAACAAGTGACTTTTAGCAAAGCCCCATCAACAAGTGAAAGGCAAATACTGGAAACTTACAATTTTACTTATAACCTTAGAGAGAGGCCCCCAAAAATCATCAGGTGGTCTTGTCCCAACTCAGGGTATGCACTAAATGTTGATGGGGCTGCTAAAGGCAACCCAGTGTTGCTTCCCTATGGTTTTGATGATATCTCACACTATAAATCAATCTTCTATCTCTAGATTTATGCCGGTTCATCACCTAAGTGAGTACAGTTCATATGCTGTTTCATTATCTCATCTATCTACACTGTTTGGTTAATATGGACAGTAGTGGGTCGACTCATCAGCAAGGGTGGGTCGACGCAACAGAACATTGATAGTCTGGGTACCAAAGTCTATACACCAGCTTGATCTATTAAGTCTGTACATTGGCATAGCTTCTTCAAGTCTGTACATCGGGCACCTTCTAACTGAAGTCTATACATTGGTCCTAATATTCTAAGTTTGTACACTGCCTGACCAGTTAAGTCTGCACATTGCCAAAGTCAGTACTGCTCAACTCTATACATCCTTTCGAGCTTCAACTCTATACACTGGAGTGTCAAGCTTCATGTCTATACACTGGCTGCTGCATTCTCATGAAGTCTACACATCCGATAGTGTAAGTCTATACATCGCCCAGTGTCATGCCTGCATAGTCTGTACAATGCCTGCTTTACACACTCAATGTCTGAACATTGTCTCATGCATTATCTTCAACAAAGTCTGACCATTGCTTCAGAGATAGCTTCAACCAAGTCTATACATCGATTGGCAGTCTTCATGCTAAGTATATATATATATTCCTTGAGTCCAAGTCTGTACAGTGTCCGTTGTCTAGAGTTCTTGAAGTCTGTACATCAGACTGCTTCTTTTGAAGTCTATACATTGGCTCGTTCACTTTTGCAAAGTCTGTACATTAGACTGTGGCAAAGTCTATACATTCGGTTCCTTGGGCAAAGTCTATACATCGCTAAGTCTGCACATTGTCTTCAGCTCAAGCGTTCAAAGCCAAGTCTATACAACGCCAAGTCAATACATTGAACTGTTCTCCAAGTCTATACACTGGACTTTGTTTCACCAAGTCTGTACATTCCATATCTTTTCCTACGCTTGGCCAAGTCCATACACTCATACATTTCCCTACGCTTTCCTGGCCAAGTATATACATCGTTAAGCCTGTACATTGCATTCTGCTCAAACGTTCAAAGCCTCAAAGTCTGTACAGCGTGAAGTCTATACATTAGCTCAGGGGCTTCAAGTCTGTACATTGAACTGCTCTTCAAAGTCTGTACAGAGGCTTCGAATTAACAAGTCTGTACATCGGATTCATTCGCTCAAGTCCATACATCCACAGTGGACTTTCAAGTCTGTGCATTGGCTTCACGTTTTCCAAGTCTGTACAGTGGCTTCCAATCGGCAAGTCGGTACATCAGCTTCACTCAATCAAGTCTATACATCCACAGTGGATCATCAAGTCTATACATCCACAATGGTACTTCCATGTCTGTACAACGCTGAAGCCTTCACAAGTCTATACACTGCTTGAGCCTCACCAAGTCTGTACATCGCTTCAAGCGATTCAAGTCTATACAGACTGCCTTCACATTCAGAGTCTGTACATCAATCCTACAGCCGATCGTCTCATTCAAAACTTTGCAAGTCTGTACAGCCGAGTGTTTCATGCATCGTCTCACTCTGGCAAAGTCTATACACTGGCTCAAGCTTGTCAAAGTCTATACATTCGGTTGTTATAACTTGAGTCTTCAGTGCTCACAGCACACTCGTTCCAAGTCTGTACCCTGGTTAGGCTTCGTGAAGTCTACACAGTGGCTGAGCTTTGTAAAGTTTACACATTGGTAAGGCTCGTTTGCATTGTTCATCACATGTCTATACACTGCCTTTCATGAGCTTATCCATTAAGTCTATACATTGGTTTGGATAGCCCTGAACTAACTAAGTCTATACACTGAGGACGCTGAAGACCTCCAAGTATATACATTCTCACATGACACACACTTGGTTAACTATTGTTTCAAGTCTATACACTCTCTCACGTTGTACACACTTACTCAGTTGATGTTTCTAAAGTATATACATTCGTGCTAATAGCCTGAACTAACTAAGTATATACATTCTATCTGTCTCTATCTGCAGGCGATTCAGGCTGATGATTGGGCACGTGAACCGAGGTTGGCACCTGGCACGTGATCCAGGAAACTAGGAATATGACACGTGGATGGCAACCTAGTCAGGATGCTGCCATGTGGTCAAAATTCAAATGATCTGGCAAAAAGTTCATGGGCGGGAACCTGGAAGCCACACGCCCAAAATCTGCTATAAATATAGAGCTTCATCCTTCAGTAGAAGCTTGATCGTGAAAAGAAAAAGGCAGAAGGCATTTTTGTGTGAGGCTGCACGATCCAGAAAGGAGAAAGAGCAGAGAGTCCCATATTATCCAGATGTGAGAGGAGTATGTTCGAGAGAGAGAGCAGTGTCTATGGTTTGATGAATTGCTTCCTTTGAAGCTACATTTGTATTGGTTTCAGAACCGACTGCTTCTTCGTTGGTCTTTGTTTCTATTTCGTTTCCTTTTATTTTGTTCATTCTTCTGATTCGAATTGGTTCCCTCCGGTGTGTGGAGGAAGGGAGAGGTGTCTCCAGTTCTATTCTAGCTGGTAGCTAGAACAAGTTTCAAGTTCTGTGGGTAGCAGAGCTTGGTTGAGGGATTTATCTCCCTTGGTTGTTCAAGCTACGTGGCAGCATGTTGTTCGCAGACTGAGTCTGCAGTGTTCTAGCATTGTCTAGTGGAATCCTCATTCTAGTTGGAGTGAGGGGTGGATGTAGATTGCGGACTGCAATCGAACCACCTAAAAACCGAGTGCCTCTTCTGTGGTTTGCTGTGATTATCTGCGCTCTCCATCTGCTTGTCTCTTTGCTTCCATGTGATCAGTTCTTAATTCTCATTTACTAATACTGTCTTGTTTGGTGACTGCATTTGCATTTTTCTGTGTGCGGGTTCCGGAGGGGCGTAAGTAGTGGAATTAATTTTCCGCCTAAGTTTTTACAAATTGGGAGTGATCTATTCATCCCCCCCTTTTATATCACTCTTGCTGCGCTAACATTTGGTATCAGAGCAGGTTTACGCCATGTGGATGAACGGTCAAGGAAATGCTGGTGGTCCTAGAACCTTCATGGCCGAAGGTCAATCCATTAGTCGCCCTCCATATTTTGATGGTAGTAACTATCTATTTTGGAAGAACAGGATGGAAGTGTTCATCAGGGCTCAGAGCCATAAACTATGGAGAGTAATTACTGTTGGACCATATGATCTACCACCAAACGAGGACGCTTGGACAGATGACCATGTCAAGCTCCCTTCACTCAACTGGACGGCGCTGAACATCATCCAGTGTGCTGTTCATCCAGAGGAATATGCCCGTATATCTGCATACAGGACTGCCAAGCGAATGTGGGATGAGCTGCAATTGATATATGAAGGTACAGCTCAAGTGAAAGCCTCGAAGGTAAACCTCTACACTTCTAAGTATGAAATGTTTAAGATGAATGCAGATGAGAATATAACTGAAATGTATGCCAGGTTGTCCTTGATCACAAACACACTTAAAGGGCTAGGGAAGGATCTTGCTGAGGTAGATATAGTCAGGAAAATCCTTAGATCTTTATCCCCGGCATGGCACACTAAGGCCATTGTGATTGAGGAGTCAAAAGATCTGACTATCTTGACTGTGAATGAACTCATAGGATCTCTTATGACCTATGAGATGAATTTCAAAGGAGGTGGAGAAGGAAGTGATATGAAGGCTAAGAATGTGGCTCTAAGGGCATCCCGCAACAAGCGTAGCAACAGCGGGAGCAGCAGCAGTAGCCCCGAGTCCGAGTCCGAGCTTGAAGGTTTTTCAAATCTCGACCAGGAGGAGCAGGCAATGCTCACTAGACAGTTCAGGAAATTTTTGAAGAAAAAGGGAAAGACCTTTAGGAAGAAGAAGCCACACGCTTTCAACAAGAGTGCTGAATTTACTAGTTACAGGGATAGAAATCCTAAGAGACTGACTTGTTTTAATTGTAACAAACAGGGACATATGAAAGGCGAATGCCCAGACCTCCAGAAGAAGGGTCCCTATCTTCAGAAGAAAAACATAAAGGTGCAGAAGAAGAAGAAGCCACAGGCGATGGTCTGCACATGGAGCGAGGAAGAAGAAGACCCCGAAGACGCTTCCTCAGAAGAATATGAAGATGGAATTTGCCTTATGGCAAACAGTAAAGAGGAGGTAATAAATGTTTTTGAAAATGTCTCAATTGATGACGGGGAGGATGCTTATGGTGACTTGCTAGATAAATTTAATTCTCTTAGCAAAGAGCACAGAGTTCTGAAAAGAAAATTTAACACAAATGTTGAAGAACAAACTCTGGTCTGTGAGGAAAATGAGAAGCTAAAAGAACAACTAGAAGAAATGACCTCACTAAGGAAAGAAAACGATAAGCTCAAGGGAGAAATTCAAGAAAGTCAAAAACAGCTCAATGAATTCAAAACTAAAATTGAAGAAAGCATGAATGAAATTAGAGTGAACTCAGAGAAATATGAAGCTGTGAAGAAAGTAAATGCTGAACTTCTAAAAAATTCTGAGTCCCTTCAAAAGGAGCTGGAAGACAAACAGAAAGTCTTAGAAAAGTTTGTCCAAGGAAGGACTAGTTTAGATGCTATACTAGGGACTAGGGTCAATTTCAATAAGGAGGGTCTAGGCTATGACCCAACCAACAAGAGACCCTTGCAGTTCAAGACCATCACCTTCTGCCTAGAGAAGGGAAAAGAGAAGCTGGACACACCATCCAGCTCAAATAGCTCTAAGGGAATTCAAAGTCCTAAAGAAAACACAAAAACCAGTACTGGACAATCATTTAAGATGGGAATGAATTTTATGAAGAATAACACTAAGCCCACTCACCAGAACACAAATGGTAGATGGACCAAGAAAGTGAATCAGAATAAGAGCTGGAATTACAACAATTAGATGGGTCCAAATAGGACCTACTAGAGAAATAACTTTCATGGTCAAAAATATGTTAATCAACAAGCTTACAGGAAATTTCCTAGGAATAGGAAGACTAATGAATGGAATAGAACTCACTTCTCCAGTCCAGCTGGATTCAACTTTAATAAACCAGAAAGGAAGGTGCCAGAGAAAACTATGCTGAAGCAAATCTGGATACCTAAACACTTGATCAGAGATTTGAACAATGTCCTTGGACCCAACTCATCTTGGGTTCCAAATCACTCTGCTTGATGTATTTGTGTAGGTCGGCTAGGCAGCTGAAGACAACAAGTGGTACCTCGACAGTGGCTGCTCCAGGCATATGACAGGAGACCGATCCAAGTTTAGCAAGATAGAGATGAAACCAGGGGGTCTGGTCAAGTTTGGAGGAAAGAACAAAGGTAAAATAATTGGAGTTGGTATAGTAGATAAGTCTTCCACAAACTCCATTGAAAAAGTCTTACTTGTGGAAGGGCCTCAACACAACCTGATTAGCATTAGTCAGTTATATGACAGGGGTCACAGGGTTGTATTTGATGATAGTTCATGCAAAATCCTTGAAACAAATTCTGATGTGGTTAAATTTGTAGCCAACAGGATTAATAATGTCTACATTGTAGACTTAGATAAGGAATCTGAATCTACTATTTGCTTATCTGCCAACTCTGAAAATGATGCTTTTGAATGGCATAGACGTCTAGGTCATGCTAGCTTTACAACTTTAAATAAATTGGTCAAGCATGATTTAGTTAGAGGCATGCCTAGAATTAAATTCAACTCGATATCAAAAGCATGTGATGCTTGTGCTCTAGGCAAACAGACCAGAAATTCCTTTAAATTAAGATCTGAGCCATTATCTTCTAGACCAATGGAACTTCTTCATATGGACCTTTTCGGTCCCACTAGAACTCAGAGTCTTAATGGAAACAGGTTTGGCTATGTCATCATAGATGACTTCTCTAGATATTCATGGATATTTTTCTTAGCAAATAAGAGTGATGCATTTCAAAAGTTTAATCTATTTTTTAATAAGGTCAAACAAGAAGGGAAATACAAGGTCTGTTCTATTCAATCTGACCATGGAGGTGAGTTTAAAAACTCCATGTTTACTGATCTCTGTGAAAAAGAGGGACTAACTCACAGGTTTTCTTCTCCCAGGACACCTGAACAGAATGGGATTGTGGAGAGAAGAAATAGAACTGTGGTGGAGATGGCCCGAACCATGTTGATTGAAAGTAAATTACCTAGAAGGTTTTGGGCAGAAGCGGCCAATACAGTAACTTACATAATCAACAGGGCCATGGTAAGACCCATTCACAAGAAAACACCATATGAGCTTCTAAAAGGTAAGAAACCAAACTTGTTTCATTTCAGAATTTTTGGAGCAAAATGTTTTATTCATAACAATGATAAGAAAGATTTAGACAAGTTTGAAGCCAAAAGCTCACCTGGAATATTCTTGGGTTACTCTGAAGTGTCAAGAGCATATAGGGTATTTAACATATCAGATCAGAAAGTGGAAGAGTCTCCACACATCCTTTTTAGTGAAAAGAAAGATGTTTCTAATGTTGAAAATCTTGACAGGGATTCCAATCATGGTGGGGATTTTCTAGAAGACCAACAGGAAGAAGAGAAGAGTCAGCCGAGTGGAGAAACAAATTCCCCCAATCAGGAAGGGCCAAGAGAAACAGGTGAGTCTTCAACAAATATTAGATTTCTTAAAGACCATCCACTAGATAATGTCATAGGCCATCCTGAAGATCCTCTTCAGACTAGGTCTCATTTTAGAAATGTGAATAATGATGACTTAATTACTTTAGTCTCACAAATTGAACCCAAAACAGTAGAAGAGGCTTTAGCTAATCAAGGTTGGGTCAATGCTATGTGTGAGGAATTAGGTCAGTTTGAAAGGAATAATGTCTGGGAGCTTGTCCCAAGACCAGATGGTATTAATGTCATAGGAACCAAGTGGGTGTTCAAAAATAAGATGAATGAAGATGGAATCATCTCGAGTAATAAGGCCAGATTAGTAGCCAAAGGCTACTGTCAGGAATTCGGTGTAGACTTTGATGAATCCTATGCACCTGTGGCTAGGATGGAAGCTATAAGATTGTTGCTCGCCTTTGCATGCTCAAAGAATATAAAACTCCAACAAATAGATGTTAAAAGTGCCTTTTTAAATGGAGTCATTAAAGAAGAAGTTTTTGTTGAACAACCTCCTGGATTTCAATACTCTCCTCAACCTAACCAAGTTTTCAGGTTAAACAAAGCCTTGTATGGTCTAAAGCAGGCTCCAAGAGCATAGTATGAAAGATTGTCTGAATTTCTGATCAGCAAGGGCTACAAAAGAGGTAAAGTTGATCAAACTTTATTCACCAAGGGCATAAACAGAGATCTCATCATAGTTCAGGTATATGTAGATGACATTATATTTGGATCAACTAAGCATGAACTATGTGATGAATTTTCTACCATGATGTCTGCTGAATTCGATGAGCTTGGTTGGTGAACTGAAATACTTTCTTGGATTGCAGGTACAACAGCTAGAGGATGGGTGCTTCATCAACCAAACCAAATACACAATGGAATTGTTCAAGAGGTTTGGTATGGAAAACTTAAAGCACATTACAACACCCATGGGCACCAATACCTCATTGGATACAGATGAGATAGGTAAAGAAGTAAATGCCAAACTTTATCGAGGTATGATTGGATCACTTCTTTACTTGACAGCCTCTAGACCAGATATACAATTCAGTGTAGGAATGTGTGCAAGGTATCAATCTAGACCTACTGAATTACACTTAGCTGCAGTTAAAAGAATCTTCAGATATTTGTCAGCTACTCATTCTCTTGGTTTATGGTTTCCTGCATCTCACACACTTAACTTAGTAGCATACACAGATGCTGATTATGAATGCTGTAAACTAGACAGGAAAAGTACTAGTGGCCATTGTGAATTTTTGGGTGGGTGTTTAGTGTCTTGGGGCTCCAAGAAATAATATTCTGTGGCCCTCTCTACTGCAGAAGCTGAATATGTGGCTGCAGGGAGTTGTGGAACACAAGTAATATGGATTAAACACCAGCTTCAGGACTACCAAGTAGACCTGGGGTGCACACCAATTTACTGTGATAATACTAGTGCCATCAATATTGCTAAAAATCCTGTTTTGCATTCACGAACCAAACACATAGAGATAAGACATCATTTTATAAGAGATGAGGTGTCTAAGAATAATTTTGAACTGATTCATGTAGGCACAGATAATCAGATTGCTGACATATTCACAAAACCTCTGGATAATGAAAAATTCACCACATTTAGAAGAGAATTAGGCTTATACAAATTGTCTTAATTATGAAGCCTGTTCTTGTTGTGAGGGGGAGTTGTGTTTGTCTGATGTTTAGTCTTCTTTCATGCTGGTTTAAGGGGGAGTTCAGAATGCTTACTGGTTAGCTTTCAGGAATGCTTTGAGTAAGGGGAAGCTTTGAGATTATGCTGGATTGTTTTATTGAGGAATGCTATGTCTGAGGGGGAGCTGAGTTGTAATGAGAGAAGAGAAGTTCTTTGATAGATTTAAAAGGGCTGTCCAGATGTGTAACTTTGCTGGTCTTGCATGATTGATCTAGTGTGGTTCTCTCAGACAGTAGAGTGTCACTTCTCTCTTAAGTCTATAAGTCAGTGACTCTAATCTCCAGTTATAATCTTTCCTTTGGTACTCCTTCAGAGATCTGGAGTAATTGCATAAAGTATATCTTCCTACATTGTCATTGATTCTGGCTCAGGCCAAAACCTGTATGTCTTGATATCTGACCCAATCAACTTGAAATCTAGACTTCAAGACTCAATTCAAGAAATAGTCCTTTTTGGTATTATTTTCAATCATTCTATCTCTTTAACTCAAGGGCTTAACATGTTCTGTCTTGATCACTGAGAAACTGGGAGCTTCATCAATGAAATGAATATTTCTCCCATGTCATGAGGTGTCAAATGCTTAAAATGAATGAAAAGAGATGACAGAGCAATGGTGCTGTAATGCCCCGGATTTTTCGGATCCTTGTTCATGGGTCCCGGATCTGGTTTCTTGGAGTGTCCGACTCCGTTGTGTCAGAAATTTCGTTTCGGACATCTTTCGTGTTCGGATCGGCGCGATCCAGAGTTGTTTCAAAGGCCCGGAAGCGTTCCGCGGCTTTTCCGCATGTGTTTTCCGATTCCTGGTGTGTGTTTCGGTAATTCCTTCGGAACCTCGTTACGGGTGAACCGGGCCGTTCACCAGGGCGCGAGTGGTACCGTTGCGATCGGTGTGTTTCGAGGATCGCAGAAACGTGATTTTCTATTTTTCGGTATTTTTGAGAATTTCTAGATTTTCTATATAATAACCTCCTTTTTCCCTCTCTCCCCTCTCATTTCTCTCTTCCCTCCCTCTCTCTTCTCTCACGCTCCCTCTCTCCCCTCTCTTCTCCGGCGACCGACGGAGCGGGACGGGGGCGAGCTAGTGGCGGCGCAGGCGAGGATGCGGGCGGGGACGGGTCGAGGATCGAGCGGTGGAGGCGTGGTGGAGGCGGTTCGTGGGATCGTGAACCGGCGAGGGTTTAAATGGCGTTTCTTCGTGGATCGGCGTCCATGGCACGTCGAATCTTCAGTGGAGGTAGGGAGATGGACCCTCAACCCGTGTACTTCAATTCCCGCGAGTTTCGTAGGCCGTGGTGAGCCGAGCGGACTAAACGGGGTGATTTGGGAAAAATGCATGTTTTTGGGGTGTGAGCCGAATCTTGTGTTTTGATCGTGTTTTTGGGGTTTAAATGGGTCCTCTCGGTGCCAGAGGGGTTGGGGAATGTTTCCCCCTTTGTTTCCCCATCACCCGGGGGTGATCGGGGCGTGGAATGGGTTTTCCTGCCGTTTCTACCGTTTTCGGGCGCGGACTGAGAACGCGCTAGCTTCCAGTAGCGCGTTCTTGAGTGTCGCGCTGCCCCGACGGGGCGCGTTCATCGGAGAAGATGAACAGTAAGGCGGTTCTTGTCGTGCTATGGGGTCCTAGCGCATTTTTGGTTGTCGCGCTATAGGATCATAGCGCGACCTAGTCTGGTCGCGCTATGGACCTATAGCGCGTTCTTGCTGAACGCGCTATGTTTGCATAGCGTGTTCTTGCTTAACGCGCTATGCATGTGTAGCGCGTTCTTGGGGTGGCCTGTCGGGCTGCCCGAGGCGCACGGTCTGCGGCTGATCGTGCTCCCCTTGGGCCGTGTGTGTCCTGGACACCCCGTGGAGTTTCGTGACCGTGTCTTTGGGTGTCCAGAGGTTTGGTTTACCTCGATTAGCGTTCCCGTGAGTTTAAGGGTCCGAGTGACCTTCTAGTGTTCCGCTTGTGTTGTGTTGGTCTCCGGTCGACCCGGTTGTGACCCAGTGGTCGACCTTTGGCCTTGTGAGTGTCCAGGGCACCCCGTGGTTTTTGTTACCGTGTTTTGGGTTGTCTGGAGGTACCATGCTACCTCGATAAGCATGCCCGTGGGCTTGGTGGGTCCAGGCGACCCCAGGTATTCCAAGCTTCTGTGTTCGTGCCAGATCGTGTCACCGTGTGTCGGTGTGAGTGCGGTGAGGTTTCCCTGCAAGTCATGGCTTCTCTGGAAGGTGGCTTCCTAGTGGGCCAAGCGTGTGGCCTTGGACGGTGAGTCCAGCTTCCCAGCCTGAGGCTGGGGGTTTCTTAAGTTCCCTCCTCAAGGGATGGGTCTCGGCAGTGATGAACTGCCTCGCGAGTTGTCGCATTGTGGTTTTGGACCTAGGGATTAGGCCAGATTGATGGCTCAGTGCTGTCATGTGCAATGGTCTTGACCTCGAGTCTTGTGACTCAAAGGCCGTTGAGTTGTAGGTCTAGTGGGCTGTCCAGAGTCTGGTGGCGTCGTGCCACCTGTTACTCCGTGTTACTCGTAATGAGTGCGTGCGTGGTTTCTGTGTCCACGTTCTGTGATCCTCCTCTAGTCGTAGCTTCCTGCGCCCGCGTGTGCGGACCCACCTGGGAGTGGTGGAGAGCGCGACCCGGTGAGACGTAGTTTTCAGGCTGGTTTCCGTCGGCCCCTTGCCTTTGCCACTAGAGTCCGGTGGGGGGGAAAACCAGCTAGAGGACCCGACCTAGAGCAGATGGTCTGTGTGTGCACACGTAGTTAGGGGCTTAGGACACGTGCTGACGAGCGCGACCCCAGCTAGTCCTTATTGTGGTACTTGTTGCGTGTCTGAGTCTCACGCCCGGGGCGTTGTAGCTAGACACTTGTGACGTGGTGTAAGACGTCAGGGGACGCATCCGGTCGTTCTTCTAGAGGGTGGTACTCCTATCGAGTACGGAGTGTCAGACTGTCAGTCTCTGTGTCTTTGACCTTTGGGTTTTTGGTCATGTTGACCGGTGAGTTCGGTTGTTTCAGCTTGGCCCGTGTGTCGGTTCTTGCGTCGTGAGATTAGTGCTGGTGGCTTTACCGAGGTTGGGTCTTGTTGTGCGGTACCCGCGATCGGTTGGTCGGGGTTGCACCTTGGACAGCGTGTCCAGGTCGGCTGTGTCCGGGGGACAGGCCTCTACGGCGTGGTTGCCGTGTGTTCTTACTTCGGTAGGTGGTGCTAGCGTGGTTCGGTAGCTTCGACTGCGTGATCAAGGTGTGCCTTCTGGCAGTAGGAGTAGCTGTAGTGCCGAGTTTTTGACCGGCCACCGGTTTGCTGTTCCTGCTGTAGTTGTAGCTTCCTTTCCGCCACCGCCATTGTTTCCGGTTGGGGTTCCGCGGGATCCCTGCTGAGTCTCTATTTTGGAGACTCATTCCCTACTTTTCAGGTGTGGCAGTTCTTCTTCGAGGTTCGAGAGTGCGGAGCGGAGGTTCTCTGTTGCCAGCTTGCCGGGCCGAGTGTTCACTTGGCATGTGGTACGCTTTACTGCTTTAGACTGTACTTTCTGTTAGACTGGACTCTGTTGTAGTTGTTTATTTATTTCTGTTAATTATTAAGTTGTCCTGCTTTATTTCCTATTTCTTTGTGCCTCCACACTCCTTTTAGCCCTTCCGAGCCCTCCCGGCTCGTGGGCGGCGGTGCGAGTCTCGGGTAATCGGGCCTTCCCGGTAATCAGATTCTCGGGCCGTTACAGCTGGTATCAGAGCGGTGGTTGTGGACGTACATAGGAATTTGAAATATTGCAGTGATCAGAGTCCATAAGGTCCAGTACAGTCGGCAGCTGGCTTAGGGTTTTGTGTTTGCTTTCTGCCTTGTTTCTCGCTTGAGAGCTTGAGTGCACTATGCGGCGCTGTGAAGGTGGTTGCTGTCCGCGGCTTTCGTGCCAGCATGGGGTCTAAGGATCGAGGTCGAGAGCCTTCTCCCTCATCGGTGGTGGCCCTGGTTGTGCTGCGTTGGGCAGAGGTTGCTGGCAGGCGTGAGCTCGTGGTGCTGCGTTCGAGGAACCTGCAGCGTGGTCAGGTGGCTGGTGCGGACTGTTCTTGGTTAAGTGGCCGTGAGCGTGCTCTGAGGGAGCTGCTGTCGGTGTTGGCCACTCCAGCTTGAGGTTTGTCCAGCTCCTGAGGCGTTCTGATCGAGAAGTGTGCTCGGGTGAGTGGAGGATCTTCTCGGTGAGCTGCCGTTTCGTTGAGCCTGATGATCTTGTCGTGCTCTGTGGCGTCAGAAACGACGTGTCGGTCCCGATTGTTTTATGGTTTTCGAGGCAGGATTGGGCTGTGGTGTCCCAGTAGGTCTTGCTCCTGCGCTCTTGCGTGTGAATGGGTTGTGTTCACCCTGGAGTTGGCTTGAGATGTGAAAGCACCACGGTGAGTTCGGGACTCGAGGATGAGCATTGGCGGTTGCCGGTTATGGCTCGTGTTGCGGCTCTTTGCGTGGCGTGTTGCAGTTTGAGGAATCACAACGGTGGTGCATCGAGAGGTGTTGTGATTATGGTCTGACGTGGCACTCATCGAGTGTGTCGGAGGCGTTGACCTGATGGAAGCGATGGTTTTCTTTGGTGCTGGATGGTGCTGTTTCCAGCGTGCGCGAGGTTCGAGGTCAGGTCGAGCGTGGAGTTTTTCCGTTGGTCGAAAGTGCGCTGGTTTCTCCTTTGGTTGGAGAGATTACGTTCGGCTAAGGATCATCGTCTTGCATTGTGTGTTCGGATTGGTTGGCCTTGTGTGCCATAAAGTCCGTGCGAGACGTGCTCCTTGTCTTGGCAAGGCGGTTGCCTGTGAGAAGTCGTGCCCATTCCCTTGTCGTGTGAGGGTGCTGGCGTTGTTCCGGAAGGACGAGTGCCGGGTGGGCGGTGTTCGCGAGAATTGTGGTTGGTGTTGTGGTTTCCGATGTGCGGAGGATCGAAGTCTGCGGGGTTGCAGATGGTTGTCGAGATGGTGGATCTTCAGTTGGCATTGTGGTGGCAGTGCGTGTGGATCAGAGTGCGTGGATCGTAGCGTTGGTTGCTGCGGGTGGATTTCTGAGGAAGTGCAGAGCAGCGGAGGATTGGTTCATCGGTGTGTGTTGTCTCCGACGGTGTAAGACGTGTTGTTGCCGTGCCGTTGCTTGAGATCTTGTCGTTCATGGCACTGGCAGGTGGAGAGTTGGAGAAATATGCTGGCGAGGTTGCCGCATGAGTACCATGTTTTTGCGTTAGAGGTTGCGTTCGCGGATGAGATCATGTTCTGGAGAAGTGTGCCGTGGGTTGTAAGAGGTTGTGTGTCCCGTGGCTCTGTGATAAGAGCGGGAGTCAGGATTGGCAGGCATCCTCTTGGATTAATTGAGATGGAGATTTTGATGAGATAGGATTCGATGAGACAGGACGGTGGTTGATGCCTATGTGTGGAGGCCTCTGATGAGACGTTGGCGTGGGATATTGATCCTCAGTCTGTGGCCAGCAAGGGAGGATTCCCCGTAAGTCTGAGTCGAGTGACGTGAGGACCGTGTGGAGATGGAGTCATGTGGTTTCACCGTGCTCCCCTGAGAGGGTAGAGTTGGCGTGAGGTTCGAGATTGGAGGTGGTGGTGGTCTGTGCGAAGAGTCAACGGATGGCCTGTCATGAGTTGGATCGTGCCTGCTGGGCCGGTGGAGGTTTCCCGTTGACGAATGTCTGGTGACCAGTGGATGGTCTTTTCAGAGACAGAAGATGCTGGTTGTAAGGGCTCGAGAATGGAGAGAGCGGCGTGCAAGCGAGGCCTTCTGGTGGCCGTTTCTGAGGTGTGACCTGGTGGAAGCTCAGTGATTGGTTGCCCCCGGTGCAGGGTGTGAGACCGGTCAGCGGGTTGTGAAGCTGGCGTTTGGTTGGTCCGCCGAGCATGGGCGTTGACCGGTGGATTGGTTTTGTGGCGAGGGTTGCGTTCTCTCGGTGAGCGAGAGGGTGGCAGCGATGCCGTGAGTGGTTTCCGTTGTGTCTGAGGTGATACCAGACTTTTGCTCTTGTGTTATGCCTACTCTGGTGGTCGGTGTGTGCGCGGTGTGCGGAGTGTGGCATTGTTTGTGATTATGGTCTGGCTGTATCCCTCATGATCGGTGCTTTTTCGAGAATTGAGGTTTTGCTATGTTGGGGCCCTGGCAGCGTTGTCAGTTAGTGGAGGCGTTCTTCCCATGTGACTTGGTGCTGGTCTTGAATTTCGAGGACGAAATTCCTTTAAGGGGGGAGGGTTGTAATGCCCCGGATTTTTTGGATCCTTGTTCATGGGTCCCGGATCTGGTTTCTTGGAGTGTCCAACTCCGTTGTGTCAGAAATTTTGTTTCGGACATCTTTCATGTTCGGATCGGCGCGATCCAGAGTTGTTTCGGAGGCCCGGAAGCTTTTCGCGGCTTTTCTGCGTGTGTTTTCCGATTCCCGGTGTGTGTTTCGGTAATTCCTTCGGAACCTCGTTACGGGTGAACCGGGCCGTTCACCAGGGCGCGAGTGGTACCGTTGCAATCGGTGTGTTCCGAGGATCGCAGAAACGTGATTTTCTATTTTTCGATATTTTTGAGAATTTCCAGATTTTCTATATAATAACCTCATTTTTCTCTCTCTCCCCTCTCATTTCTCTCTTCCCTCCCTCTCTCTTCTCTCACGCTCCCTCTCTCCCCTCTCTTCTCCGGCGGCCGACGGAGCGGGACGGGGGCGAGCTAGTGGCGGCGCGGGCGAGGATGCGGGCGGGGACGGGTCGAGGATCGAGCGGTGGAGGCGTGGTGGAGGCGGTTCGTGGGATCGTGAATCGGCGAGGGTTTAAATGGCGTTTCTTCGTGGATCGGCGTCCATGGCACGTCGAATCTTCGGTGGAGGTAGGGAGATGGACCCTCAACCCGTGTACTTCAATTCCCGCGAGTTTCGTAGGCCGTGGTGAGCCGAGCGGGCTAAACGGGGTGATTTGGGAAAAATGCATGTTTTTGGGGTGTGAGCCAAATCTTGTGTTTTGATCGTGTTTTTGGGGTTTAAATGGGTCCTCTCAGTGTCAGAGGGGTTGGGGAATGTTTCCCCCTTTGTTTCCCCATCACCCGGGGGTGATCGGGGCGTGGAATGGGTTTTCCCGCCATTTCTACCGTTTTCGGGCGCGGACTGAGAATGCGCTAGCTTCCAGTAGCGCGTTCTTGAGTGTGGCGCTGCCCCGACGGGGCGCGTTCATCGGAGAAGATGAACAGTAAGGCGGTTCTTGTCGCGCTATGGGGTCCTAGCGCATTTTTGGTTGTCGCGCTATAGGATCATAGCGTGACCTGGTCTGGTCGCGCTATGGACCTATAGCGCGTTCTTGCTTAACGCGCTATGCATGTGTAGCGCGTTCTTGGGGTGGCCTGTCGGGCTGCCCGAGGCGCACGGTCTGCGGCTGATCGTGCTCCCCTTGGGCCGTGTGTGTCCTGGACACCCCGTGGAGTTTCGTGACCGTGTCTT
Organism: Amorphophallus konjac; assembly: GCA_022559845.1. Taxonomy (NCBI): domain Eukaryota; kingdom Viridiplantae; phylum Streptophyta; class Magnoliopsida; order Alismatales; family Araceae; genus Amorphophallus; species Amorphophallus konjac. Next base: position 199,686,404 of record CM040124.1, on the reverse strand, counting down.
TGGGTGTCCAGAGGTTTGGTTTACCTCGATTAGCGTTCCCGTGAGTTTAAGGGTCCGAGTGACCTTCTAGTGTTCCGATTGTGTTGTGTTGGTCTCCGGTCGACCCGGTTGTGACCCAGTGGTCGACCTTTGGCCTTGTGAGTGTCCCGGGCACCCCGTGGGTTTTGTTACCGTGTTTTGGGTTGTCTGGAGGTACCATGCTACCTCGATAAGCATGCCCGTGGGCTTGGTGGGTCCAGGCGACCCCAGGTATTCCGAGATTCCGTGTTCGTGCCAGATCATGTCACCGTGTGTCGGTATGAGTGCGCTGAGGTTTCCCCGCAAGTCATGGCTTCTCTGGAAGGTGGCTTCCTAGTGGGCCAAGCGTGTGGCCTTGGACGGTGAGTCCAGCTTCCCAGTCTGAGGCTGGGGGTTTCTTAAGTTCCCTCCTCAAGGGATGGGTCTCGACAGTGATGAACTGCCTCGCGAGTTGTCGCATTGTGGTTTTGGACCTAGGGATTAGGCCAGATTGACGGCTCAGTGCTGTCATGTGCAACGGTCTTGACCTCGAGTCTTGTGACTCAAAGGCCGTTGAGTTGTAGGTCTAGTGGGCTGTCCAGAGTCTGGTGGCGTCGTGCCACCTGTTACTCCATGTTACTTGTAATGAGTGCGTGCGTGGTTTCTGTGTCCACGTTCTGTGATCCTCCTCTAGTCGTAGCTTCCTGCGCACGCGTGTGCGGACCCACCTGGGAGTGGTGGAGAGCACGACCCGGTGAGACGCGATTTTCAGGCTGGTTTCCGTCGGCCCCTTGCCTTTGCCACCAGAGTCCAGTGGGGGGGAAAACCAGCTAGAGGACCCGACCTAGAGCAGATGGTCTGTGTGTGCACACGTAGTTGGGGGCTTAGGACACGTGCTGACGAGCGCGACCTCAGCTAGTCCTTGTTGTGGTACTTGTTGCGTGTCTGAGTCTCACGCCCGGGGCGTTGTAGCTAGACACTTGTGACGCGGTGTAAGACGTCAGGGGACGCATCCGGTCGTTCTTCTAGAGGGTGGTACTCCTGTCGAGTACGGAGTGTCAGACTGTCAGTCTTTGTGTCTTTGACCTTCGGGTTTTTGGTCATGTTGACCGGTGAGTTCGGTTGTTTCACCTTGGCGCGTGTGTCGGTTCTTACGTCGTGAGATTAGTGCTAGTGGCTTTACCGAGGTTGGGTCTTGTTATGCGGTACCCGCGATCGGATGGTCGGGGTTGCACCTTGGACAACGTGTCCAGGTCGGCTGTGTCCGGGGGACAGGCCTCTACGGCGTGGTTGCCGTGTGTTCTTACTTCGGTAGGTGGTGCTAGCGTGGTTCGGTAGCTTCGACTGCGTGATCGAGGTGTGCCTTCTGGCAGTAGGAGTAGCTGTGGTGCCGAGTTTTTGACCGGCCACCGGTTTGTTGTTCCTGCTGTAGTTGTAGCTTCCTTTCCGCCACCGCCGTTGTTTCCGGTTGGGGTTCCGCGAGATCCCTGCTGAGTCTCTGTTTTGGAGACTCATTCCCTGCTTTTCAGGTGTGCCAGTTCTTCCTCGAGGTTCGAGAGTGCGGAGCGGAGGTTCTCTGTTGCCAGCTTGCCGGGCCGAGTGTTCACTTGGCATGTGGTACGCTTTACTGCTTTAGACTGTACTTTCTGTTGGACTGGACTCTGTTGTAGTTATTTATTTATTTCTGTTAATTGTTGAGTTGTCCTGCTTTATTTCCTATTTCTTTGTGCCTCCACACTCCTTTTAGCCCTTCCGAGCCCTCCCGGCTCGTGGGCGGCGGTGCGAGTCTCGGGTTATCGGGCCTTCCCGGTAATCGGATTCTCGGGCCGTTATAGGTGGCTTGCTGGTGAGTAATTGGGGACTCTGGCCTTTAATCAAGGTGTTTCCTCATGTCAAAAATCACAGTTACTAACTCTGTTCCATAATTAAAAAAAAGGGAAGTAATGAGGTACTCACTCTGAGTAACTGGGGATTCAGGCCTCTAATCAAGGTGTCTCCCTAATGTCAAAGGTTTGAACTACCAACTTACTCATTGATCTTCTTGAAAGTCATCTCAAAAAGAAAAAATTTCTTGTTGTTATACAACTAATGGATTGCTTGTCTTCAATACCTTGAGAACACCTCTCTGATTTCGTCTCTTGCTGTCTTGTGGGATAGTTGAATGATCAGCTATATCTGGCCATACTTGTGAACTCCTGCTCTAAATCATCCACTATGTATGCTGATAAACTTGTCTATTATTCTACTTCTCTATTGTGTACTAGAGTTTAAAGAATCTTCTCTTGAGATTAGAAACTCACTTATTCTTTTAAGACCTACTGGTGACTGTCTGTACTAAGAAATTACTACCCTTATTCTTCATGTTTCCAGCACTGTCATACATCCTGTATTTCTTTTTGCTGATGTCAAAGGGGGAGAGAAGTTCTGTAATATCAGTTCTGTAATATCAGTGAGTCTTGGATTTGTCTTGAGCTTTGGGGGAGTCATGTTGCCTCGAGGAAGATATGTTTATGAGTTGTGAGGGAGATGAGAGTATGTGGTAGGGAATGTTTAACTCATTTTGCGTGAGCATGCCTTGAATTTACTCTGTTTGTTGCAGCTGATATTAATTTCTTGTTGAACTTTGATATTGCTTGATTCATAGTGTTGCCATCATCAAAAAGGGGGAGATTGTTGCTTCCGTATGGTTTTGATGATATCTCACACTATAAATCAATCTTCTATCTCTAGATTTATGCTGGTTCATCACCTAAGTGAGTACAGTTCATATGCTGTTTCATTATCTCATCTATCTACACTGTTTGGTTAATATGGACAATAGTGGGTCGACTCATCAGCAAGGGTGGGTCGACGTATCAGAACATTGATAGTATGGGTACCAAAGTCTATACACCAGCTTGATCTATTAAGTCTGTACATTGGCATAGCTTCTTCAAGTCTGTACATCGGGCACCTTCTAACTGAAGTCTATACACTGGTCCTAATATTCTAAGTTTGTACACTGCCCGACCAGTTAAGTCTGCGCATTGCCAAATTCAGTACAGCTCAACTCTATACATCCTTCCAAGCTTCAACTCTATACACTGGAGTGTCAAGCTTCATGTCTATACACTGGCTGCTGCATTCTCATGAAGTCTACACATCCGATAGTGTAAGTCTTTACATCGCCCAGTGTCATGCCTGCATAGTCTGTACAATGCCTGCTTTACACACTCAATGTCTGAACATCGTCTCATGCATTATCTTCAACAAAGTCTAAACATTGCTTCAGAGATAGCTTCAGCCAAGTCTATACATCGACTGGCAGTCTTCATGCTAAGTATATATATATTCCTTGAATCCAAGTCTGTACAGCGTCCGTTGTCTAGAGTTCTTGAAGTCTGTACATCGGACTGCTTCTTTTGAAGTCTATACATTGGCTCGTTCACTTTTGCAAAGTCTGTACATTAGACTGTGGCAAAGTCTATACATCCGGTTCCTTGGGCAAAGTCTATACATCACTAAGTCTACACATTGTCTTCAGCTCAAGCGTTCAAAGCCAAGTCTATACAACGCCAAGTCAATACATTGAACTGTTCTCCAAGTCTATACACTGGACTTTGTTTCACCAAGTCTGTACATTCCATATCTTTTCCTACGCTTGGCCAAGTCCATACACTCATACATTTCCCTACGCTTTCCTGGCCAAGTATATACATCGTTAAGCCTGTACATTGCATTCTGCTCAAACGTTCAAAGCCTCAAAGTCTGTACAGCGTGAAGTCTATACATTAGCTCAGGGGCTTCAAGTCTGTACATTGAACTACTCTTCAAAGTCTGTACAGAGGCTTCAAATTAACAAGTCTGTACATCGGATTCATTCGCTCAAGTCCATACATCCACAGTGGACTTTCAAGTCTGTGCATTGGCTTCACGTTTTCCAAGTCTGTACAGTGGCTTCCAATCGGCAAGTCTGTACATCGGCTTCACTCAATCAAGTCTATACATCCACAGTGGATCATCAAGTCTATATATCCACAGTGGTACTTCCATGTCTGTACAATGCTGAAGCCTTCACAAGTCTGTACACTGCTTGAGCCTCACCAAGTCTGTACATCGCTTCAAACGATTCAAGTCTATACAGACTACCTTCACATTCAGAGTCTGTACATCGGTCCTACTGCCGATCGTCTCATTCAGAACTTTGCAAGTCTGTACAGCCGAGTGTATCATGCATCATTTCACTCTGGCAAAGTCTATACACTGGCTCAAGCTTGTCAAAGTCTATACATTCGGTTGTTATAACTTGAGTCTTCAGTGCTCACAGCACACTCGTTCCAAGTCTGTACACTGGTTAGGCTTCGTGAAGTCTACACAGTGGCTGAGCTTTGTAAAGTTTACACATTGGTAAGGCTCGTTTGCATTGTTCATCACATGTCTATACACTACCTTTCATGAGCTTATCCATTAAGTCTATACATTGGTTTGGATAGCCCTGAACTAACTAAGTCTATACACTGAGGACGCTGAAGACCTCCAAGTATATACATTCTCACATGACACACACTTGGTTAACTATTGTTTCAAGTCTATACACTCTCTCACGTTGTACACACTTACTCAGTTGATGTTTCTAAAGTATATACATTCGTGCTAATAGCCTGAACTAACTAAGTATATACATTCTATCTGTCTCTGTCTGCAGGTGATTCAGGCTGATGATTGGGCACGTGAGCCGAGGTTGGCACCTGGCACGTGATCCAAGAAACTAGGAACATGACACGTGGATGCCAACCTAGTCAGGATGCTGCCATGTGGTCGAAATTCAAATGATCTGGCAAAAAGTTCATGGGCGGGAACCTGGCAGCCACACGCCCAAAATCTGCTATAAATATAGAGCTTCGTCCTTCAGTAGAAGCTTGATCGTGAAAAGAAAAAGACAGAAGGCATTTTTGTGTGAGGCTGCACGATCCAGAAAGGAGAAAGAGCAGAGAGTCCCATATTGTCCAGATGTGAGAGGAGTATGTTCGAGAGAGAGAGCAGTGTCTATGGTTTGATGAATTGCTTCCTTTGAAGCTACATTTGTATTGGTTTCAGAACCGACTGCTTCTTCGTTGGTCTTTGTTTCTATTTCGTTTCCTTTTATTTTGTTCATTCTTCTGATTCGAATTGGTTCCCTCCGGTGTGTGGAGGAAGGGAGAGGTGTCTCCGGTTCTGTTCTAGCTGGTAGCTAGAACAGGTTTCAAGTTCTGTGGGTAGCAGAGCTTGGTTGAGGGATTTATCTCCCTTGGTTGTTCAAGCTGTGTGGCAGCATGTTGTTCGCAGACTGAGTCTGCAGTGTTCTAGCATTGTCTAGTGGAATCCTCATTCTAGTTGGAGTGAGGGGTGGATGTAGATTGCGGACTGCAATCGAACCACCTAAAAACCAAGTGCCTCTTCTGTGGTTTACTGTGATTATCTGCGCTCTCCATCTGCTTGTCTCTTTGCTTCCATGTGATCAGTTCTTAATTCTCATTTACTAATACTGTCTTGTTTGGTGATTGCATTTGCATTTTTCTGTGTGCGGGTTCAGGAGGGGCGTAAGCAGTAGAATTAATTTTCCGCCTAAGTTTTTACAAATTGGGAGTGATCTATTCATACCCCCTTCTATATCACTCTTGCTGCGCTAACACCCAGGACATTCTGGAGGTGGCGGATGTATCAGAGGCAGCAGGGGTGAATTTATACATGAGTTCTCTTAATATTATGGCATGGGGACTAACATGGTTGCAGAGGCAAGGGCATTGCCTGATGGGATGAGGATTCTGGTTAAAAGTGGGCTTCCTATAGCTATGATTTACTCTGACTCCAAGGCCCTTATAAATTTGATTCAGTCCAATAACCAGCCACCATGGAGAATATGCAAATGGTGGGATGAAATCAAAGATTTAGTCACAAAAAATAATTGGAATCTGTAGCATATCTATAGGGAGGGGAATTCTATCGCTGATGCTTTAGCATCATTAGCTTGTTCCAACCGATCCAATACGGACTTCAGGAGCTGGCAAGACCTTCCTAGCAATGTTCATGGTTTCGCCACTGTGGTTGCAGCTGGCCTCCCTAGCTGGAAGAGATAGAGATGGGTGTATGTCTCTCTTTCTCTATTAATGTTGTTACATACTCAGGGGTATCCCCCGTGGTTCTTGTAAAATACTTTTTCCATCATCAATAAAATTTGGACCGGGTACTATTATTGGAGTTAGCACACACTGTGCAATCCCTCAATAGTTTCTCATTGGTCTCGTTTATTTAAAAAAAAATCATATCTATGTGAGAGGGGTTTGCCTCACGATTATGAACCTGGCGGTTCTGCTTCATTTTGATCTTGGGTTTTGATTGAAGTACGTATTTTGTTCATGTCTTTTTATCCGGCCGTGTGCTTATCTCATGTCTATGTCCCACTGTGTTGTCCCACACATTTTGTTTTGTCCCTCACCACATGTTGTTAGTTGTTTTGCATATGTTGATATTCGTCCCTCTACATTCCCTGTGTTGTCTCAACCCATGTGATCATCTGTCATGTTCTCGTCCCAACTGTGTGTTGTCCCGCCGTATTGTTGTCTCGTCATACCGTGTGCATGCATGCATGTTGTCTGTTTATGCCCTTGCATATGTGCTTGTTTGCCTTTGATATGTTGTGTTACGTTGTCTCCCATTTTGTTTGATCGTCGTATTGTTTGTCGTTCAGTTAATCATTGTGTTATATTCGTTATGCTTATTCATTTATCTTATTCATAAAAATTCATAAAAATTTGAAAATGAAAATCCAAAGAAATATGCCGTTTCACCTGCGCAGGTAAGTCAGGTATGGCTTTTTAACCCTATCACCCTTATTGCATTACTATATGGTATTAAGTTATATTATCTCGAGAACCAGTTGGTTATCTACGTGTTCCACGATCTCATGTTCCCCTTTAACAAAAATGATGATGATCCAGGTTCACGTGTTTAATCTTCGGATAGGCCGTTAGGTTGGGATGTCCCGGGGAGGATGGTTATATCCTGCACGCTGTGGTTGCGGATAGTGTCTTGACTCAAATTCTCCCAGCCTAGAAATATTATTCTCGAGTATTTTATATTTTAATCTTTCTTCGCATTTGTTTTAACTATTTCTTTTATTTTAGCCCAGCATGCATCATACGCATCTTTTGAGCATTCGTGCCCTATTATGTGCGTCCGAAATGTCCTATCAGTGATGGTTAGTTATGCGTTCAGTGTTTGGGTAAGAGGAACTAATTCCACTATGAGTTGGAAGGTTCTCTTTGGTCAATTCGCTTGGTTTGGTTGATTAAGAGGTCCCCGTCTAGAGCTTTAGCCTGTTTCCTTTACTTTTACTGCCTGCTTTTGACCTCCTCATTGGACCGCGGGATTGTGTCCCCCATGAGGTTGGTCTTATCGATTTGTTTCATTTTGTTTAGTTTAGTTCCTCCAGACTGGTGTCGCTTTTAGTCTGATCATTTCCTTGCGTTTGGTTCAGAGTTTTCCGAAAAATCCTGTCGCTTGCGGGTAAAAATGGGTGTCGTTTTACCTTAACGCCCGCTTTTCGGTCCACTCCGCTTCATTTCCGCTTCATCTCCATGTTCCATGTCACTTTCGCTTCACCTCCGCTCGCTCCCTTGCAAAGAGGACGTTAAGGAGGGGCATCTGTTGACACCCATTTTTTGTCGATATGTTGAGTCGTTCCTCTTACTCCCATTGTTGATGCCTCGACTTGTCCATCACTCGCTGGGCTATTTTTTGGCATGTTTGGGGCTTATTTTATGGGTGACCTCCCTCCTTGGCTGGGCTTGCTTCAATTCAGGTCTTAATGGGCCTTGGCTTTGATTAATCGAGCTTTTCTATGAATTTCAAGCACCCATGTACATGTGCGGTCAACCTCCAGCCATTCAACCATATGTGCGGTTGATACAGGGCCATTCATACATTCATGGATATTTAGCTGATTTTCTGAATTATCACCGATAAGCATATATACGGCCTATACGTAGCCGCATAAGACCATTGTGCGGTACATACTAAGCTGTCTATCTCTGTAGAGTCCTAATGTCGCTGGTTTTCAGATAATTATCTAATTATCTAATCTATTTTGATTTATCACCGATAGAGATGAGCGGTTGACTCTTGGCCGCTCTTGTAGATAAAAGGTCTACTATTAGCCGTTCATCGATGAGAGTCCAACGGTGATAATTTCGATCAGTTCGATGGATAGTTTGATAATATTCATGATTTATTTGAATTTCCACCAACATGGTTGGACGGCCTAGCGTATGACTGCACATCTCGTTGGGTGGTCTATCGTGAGACCGTTCATCTGCTCGATTCCTGAAAGATTAACAGATTTTCTCTCTCTATCCGTAGTTTTATCCCAAACTTCTCTCGTCATTTTCTCTACGGATATTGAGTCATTTCGAGTGCCGTTTCTTCTAGATGAGAGATAATTTGATTATCTTCATTTTTCCTTTGATTATCTCGACCTGAAAATGCCTAAAAACCCTAATTTCGGGGTTGGCTTCCTAGGTTCTATAAATAGACCCTAGAGGCTATCTTCGAAAGGAGGGGGGGAGATTTCAGGTCATGGCGAAGCCCTACCGAATCCTTGAGTGACCTACGACCAGGGAGGGAGGCCTTCTACGTCCATACAGGCCTCCGATCCAGGGAGTAACTTTCGTTTTGAGTCTTTTTATATTTGATAGTCCGTCATTCCCTTTTGGTTGCATGCATCATTCTCCATGTTTTTCTTCACTTGCACTATCATTCACACACCCTCCCACGTTTTGACACCCCTAGGGGTTTAAAACTCCCCAGGTATCCCCCACTTCATTTAGTTACATTTATTTTCTTTCATGTTAGCATTTGCTACACTCTATAGTTCTGATATTGGGTTTTTCTTTGTGTTCTACACTTTGTTTCGCAGGTCAGCAACACACTAACACGAGGCCCATTCTTTCTGGCCGACTGGAAAGGGTGGAGGTTGGACTCTTACAACTTCTAGCGTGGTGATCTTGTGCAGTTCCCATACGTCCGTTCAAGAGGAGGTGCGGTGGATCTTCGATCGTTCTTCTTCCAACTGCGGTTGACTTGGAGCCGTTCATCTGCCAGTAGTTCTGCGTCCCGCGTCCTCTCCAGCACTAACGAGCAGTCTGTCGTGCGGCCGTTCAACATGAAAGGCGGTTCTTCACAAGCCACGCATCCCTATAGTGCTGCTCGTAAGGCGAGTGTCTCCCTCTCTTTCCAAGGTACGGTGTGTCTATCACATTAGACAACTTGGTGGCGATCACACTTGTTTATCTGCTTCTGTCTCCTTCTACCATCCATCTATTTATATTTTTCATATCGATTTAGTAGAAGGGATAGAAGAGATCTTTTAAGCCGGTATTGAAGAGAAAGTAAAAATATATCAACACATATAATTTAACAATTATGCATATTTCATAGTTACTCTCAACTTCGCATATAAATTGGGCCTTTTCACATAAAGTTATTAATTTGGTGATTTAATTTAATAAAATGGAGTTGAGGGTCATGAAAATTAATTCTCCATTGCATGATTTTGAACATTTATGATTTATGTGCATATTTTAATAATTTTTATAGATTAAATCATAATTATGTGTGTGTAGGACACTGTAGGCATATGCAGAAAGAATCGGGGGGCAAAACGGTCTCTCTCCCTTCATTGTTGACCAAGCCAAATTTAGCCACAACCTATTTTTGTTGTAGGGAAAAGAAAATTCAAAGTTTGAATTTAAAATTTGTAAAGGAGGAAATCAAGGAGGGAAAAGAAAATTCAAAGTTTGAATTCAAAGTTTAGAAAGGAGATTCAAAGATTGAAAAGGAGGAAAAGGAGATTCAAAGTTTGAAAATGTGGGAATCAAGGAGGAAAAAGAGGATCATTCTTGACCAAAAAGGAATGGGGGGTGCCCACCTTTTCTCCCTCTCTCATTTATCTCATTCTCCATCTATCCTAACCCTCCACCTCTATCAAACTTCATCTCCACCATCTATTTGATACATTCTCCCTATAAATAGCTCATATCAAGGTGGAGAAGGGGAGTTCTTCTTTTGAAAATTCTTCACCCTTTCTCTCCTAATCTTAGGCTATCGATTTCTCCCCCTTCCGTCCCTCTTCTCCTCTTGCTGTCTTCATGAAAGTTTTTTTTTTCAAGTGTTCTACAACTTCTTCTTTTTGCATCATCTTCTAATTCTTTCTGGTTTTGAAGTTATTTCCCATTTTTCAACTTGCAGTCCTATGATTTTACTATTCATCCGAGGTGCTAGCTTCTATTATTCCTACGTTTTGAAGCCCTTCTTTTCTTCTTTTCTCTCTGCGTTATTCATGAAAGTTCTTCCTCTCTTGTAGATCTAGATTTTCTTCTTCTACCACTTCCTCTAATTCCATCCCACTTGTAAGTTATTTATTGATTCTTCACAATTCAGTTTTTTTACATAGTTACTGTTCATCCGCATAGACCACTTCCCTTCTTCCTCTGATTTCACCCTCTTCCTCACATTTTCTCTCTCTGTGCCCTTCATCAATGTTCTTCCTCTCTTCCTCCTATTCAACTTCTTTTTTTTGGCACCCCCTAATTCGTCTTGGTTTCAAAGTTATTCACCCTCCAAAGGCAGCTTCAACGACGAAGGTGACTTCCTCTCGGCGTAGACGACATCTTCTGTGAGGTGATTCATGATCCAAGGCCAAGAGAGGACGACGCCATCATCACCATTGCTGCTACCATCTTCACACCTCAGGCTACTTTAGTTTTTATTGCTTGAATTTCATTTTATTTCATTATAATCTCGTCACATCTTTGTTGTAAGCTTGTCTTGCACTTCATGTACTCTTTCTTTTAAGTTAATGAAAGGAGTTGTTCTTTTGATCTAGAGCTTGCTCTTCTTCCCTCTCTACCTCCTTCTTCTATCTATTCTTTTCCACTTCATGTAATTATTTTCTATAACATAGGCACATAATCATAGGCATTTTTAATTAATTGTTGGAAATGTTCTTTGTTTAATCATTCTCTTCAATCTACAAAAAATCACAAACATTTTCTAATAGGTTACACGATTTTTAACTTTAAAAATCTCTTCTTCCCTGTGGATTCGACCCAAGCTTGCCATAGTACTACGTTCTCTTTTGATCATTTTGTGCGAGTTTGGTTTTAAGATTGTTAGCGTGTGTGTAGTAACGATATACATTTTCGCATTATCAGCAGCCAAGATCTATTCCATTGTCCTGGAGTTGGTGCTTTATCTATAATACCTAGGTTTCACAACTACCTGCAGCAATGTATTCAGCTTCTGTAGTTGAAAGTGCAACAGAGTGCTGCTTCTTGGAAGTCTATGAAACTAAGCATCCACCCAAGTATTGGCAGTAGCCACTAGTACTTTTTCTATCAAGTTTACATCCAACATAATCAGCATCAATATATGAAATTAAGTCAAAACATCATGATGCAGGATACCACAGCCCTAAGTCATCTGTGTTAGCAGTGCATCTTAGGATCCTTTTCACAGCAATGAAGTGAGATTCTTTAGGATTGGCTTGAAATCGAGCGCACATATACACATTAAACTGAATATCAGGCCTAGAAGCAGTGAGATATAAAAGAGATCCGATCATACCTCAATATGTCTTGGAATCTACAGATTTACCATTTTCATCCGCATCTAGAGATGCATTTGTTCCCATGGGCGTGGATATGTGCTTGACTTCCTTCATTCCAAATCTTTTTAGGACCTCCAATGTATATTTGGACTAGTTTATGAAGAATCCTTCCTTTGTCTGTATGACCTGCAGTCCAAGAAAAAATTAGAGTTCTCCCATGAGACTCAATTCAGACTCTCTTGTCATAAGTTCAGCAAATTACTTGCACATGTTAGAATAAGTTGAACCAAACACAATGTCATCCACATATACCTGTACAATGATGATGTGGCTATTCATTACCTTTGTAAAAAGTGTTTGATCAATCTTACCTTAGATGTAACCTTCCCCGGTCAGATGTGCACTAAGTCTGTCATACCAAGTCCATGGAGCCAGCTTTAGTCCATATAGTACCTTGCTCAATTGGTAAACATGGTTAGGCAAATCAATTTGCTCAAAATCAGGGGGCTATTCTACAAATACTTTCTCTTTTATTAGGCCATTCAGAAAAGCACTCTTGACATCCATTTGATGTAATTTAATGCCTAGGGAACATGCAAAGGCTAACATGATTCTGATGGCTTCTAGTCTAGCAACGAGGGCATAAGATTCTTCAAAGTTAATGCCAATTTCTTGGTTATACCCATTGGCTACCAACCTAGCCTTGTTTCTAACAATTGCTCCTTCCTTATTAAGCTTGTTCTTAAAAACCCATCTAGTCCCAATGACATGCTGGTCGGTGGGTCTTCGAACCAGATTCTAAACTTGGTTTCTTTCAAATTGGTTGAGTTCATCATGCATAGCATTAACCCAATTTTCATCATGCAATGCATCTTCAATGCTTTTGGGTTCAAAATGAGAGACTAATGCAATGAGGTCATCATTATGAACATCTTTAAGAAATGACCTGGTCCTAGTGGGGTCATGCAAGTTACCTATGATGTTATGCACAAGATGATCCTTTAAGGTGCGCTGATTGGTAGAAGACTCACCAGGCAGCAATGTGTGTGCAGCAATTTCAGTCAACCGACTTGCTTCTTGCTGAATGAGCAATTGATGGCTGCCTTCTCCTTCTTCTTCTTTGAATTCTAGGAATGCACCATCATCTTCCTTCACTTTCATGTCCTTAATGTCTTTGTTAGACTTATCATTCATTTCAGCAAAAAAAATATGTGGAGTTTCTTCCATAGTTTGATTTTTCACATTGAAGACCCGATATGCTCTTTAGGATTCAGAGTACCCCAGAAATATTCCAATATCACTTTTGGCTTCAAATTTGTCCAAATCTGATTTGTCATTGTTATGCACATAGCACTTAGATCCAAATGCTCTAAAGTAAGCCAAATTGGGTTTCTTACCTTTCAACGTCTCATAGGGGGTTTTCTTACACTTTGCCCTTACCATGGCCCTATTAATCATGTAACATGTTGTGTTTGCTGCTTTAGCCCAGAACTTTTTTGGGAGTTGGCTCTCAATCAACATGGTCTGGGCGATTTCCACAATCGTCTGATTCCTCCTTTCCACAATGCCGTTTTGCATTGGGGTCCTGGGAGAAGAAAATCTATGTGTTAGGCCTTCTTGATCACATAATTCAGAAAAGGATAAAATTTTGAATTCTCCTTCATTATCAGACAAGATGGTGGAGATTTTGAATTTACCTTCTTGTTTTACGATGCGGGACGGGACGCGACTCGAGACAACAAGGGACTCTAGCTCGCAGACGTCCCTAAGCGAGGGAAGCATGCGGATGTGCGACCATGAGAAATCAGCAATGAGTCTCGGGTATCAGCTTTTTCGCGTCCTCGGATCGAGTCACGAGACGGGTCACACTCACTCTCTCGCAGCAGTGATTGAAATAATATAACGAGCTAATTAACATATCACTCATGTAGCGACATATAAAAATATATACGAGTAAAGCAAATGCCAAAGAGGGGAGCGGAAATGATACCTCAACACTCCGGGCGTGGAGAAGACGACCACGCCCAACATTCAGACTCCCAATAAAAAAATAATTACAATAATTACAGCAAGGGTTTCACTGCCCACTCCATGCAGGGAGGTAAAGGGCTACAAGTGGGGTCTGGGAGGTTCGATCTTGGGTTGACGGGCAGCAAGCCGGAAGGGCTCTCGGGGCGGAGATAGGTTGCTGGTCCGACTCAGCACTGTTCAAACTCGGTTCAGCCCGTTGGACAGCGTACAATGACCTCCAAAGGGACGACGTCCTCCTGGGATCTTCTGAAGGTGGCGCTTGGCTGGGACGATGGCGGGACGTCCTGGGTCGACTCTCTGAAGTGGCAGTCGCTGAATCTGAGTTTTGATAATTTATTAGGAATTATTTCTCAACACCTTTTTACTGGCCTAGCTCGGAGCAGAATAGCGTGCCTCCCCAAAAATAATTGTTTCGCCCAGATCTGGTGTTGGATCGAGGCGAGATTGGTACCATTGGATAGAGAACTCAAAGGGCTACGACATATAATTATTTCACATCCATCCAGTTGATGGATTGGAGATGAAAACATCTATGGTTCGCTGTTGCTTCTGGCTCAGAATTACAGACACAAAGGATAGAATAAGATCTGCCTGAAAATGGATTTTGACCGAGGGAGAGGTGGTAAATCTGGGAGCTGGGGATTTTATGGGGGATGGAAGGGGATGTGAGGGACGTGCAGGAATTTTTAGGGATTTTTCTGATGAGGGTTGGAGGGTGGGAAAAATGAAGGAACTGGATACTATCACATAGGTCTGCAGAATGGCAGATTGCGCAGGGTGGAGAATAAAAGTCGGGAAAAAGGGCAAACGGTGGTGGAATTGCACAAAATTTATATTACTGGAAAGCTAACTCAAAGAGGAAAATTTTCTAAAAATATCAGCTTGATAAGAGCTGGGAGCTGAGAGGACCAACATGATCTTTAGGCTGTTGTTCTGGATTTCATGGTTCAGGACAGCAAGGGGAAGGTGGCTTGTGGCGGCTCGTTGGCGGCACGAACGGCGGTGGCGGCGGAGATGGCTGAGCTTCACACCCAGGGGAAGAGATAAACCTTGGAATCCACCAAGTTTTTGTAGGGAATCCACCTTAGAAACCACATCAATCCTACTACAAGAGGGAGAGGGAGAGAGGGGCGCCCAAGGCTCCAAGACAATTCTTGATTTTCTTATGCATTAATTCTATCAAAAATGAAAATACAAGAGATTTATAGAAATGTATAAAAGACCAAAACTACCACTAGATCTAGGGTTAGGGAGGGCAAATAAGGGATGGGATAATTAACCCTCCGTGTGGTCAAATGACCAAATTAAATAAAATATAACAATGATTAAACAATATTAAAGGGGGGCGCCCCCTTGACTAAGGGGTTTCAACTTTGAATTTTCTTCCTACCTTGTCCCCCCTTGGTCCAAGTCCAATCTTGGACTTTGAACTAGCCCAACATGGGCCCTACATCATAGGTGGACCAATGGGAAATAAGGTGGGGGCCCCTGCTGGACCTATTGGCATTTTACATAGAAACCCAAAGTTTCCTAAAGACTAACAAATTGGCTTATAATGCCTTACAATTGTAAACCCAATTAGCCAATGATATACATGCAAACAAAAAGGACACAAACACAAAAATAAAATATTAGTGCTCGGTGTTGAATCCCATCAATTCTCCCCAGGTGGGAAGAACTCGACCCAGTCGAGTAAGGGGTGCGACTGCTCGTGTGGCTCTAGCGGATCTGTCACTGACCAGGCAGCGTGGAGTTCGCTCCACTCTAAGTAATCGTCACCTGCTCATCCAGTATATATTTGATATGCACATGCTGCTGTGGGAATGAGGCTAGTGGTGGACACTCTGGGGTGGGGTCACTCTCAAAGGAAGGAGACGGCTCAATGACTCACTAGGAATCACCACTGGGTCCCTTTATGCGACTAGATCTAAGACATAGAATGGTAGAGCCGATCCCAAATTTCAGCAAGTCTACAATGTACGCATTAGAACCGACTTGCCTCACACTCGAAAGGGACTGACATCACGAGCGGACATGAGACCGACTATGCAACTCCTAATATGCTCGACACTTGCGGACTCACTATGCACTTGATAATCTTGACAAACTAGACATATAAAGAAAGACATGGACTCACACATGACCCTAGACAAACCTACTATTAGTCTGACCTATACATATCCAATGATGGACCAGGACATCCAAATGTGTGCCTAGCATACACAAGATGCAACCGACGGTTGACGGAGTGGGGAACTCCTAGACATCCTAAAGTGAACAACTTATGCACTGATAGCCTTTTGGATTGGGGAGGTTTGGGTGGACTAGGAGAGCGGGAGCCCAATTCACCGTCTTCATCTCCCCAATGAACGGGCTCCTTGTGGAGTGTAGGTGGATTGGCCTGTGGGGTAGAGGAGTGATAGTGAACTTCTTTGAAGAAGTGGAGTAGATGTGGTGGGTCAAGGGGTTCATTAGGGAAGGGGTTGAAGGGATCAAAGAATGTGTGACCCCTCGAGCTGGGTTTCCATAGGTCACGGTCCCATGTTTGGAATTCTTGAAGGTGTAGGTGGTAACCTTCATGCACTAGGGTATAGGAGACGGTGATCTCATATAGAAGGTATGGTTCCTCCTACGGGATAAAGGGAATGAAGTTTGACTTGGCTGGCATGGGGAGGAACAAGAGAATCTCCGTGGTGACACGACTTACGATGCACACGGAGGTAATGGACCCTAAGACGAGGTGGGTGAAGCTACGACTTGTGGGTTGGTTGAAGCCTCGGGCCAACATATACATCAACTTCATTTGCGAGTCTAGTCTCATAATAAGGTCATCCAATGAATCAATATGGTGACTAGACTGAAATGTGGTATGGAATGAGTTGACGGGCACTAATGGTAGTGTAGGGTCCATGGATGGGTAGCAAGGCGGTCTAGGGACCAAGCCTATCTTGAGCCAACTAAGTAGTGGCTCGGCGATGAATAGCTTTCCCGTTAGAAACATGGGTGGCTCCAAAGGAGGTGGCTCCAAAAAAGGATTGAAAGTAGGTGGCAAAGGAGCTCTAGGGGAAGGGTTCCCCGACTGGGGTGGGTAAGTGTCCTGCCTCGTAGGCTCATGTGGCCATCCGACCGGCTCGGCACTTGGCTGAGGGGTAGATGCTCGCCGAAGGGCATCATCAAACCTTGACTCGAATGGCTCAACCTCTAGAGCGACCAGATAAGAATGAGCTAGAGTGGTCACGTCACGGCAAAATAATTTGAACTGGTAGTGAAACCGCAAACCTCTCCGGAACTAAAATGCGGTCGTGGTGCTCTCCTCTCCAACTCCATACCCCAACCGGTACTCATCATAGTCCCGAATGTACTCAAACATGGACTTGTTGCCTTGGACGGGCCTGATCGGGGCTTTCTCTTGCATAGGGACTTGGGTGTAGGGGTTGGCCATAGTGGCAAAGAGATGGGAATTCATTCCCCTAGGAGTGGGCATGCATTGGAACACTTTTTTTATTTTTTTATGCAAGACTAATGCAAATACCTAGACACGACTCTAAATGGTGAAAAAGGGTAAAATGCGGACTCAAATACAAACCTAGACTCAACCAATACCTGATACGTGGCGGAGGTTTGATCTGAAGATCGCACTCACGCAAGTGTGCGACCTTCCCGATAAGCGTAACCTATCATTCTGGGAACAACTTTTGATATACCGGGTATAGGAATGCAAATGCAAACTTTGGACCGACTAACCGACTACCCTAGACTCGACTTAGCTCTGATACCAATTTGATGCGGGACGAGACGCTACTTGAGACAACAAGGGACTCTAGCTCGCGGACGTCCCTAAGCGAGGGAAGCGTGCGGATGTGCGCGGTTGAGAAACCGGCAATGACTCTTGGGTATCGGCTTTTTCGCGTGCTCGGATCGAGTCACGGGACGGGTCACACTCACTCTCTCGCAGCGGTGATTGAAATAATATAATGAGCTAATTAACAAATCACTCATGCAGCGGCATATAAAAATATATACGAGTAAAGCAAATGCCAAAGAGCGGAGCGGAAATGATACCTCCACGCTCGGGGTGTGGGTAAGACGACCCCGGCCAAGATTCGGACTCCCGGTAAAAAAATAATTATAATAATTACAGCAAGGGTTTCACTGCCCACTCCACGCAGGGAGGTAAAGGGCTACAAGTGGGGTCTGGGAGGGCCGATCTTGGGTTGACGGGCAGTAAGCCGGAAGGGCTCTCGGGGCGGAGATAGGTTGCTGGTCCGACTCAGTACTGTTCAAACTCGGTTCAGCCCGCTGGAGAACGTACAATGACCTCCAAAGGGGCGACATCCTCCTGGGATCTTCTGAAGGTGGCGCTTGGCTGGGACGATGGCGGGACATCCCGGGTCGACTCTCTGAAGTGGCAGTCGCTGAATCTGAGTTTTGATAATTTATTGGGAATTATTTCCCAACACCTTTTTATTGGCCTGGCTTGGAGCAGAATTGCGCGCCTCCACAAAAATAATTGTTTCGCCCATATCTGGTGTCAGATCGAGGCAAAATTGTCACCGTTGGATAGAGAACTCAAAGGGATACGCCATACAATTATTTCACATCCATCCAGTAGACAGATTGGAAATGAAAACCTTTGTGGTTTGCTATTGCTTCTGGCTCAGAATTATAGACACACTGAACAGAATAAGATTTGCCTGAAAATGGATTTTGACCGAGGGGGAGGTGGTAGATCTGGGAGCTGGGGATTTTATGGGAGATGGAAGGGGATGTGTGGGACGTGCAGGAATTTTTAGGGATTTTTCTGATGAGGGTTAAGGGGTGGGAAAAATGGAGGAACTGGATACTATCACGTAGGTCTACAGAATGGCAGATTGCGCAGGGTGGAGAATAAAAGTCGGGAAAAAGGGAAAATGGTGGTGGAATGGCACATAATTTATATTGCTGTAAAGCTAACTCAAAGAGGAACAATCTCTAAAAATCTCAGCTCGATTAGAGCTGGGCGCTGAGAGGACCAACCTGATCTTTAGGCTGCTATTCTAGATTTTGTGGTTCAGGACAGCAAGGGGAAGGGTGGCTTGTGGCTGCTCGTTGGCGGCACGAACGGTGGTGGCGGCGGAGATGGCTGAGCTTCACACCTAGGGGAAGAGATACACCTTGGAATCCACCAAGTTTTTATAGGGAATCTACCCTAGAAACCACAGCAATCCTACTGCAAGAGGGAGAGGGAGAGAGGGGCGCCCAAGGCTCCAAGATAATTCTTGATTTTCTTATGCATTAATTCTATTAAAAATGGAAATACAAGGGATTTATAGATATGTATAAAAAACCAAAACCACCCCTAGATCTAGGGTTAGGGAGAGGCAAATAAGGGATGGGATAATGAACCCCCCATGTGGTCAAATGACCAAATTAAATAAAATACAACAATGATTAAACAATATTAAAGGGGGGGCGCCCCCTTGACTAAGGGGTTTCAACTTTGAATTTTCTTCCTACCTTGTCCCCCCTTGGTCCAAGTCCAATCTTGGACTTTGAACTAGCCCCACATGAGCCCTAGATCCTAGGTGGACCAATGGGAAATAAGGTGGGGGCCCCTGCTAGACCTACTGGCATTTTACATAGAAACTTAAAGTTTCCTAAAGACTAACAAATTGGCTTATAATGCCTTACAATTGCAAACCCAATTAGCTAAAGATATTAATGCAAACAAAAAGGACATAAACATAAAAATAAAATGTTAGTGCTCGGTGTTGATTCCCATCTTTTTACTTTTCGGAAAAATGTCTAAAACATAAGAAAGGCATCATTCTTATTAGATAGGAAGAAAATCCATGTAAAGCGTGAGAAATCATCAACTATCACATATCCAAACCTTTTCCCATTAATGCTAGTTGTTCTTGTTGGACCGAACAAGTCCATATGCAGAAATTCAAAAGGCATGGATGACAAATTCTCACTTCTAGATTTGAAGGACTTTCTAGTTTGCTTACCTAGAGAGCAAGCTTCACAAACCTGGTTGACCTTTGTGTAGGCCAATTTTGGTAAACCATTAACCATCCCATGTTTAGACAGTTTGTGTAGGGTGCCATAGCTGACATGTCCCAACTGTCGGTGCCATATGCCTGCATCATTCAGCTGGTTGGTAGTCAAGCACATGCTTTCATAATTAGATGCATCAAGGGCTACCATATAAACATTATTAACTCTATGACCTATGAAGAGCACTGATTCAGAGTTTTTCTCAAAGATTCTACATTCACTAGCATCAAACATTACCTTATGGCCTTTGTCGCACATCTGGCTTATGCTAAGTTGGTTGTGCTCAAGGCCTTCAATAAGCATCACATTATCAATAGAGTTGGATGAATTCTTACCCACGGTGTCTGTGCCAATTACATTTCCCTTATCCTTGCCTCCAAACCCTACTTGGCCTCCTTCCTTCTTGATTAAATGGCTAAATTTCTTTTTGTCTCCCATCATGTGCCGTAAGCAACCACTGTCCAAGTACCAACGGTTGTGATGGACTGCTAGGCAATCCTGCATAGAAGTCATTAAATAGCGGTCTTTGGAACCCGAACAAATTTGGGTTCACAGTCATAGTTCAAGGCATGCAATAAATTCTTTGGAATCCAAACTTTCTTAAAGGCTTTCATTCTATGATTGAGCCAGCACTGGCTGTTGGTGTGTCCCAGTTGGTTGCATGTATGACAAGTAGGTTTCATGAATTTCATGGAGTGTAAGTTAGCTTGAGGTCTAGCTTTTAGGTTTCCAAAAGGGTTGAATTTGGTGTGGAAGGTACCCCAGTTGGGTTGGCCATTGACCCTTCTTGTGTCTTTAGAACGGTTTTTCTTTCCAAAGTGGGAGAATGAGCTGCGTCAAGGAATATCCCTAGTGCATCAATCTGAAGAACACTGCTTTGCATTGAAGTGTCGACCTTGTGGGTTGGTGCATCGATCTGAAGAACCCTATTTAACACTGAAGTGTCGACCTAGTTAGCCATGGTGTCGACCTTGTTGCTTACTTACCTCTGTCTGGCTGGTGTTGCATCGACCTGTAGAACCCTGTTGAGCACTGAAGTGTCGACCTGTTTGGCCATGGTGTCGACCTTGTGGGTTGGGGCATCGACCTGATTGAGTAGCATGATCGATGGGGCTCTCTGCTATTGGTTCTTCAACAATCAGCTTCCCTTTCCCTTTCTCAGGACAGAAGGATGTAGTCTTGAATTCAAAAGGCCTCTTTTCAGTGGGATTGAAACCCAACCCTTTCTTTCTGAAATTAACATGGGTACCTAAGATAGTATCTAAGTTAGATTTACCGTTGGTCATCCTCTCTAGGGTGGATTGACTGTTCTTTAGCTCTTCTTCTACTCTTTCCAAGTTTTTCTGCAGCTCAATATTAGCAGCATTAACAACCTCATATTTTTCAATATTGAGTTTGTTCTCTTTCACCCTATCTTCACATTTCAGGTTGGTCTGGCTTAGCTATTTTATAAGAGCATCATTTTCTTCCTTTAATCCTATCAGATCTGAGCGGGTGGTTTCAAGAGTTTCAGCTTGTTTTTTCAATTCTTCATTTTCAGTTTTTAAGGTTTCTAACTCTTTGTTGGCAAGATTATCATGAGCAAGAGCGTTGATCTTTTTCTTCAAATGCTTATTCTCCTTTTTATACGTTTCATACTTCTCAAGTAGATCAACATATGCATCTTTCCAATCCTCAATTGAAAAGGTTTCAGAAAGGTTACTTACCTGATCGTCACTCTCGTCACCCATCAGACAGAAGTCATCCTCATCTTCATCGGCATAGAGACTCTCATTTTCCTCTTCATCAGCACTCCAGGTGGAGACCATGGCTTTGGGCTTCTTTCCCTTGGCCTTGGACACTTGCTTAATCAGTTCAGGGCATTCTCCTCGCATATGTGCTGCTCTCTTACATTGATAGCAAATAACATTGTCAGAATTTTTGGCATGAGTAAGTCTTAGATTGGAGTTTCTACTTACCGCCAGAGCCTTCTTCCTCTTTTGGAATTTGCCTCATCTATTCAGGAACTTCTTGAATTCCCCCGTGAGTAAGGCAATGTCAATAGTGCTAGCCTCCGGAAGGTCATCTTCGTTGTCCTCATCGGATCCGTCTGTGCTCTCAACAACTTTGAGAGCCACAGTCTTCTTGGGCTTGATGTCTTCTTCACTTCTCTTCAAGTTAAGCTCATATGTCATGAGCGAACCTATCAACCCGTCCATTGTCATTGCACACAAGTCCTTTGAGCCTTCAATCATCGTGGCCTTAGTGTGCCATGCTGGGGTGAGAGATCTAAGAATCTTCCTAATCAGTTCACTATTAGGATATTCTTTTCCCAATGAGTTTAAGGAATTAGTTAACTGGGTGAGCCTGGCATACATCTCTAAAATGGATTCGTTAGGTTTTAGTCTGAACATTTCATAGTCAGTGGTTAGCATGTTGGCCTTGGTGGCCCTGACTTTAGATGTACCCTCATAAATTAGCACAAGCCTATCCCACATTTCTTTTGCAGATTTGCACGTGGATATTCTTGAGTATTCTATGGGGTGGATGGCGCACTGCATGATATTCATGGCACTCCAATTTGTTTTGGATTTCTTAACCTGGTCTGGTGTCCAGGTGTTGTCTACTTCGGGTAGTGCAAAAGGACCTTTACTCACAACACACCACACCAAGTGATCCTGGGCATGCATAAAAACTTCTATACGGTTCCTCCAATACAAATAATTAGTTCCATCGAAAAACGGCAGACGATTGATGGCATGACCCTCAGCTATGTAGCTACGAGGGACGTTCCCATCAGATCTCCCTGGGTCATTGGACCACATCTCTAGGGAACCCGCTCTGATACCAACTGTTGGATAGTATGAGGGGATCTAGAGGGGGGGTGAATAGATCCTATACCAAATATTCGACTTCTACAAACAAGTTATAAAAGATAGCACTGCAGTTAACACAAGCAAGGTAGGATGACAGATTAACGGAACTAAAAGATAAGAAAAACTCTAAGATAACACAAGCCACCTGCGAAGAGGGATAGAGGAAATGGAGAACAAATCACAACGCAGTGCTTTTAAGGTTGTTTGGCTGCACAAAGGCACACCTACGTCCACCACTCACCAACTTAATGAGGCTTTCACTCTTTGGTCAAAAGAAACACACACACACACACACACACACACACACACACACACACACACACACACACACACACACACACACACACACACACACACACACACACACACACACACACACACACACACACACACACACACACATACACACACACACACACACTGCAGACCAGCTGAACACGGGGACTAGCCCCAACAGACACACACACACGTTGGAGACCAGTTGAACACGGGGACTAGCCCCAACACACACACACACACACGAGGACAAGTCTTCAACACACACGGGGAAGAAATCCCACAAGGAAGAAACAAAACAAAGCAAGAAGGACAGACACACACACGGTGATTTGTTGTAGAAAAAAAAAGACAACGCAAGACATCAAAACAAGAAGCTACAACTGCAGCAGTCACGAACAGGCACTACGAACGACAGGGCTAAACCAATGCGGTAGGGAACCAGGGCTGGCTGGCTTGCTGGGAATCCTTCTTCCTTCCTTCACCTTCCTCTCTGATGGAAGTCTGAACATACTCACTTTTCTCTTCTCTTCTCTTCTCTTCTCTCTCTCTCTCTCTCTCTTTCCTACGCTCTGCTCTTCCTGTAGGCCAACTTGGAACTCCAACATCAGCTACATGCAAGGGAGGGCCGTCCAATATATAGCCCTCAAGAGGTAGTAGATTTTCCCTCCATTTCTCTTGTAATTTGAATAGCTGAAATAAACAAAAGGGTTTGACCAAGGAAACCTGCAGAACCTTAATCTCTGCTAGAAGAAAGGATGTCCTTTGTCAAGAGATTTTTCTCCTTTCAGACACACTCTTTACTGGCTTGTGCAGGGGATGGGACTGGCAGACAGAAGGACTTTTCCAAGGTGTTTGTACTAACATATATTTGGAGTAAAAAACTGCCATGGACACTTATGATGACAGGGATGTTTTATGTGTCCTAGGAATTTTCTCCATACCATAAAATCTCTATTTTTAGAGGTTTACGTCGGACCTTTCTCCCCTCTGTACTATCTACGAAGAGACAGATCTGTCAGAAGACTTTTGAGTTTAACCTTTAGTGAGGTCGACCTACTAAGAAGGTAACGTCGACACTGCTTTGAAAAGGAGTGATTACAACAGCTTCTGGAATGATCCTAAGGTCGACCTCCAAAAAAAGTGAGGTTGACACTGCTTGCGCTGGCCGCTTTCCAGAGTGTTGGTTGCGATCGTGAGGTCGAAACTTCCTCAGGGTGAGGTCGACACGGTGCGACACAGCAAAGCGTTCATGAAAAGGGGTCGACACTCGCAGTCGACTCTTTTGGCTTGGAAGCTTGAAGGTGTCGACACGACTGATGATGAGTTTGAGGCAGCCATGAAGATCAGTAGGTGAATTGTTTGTGGTGAGGGTCTGAGGTTAACACTCTGAAAGACTGAGGTCAACACTAGAAAGTTCTGTTCAGCCTCTTCACACCTAGTCAATTGAAGGGTGTAGCATGGGTTTCTAAATAGATTGGCCAATGACTTATCGTGAGACATCATCAAAACAACAGTCATCCAACAAAGAGCTCACCATCTGCCCTCCCTCTCACACCGGGGAACTTTCTTAGCTCTCGACCCTCTGCAGAAAAAATCTTCTTCAATCCTTATTCCTCTCCGAGCACCTCTCCCAGAAAAATTCTCCCTCCATCTATTCCCTCATCCTTCCTCCCCCCCTTTCTGTCGACCCCCCCCCCCCCCTTCAAAGTTTTATCTCTGGGGCTCCCTTCTAGGGGCTTCCAGCTTCGTGCCTAGGGACGTGGGCGACGAGGCTGGGAATGGGGATCGAACAGGGCACATTCGAGGCATGGGAAGTGGACCTGGGGCATGGCCCCTTGACCAATGGTTGCAGGTTGTGTAATGCCCTGGATGCTTATCGGATTCTTATTAGGTCTTTCGGATCTTCTTCGGAGAGTTTCAGATCACTTTTGTGGGTCCTGAGTTGAGTTTTACGATCCACGTGGGTTTTTCTCTCGTACTAGTTACGGAACCCTATGGTGAGTTTATTTCTTAGTTTATCGACTCGGAGACGTTACAGCAGCGATGCACTCCTTGAGAGGATCGTTTCGACTATTTTTGCGTATTTGTCTGAATTAGACCATTTTCGGGTCAATTATCAAATTTTCAGAAATGAGAAAAATTCTTAATTTTCCTTTCTATTTATTTCTTCTTCACCCTCTCTCCTCCCTCATTTCTCACGTTTCTTCCTCTCCCTCATTCTCTCTCCTCTCTGGGCAGTTCGACGCGGGGTGCATACTATTGCAGGGGCGATCCCTCGGTGGATTCTGAGAAGGCGCGGTTCGTTGATTTGGGGTTTTCGACGCGGATTAGTCGCTTCGACGCACAGTTTCTTCGGTGGAGGTAGGGAGAGGAATCACCTACTTCTCCGCTACGTTTGCCTATAGTTTTGTGTTGTTCGGTGAGCATACGAGTGGGTTTCCTTCAAGTTCGGGAAAACCATGCTTTTGGGGTGTTCGCAGGTGTTGACACCCGTTTTATGACCAATAAGTTGGGTCATCTCCTTGTTCACTCTATATGATGCTCCGAGTTGTTCACCTTTGTTGAGCCTTCTTGATCAGTTTGAGGTCCATTTCTTGAGTCATGTCTCCTTGGTTTAGTCTGGTTCCTTGCCTTTTTTCCGTTGGACGAAGCTTAGCAAGCTTTCATTTTTTGGCACTCTATTGTCTCTAACGGTCCTTTGATGGGGCGTTACAGTACTCTAACGCATCTACCCTGGTGCGTTACATCTTCCAGAGTCCTTAAGCTTAAGGCTTCTTTCCAATGCTTATCTTTTGTCTGCCCGTTGAGTGTGACGGTCTATCGTGCGACCATTACCTTGTTGTAACGCATCTACACTTGACCGTTACATCCATCTAGAGTCCAACGTTTGAAAACTTCCCCCATTGATCTTATCTTCTTAAGGGATAAGGTTGTGTGACGGTCTCTTCGTGGAGCATTACATCCCTGTGGCGGTCTATCGAGCAGCCGTTACATCAAACAGAGAGTCCTGACAAGCCTGGCCTTTTCTCTGCTACTCCGTGGTCGACTTGAGAGTTTGTTTCCTTGATTTCTCTTCCAAATCTCATCCTCAGAACCTTCTGTTTATTTCTATGGACTCTTGGGAGTATTATCTTCAAGAGTTTGCTAAGAAACGTCCTCTTTTCTAGCTGGATTATCCTCAACTCGAACCAAGACTTTGAGGACCTATAAATAGAACACTTGACTTCATGGCT
The DNA here is from genome assembly GCA_022559845.1 of Amorphophallus konjac. Lineage (NCBI taxonomy): Eukaryota > Viridiplantae > Streptophyta > Magnoliopsida > Alismatales > Araceae > Amorphophallus > Amorphophallus konjac. The sequence goes on along the minus strand of CM040124.1, from coordinate 199,660,347 downwards.
TGAGGAGGAGAAATCTAGAGTTTGCGTAGAACTGCTGCCGCATCCTAGAGCTAGAACCAACCAAGGAGAGCTACTTCTCATGTCCATCTACTTCCAAAGTTCAGGGAGTATCAGTTTCAAGGGTTTAATTTAGTCAAGTCATTGTTCTTAGTGCTTTTCCCTCTTCTAAGCAATCATAGCATTGTCCTTCTCCATCTCCCACGTTCTTTCATCAGTTGCATTCATTTAAAACATCCTCCTATCTTTTAAAACGCCCAGAGGGGTTTAAAAAACCAATCTCCCCGGTATTTCCCTCTCCTTTTGCATGTTCATAAGTTCTTTGGATTATTGATACTACTTTGTGAAAGGGCTAATATGGGTTATTTTTCTTGTGTCTTCCACTCTTTTGCAGGTTTACAGATTCCTTAGCACGAGGCCCAAGCTCTCTGACCGGCTGGAAAGCTTGGAGATCAAAATATTCCCAATCTTATTCTGTAGAAGCTCTGACGATCCATCACAGGCGCGTTAGAGTGTTGTAGCGGTCTATCGTGAGACCATCACAGTTCTGTGATGCACCATATTTCGACCATTACATCTGACGGAGCTACAGTTTCCTGATTATTTTTCTCTACCGTGGGCAGGTGCATCATCCTCCTATCCCAAGGTATTGATCAGGTCTTTGGCTTGTTTTTTTTACCTTGGTGGTGATCACATCTTTCCTTAGTTTGGGCATTAGCTTTCTCTTTCGTCATATCTCTTCTTTACTTTTGCTTGTTCCACCTCTACGGTGTGTTTTCCTTTATTCTTTATTCCACGCTCCGGCGTGTATTTTTCTTTCCTTGCTTAGTTTAGTTTTGATTGAGATAGCATGCCCATGCTAGAGCTTGTTTTGGTTGCCTAGGTTCATGATTCGCATGTTCAAGGGTTGATTGATTTCATTACTTGGCTCGTTATTTGCTCATAGTTGGCGTTATAGCCCATCTTGCAAAAGAAGGGGCACATTAAAACCAATAGTTTTTTGGCGATCACGATGGGACATCTAGTGCCAATCGTGCTTTGATCTCTGTTAAACCTGCTATCATCTCCTTGTCTTTGTTGTTCGTGTTTTCCCCAGATTTTCCTTTTACCTCCTATTGTTTCTGGTTCTCTGGCTCCTCTGACGGTCCTGCGTCCCCGCGTTACACTATTCTAACAGTCTGGTCTTCGACCGTCACACTTCTCTGACGTAGGGGTTATAGACCGTCACATTCTCCAGATAGGTACGCATCCCGAGGTGCAGTTTGCTTCCATAGTTTTTACTGTGATTTTCATGCTTGGATGCTACTTGGTCTCCTCTCTGGTTGGTTCACATATTCATATCATTGTGTGCATAGTTGATTGTTAGATCTTAGGCTAGAATTCGCATGCACCCCGGTGCACATAGATTCATGCATATTTCCATACACTAGATTGCATTCTCCTACCTTGGTGCGTGGACCTCTCGTCTCCATATTCCTTGGGACCGACTAGGAAAACACATCAGGGACCTCCATAAGTCCCCATGAGCCATGGATTCCCACACGGACACCGGGCCGGTTGTACCTTTCCTACCCCATGTCTAGGATTGCATAAGTGAAGGAGTGATTACATTTAGAGTCAACCAAGCCACACATCCTTTCCTATTAGGAACCTACTTGTGGAGAGCACATCTTAATCAAGTCACTAAGGTCCTAAAGGAAGAAATCACAAAAAAATCTTGTTGCATTGTCTAAGTAACTTGGGTGAATTTGAGTGTTGTCATCTCATTTTCACTTGCATCTTTGTCAAAGTTATCTAAGTTTGATCACTCATTGAGTGTTTGTTGTGTGTTGTTTGCTGTTTTTTTCCAAAGATTTCCGTTGCATGTGGAGTTGTCTTCGTCCATTAGAGTCACCTCCTAAGGCCAATTCCTTCTCCAAGTTCTACTCCAATCCGCTCTTCGAACCCATCATGGCTACTTTCAATCCTCCCCGTTCCCAAGAGGAGTCTCTCCCTCAAGGGTTTCTTGAAAACTCTTCTAGGGTTATCTCATTTCCTTCTAGAGAGGGGTCTGCCCCTCTTCCATCCTCCGTCCCTATGGAGGGCGGCCAAACCACTCCATCATTATCTTCTCCTTCTGCTGGCTCCATTCTCCAAATGATGACCCAGTTGGATCTGGCCCAACTCCAGGCTGTCTACCAGGCCATGCAGGGGGCCAATGCCCCATCTCCTACGATTGTGCAAGGCCAATCCAATCTTTCCATCGATCAGTCTAGAGTTGATGGGCCCTCCATCCAACCTACTCCAATTGATCTCACTCCAGTCCAACCTCGGACCATCACCTTTTCTGGTATGGAAATGGGCCAATCTTCCGCCTCGGCCCAGCAATTCTCTAATAAGGGAAAGTCTACTCTCCCTTCTTTTATCCAGGTGGATCATCACATGCTCAGCCCATCGGTGCCACAAGTCCTTGTTGGTTCTTCAGATTTCTTGCGCCCTCAGCAAGGGGTTGCCCAAGTCTATCCTAATCTGGGTCCGCCTTCAACCCAATATCCTTCTTATGGGCTCCCTGCCTATCCTTCTGCTCCTTCTTATGGGCTTTCACCTCCTACAACAGTCCATCCTTCTGCTCCTCAATTTCAATCGTTATCTCTCACTACCCCTGCTCCATCCAGGGAGCAGGAACTACTTGATAAGTGGGCCATCATGCAACAACAGTTTGATTTCCTCCAAAAATGGGTTGGCCCACAGTCCTTGGCAGACGTTCCAGTCCCCAGCTTCCAGAATATCCGATTCCCTCCACAATCTGAGCTCCCCAACTACAGGAAATATGATGGGAATGGCAATCCCTTTATTCATGTGAGGGACTTTTTATATGAATCGGCCCAATTTTAGTATGATGATCGCCTCATGGCGTATTTGTTCCGCCGATCATTGGACGATGTTACACTGGAGTGATTCTATTCTCTGCCATTGGAGGACGTCGAAAGTTTCAAGATAGTGAAAGATAAGTTCATTCAGAGGTTTCAAGATAGAGTCGGCCCAGAATATTCATTCACAGACTTGGTGGCCGAGAAAATGAAGCCGGACGAGGAGTTCGCAACCTACGCTGACAGATGGAGGCAGATGGCCGCCCGGGTGCCAGGTCATATTCCGGAGGAAGAGAAGGTCAAGCTACTTATTTCCAATGCTACCCCGACCTTCCGAAACATTCTGGCCATGAATGATATAGCCAACATGCACCAACTGTATAGCCGGGCGAGATTCATTCAAACGTAGTTCAAAGACTCCCCCATCCACTCGCTCTTTGAGAACCAAAAGCCAACCCCTAGGTGGAATCCCCTTCTCCTAGGCACCTCTCCATCCTCCCAAGCAACCTTTCCCCTTCCTCATACAACCTTTCATTTTCCCAAGGGAGAATCCCTTCTCCCAAGCACCCCTTCCCCTCCCCAAGGCAACCCTTCCCATTCCCTAGGCCCCCATTAACCCCTCCATTAACCCACCATTCAAAACAAAGGAGAGAGATCTCCTCCCTCTCTCATTCCCAACCCAAATTCGCATCTCCCCCTCCCTCCACTTGCTAGACCACCTCCCAGCCCCCTTTCTGCCCTTCCCACACCTTGAATCACCCCCTAACAGACCCCCACATAGTCAGGTGTCACCCCCACACCCATCCACCCCATTTCCCACCCCATCTACTCCGTCTCCCATCACCTTTCATCACCCTATCCATCTCAGTTCGTAGGCAGCAGTTGGAGCCCGATTTGCAGAGACTGCCCCAGTGCTGTCCGATGTCATCTGGAGGTGCACCATACATCGTCGGAAAGGTAGTCCAGTCTTCTTCTCAGGCCAGGTGGAATCGTCTCGTTCTGACATCACTACAGATCGTGGGGCCCATTCTCGTTCGACTGCGCAACCGGGACCAGAACCTGGACCAGAGCTGCAGTGCAGAAGTTACCACGGCCACACCCCTCAACTTATGAAGGTGCCACTTGGCCGAGAGCTGCTACCACAAGGCATCTACCATCACCAACAAGCAGCGTCCCTTTCGGCATCAGGAAGAGCCTTTTCCAATTTTTCTCTCCCGGGCGCGCAGAACAGATCGTTCAGGTCCTGCCCTGACCCCCCCTCACTCAACGGACTCCTCCTCGCCACCCAGACATCATCTGGTGCTCTACTTAGTTGCTGCTCAAAGAAGACTCGTCCACGGTCATCCTCGACTTGGTCTCGCACCAATCGGACTTCAGGAGCGGTTGTGGTGACTACATCCATTTGCTGCTGCACCCTAGGAACAGTACGAATCTGAGCATAGGGGCCCTGTTCCAGAGCCTGCCCCAGCCGGTGACGACTTCAGGACTGCCCACAAAAATTCACAGACGTGCCTGGATCCGTCAGCATCATTTAAGTGCTGGTCTCGTCGAATTCTGAGTTCGGAGGACTGCACAGCGACGACTACACCGACCCCCTGTCCTGCTATCCCAGATCTGGGCAGATTCGGCGGGGTGCTTCATCGGCGCTAATCAAGCATAACTCCTTTCCCCGCCTGGCCGGCTTAGCTCCCCTCCCTACGTGGAGGTAGTGTTTGGTTTGTAACCTCATTTCCCCACCCCTAGTCCACCCCCTCTGTGAGGGCGTAGTGATTGTACTAGCAGGTAAGCGGCCGAAGCGTCATCAGCGCGGCGTGCGGGTAGCCCACGCTTCCCCGCTCTCCCTCGTCTCCGGCCGGGATTGGCGTCCTCACGCCGATCAGGTGAGCTTCTGGCCACTTCCTCTGCTGGTTTTACTTTTACTTGTCTTAGTATTGTTTCTAGTTGACCGTCGGCGGTGAGGTGAGTGCCCGATCTCAAACGCCATTGAATTGTGTGAACACCGCAGAGTGAGTTGAGAGTGTGACACTACAACCCACGCCCTCGGCGTGCCGGCCGCCCTTGAAATTGGGCATCCCTGGCCCATTGGGGACCATCCCTAGCTGTCCATACCCTTGGAACCATGAGGTCCAACCTCGGACCCTCCCCATCATCGCCGGTCCGCCTACGGACCCGGGTGTGCGCGACGCGGGTGAACCCGCTTGAGTGGGTCCGCCATTCGGTTCGGTTGCTTGCAATTCTAGGTCTGAGGGGTCGTGTCTCATCAAATTGGTATCAGAGCATCATCATCCTTAGGCGTGTCGCATCACATCTTCCCTGAGTTATTCCCCATACAACTTCCTCCTCCTCCATCCTACTGTATGATCTCCAAAAAAAACGTCAAATTTGAAACGGAGATTTCAGTGGAAGATTATGCTACCTTGTCTCCATCCTCCTCCCAGGGGCACGAGTCCTCTACTCCTTCCTTTCCACTAGGTTTCCTTTCTTTTAGGTTTGGCGTAGGGTCCGTCGAGTCTACGGAAGTAGAGTCAGTTAGAACTAGAGAAGTAGGGTCCTCTTCTAGGTTGCCCAATCCTTCCGAGCTTGAGCCGCGCCCGCTTGCACGTCCTTCAAATCCATTCCTGATAGGTTCTTGAAGGATCTAGCTCAGCGATGTCATGCTCTTTTGAAGAGTCCAGAGTTCGTCGCTACGGTAATCATGATAGAAGACGAAGAGGAAATAGAAGGGGTGTGAAGTGATGACGGACTCGGTGTCTATGATGTCTTGGATGAGAAAGACCCGATTGATGATGAGGACAACAACGTAGATGACACTGTCGATCTGTATGCCCAAGGATTAAAGAGATTCGATGAGCCATCGTCGGTAGTGGATGAACCTACGAAGGAAATAAACTTGGGAACTGAAGAAGACCCAAGGCCCATCATTATTGCCGCTAATCTCACTCCGCAAGTGGAAGAAGATCTAGTCATGGTTCTGAGGGAGTATAGTGATTCTTTTGCCTGGTCTTACGGGGACATGTCGGGTCTTGACCCCTCTTTAGTGGAACACCGACTCGTACTTAAACTAGGGGCAACACCCATAAAATAGAGGTCGAGAAGATTTCACCCCCACATGGCCTCAAGGATCAAAGAAGAAGTTGATAAGTTATACAAGGCCAGGTTCATTAAAGTTGTTCTATATCCCCAGTGGGTGGCAAACATAGTCCCTGTTATCAAGAAGGATGGAAAGGTGCGTATTTGCATCGATTTCAAGGATCTTAATAAAGTATGTCCCAAAGATGACTTCCCGCTGCCTCACATAGACGCCCTGGTCGATAACACTGCCGGGTACGAAGCTTTGTCATTCATGGATGATTACTCAGGTTATAATCAGATTCATCTCGCTCCGGAGGATCAAGAGAAAACTTCCTTCACCACGCCCTGGGGCACGTACTGCTACGTGGTTATGCCGTTCGGTCTGAAGAACGCAGGTGCCACCTATCAGAGGGCAATGATGGCCATTTTCCACGACATGATGCACATTTATATGGAAGCCTACATGGATGACATCTTGGTGAAATCAAGAACTAAGGAAGAACACCCCTCTATCCTAGCTAAGGTGCTGCAGAGAGCTAGGGAGTACAAGCTGAAAATGAATCCAAAGAAGTGTGTTTTTGGAGTCTCTTCAGGGAAGTTGCTAGGCTTTATAGTTAGCAAACGGGGGATCCAGATTGATCCTAATAAAGCAAAGGCTGTCATGGACATGCCTCCGCCAAAGAATATTACGGAACTTCGAGGACTGATTGGTAGACTGCAATTCATCAGAAGGTTCATATCCCAACATTCTCAGAGGTGCCGCCCGTTTTATGAATTGCTAAAGGCGGGAGTCAATTTTGAATGGATCAAGAGTGTCAAAAGGCCTATGAGGACCTAAAGGAATATCTATCCAATCTCCCGGTTTTGCAACCTCCTGTCCCTGGGAAACCCCTAATCCTATACATCTCGGTTATTGAGGACTCCTTAGGGGTGGTCTTAGCACAAGTAGATGATGAAGGGAAAGAGCGGACAGCTTATTACCTCTCCAGGTTGTTCAACCCAGCTGAGGCCAAATACACCGCTATGGAGAAGACTTGTGCCGCCTTAGTGTGGGTAGCTCATAAGCTGAAACACTACTTCCTTGCCCACCCAGTTAGGCTGATCTCTAGAATGGACCCGATCCGCTATCTCTTAGAAAAGTCTGTCCTCTCTAGTAGGTTAGCTCGCTGGCAGAGCTTCCTATCTCAGTTTGATATCACGTTCGTCATTCAGAAGGCGGTCAAAGGATACGCCATCGCTGAGCATCTTGCCCATCTCCCAATTCCCTGCACGGATTCTATTCAGGATGACTTCCCTGATGAGCATCTCTTTGTCCTCACTCATCACCCCTTCCGGTCTCTGCACTTTGATGGTGCACTCAATTCTCAGGGCCGAGGGATAGGCGCTGTTCTGCTCACTCCGAAAGGAGTAACGATTCCTTTTGCTTATCAACTCTGATTTCCTGCTACCAACAATATTGCTGAGTATGAGGCTCTCCTAGCTGGATTGAAGCACGCCTACCTTCTAGGCGCATGTTACTTGAATATCATAGGGAATTCTCAACTCGTCATGCGGCAAGTTCTGTCCACTTACCGCACTCGTGACCCTAAGCTCAAACCTTACCAAGATTTGGTCATGCTCCTTGCTAGGCAATTCCGTAAGTTGATCTACATCCACACTCCTAGGTCTCAGAACATTCTAGCCGACGCTTTAGCTTCGCTTGCTTCCTCTCTATCTTTCCCTCTCAGTCGGAATATTGAGACTATCATCGTTCAGAGATTGGACGCACCCTCTCTTTAGGATCCTTGGTATGTCAACCTTAGGAAGACTGTAGAGGCGAGGGCTGAGAAGGAAAAGCTTAAGGAAGTATTTTTGATGGAATTAGAAGAGATCTTAGGGGAAGAAGAATTACCCTGGTATCATGAAATTGAGTTGTTTTGCAAAAATGGATCATTCCCGGAAGGGGCAAATGCTGAGCAGCGCAGGTCAATAAGGAGAGCTGCCTCAATGTATACTATTGTCGCAGGAGAACTATACAGGCGCGCTACTAACGGGATGCTCATGAGATGCTTAGACGATGATGAAGCTTGGAAAGTGGCCGAAGCAGCCCATTCTAATGAATGTGGAGGTCATGTTAATGGCCAGGCTCTAGCGAAGAAGATCCTTAGGCAGGGCTATTATTGGCCCACTCTAGAGAAAGATTGCTCCCTCTATGTCCGAAGGTGTCTTAAATGGTAACTCCATGCTGATAAAATTCATGCTCCAGCTTCATCTCTGCATCCCCTATCTGCTCCTTGGCCGTTCTCTATGTGGGCTTTCGACATTGTCGACCCGCTCGGTGATCCCAATTCTCAGATCAAGCGAAAATCCTTCATCCTTACTGCCACTGAGTACTTCACCAAGTGGGCTGAAGTCGAAGCGTACGCAGAGATCAAAGCTACCACGGTGTGCCGCTTCATCATGAAGAACATTATCTCGCGATTCGGAGTGCCAAGCAGCATCGTCACCGACAACGGACCCCAGTTCATCTCTCAAGAGCTCAAGGACCTATGTAAGAAGTTCAATATTGCATTGCATCATTCTTCTCCATATTACCCACAAGGCAATGGTCAGGCCGAAGCTACTAACAAAACACTTCTCAAAATCATAAAGAAAACATGCGAATCACATAAGTTTTCCAATTGGCCAGAAAGATTAGTAGATGCTCTATGGGCTTACCGCACCTCCGTTCGCACTCCCACGGGGCAAACCCCCTATGCACTCACTTACGGGATGGAGGCGGTGCTCCCATATGAGATCTTAATCCCTTCCCTAAGGGTACAGCTCAATAAGGAACTTAATCTTGACGAACGTCGAGAGGCGTAGCTCGTCCAACTGGAGATCTTAGATGAGAAGAGGATGAATGCGGCCGATCACATATCTATTTATCAAAAAAAAGTTTAGCATTATTTTCAAAAGAAGATAATTGAGTGTAAATTTCAAAAAGGTGATATGGTTTTGAAATGTAAATTCATTCGGTCTGCAGGTCCTAGGTCTAAATTGCAACCTAACTGGGAAGGGCCATTCGTTGTCAAAGAAGCTTATCCAGGGAATGCTTATCGCTTGGTAAACGCAGAGGGTGAGGAGCTCGCTCACGCTTGGAATGGGTTGTATCTTAAGCGTTTCTTTCCTTAGAGTCTAACCACGTGCCACCCCAGCAGCGAGGTGTCTTTTCCCTTTCGCCATAAAAGAGGACCCCGAGTACGGCTATCACACACTACACGACATCCCTGGTCAGGATTCCCACTTTGTAGACATCGCTTCTCCATGGCCATGCTTTGGGGGAAAGTCGAAGTCCCTGTCTGTTTCTTTCTTCGGCTGAATCCAGGGGCAATAGCTGAATAAGGAGGCGATGACCAATCTAGGCACCCTAACGAGAGGAGGTCTCAAATAGGGGCAGCCCGTTATGACCTGACGTCACAGAAAGCAAGAAGAAAAAAAAGGTAAAGCAAAGAAGCGATCTTTGTGACAAAAACAAAAGTTTATTGCGAAAGTCTATCAAATCATAGTTCCAAAGCTCCAGAAAGGTAGGAAAGATAAAAACTAGGCATGACAAGAGTGGCAGTACAGTTTCCCCGTGGGACGCATGAGCCCAGTCGTATGCGTGCCTAGAGTAGATCAAGGTTCGATGACGGACACAAAGCCCCGGCACAACAGACCAAGTCTCTAATGGGTTGTCTGGAAAGGGACTCAAACCGTAAAAACTTCTATAACTGGCCTAAGCATACTCCCACGTTCTATTTTTTTTTTTTAGGATTGAGACAAGTACCCGGGGTATGACCTTGGTGGAAGCACCGTCATGTGAATCAGGTATTGGCCAGGGGTTGTCATCTCTATTTTGCACGCCAACCTTGGGAACTCTTAATGATATGAGAAGGACCCACGTGGTTAGGGGAGGCGCTGGTTTTCAAAATCCAAAAAAATCACATATTTCAAAATCCAAAAAAATCACATATTTCCAAAACCCAAAAAAAAAACATATATTCCAAAATCAAAAAAAAAACATCAGATATTTTCAAAATTTTACAAAAAATCCAGATGTTCTTCAAAATCCAAAAAAAATACCATCATTTGCATCGCACGCATTGCATTGTTTCTATTATGTTTTCTGCCTATTTAATAAGGCTCCACCCCTTGACCAAATATCAAGAAATGGTCATTCTCTAACTTGCTCTAGGCAAGGGGTTGAGTCTAAGAACAGATCTAACTTGTTTCTTGTCTAAGTGTGTGCAAAACGTAGGTTTAAGCCCAAGAATCAAAGCTCACAAATTTCCAGGATCAGGTATGTAACGCACCTGGGGCAGACCGTCACAACATTGTAACGGTCATCGTTCGACCGTCACGCCCTCCCGAGGGTTGAAGCTCATTAACTCTCAGTAAACTCTCTCTGACGCGTCAATGTTAGGCCGTCACCCCACTCTAACGGTCTGGCGTCAGACCGTTACACTCTCCTGAGGACAGTATTCTCAGTCTATCCCACCTGACGGCTTATCGCAAGACCGTCAGACTCTTGTGACGGCCCTAAACAGGACCGTTACACTCTCCAGAGGCTCTACTTTCCAGAACATTCAAGCTAAGTCAAGCAACGATCTCACTTCCATTCAACTAAGGCATTTTCCATATCATTAAATTGAACTCAATGAAACATAATTGATAAAATTTCAAACTGTCAATTACATCATTCATGAAGCAAGCTCAAACTACATTTAATTTTTTATCCGCAGGAGGGCAGATCTTGCGTAATTCCTCCACATAGCTACGACATCCCTCGCCGTTTTCTTCCACCTCTTCTTGCCACGGGTGCACTTTGCTGATCTCCCACATGGTTAGTGCGCTCCGAATCACTCTTTCATCCTCATCGGTCCCCATCTTCCTGGCTAGAAGGGGAGGGTTGTGTGATAGTGAAGGAACTTCGGTTCGGGGTAGCCCAATTTGAAGATAGCACTGGTGCGGGTTGTAGATCGCCATGGTAGTATTCCCCACTAGCTGAAGATCAAGGCCTGGTCGCCGGGGTACTCTAAGCAAGGTGTTCCGAAGGACTCTTGGACGCATCGTGAACTTCTCTATTGGTAAAGTGTTGAGGAAGAGGCGCCATTCATCCCGCGTTTTCTTGTCCGCTGTCTTGCATTCAACCTGTGAAGAAAACCCAAAGGCACCTCCAATGAAGAACAAAGGGTGGCTCCCAAAGATCCGGCTGGTTGAAGTTATGTTCTCCTTGGGTTGGAACTTAATTCTTACGCCCACCCAACACTCGATGAGTATCATGGAGCCGAACAAAGGTCCTCCTAAGCAAGCGGAGCTAAGTCCTTCGTAAAGGTATGAAAGGATTGCTTGAGATATGGACAAACGCCGCCACAACCCGCTGATAATGCTAAGATTTTGGATATCTAAGAGGTGGTCGGTGGTAGTGAAGAGGAAGACTCCGCATAGGCAAACCGACACGGCTTTGGCAATTGCTTCGTATCTCTCCCACTTGTTCTTACAATGAGAGACTATCCATTGAGCCATGGGTATCAAGTGAATATGGTTTGGACTGATCATGGTCCTCACGTCCTTTGGGTTGTGTATGAAATCGCTTAGGATCAAGGATGGGTCAATAGGTTCGACCGTATGGCACACTAGATCTTCATCCCCCACTTTAGTCTTAGTAAGGGCTAGGTAGGTCTCTACCTCCTCCAATAGGACTGTAGCTTCAAAGGAAGGGAAAACGAAGGTATGTGTTTGTGGATACCATAGTTCTATAAGGGCTGAAATGCTTGACCAATCTAAAAGACAATTTCTGAAAGTTCTTGGCCAAAACCAATAAAGGTTAAAGGTGCCATGCCCTAAGGATAGTTAAGACTTCTAAAGGGAGTTCTTTGACCATGGGAGCCACCCACTTTAAGCTGGAGTAGCACCTTGGACCAGGAAGAGGCTAGAAAGAAGAAAGAAGAAGAAGAAGAGAGAATCATAAGAAGGAAGTGCAGAAATTCATTGATGAACTTTGATTGAAATTATTAGGACTTAGCACTTTTTGGGTGCTTGAGCTAAGATGCTTGGGGATATATGTCAGCGTTTACAGATCCCCATGCTCCTTCCTGGCTGCTTTAGGCCCGGTGTAAGCCTTCTCCTCCATGCTTATCGTTCCAAAGCTCCTCTTCATGGTGTTCCTTGCCCTTAGTGAGTTTTTTTTCAGCCCTTGAAGTAGAGAATTGAGGAAAGTTACGATTTTTGGGTTGGTTCCTAGGTTTTAAAGTGGTGCGGACACCCGAGCAGTTGAGCGACGCGATACGCCGAGCCACCGGTACCGCACACAGAGCACGACTCGAGCCACCTCAGCATCTATTTGGCTCAGAGACAGCCTGGAGACGCCCCCCTGAGTCCTGGCATTTATCATATTTAGTTAGACTTTATGTGTGTGTAATTTTTGTTTATTTCATTGCATTTGGTTTGCCATTTTGATTGTAATAGGGGCTTATGTGCAATTCGGACCCCGTGGGCCCCACGGGCCCCCCAGGCCCCATCCCATTGGGCCACCTCAGCCTAGGGTCCCACGTGGGGTCAGTCAACATGCCAAATGGAGGCATCTAGAAGTTTGAATGGTAAAAGGACACATGGGGGACAAGTGGCTTGAAAAGTCCAAGGAGGCTACCCACCCCCACCTACCAAGTCCACATTCTACTCCTTGGTCCAAGGGCCGCCCCCCTCCTTATTTTTATATATTATTTTTTGTGTGTGTGTCACACTCAATCCAGGCCACTCATTCCCATCCCCTAGATCCAACGGTTGCCAATGGATTTGAGATGTAACACATAAATACTAGTAATTTTCCATTTTCATGAATTATTGCCATTTGAATCAAACAATTTCCAAGAGCAAGGGCTGGTGCGCCCCCCTCCTCTCTCCTCCCTCTCTCCCTTGAAGTTGTGAAGGCTTCCATTCTGAGGTGTGACGCCTCGTGTATCGGTTCCGACGATCGCCGCCGCCGCCACGAGCCGCCACCGCACCGCCATCGCCATCAACGGAGTTCTGCCCGCACAGTACCATAGAAGCTTCCACGAATTTCATGTCCCAGCCCCGAGCTTAGATAGATCTGGGGATTTTAGTGGATGTTCCAGAGGTGTCAAGGACATCCCACAAATTTTAGTTTGCCATTCAGATCTCGTTTCATATTTTTTTATTTTCATCCACTATTCCATTTCGGTTATGCCAGAGTTCTGTCTAGATTCATCCCCACCCTGCATTTCATGTCTTAGGTCCACTTTTTGAGTTTTGTTGGTTCGCCCAATTTTACTGGGGGTTCCATTCATCCACCCCTTCATCCACAATTTTTATTAATTTTTCATTCACCCATCTCATATTTTCTAAAAATCGTTCTCAGTCCCATCTACAGTTCTGTCCTCCTGTTCCCAGGTCCGACCACCAGTCACCCCAAACTTCATAGTAAATCACCACCACCTCCAAAGCAAATTCCAAAAATAGTCCCAGTTCCGTGGTTTGATACCCTACAACTTTGAAGAAGAGCTCAAAGACTGAATCCAACTTTAAGTATTCGGTCAATGGCCATTTACATGAAACTGATGTGCTAATCTGATATTTCGGGAGCTGTGGAGCAGAGGATGGGAAAATTGTTAAAGCCCAGGTCCGCCCAGGTTCAGAAGAGTCCACTGGCCCTAGATTGAAGAATTTTGAATCCTCTTTCCAACGGCGCTGGTTTCGTCACATTCCGGCTACGGGGATGACTGCAGCGGCCGTTTTCGCCGGAGCGCGCGCCTGAAAACAGCAACCAAACTCCGTGGGCAGCAACTTCAAAACTTGGGAATCGGGACCGATCGACCCCCGATCGGTGTTCCCGACCGACCGCCGTCCGTGGAGGCGCGCCCCCAGGGGTCCCCATCATAGTGGGTCCCACCCCCACAGATCCGGAGGACAGCGCCATCCGTGGGCCCCGCGGGCCCGCAGAACCCGCCGTTCGGAAAGCACGAAAACGCGGAGTTCAGCACCGCCGGGCGACATCAAGATGCTGCCCGTCAACCCGACTTGCGTGATTTCCAGGCTCCACATGTGACCTTTTACCTCCCTGCGTGGAGTGGGTCAAATCTTTGTATTACTGTGATATTGTTTAACCGGGAGTCTGTGATTCGGCCGGGGTTGTCTTCGCCACGCCGGGTGCGTGGAGGTAAATGTCTTAACTCCTTGGTGTTACATTGCTTAGCTAGTATACGGTCTTAGGCCGCTGCCGAGAGTGTAGGTACTAGCCCGTGTGTCCATGTCACCGATGTGAGAGTGAGAGTGACCCGTCCCGTGACTCGATCCGAGTCCGGAAGTTGAGTCGGACTACCCTTGACCTCCGCCGGTTCCTTAACCGCGCACGGTCCGCGCTTTCCCTCGCTTGGGACGACGAGTGAGCTTCCACTTCTGTTAGCGACGTTTCGCCACTAGGAGCTCGTAGTGTCAGGCTTAGTGTCACCCTGGTGTGTGTTGCTGGTCGTGTCTTCATCTAGAGTCCGAGGGTGGCACCATATAGTGTCGTATCCCGTGTCCGTCCCGCATCAGTTTGGTATCAGAGCGAATCGATTCTAGGGTAGTCATTGCATAAGTCTTGCATGCATCATGGTCTAAGTCAAGTCTAGGATCATCATTAATTTCAAAACAAAAAAAAAGAGTGTTTTAAAATTACATTTCATCCCGATAATTCGGTATCTTAAAAGGTGTTGTTCGAACGTTAGGCTACGCCTATCGGGAAGACCGCACACTTGCGCGAGTGATCTTCGGATCGATTAACTCCGCCATGTACCGGATATTGGGTTAAGTCTAGGTTCCTAGTTAGTGCATTCCCACATAGTCATGTCTAGCATGTAGTTCCGCCGAATTCACATGGAATCCCCATCACCCGGGCAATATGGCCGTTGGTCCACCCATGGGCTTGGCAACCATCCTCTCCCCTTCCGTAGGCCCGAAGCCTCTAATTTTTATGGCTCTAATGATCCGGGCGACTACCTCAATTGGGAGGCCGCGATGGACAAATATTTTGAATGTTACACCATGTCCGATGCCATGCAAGTTAGTTTTGCCCGAGAGAGGCTTGTCCACAAAGCCGCCTGAAAATGGGAGAGCATTGAGCGCATGAGAGAGGTTAGGAGGCAAAGGCCCATCGAGTCGTGACATGAGATGAAGGACGAACTTAGGAAGGTCTACCTACCCGGCCCGGTCACCTCCAACCGACCCCACCCAATCACATCCACCCAAGTGGGCCATAATCGGAGGCAACGCGCCGCGCATGTAGAAGAGCCTAGGTCCACGACTAAGCCGAGTTCATATGGGAGAGTCCACCACATTACTCCTACTCCAAACCCCACCATTGCCGAACTCTTCCAACTCATTTTGGATAAAGTTGATAGGAAGTGTGCTTATATCGAGTCCCTGCTTCCCCCTTGCCTACCTCCTAGTCAGGGAGGAACCAAACACGAACCTAAGGAGGTAACAGCCAGTAGTCCCAATTCGGTGCCATCTATGGTTCCATCCCACGGTCCCCTCCCCATCATAGTGGATCCTCGTTCCCCACCCACGAGAGCCCCATTGCCTACACCCCCTGTCCGTCAGGAGGATAAGGGTAGGGACCCACTTATCAGGGAGCGTAGTGGGTCACGACAGCAGTGTTATCGCTGCCATGGGTTCGGCCACTACGCCGGACAATGTCCCACTCGGACATCTCTAGCCATAAGGGACAAAAGGGTTGGAGAAGCCCCACTCTCCGATCTTTATTCTAAGCCACCTCAGCCCGAGCCACCCGTGTTTCTAACGGGTATGCTTGTCATAGCCGATCCGCTTCTTAGCTGGCTCAGGAAGGGCTTGGTCCCACTTCCCTTCCCATCTATGGACCCTATCCTACCTCTGGTGCCAATCAATTCATTTCATACCACTTTCCGATCTAGTCACTATGTGGATACATTGGATGACCTTCTTAAAGGGTTAGATCGGCAGTGGACATTTACGCACTTGTTGGCTCCAGGCTTCGACCGACCCACAGGTCGTAGTTTCACTTATCCCGCTTTAGGGTCCATCACCTCCGTGTACACCGTGGGACATATTACCACGGAGGTTCTTCTACTCCTCCCTATGCTGGCCGAGTCTGACTTAATTTCCTTGTACCCAAGGGAGGAATCTTACTTTCTACCTATGACTGTCGTCCCACCTCTCACAATGAATGAAGGTGATCATTTACACCTCCAAGATTTCCAAATGTGAGACAGTGATTTGTGGAAGCCTAGTCCGAGGGGTCATACCTTTTTTGATCCCTTCGACCCATTCTCTTGTGGACCCCATGACCCACCATATTTACTCCACCTTTTCGAGAGAGTCCACCATTATACCCCCACCGTCTCATCTCCCTTCATGGATGAAGGAGATCAACAACACTTTCTAGACTTCCACACATGGGATCTTGAGATGAGGGAATCCATATCGAGGGGTCACACATTCTTTGATCCCTTCGATCCCTTTCTTAGTGGGCCCCTTGGTCCACAATCTCCATTCCACTTCCTTAGGGGAGGTCACCATTATACCCCTCCCCCATGGACCGGGCCATCGGCACCCACCGAGTCCGTTCACGGGCGAGAGACACCCGACCCTCCTGTTGCACCCAAACCTCCGAAATCCAAAGGACCGTCTTATGGTTGTACCGACATTCAGTCACACTTAGGGTATGCATGGCACACCTTCGGATGTCCTGGACCACCTTGCATATGATTGGGTCGAACTAACATTAGGTTTGTTTAGGGTCGTGTGTGCATCCGTGTGTTTCTTTTCTTTTGCTAAGCATGTTAGGTCGTGTGTGCATCCTGTGTTTCTTTTCTTTTGCTAATCATGTTAGGAGTCTGCATGACGATATCCGTCGTCACAGTTGAGGCCAGCAATGCACGGTACAAGGAGTTAGCCGATGCCCACCGACACCACCGAGAGTTCCACGAGGGCGAATATGTCATGATCAGGGTAAGACCTGAACGGTTTCCCTCTGGAACCGTTAAGAAGTTGCAAGCTCATGGAGCCGGTCCCTTTAGAGTGTTGAAACGCGTTGGATCCAATGCGCATGTTGTGGACCTGCCCGAGGAATATGGTATAAGCTCTACCTTCAATGTATCGGATCTTGTTGCATATAGGGACCCAGCGGTGATCCCTAGTGAGCCTTTTGAGCCATCTCCTCCCCTTGAGAGTGATCCCACACCTGAGTGTCCACTTCCACCTCCAGCCCCTTTTTCACGGCAGCGTGAGCATATAGATCGTATACTGGACGAGCAAGTGACAGTTACCAGGAGTGGATCTTACCCGCGCTACCTAGTGCGATGGAGAGGACGGCCCGCTACTGAGGACACATGGATCACACATGGCGAGTTGCAGCAGATCGATCCGGATCTTCTGGAGCGATACAGGAGCGATGCAGACCCTTACTCGACAGGGTCGAGTTTCTCCCACCCGGGGAGAATTGGTGCGGACACCCGAGCAGTTGAGCGGCGCGATACACCGAGCCACTGGTACCGCACACGGAGCACGACTTGAGCCACCTCAGCATCTATTTGGCTAGGAGACAGCCTGGAGACGCCCCCCTGAGTCCCGGCATTTATCATATTTAGTTAGACTTTATGTGTGTGTAATTTGTGTTTATTTCATTGCATTCGGTTTGCCATTTTGATTGTAATAGGGGCTTATGTGCAATTCGGACCCCGTGGGCCCCACGGGCCCCCCAGGCCCCATCCCATTAGGCCACCTCAGTCTAGGGTCCCATGTGGGGTCAGTCAACATGCCAAATGGAGGCATCTAGAAGTTTGAATGGTAAAAGGACACATGGGGGACAAGTGGCTTGAAAAGTCCAAGGAGGCTACCCACCCCCACCTACCAAGTCCACATTCTACTCCTTGGTCCAAGGGCCGCCCCCTCCTTGTTTTTATATATTATTTTGTGTGTGTGTGTCACACTCAATCCAGGCCACTCATTCCCATCCCCTAGATCCAACGATTGCCAATGGATTTGAGATGTAACACATAAATACTTGTAATTTCCCATTTTCATGAATTAATGCCATTTGAATCAAACAATTTCCAAGAGCAAGGGCTGGTGCGCCCCCCTCCTCTCTCCTCCCTCTCCCCCTTGAAGCTGTGAAGGCTTCCATTCTGTGGTGTGACGCCTCGTGTATCGGTTCTGACGATCGCCGCCACCGCCACGAGCCGCCACCGCACCGCCATCGCCATCAACGGAGTTCTGCCCGCGCAGTACCACAGAAGCTTCCACGAATTTCATGTCTCTGCACCGAGCTCAGATAGATCTGGGGATTTTAGTGGATGTTCCAGAGGTATCAAGGACATCCCAAAAATTTTGGTTTTCCATTCAGATCTCGTTTCTTATTTTTTGATTTTTGTCCACTCTTCCATTTCGGTTCTGCCAGAGTTCTGTCCAGATTCATCCCCGCCCCGAGTTTCATGTCTTAGGTCCACGTTTTGAGTTTTGTTGGTTCCCCCAATTTTACTGGGGGTTCCATTCATCCACCCCTTCATCCACAATTTTTATTAATTTTTCATTCACCCATCTCATATTTTCTAAAAATCATTCTCAGTCCCATCTACAGTCTTGTCCTCCTGTTCCCAGGTCCGACCACCAGTCACCCCAACATTCATAGTAAATCACCACCACCTCCAACTCAAATTCTAAAAATAGTCCCAATTCCGTGGTTTGATACCCTACAACGTTGAAGAAGAGCTTGAAGACTGAATCCAAATTTATGCAGGCGGTCAACGGCCATTTACAGGAAACTGATGTGCTGATCTGATATTTCGGGAGCTGTGGAGCGGAGGATGGGAAAATTGTTAAAGCCCAGGTCCGCCCAGGTTCAGAAGAGTCCACTGGCCCTAGATTGAAGGATTTTGAATCCTCTTTCCAACGGCGCTGGTTTCGTCGCATTCTGGCTACGGGGCTGACTGCAGCGGCCGTTTTCGCCGGAGCGCTCGCCTGAAAACAGCAACCAAACTCCGTGGGCAGCAACTTCAAAACTTGGGAATCGGGACCGATCGACCCCCGATCGGTGTTCCCGGCCGACCGCCGTCCGTGGAGGCGCGCCCCCAGGGGTCCCCATCATAGTGGGTCCCACCCCCACAGATCCGGAGGATAGCGCCATCCGTGGGCCCCGCGGGCCCGCAGAACCCGCCGTTCGGAAAGCACGAAAACGCGGAGTTCGGCACCGCCGGGCGACATCAAGATGCTACCCGTCAACCCGAGTTGCGTGATTCCCGGGCTCCACATGTGACCTTCTACCTCCCTGCGTGGAGTGGGTCAAATCTTTGTATTGCTGTGATATTGTTTAACCGGGAGTCCGTGATTCGGCCGGGGTTGTCTTCGCCACGCCGGGTGCGTGGAGGTAAAGGTCTTAACTCCTTGGCGTTACATTGCTTAGCTAGTATACGGTCTTAGGCCACTGCCGAGAGTGTAGGTACTAGCCCGTGTGTCCATGTCACCGCTATGAGAGTGAGAGTGACCCGTCCCGTGACTCGATCCGAGTCCGGAAGTTGAGTCGGACTACCCTTGACCTCTGCCCGTTCCTTAACCGCGCACGGTCCGCGCTTTCCCTCGCTTGGGACGACGAGTGAGCTTCCACTTATGTTAGCGACGTTTCGCCACTAGGAGCTCGTAGTGTCAGGCTTAGTGTCTCCCTGGTGTGTGTTGCTGGTCATGTCTTCATCTAGAGTCCGAGGGTGGCACCATATAGTGTCGTCTCCCGTGTCCGTCCCGCATCATAAAGGCTTGATTATGGCTCTAGAATGATAAGATTTGGATTAGAAGACCTTATCTCAAGTCTAGGAGAGTTCTAGATAGGATTAAGGCGTCCTTGCTTCAAGTTTGGACTCTCACGGCACAATCCACCTCGGAGTACGCTTTGTTCTCTAACGGTCTATCGTAAGACCGTCATGTGCCTCTGACGCCCCATTCCTGGGCCGTTACATTTCCTGCTGCATGTTTTTTAGTTCAATCTCGCTCTGTCATGTCTGACGGTCGGGGCTATGACCGTTACTTTCTCTAACGCCCCATTCCTGGGCCGTCACCTTCCTAATACACATTATTGGCTCGATTTTTCATTGTCATTCTGGCGGTCTGAGTAATGACCGTTACTTCAGTCTGACGCTCCGTCTCTGGACCGTCACATTTTCTGCATCCTACTTCAAATCCATCTTTATTCTGTCATGCCTAACGGTCTGGTATTTGACCGTCACCTAACTCTGACGCTCTGTTCCTGGACCGTCACATTTTCTGCTACCCTACTTGAGGTCCATCCTCTGTCATTTCTGACGGCCTCTTCACGGTGCGTTACATTGGTCTGACGCGTCTTCTCTAGACCGTCACGCTTTCTACTATGGGTTTGGTTCTTTCTTTGCTGCATGTGGTTTGACCTGCCGGTCTTACATTGTTCACACCTCATTTACACGTTCATGTTTTCATCCACTCATTCACACATTCACATCCATTTTACACCCACATTCATTCATTCATCTACATAACACACAAAACATAAAAAAGATTTTTTTCCATTTTTCATGAGTCATGTACAAGTAATGGGAATAAGAAGAAAAAGAAAATACAGTCACTCGGCCGGTCTATCTTCCGGGCCATCACTATCGCCAGTGCCCTCATGCCGCTTTGCTGGTGGCTCCTGGACGCTGCTCTCTTCCCCCCGATGTCGTCTCCGGTCTGCCTCCTCGTTCCTTCGATGGCCGGAGGAGCCGGTGAAGTAGTCTCGGAATCCACTGCTGGGAGCAATTGTAATGTCCCGGATATTTCGGATCCTTCGTTATGCGTCCCGGATCTGGTTTGTCAGGGTGTTCGACCCTGTTTGGTCCAAAATTTTATTTCGGACATCTTTCGTGTTCGGATCGGCGCGATCCGGAGTCGTTTCGGAGGCCCGGAGTATGTCCGCGACTTTTCCGTGCGTGTTTTCCCGATTTCCGCGTACGGGTTTCGGCGAATCCTTCGGAACCCTGTAGCAGGTGAACTGGGTCGTTCACCAGCCCGCGAGTGGTACCGTTGCGATCAGCGCGTCGAGACGATCGAGGAGGTGTATTTTTCTATTTTTTGGGATTTTTCTGATTTTTCGGATTTTCTATATATATCAATTCTTTTTCTTTTCCTGTTACCTTTTTCTTTTCTTCTTCTTCCTCCTTCCTTCAACCGTGAGAGCTCCCCCTCCCCCGCGGCCGATCTTCTTTTCCCCCCGGGCGACCGAGACGCGGCCCCCCTCACTCTGGCAACGGCGTGGTAGCGGCGGCGGCGGCAAGGCGGTCCCGGTGGCGTGCTTTTCACGGCGAGAGGCGGGGCGTTCGTGGGAGTAAAAGCTTCATCCTTGATTTCGGCAGTGATTCAGTGTATTTCGAGCTTCCTTGAGGTAGGGGGACAGATCCTTACCCTCTTCCTAGCATTCCCGGTGATTTCTAGGCCGTGGAGAGGCCGAGAGGGGCTAGATTCATGCCGGGAGGGTTATTTCCATGTTTGGGGTTTGAGCGCCGGATCCGTCGATTCGTGAGGTTTTTGATCAATTTGGGGGCTCTAGATGCATGCTAGGTCGTTGTGGGGTGATTCCCCATTGTTTTCCCTTCACCAAAGGGGGTGAATGGGCGTGGTTTTGTGATTTTCGGCCGTAGTTCGCGAACCGGGCTCGGCCCGCTGTCGCGCTATAGTCCAGTGGCGCGTTCTTGATGAACGTGCCATGTCGTCCGAGCGTGTCCGTCTGAGAAGACGAACAGTAAGGCGGTGGGGAACGCGCCTGGTTCGGGTAGCGCGATGTCCAGATCGCGCTACCCAAAACTAGCACATTCAGGTGTGAACGCGCTGGCTTTGGGTAGCGTGACATGGAAGATCGCGCTAGCCTTAGCTAGCGCGTTCTTCGGTGTTGCGCTAGGGATACCTAGCGCGACCATCCCCTCCCCCGAACCGTGTTTTTGCGGGTAGCGTGACCTCCGGTTGGGTGAGTTGCGGACCCGGTTGTGGCGTGTGGCCCTAGGGATGCCGTGGGCACCCAATGAGAGCCACAGGGGCGCCCGGGGTTCCCCGGAGAGTCAGTTACCTCGGTAGGGGTGCCGCGTGACTTGAGGGACGGTTGGACCTCATGCGTGTCCCCGGCATCTATGCCTATCGTATGATCATCGTGAGTCTGTGCTAATGTTTGGTCGGTGGTTTCCGTGGATTAGTCCTTACTTCCAGTGACCTGTCCACTAGTCGTAGCTTTCTGCGCACGCGTGTGCGGACCCACCTGGGAGTGGTGGAGAGCGAGACCCAGTGTGACACGGTTTTTAGGCTGGTTACCGTAGGGCCCCTTGCCTTTGCCACCAGAGTCCGGTGGGGGGGAAAACCAGCTAGAGGACCCGACCTAGAGCAGATGGTCTGTGTGTGCACACGTAGTTGGAGGCTTGGGACACGCACTGACGAGTGCGACCCCAGCTAGTCCTTGTTGTGTGGTACTTGTTGCGTGTCTGAGTCTCACGCCTGGGGCGTAGTAGCTAGACACTTGTGACGCGGTGTAAGACGTCAGGGGACGCATCCGGTCGTTCTTCTTGTGGATGGTGCTCCTGTTCACTGGCAGGTGTGGACTCGTGTTTTGTTGGACAGAGGTTCGGTGCTACGGTACCGTTAGAGTGGACGACTTTTCCGTTTATTTACTTTAGCTTGTCGATTCTACTGTACTCTCGGTTGGTAGGGTTGTCTTCTTCTTCCTCGTTCTTCCGTGCGAGGTGGGGATTCGCGGGATCCCTACTGGGCCAATGAGATGAGGCTCACCCCTGCTCTTCAGGTGAGGCGGGGTCGGCGGGAGGCGCGGCCGAGTTTCAGCGTGGGTCTTCCAGCCAGGGTTAGTTGCCAGTCTGCCAGAGCCGGGGGATGCCACGCGTAGTTGTACTCCGGGGGATGCCCCGTGTTGTTGTACGCCGGGGGATGCCCCGTGTAGTTGTACTTTCTTTCATGTTGACTGTACTTTCTTTTGGACATGAGACACTGTGGACCTTGTAGCAGTTTGATTTATTTATGTTATTATGTGCATTTCCTTTTTGATTATTGTGCTCTCTCTATGGACGTTGCAGCTTCTCTTATACCCGACACCACTCCTTTCTACCCTTCCGAGTCTTCGGGCTCGTGGGTTGGCGGGCCGAGATTCGAGACGGGCCGGTTCCTTTCCGGTACTCGGATCCTCGGGTCGTCACAGCTGGTATCAGAGCGAGGTTATGGAGATATATCGGAACTTGGAAAGAATTACAGTGGTCCATAAGGTCCATGAATGTCCTGTACAGTCGGTGACTGGCCTAGGGTCGTGTGTTTTATTGATTTTCGGTGCTTTTTCTTGATGCCAGGTGTGTTATGGCGCCGCGGAGGAGGACTCGTGCCCAGCAGGGAGAGTCTAGTGGTGGTCCGGAGGAGCAGAGCAGGGCTTCAATTTCTGAGGGTGTATCTAGAGATGCGAGAGCTCCAGGGATGGACGATTTCTTCCGAGGCATGTTTGAGTATGTGTTTCAGCAGCGGCAGGGAGGTCAGCAGCAGGGAGGTCATCAGTAGCAGGGTGGCGAAGCTGGTGAGGATCAGGCTCGAGGTGGTCGCGGTCGTGTGCTGAAGGAGTTTTTATTGTATCAGCCTCCTTCTTTTGGTGGGCAGTCAGATCCTGAGGTGGCCAGAGAGTGGCTGGATGATGTGCAGCAGATTTTCAGTGCGATGGAGTGTCCCGAGGAGGAGCAGGTAGCGTTGGCTACTCATCGTCTTCAGGGACCGGCCCGTACTTAGTGGATGTCAGAGTGGGGTTCAGTGTTCCAGTCTCGTCCTCTCCGACAGATTGCGTGGCAGGAGTTCGTCACGGCCTTCGAGCGTGCCTTCTATCCGTCTTTTGTCAGGTCGCAGAGGTTGCGAGAGTTCATGGAGCTGACTCAGGGTGACATGACGGTGATGGAGTACCGTGCCAGGTTTATCGAGTTGGGCCGTTACGCTTCTCATATTATGGCAGACGAGGAGGTGAATACCGATCAGTTTGTTGGTGGTCTGAGGCTAGAATTGAGGCATCATCTTCTTGCGTCGGGTTTGACCAGTTTGGATGCGGCATGCAAGGCAGCAGCGGCGCTGGAGAGAGATTTGCAGAATGTTCGAGGGCAGAGCAGTGCTAGTCAGGTGCAGGCAGATTGCAGCCAGTCGACAGGGATGCAGCAGCAGAGTACCGCCCAGCTCTCAGCAGGTGGATCAGTGGCGACACAGACTGCGGCTCCGGCGCCAGGTTCATCCTTCAAGTCGAAGCTTAAGAAGTTGCTTAAGGAAGCTGGTTTTAGCAAGAGGCGTCAGGATCGCAAGGAGTCGGGGTAGGAGTCGTTGGGTAGTGTTCAGCAACCGGTGGCTTTTCAGCGTCAGGGTTCGATGACTGGTTCGCGGGATGGCTGTCCCAGGTGCGGTGGTTCTCATCCAAGGAGACCGTGTTCGGCGCCCGTGGTTTGCTTCAGGTGCGACCAGCCAGGGCACATGGCACGTGACTGTCCGCAGAGACCGCGCCAGCCGCACGAGTTTCAGCAGCAGCAGCAGTTTCGGCCCCAGCAGTCGTCAGCACAGCCGCAGCAGGGACAGTTCCCTCAGTTGGCACGGTCAGCTACTATGGGTGGGCAGAGATCCCGAGGTAGAGTGACTCATCTGACCAGGGCGGAGGCCGAGGCATCGCATTTGGTGGAAGGTACTCTCTCGATTTTGGGTTGTGCGGCTCGTGTTTTGTTCGATTCAGGTGCTTCTCATTCGTTCATCTCGGAGGTTTTCGCTCAGAGCGTAGAGGACCCGGTGACCGAGGTGTCCTGTGACTTGGCGGTAGAGTTGCCTACCGGTGACTTCATGATCACCCCGTACTGCTTCGAGAAGGTACCTGTGTGGGTGGAAGGGCGGAGTTTGCCGGCTAGACTCTATGCGTTACCGCTTCAGGACTTCGATGTGATTTTGGGCTTGGATTGGCTCGAGGCTCATCATGCCTTGGTGGATTGCGGCTCGAAGAAGGTCTACTTTCGACAGCTTCGTGGACCCACCTTCTGTTTCCAAGGTATTCGGTCTTCCTCTTCCCGCTTGCTTATTTCGGCTATTCGTGCGCGTCGTTTGCTTGATGCAGGTCGTCAGGGTTTTCTCGCATCCGTGGTTTTGGTCGAGCGGTAGGGTCCTGAGGTAGAGGATGTTCCTGTCGTGTGCGAGTTCCCCGATGTCTTTCCTGAGGAGCTACCAGGGATGCCATCGCAGCGAGAGATTGATTTCGTGATTGAGGTGGTGCCGGGTACGGCGCCTATGTCGAAGGCCCCTTATCGGATGGCGCCTGTGAGTTGCGAGAGCTGAAGGCGCAGTTGCAGGAGTTGCTGGCCAAGGGGTATATTCATCCTAGTTATTCCCCGTGGGGTGCGCCGGTATTGTTTGTGAAGAAGAAGGATGGTAGTTTGAGGCTGTGCATCGACTACCGTCAGTTAAACCAGGTGACTGTTAAGAACAGGTATCTGTTGCCGCGGATTGATGACTTGTTCGATCAGCTTCAGTCGGCCCAGGTGTTTTCGAGGATCAATTTGAGATCGGGTTATTACCAGCTGCGGATCTGAGAGTCAGACGTGGAGAAGACGGCGTTTCGGTCGAGGTATGGGCATTATGAGTTCTTGGTGATGCCGTTCGGGCTCACCAATGCCCCCGCAGCGTTTATGGACTTGATGCATAGGGTGTTTCGTCCGTACTTGGACTAGTTTGTGGTCATGTTCGTGGACGATATCCTTCTGTATTCGCGGTCTGCTGAGGAGCATGAGCATCACTTGAGGGTGGTGTTGCCGGCCCTGCGCAGTCACCAGTTGTATGCGAAGCTCAGCAAGTGCGAGTTTTGGCTTCGTGAGGTGCACTTTTTGGGGCACGTGATTTCTGGTGAGGGTGTTTCCGTGGACCCGGCCAAGGTCGAGGCGGTGGTGCAGTGGCCGGGGCCGAGTTCTGTCACGGAGATTCGGAGTTTCTTGGGGCTTGCAGGTTATTATCGGCGGTTTATTCAGGATTTCTCTCGTATTGCGGCCCCGATGACCAGGCTTACGCAGAAAGAGGTGTAGTTTGTCTGGACGGAGGAGTGTGAACGGAGCTTCATGGAGCTGAAGAGATTGCTTACCACTGCTCCGGTTTTGGTGTTGCCATCTGGCTCGGGTGGTTTCGTGGTGTGTACAGATGCTTCCGGGGTAGGTCTCGGTGCTGTGTTGATGCAGCATGGGAGAGTTGTGGCGTATGCGTCGTGGCAGTTGAAGCCACATGAGGCGAACTGCCCTACTCATGATCTTGAGTTGGCAGCGGTGATCTTCGCTCTAAAGATTTGGAGACATTATTTGTACGGCGAGCGGTTTGAGCTCTTCACTGATCACCAGAGTTTGAGGTATGTGTTCACGCAGAAGGACCTTAACCTCAGACAGAGGAGATGGATGGAGTACATGAAGGATTATGACGTTACTCTGTCTTATCAGCCTGGCAGGATGAACGTCGTGGCTGATGCTCTGAGCAGGAGGGTAACGGTCAGTCAGATGTTGTTGAGGAAGTGGAAGCTTTGGGAGCAAGTCCCGGCCATGACTTTTAGGCTCAAGGTCCCTCAGGACCAGGGTTCGGCTGTCCTTGCGAGTCTGACTGTCACGCCCGCAGTGCGTCGACAGGTGACTGAGGCCCACCGAGCGGACCCCGAGCTACCTCGTGTTTTGTCGATGGCCGAGGTGGAGTTTGGCGAGGATGGAGCTGTGAGGTTCAGAGGTAGATTGTATGTGCCAGCCGAGGGGCAGGTACGATGTACGGTTTTACGTGAGGCTCATGGGAGTCGGTATGCCGTGCACCCCGGATCGGCTAAGATGTACCAGAACCTGAAGAGGCAGTTTTGGTGGCCTGGCATGAAGAGAGATGTTGCGGAATTTGTGGGCAGGTGTTTGACCTGTCAGCAGGTGAAGGCTGAGCACCAGCGACCAGGAGGCACACTTCAGCCCTTGGATGTTCCTGCTTGGAAGTGGGACCATGTGACCACTGATTTTGTGGTTGGATTACCGAGGACGTCTAGTGGGGAGGATAGTATCTGGTTGCTAGTGGATAGACTGACGAAGACGGCGTGATTACTGCCGGTCAAAGTCAGTTGGAGCGTGCAGCATTTGGCTCGGTTGTATGTGGAGCGGATCGTCCCGTTGCATGGAGTTCCTATCTCTATCGTGTCCGATCGTGACCCCCGTTTCACTTCTGGATTCTGGAGGAGCTTCCAGAAGGCTCTAGGCACTGAGTTGGCATTCAGCTCGGCCTATCATCCTCAGTCGGACGGTCAGTCTGAGCGGACCATTCAGACTTTGGAGGACATGCTGCGAGCGTGTTGCTTGGAGTGGCAGGGGAGTTGGACCCACCATCTGCCATTAGTGGAGTTTGCCTAAAACAACAGCTATCATTCGAGCATTGGTATGGCTCCTTATGAGGCGTTGTATGGGCGACCTTGTCGGACTCCACTTGATTGGTTCGAGGTGGGCGGGCGTGCCTTGACCGGGCCAGAGTTGGTACAGCAGTGTGTTGAGGTGGTGCATCTCGTTCGGCAGAAGATGTTGGCAGCTCAGAGCCGGCAGAAGAGTTATGCCGATCGGGGGAGGTGACCCCTCAGCTTTGCTGTGGGAGATCGAGTTTTCTTGAGAGTGTCTCCCATGAAGGGCGTGATGCGCTTCGGTAGGCGTGGGAAGTTGAGTCCCCGCTACATTGGTCCCTTTTCCATCGTTGAGCGCGTTGGGGAAGTTGCTTATCGGTTGCAGTTACCTCCGGAGCTTTCCGCCGTGCATGATGTGTTCCACGTGTCGATGCTTCAGAAGTACATGCCCGATGATTCTCATGTTCTCGAGGATGCCGTTTGGCCTGAGGTGACCCCAGATCTGTCCCTTCCGGAGTTTCCTGTTCGCATTGAGGATCGGCGGGAGCAACGCCAGCGGAACAAGGTTATTCCTCTGGTTAAGGTGGTCTGGCAGCGTCATTCTGGCGGCGAGGCATCTTGGGAGCGCGAGGATGAGATGCGGGGGTTGTATCCTTATTTGTTTGTGTGAGTCTTTCCCCCGTCCTTATGCCTTGTCCTTGAATTTCGAGGGTGAAATTCGTTTAAGGGGGGAGGGCTGTAATGTCCCGGATCTTTTGGATCCTTCGTTATGCGTCTCGGATCTGGTTTGTCAGGGTGTTCGACCCTGTTGTGTCCGAAATTTCATTTCGGACATCTTTCGTGTTCGGATCGGCGCGATCCGGAGTCGTTTCGGAGGCCCGGAGTGTGTCCGCGGCTTTTCCGTGCGTGTTTTCCCGATTTCCGCGTACGGGTTTCGGCGAATCCTTCGGAACCCTGTAGCGGGTGAACTGGGTCGTTCACCAGCCCGCGAGTGGTACCGTTGCGATCAGCGCGTCGAGGCGGTCGAGGAGGTGTATTTTTCTATTTTTTGGGATTTTTCCGATTTTTTGGATTTTCTATATATATCAATTCTTTTTCTTTTCCTTTTACCTTTTTCTTTTCTTCTTCTTCCTCCTTCCTTCAACCGTGAGAGCTCCCCCTCCCCCGCGGCCGATCTTCTTTTCCCCCCGGGCGACCGAGACGCGGCCCCCCTCACTCTGGCAACGGCGTGGTAGCGACGGCGGCGGCAAGGCGGTCCCGGTGGCGTGCTTTTCGCGGCGAGAGGCGGGGCGTTCGTGGGAGTAAAAGCTTCATCCTTGATTTCGGTGGTGATTCGGTGGATTTCGAGCTTCCTTGAGGTAGGGGGACGGATCCTTACCCTCTTCCTAGCATTCCCCGTGATTTCTAGGCCGTGGAGAGGCCGAGAGGGGCTAGATTCATGCCGGGAAGGTTATTTCCATGTTTGGGGTTTGAGCGCCGGATCCGTCGATTCGTGAGGTTTTTGATCGATTTGGGGGCTCTAGATGCATGCTAGGTCGTTGTGGGGTGATTCCCCATTATTTTCCCTTCACCAAAGGGGGTGAATGGGAGTGGTTTTGTGATTTCCGGCCGTAGTTCGCGAACCGGGCTCTACCCGCTGTCGCGCTATAGTCCAGTGGCGCGTTCTTGATGAACGCGCCATGTCGTCCGAGCATGTCCGTCTGAGAAGACGAACAGTAAGGCGGTGGGGAACGCGCCTGGTTCGGGTAGCGCGATGTCCAGATCGCGCTACCCAAAACTAGCGCGTTCAGGTGTGAACGCGCTAGCTTTGGGCAGCGTGACATGGAAGATCGCGCTAGCCTTAGCTAGTGCGTTCTTCGGTGTCGCGCTAGGGATACCTAGCGCGACCATCCCCTCCCTCGAACCGTGTTTTTGCGGGTAGCGTGACCTCTGGTTGGGTGAGTTGCGGACCCGGTTGTGGCGTGTGGCCCTAAAGATGCCGTGGGCACCCAGTGAGAGCCACAGGGGCGCCCGGGGTTCCCCGGAGAGTCAGTTACCTCGGTAGGGGTGCCGCGTGACTTGAGGGACGGTTGGACCTCATGCGTGTCCCCGGCATCTATGCCTATCGTATGATCATCGTGAGTCTGTGCTAATGTTTGGTCGGTGGTTTCCGTGGATTAGTCCTTACTTCCAGTGACCTGTCCACTAGTCGTAGCTTTCTGCGCACGCGTGTGCGGACCCACCTGGGAGTGGTGGAGAGCGAGACCCAGTGTGACGTGGTTTTTAGGCTGGTTACCGTAGGGCCCCTTGCCTTTGCCACCAGAGTCCGGTGGGGGGGAAAACCAGCTAGAGGACCCTACCTAGAGCAGATGGTCTGTGTGTGCACACGTAGTTGGGGGCTTGGGACACGCACTGACGAGTGCGGCCCGAGCTAGTCCTTGTTGTGTGGTACTTGTTGCGTGTCTGAGTCTCACGCCTGGGGCGTAGTAGCTAGACACTTGTGACGCGGTGTAAGACGTCAGGGGACGCATCCGGTCGTTCTTCTTGTGGATGGTGCTCCTGTTCACTGGCAGGCGTGGACTCGTGTTTTTTTGGACCGAGGTTCCATGCTACGGTACCGTTAGAGTGGATGACTTTTCCGTTTATTTACTTTAGCTTGTCGGTTCTACCGTACTCTCGGTTGGTAGGGTTGTCTTCTTCTTCCTCGTTCTTCCGTGCGAGGTGGGGATTCGCGGGATCCCTACTGGGCCAATGAGATGAGGCTCACCCCTGCTCTTCAGGTGAGGCGGGGTCGGCGGGAGGCGCGGCCGAGTTTCAGCGTGGGTCTTCCAGCCAGGGTTAGTTGCCAGTCTGCCAGAGCCGGGGGATGCCCCGCGTAGTTGTACTCCGGGGGATGCCCCGTGTTGTTGTACGTCGGGGGATGCCCCGTGTAGTTGTACTTTCTTTCCTGTTGACTGTACTTTCTTTTGGACATGAGACACTGTGGACCTTGTAGCAGTTTGATTTATTTATGTTATTATGTGCATTTCCTTTTTGATTATTGTGCTATCTCTGTGGACGTTGCAGCTTCTCTTATACCCCACACCACTCCTTTCTACCCTTCCGAGTCTTCGGGCTCGTGGGTTGGCGGGCCGAGATTCGAGACGCGCCGGTTCCTTTCCGGTACTCGGATCCTCGGGTCGTCACAGCAATGCTCTAGCTCCTGCTGCTAGTCCCTGACTTCTTCCCTAAAAGTCGAAGGGCCTCTTTCATGCCCACAATCACGCCCTTCATCTCGATGGTCCACACTCGGAACTAATCTCGCTCGCCCCTCAAACGCGCAGCGTCAGCTCTAAGTCGCTCCACCTCCTTATCATCCGCACGCCGGCGGGTCTCTCTTGCGCTCAGTCTGGCAACCTCCGCCCGGAGATGGGCAGCCTCGGCTACCACTGTAGTCAGCTCCCTCGCCTACATTTTGCATTTGTGCATTGTCAGTCCATTAAGCATTTCGGTGTTTGCATAAGCATTAGGCATTTAAGTCAAAAAAGAAGCATAAGGGTTTAGATTCTTACCCGCTCCGCGAGGGAAGCCTCAGCCTCCTCGGCTCGAGCTACGGCCCGGGTAAAATCTGCATCTCGCTCAGCCTATCCCCCGGTAGGCTGTGATGATGAAGACGGAGCATCCGGTCTCGCTCTTTGGGCACCCTCGGCCTGCTGCATTTAAAAGTCAAAGTTAGTCACATTCACATCATAAACATAAGCATTTAAGTCTAAGGTTTTAGAAACTCACCAGGAGCTCCAAAGCAGTCCGGTACTCATCCCGTTGTTGGATGGTGGCATGAAGGAGTCCCTCGAGATCGGCTATGCGTCCCTGAGGGTCTAGCTGCATTTAGAAAGCATGAGTCAGTACATATAGCGTTAATTTAGAATAGACGGAGTTTTGAGTTTAGAAGTTCATACCGGTCGTCGGGTGCCTCTGAACACCTGGTCCCCATACCGCTGCGAGTAAGCCTTGAGGTAAGCCTCGTCACTTTCCGTCCGATCCTTCACAGCCCGGCCTCTCTTCTTCCAGTCATGCACGTACTTGGCCTTTCGGGCGCACCAATCAACATTGCCGCTAATACCCTTGGAAGACTTGCCCGGACACTCCTCATTTCGGCGCGGGAAGGTCACCTCTGGCTGATGTAATCCCTAGTCCTCAGGATCAATCGTAGTGCAAGGGCTCGATGACGTTGATGCAGTGCAGCCATACATCTCACCCATTGTACGCCAAGGATGCCTTGACCCATGGCTGTCCCTCATGGCCCTCATCTCGGTATGGGGTCCATCTCACCTGAAAGTCATGTCAATTCGTTTAAAAGCATTTAGAGGCATCTAAAAGCATTTTTAAGGCATTAGTTCGGAGCTTACCGCCGTATGCGGGAATGAGTCTAGATCATCCTAGATCGCCTGGGTCAATCTGCTTATCGACCCCGTGTCCCTCACTACTACCCATCGCCTCGCGATCGGGGTCCGCTCAGGGTGTAGCTGTGTACCTCGCCCAATCCCCGGGAGATAGACGAAGCTCCATATCTGCATTTTTAGTCGAGTGTCAACATATTAGTTGCATTCATGAATTTCATTTGCATAATCATGTAAGAAGGCATTTAGAGTTCAGCATTTACCTGTAGGAAAGGCGAGAAGCTGCCCAGCATCGTCCGTCGGTCCGTGGTGCTGAGCGACTCGAAGAGGAAGGCGAGCGCTGTCGCTCCCCATGCATACTTCCCCACTCTGCCCAGATCCTCCAGCAATGGCAGTAATTTGCAGTTGATCACATCAGCTCGGGTCGGAAAGAGCAGTTTCCTGAACAATAGCATCAGGCACCGTCTCAGGACCCGGTCTCCTTCCTGTCCAGCCTCCGCTCCACTCGTGGGCGTACTTGCTCAATCACCCTATCTAGATGCTACTCGGGTAGCTCGCCGACCGCTATCGCTGCTCCTCTCAATCCCAGGGTGTCCTGCAGTCTCGATCTCGAAAGCTGGGATGATGTCTGCCCGGCCTGATCAAGTCCAGCCCTAGCAACCCCTGGGCTAGCTCTCTGTAATCACCGTATGTCCACCCAGTCACCGCTGCTCCGTGCACCCTCAATCCGGTGATCCTGGCCATATCTTCCAGTGTTGAGATCATGTGACCCCAGGGGAAGATGAAAGCTCGGCTGATCGGATCCCATCTCTCATGGAGCGCATACAGGAGTGGAGTGTCCATTCTGATCACCCCAATGCTCAGCACTTCGGCGAACCCCATTGCAGCCAATCTCTCTCTCTGGAACTCGAGCAATGCCTGGTACACTACACGGATCTGCAGCCAAGAGATCCTCATTCTTCTTTTCCCTTGCACATGTAGAGCATAAGTCAGTCATTTGCATCATAAATTCATTGCATTACATTAATATAATGACAAAAAATGAATAATTGAAAATCCTCTAAAAATTGTTTCTGCCTCTGGTTACTCTGACGGCCTTGTGGTGGTGCGTCATAGAACTCTAACGCACCAGGGGTGGTGCGTCAGAGCTGTGACGGTCGCTGCAACGACCGTCACGTCACCTGCAAAGGGGCGTTCTCCCCTTTGGTTCCCTTTCCTTCCCAAAATGGCCAAATGGCCTACAATTGTTCCTAATGGGTTCTCATACCCATTTCTACCCCCCATTCATGCATACATGAACATAAAAATTAAAATTTGAGAGTTTAGGGTGGGCGGCCTACCTCATGGTCTTGCCCTCTTTTCCTCTTCTTCTCTGGGGCTATGGCTTCCTCTCCTTCACCAACGGCTTCCTCTACGGCTTCCTCGACTGTAGGAGGGTCCTCCTCCGCCGTTGCCTCTACCGTAGCCGCCGGAGGGCTTGCCGTCGGTGGGCTTTCTTCTCGTTCTATCCGGCGTCGGAGGTGCTTGATCGCCTTCACCTTCTTCCCTTTTTCCCTTTCCATGGGCGGCCGGGGGAGCTCGTCACCGGTCATCTTCATCGGTGGGAGGGTTTGCTCGGTGGTTTGGTGGGTTTTGATTTTTTGAGCGATTGAGTGTTGAATGGAACGAATGACTATTCAGGTTTATTTTTTTTGAACACTCAGGAAATGTGACGGTCTATCGTAGGACCACCACACTTCTCTAATGCATCTGCACTGGACCGTTAGGCCATTTGAATGCTGCATTAGGGGAATGTGAACAGCCAGACTCTGACGGCCTAATGTTTATCCGTCAAAACTGTATAACGCACCCTTGTTAGACCGTTACAATCTTCAGAATGTTTTGATGATTAATAATGCTTCAATTGATGCTGAATGATTGCATGTTTCGTGGCCTATCTTTTAATGCAATTTATATGCTTCATTTCATGCTTATGTTAAATTGGCTAACCTTCATTTCATGAGATCCCACAAGTCATCATGCCTCGCCTTTCGTCGGGCCGGTAAGTCAGGTACGGTATCTCGATTCCTTTATCCCTTATTGCATTACTATATGTTATATATGATATATTACCTCTAGAATCGGCTTGTCATTCATGTGTTCTGAGATCTGATGTTCCCCTTAAAAAAAATGATGATGGTCTAAGTGCACATGTTTAATCGTTGGATAGGCCGTTAGGTTGAAAAAATTTGGGCACGATCGTTCTGTCTTGCACGCTGTGGTTGCAGATAGCGTCCTGACCCTGGTTTCTCCGGTCTAGCAATACTATTCTCGAGTATCTTGTTATTTTATCTTTCTTTGCATTTGTTTTAATGATTTCTTTATTTTAGCCCAGCATGCATCATACGCATCTTTGAGCATTCATGAGCCTCGTCTGTCGAGGTGTCTCAGTGATGGTGAATAACTATGTGTTCTTCATCCTGAGTGAGGAGAGTCATTCCACTCTGAGTTCGAAGGTTTCCTTCGATCTGCTCGCTTGATTTGGTTAGCTGAACATTCCTGTCTAGAGTTAGTTGATCGTCTCTTTCCTTTCCGTTGCTCCGGTGGCTAACCGTGTTTCCCTTTCCTTAGTTGTTAGTTCCTCCAGACATGTGTCCTTTTGGTTGGTTGTTTCCTTGTGAGTAGTTTGAGGTTTTTCGGAAGATACCTATCACTTGTTGGTTGAGAACGGGTGTCGTTTGCCTTAACGTCCGCATTTCAGTCCGCTTTGCTTCATCTCCGCTTCATCTCCATGTTCCATTTCACTTTTGCTTCACCTCCGCTCGCTCCCCTGCAAAGAGGACGTTAAGGAGGGGCATCTGTTGACACCCGTTTTATGACCAATAAGTTGGGTCATCTCCTTGTTCACTCTATGATGAGGGCACCACCCATGATTCCCTCTGGCTCAGGACCTCCCTTCCTTTCGATGTGGGCTAGACTTGAGCTCCATGTCATCCAGGCCTCCACAGCACTTTGGTGTACTTCTTGTTTTTATTTTGAGTCATCTTGATGTAATTTGTCTTTTAATTCAGTCCAGTACCTATGTTATGTGGTTATGTTCCTAAGTCAAGTAGTCATCATGTGGGTGATGGGCCCAATCACTTGGGCTTGGCCCGCTTGCGCCCCCTTCCCATTAGAAATGTGTCATTAGTCTTTTTAGTAGGGACTTTTTGTAAATTTGGAGTTCCCTATAAATAGGACGCCAAACACTCCATTTGGAACTAATGAAAAAATTTGAGTTGAATATTGAAACCCTTGTGCTCTCTCTCTCTCTCTCTCACTCTACCTCTCTAGCTCTCCTCTATTTCTCTCTCTCTCTCTAAAGGGGGCGAACCCCATTCTCTCTCCTCCCCACCCCCAATTTCAAAATTCACTCTCTCTCCTCCCTATTCACCTCTAATTAAGACCCCTCCCCCTTTCCCATACCTCCCATTTAATCCCCCTCCAACCCCTAGGTGGAATCCCCTTCTCCTAGGCACCTCTCCCTCTTCCCAAGCAACCTTTCCCCTTCCCCATACAACCTTTCACCTTCCCAAGGGGGAATCCCTTCCCCCAAGCACCCCTTCCCCTCCCCAAGGCAACCCTTCCCATTCCCTAGGCCACCATTAACCCCTCCATTAACTCATCTCCCCATTCCCCTAAGCCCATTTGCGCCCCCCCCTCTCTCTCTCACCTTCCACCCTTGGCCGCACCTCCCTCCCCCTCCACCTGCTAGCTGCGACCCAGCCCTCCTCTCCAGCCTCTCCACCATCTCTACTCACCCCCATCCAAGCCCCACAGCCATTAGCCCTCTCCCCATTGCAGTCCCTTCACCCCTCCCCACCATTACCAACATCATTCACCTTCCTATTCTATCCAGTTCGCAAGCAGCAGCAGGAGCCCAACTTGCAGAACCTGCCCCGAAGTCATTCGGCGTCATTTGGAGGCGTACCATACATCGATGGAAAGGTCGTCAAGATAACTTCGCAGCCGAGGTGGTCTCGCCGGCATCCGACATCCCTACTGTCCGGAGGGTTCGTTCTCGTCCGACTGCGCAACCGGGACCTGAAACTGGACCAGAGCTGCAGTGCAGAAGCTCCCACGGCCACACCCCATCACTTATGAAGACGTCTTCCGGCCAGGGTCTTCTACATCCAATCTACTTCCATCAGCAGAAGACGGCATCCCGTTTGTCATCCGGAGGAACATTTTTCAATTTTTCTCCCCCGGGTGCACAGATCAGGCCACTCAGGACCTGACCAGACACCTCCCCACTCAACGGGCTCTCCCTCTCTGCCCAGACATTGTATGGTGCCCTCCCTGGTGTCCATTCTAAAAGGACTCGTCTGCGGTCGTTCTCGTTTTAGTCTCACTTCGTTTGGGCTTCGGGAGCGGTCGTGGCACCCGGATCTTTCTGCTCCTGCATCCTGGAACCAGAACAAGTCAGAGCGCAGGGCACCTGTTCCAGGGTCCACTCCGACCGGTGGTGACAAAGGAGCCATCCACCAAAATTCACCAGCGTACCAGGGTCAGTTAGCAACAATTCGGCACTTGATTCGGCGACTTATGAGCTCGGGGGAGTGCACAGCGGCGACTACACCGACTCCCTATCCTGCTGTTCCAGACCTTGGCAGATTCGGCAGGGTGCCCCATCGGCACAATTCAAGCAAATCTCCCCACCCCGCCTGGCCGGTTTAGCGCCCCTCCCTGCGTGGAGGTAGTGTTTGAATGTAACCTCTATTTTCTCCACCCCACGATCACCCTCCTATGCGAGGAGTAGTTTTGTACTAGCAGGTCTTCGGCCGAAGCTTCATCAGCGTAGTGTGCGGGGAACCCACACTTCCCCGCTCGCCCATCGTCTCCGAACGGGGTTGGTTTCTTCAAACCAACCAGGTGAGCTTCTGCCCTTGCTCTCCTCTGTATTTGTTCACTTAATATCTGTGAAACTAGTCCGCTGGTCGGTGAGAGAGCGCTCGTTCCCGGAGCTTCCAGTTTATGTGTGGTCACCGTGGGCTAAAGTGAGAGAGTGACCCAATGCCCTCAAGGAACCTGGTCCGCCCTTGATTTTGGGCACTGTACCCTCAGGAGGGAAAACCATAGCCTTGCTGGCCCTCTACCGACAAGGGTCTTGTTCCACCACCTCAACTCGGCATCACCGAGTAACCACGGGTAACGGGTGTGCACGGTGGGTCGGCGATTTCCAATCAACCTCGAGTCTTACGATTGTGTTTGCGAATAAGGTCCAAGGGCCCACATTCACCTACTGCATTCTTCATCATTTGCCTTAGTGTGTCACATCAAATGGTATCAGAGCAAGTTTTAGACTTGTCTCTACGAGTCTAGTCCTAGGGCATTGACATTTGAGTCTCCCTTGCATCATGTTTTCCATCACTCCATTGAATGACCACCCTAAGGAGATGCCCCAAGTACCCCTGGACCAATTTGACACTGTCATCAACAAAATTCATAACTATATAGATACCCTCACCACCCGACTTGATCGGTTCGAAGCAAAAAGGAACCACGGCCCTAGAGCTTGGTCACCACGGGATGAATTTGGATGGGAAGCCAAAGGACCCATAGACTCATGGGAAGAGATAAAGATTGAGGTTAGGAAGATCTTCACTCCCTGACCTTCCCACTCCTACCTTGAGAACCATAACCCGAGGAGCACTCCCACTCCCCCTTTCCCTCCCAGTCAACCCAAGACCTCCCTTAGGGCCCAAACTCCACCACCCCAAATGATTCCAATCCCGATCGCCACCACCATTCAAACCAAATTGGCCCCCACCCAACCCAAAATCCTCCATCAAACCCACACCCCACAAGCTTCCACGGTCCCCACCACCACCCCTCCATCTTCCCCTAAGAGAGACACACCCCCCAAAACCAATCAACCCAATCATCCTCAACCCACCCATCTTCCACTACCAACCCCAATCCTACCCCAACTTAGGTCTCCACTTCTTCCACTCCCAAACACAACCCCAGTTCGAACACCCTCACCACCCCGGGTGCACCCCACACCAGCTATCATCACCACATCCCCAAAAGACCTTCCATTTCCCTTGGAGAGTAAAACCTCTACACCCCAAAGGGATGAGAATGAGATTGAGGTACATGAGGCCTCCCCCGATTGGGAAGAAGAATACGAGTCACATTGTCATGAGTTAGGCCGGGAAGTTCCCATCCCATGTGTAAGAAGCGCCCTGGCTCACACACCCGACCACCTAGAGGAGGAGAACACCATGGTCACCATCCCGACTATGGGGGAAACACATGTCCAAGTTGAAGAAGAAACCTCGCATAGTGGTCTTCACCCTACACCACCCTCCCTAGTTGGGGTCGAGCTCATCTTAGGAGAACCCCTTTTATGTTGACTGAAGGAGAACCCAATTAGAGATATCATGGCCCATGTTTGTCCTCCGATGGAACAAAACCTTCCTATAGTATCCTTATCCACCTATCACACCACAATCCAATCATCCTATCAAGTGGAAACATTAGGGGATCTTCTTAAGGGTCTATCTTGGCAAATGGAGTTAACTGGCATGTTGACCACTGTAGCCGACCGACCTAGGAGCCTTGACCTCCTACACCTATGTGTCAGGTCCATCTCCTCGATTTACACTGTGGGTTGCTACACTAGCGACCTTCTTCTATTCCTCCCTACACCCGATGAGCCCGATGCTATCCGCAAACTAGAGTTGCTTATCTCGGGTAGAACATCAAGCCCTCCATTCATGAACTTTGACCCAATTGTTCGATTAGAGGAGGATGACTCACCACTATGTGAGGACCATGAGGACCTAGAGTTCCTCTCCCTAGATGACCCTTACCATGACCCCTTCGATCCCTTCCTATACCCACCCACCTTACTCACCGCCAACCTTTTCCTACCCCAACCCACCAGGATAGACCAAGCCCACCTCTCTCTAGACCCGGCCCACACCAAGGGTATCATGACCATGGGAGAAATACACCTAGGAAACAAGAAAGTGCCCCACTCCATGACACATACCTTCTTTGACCCCTATGACCCTTTTGAGTGGAAGCTCGAAGGCCACCCCACCACCCCACACAAGGAAGTCACCTATGGGAAAGGAATTCCTATGTCTTGGCACATCACACCTCTTGGCATGAATAGAAAGTCGGGTCCTTTCATACATGACACCCACATGTCAAGTCGGATGCATGATTGGTCCAAAGGTCCTCCCACATTCATCATTGGCCTTAAGCATGTTACGAACATTCATGGATGTCCGGGACCCCCGGCATTTGCTATACCCATGCGCAATAGATTCCCCTATGGATGCCCCGGCCCTCCAACCATTGTTATAAAGTCCATGCATGATAGAGCCATTTATGGATGCCCCGGTCCCCCTAAGTCCGTCAAAACCAATGTAACACTTGATATGGCTGAATTTGGTTGTCCAGGCCCTCCCTTCATCTTTAGAGGATCATCATTCATGACACTGCATGGCACTATTCGCAAACAAATCAACAATAGCAATGAGGTTTATAAGAAGTCTGCCGATTCCCACCGCAGCCACCAAGAATTCCAAGTTGGTGATTTTGTGATGGTGGGAACTAAGAGATTAGTCCCTGGAAATATCTCAAAGTTCAGCTCTCGTGGAGCAGGCCCCTTTTAGGTGTTGAGACGCCTTAGCACTGATGCTTATGTGTTGGACCTCCCCAAGAAATACGGAGTAAGTCCCACTTTCAATGTAGCTGACCTGGTGCCCTACAAGGGTGCCACGGTGACACCCAGTGAGGAGATC
The DNA here is from genome assembly GCA_022559845.1 of Amorphophallus konjac. Lineage (NCBI taxonomy): Eukaryota > Viridiplantae > Streptophyta > Magnoliopsida > Alismatales > Araceae > Amorphophallus > Amorphophallus konjac. The sequence continues at coordinate 199,620,878 of CM040124.1, read as the reverse complement.
CAGCCTATCCCACCCCTTGAGAGAGTCCCTACACAAACGAGAGTTCCATCCTACCCGAGAAACCAGCGTGATCAAGTAGAGCGGATATTAGGTGAACAGATCACCACCACACGGAGCAAGGCATATGAGCGATATCTGGTTCGGTGGAAGGGACGGCCACCGTCGGATGATGCCTGGGTGAGTCGGGAGGATCTCCAGCAGCTGGACCCCGACCTATTGGAGCAGTATCGCAGCAGGGAGGGCCCCTACTCGATAGAGTCGAGCTCTTCGCGGCCCGGGGGAATTGATGAGGGCATCACCCATGATTCCCTCTGGCTCGGGACCTCCCTTCCTTTCGATGTGGGCCAGACTTGAGCTCCATGTCATCCAGGCCTCCACAGCACTTTGATGGTTCACTTTGGTGTACTTCTTGTTTTTATTTTGAGTCATATTGATGTAATTTATCTTTTAATTGAGTCCAGTACCTATGTTATGTGATTATGTTCCTAAGTCTAGTAGTCATCATGTGGGTGATGGGCCCAATCACTTGGGCTTGGCACGCTTGCGCCCCCTTCCCCCTAGAAATGTGTCATTAGTCTTTTTAGCATGGACTTTTTGTAAATTTGGAGTTCCCAATAAATAGGACTCCAAACCCTCCATTTGGAACTAATAAAAAAATTTGAGTTGAATATTGAAACCCTTGTGCTCTCTCTCTCTCTCACTCTACCTCTCTAGCTCTCTCTCTATTTCTCTCTCTCTCTCTCTAAAGGGGGCGAACCCCATTCTCTCTCCTGCGCACCCCAATTTTGAAATTCACTCTCTCTCCTCCCTATTCACCTCTAATTAAGACCCCTCCCCCTTCCCCATACCTCCCATTTAATCCCCCTCCAACCCCTAGGTGGAATCCCCTTCTCCTAGGCACCTCTCCCTCTTCCCAAGCAACCTTTCCCCTTCCCCATACAACCTTTCACCTTCCCAAGGGGCAATCCCTTCCCCAAAGCACCCCTTCCCCTCCCCAAGGCAACCCTTCCCATTCCCTAGGCCACCATTAACCCCTCCATTAACCCATCTCCCCATTCCCCTAAGCCCATTTGCGCCCCCCCTCTCTCTCTCACCTTCCACCCTTGGCCGCACCTCCCTCCCCCTCCACCTGCTAGCTGTGACCCAGCCCTCTTCTCCAGCCTCTCCACCATCTCTACTCACCCCCATCCAAGCCCCACAGCCATTAGCCCTCTCCCCATTGCAGTCCCTTCACCCCTCCCTACCATTACCAACATCATTCACCTTCCTGCTCTATCCAGTTCGCAGGCAGCAGTAGGAGCCCGACTTGCAGAACCTGCCCTGAGGTCATTCGGCGTCGTCTGGAGGCGTACCATACATTGACGGAAAGGTCGTCAAGATAAATTCGCAGCCAAGGTGGTCTCGGCGGCATCCGACATCCCTACTGTTCGGAGGGTTCATTCTCGTCCGACAGCGCAACTGGGACCTGAAACTGGACCAGAGCTGCAGTGCAGAAGCTCCCACGGCCACACCCCATCATTTCTGAAGGCGTCGTCCAGCCGGGGTCTTCTACATACAATCTACTACCATCAGCAGAAGAAAGCATCCCGTTTGGCATCCAGAGGAAAGTTTTCCAATTTTTCTCCCCCGGGTGCGCAGATCAGGCCACTCAGGACCTGACCAGACACCTCCCCACTCAACGGGCTCTCCCTCTCTGCCCGACATCGTATGGTGCCCTCCCTGGTGGCCATTCTAAGAGGACTCGTCTGTGGTCGTTCTCGTTTTGGTCTCGCCTCGTTCGGGCTTCGGGAGAGGTCGTGGCACCCGGATCTTTCTGCTACTGCATCCTGGAACCAGAACAAGTCAGAGCGCAGGGCACCTGTTCCAGGGTCCACTCCGACCGGTGGTGACGAAGGAGCCATCCACCAAAATTCACCAGCGTACCAGGGTCAGTTAGTAACAATTCAGTACTGGTTTTGGTGACTTCTGAGCTTGGGGGAGTGCACAGTGGTGACTACACCGACTCCCTATCCTGCTGTTCCAGACCTGGGCAGATTCGGCAGGGTGCTCCATCGGCGCAATTCAAGCAAATCTCCCCACCCCGCCTGGCCGGCTTAGCGCCCCTCCCTGCATGGAGGTAGTGTGTAAATGTAACCTCTATTTTTCCCACCCCATGATCACCCTCCTGTACGAGGAGTTGTTTTGTACTAGCAGGTCTTCGGCCGAAGCTTCATCGGCGTAGTGTGCGGGGAACCCACACTTCCCCGCTCGCCCATCGTCTCCGAACGGGGTTGGTTTCTTCAAACCAACCAGGTGAGCTTCTGCCCTTGCTCTCCTCTGTATTTGTTTACTTAATATCTGTGAAACTAGTCCGCTGGTCGGTGAGAGAGCGCTCGTTCCCGGAGCTTCCAGTTTATGTGTGGTCACCGTGGGCTAAAGTGAGAGAGTGACCCAATGCCCTCAAGGAACCTGGTCCGCCCTTGATTTTGGGCACTGTACCCTCAGGAGGGAAAACCATAGCCTTGCTGGCCCTCTACCGGCAAGGGTCTTGTTCCACCACCTCGACTCGGCATCACTGAGTCACCACGGGTAACGGGTGTGCACGGTGGGTCGGCGATTTCCAATCAACCTCGAGTCTTACGATTCTGTTTGCGAATAAGGTCCAAGGGCCCACATTCACCTACTGCATTCTTCATCATTTGCCTTAGTGTGTCACATCACTCTATATGATGCTCCGAGTTGTTCACCTTTGTTGAGCCTTCTTGATCAGTTTGAGATCAATTTCTTGAGTCATGTCTCCTTGGTTGAGTCTGGTTCCTTACCTTTTTTCTGTTGGATGTAGCTTAGCATGCTTTCATTTTTTGGCACTCTATTGTCTCTAACGGTCCTTTGATGGGGCGTTACAGTACTCTAACACATCTACCCTGGTGCATTACATCTTCCAGAGTCCTTAAGCTTAAGGCTTCTTTCCAAAGCTCATCTTTTGCCTGCCCGTTGAGTGTGACGGTCTATCGTGCGACTGTTACCTTGTTGTAACGCATCTACACTTGACCGTTACATCCATCTAGAGTCCAACGTTTGAAAACTTCCCCCGTTGATCTTATCTTCCTAAGGGATAAGTTGTGTGATGGTCTCTTCCTGGAGCATTACATCCCTGTGGCGGTCTATCGAGCAGCCGTTACATCAAACAGAGAGTCCTGACAAGCCTGGCCTTTTCTCTGCTACTCCGTGGCCGACTTGAGAGTTTGTTTCCTTGATTTCTCTTCCAAATCTCATCCTCAGAACCTTCTGTTTGTTTCTATGGACTCTTGGGAGTATTATCTTCAAGAGTTTGCTAAGAAACGTCCTCTTTTCTAGCTAGATTATCCTCAACTCGAACCTAGACTTTGAGGACCTATAAATAGAACCCTTGACTTCATGGCTTGAGGAGGAGAAATCTGGAGTTTGTGTCGAAGTGCTGCCACATCCTGGAGCTAGAACCAACCAAGGAGAGCTACTTCCCACGTCCATCTACTTCCAAAGTTCAGGGAGTATCAATTTCAAGGGTTTAATTCAATCAAGTCATTGTTCTTAGTTCTTTTCCCTCTTCTAAGCAATCATAGCATTGTCCCTCTCCATCTCCCACGTTCTTTCATCGGTTGCATTCATTTAAAACATCCTCCTATCTTTTAAAACGCCCAGAGGGGTTTAAAAAACCAATCTCCCCGGTATTTCCCTCTCCTTTTGCATGTTCATAAGTTCTTTGGATTATTGATACTACTTTGTGAAAGGGCTAATCTGGGTTATTTTTCTTGTGTCTTCTACACTTTTGTTGGTTTACAGATTCCTTAGCGTGAGGCCCAAGCTCTCTGTCCGGTTGGAAAGCTTGGAGATCAAAAGATTCCCAATCTTATTCTATAGAAGCTCTGACGATCCATCACAGGCACGTTAGAGTGTTGTAGCGGTCTATCGTGAGATCGTAACAGTTCCGTGACGCACCATACTTCGACCGTAACATCTGACGGAGCTGCAGTTTCCTGATTGTTTTTCTCTCCCGTGGGCGGGTGCATCATCCTCCTATCCCAAGGTATTGATCAGGTCTTTGGCTTATTTTTTTTACCTTGGTGGCGATCACATCTTTCCTTAGTTTGGGCATTAGCTTTCTCTTTCGTCATATCTTTTCTTTACTTTTGCTTGTTCCACCTCTACGGTGTGTTTTCCTTTATTCTTTATTCCACGCTCCGGCGTGTGTTTTTCTTTCCTTGCTTAGTTTAGTTTTGATTGAGATAGCATGCCCATGCTAGAGCTTGTTTTGGTTGCCCAGGTTCATGATTCACATGTTCAAGGTTGATTGATTTCATTACTTGGTTCATTATTTGCTCATAGTTGGCATCATAGTCCATCTTGCAAAAGATGGGGCACATTAAAACCAACAGCAGGGTTCGCCAGAAAATGGCGATGATTTTTAGATCAGTTGGTATCAATCGAATCCCTGGAATGCCAGCGTTCCAGATCTGTGGATTTCGTGTCGATGGGTTGTCATTTGGGGCCGGTATGAGCCTGGGAACCCCGGTGACCCAAATAGGGTTAATTCGGTGGAATTGCCCATTTCAAGCCGTTTTCGCAACGTTTTGACCCCTTCCGGAGTGTGGAAGGTCAATATTATCATTATAGTTGTTTCCCCCTTTGATCGGAATCGAATGGGGCGTGGAACCGGGCTTTACAGCTCGGATCTGCCGGTTCTCCGCCGTGACCGGTCGACCAGACCGGATGGGCCGGTCGACCGGCGGTTACCCGCGTGACCGTGCTGGTTTGGCTTGTTGTGCCCCTGTGTGGTTTTGATGATGGCTGACACACCATGAGTCACACTGAGGTGTGCTAATTAATTTAGATGACTGTTTGATTGCTTAAATATCTGATTGTTTGCTTGAATAGCTAATTCATGAATATGGCTAGATTGGGTTAACGTAGTGGCTAATTGTTCATGCAGTGCGTTGACGCTTCAAGGACACTGCGTTGACGCAGTAGTTGCTAGTTTACTTGTTGCGTTGATGCAGTGGAACAGCTGGGTTGACGCCATGCTGCTTTGTCTACTTTTTGTGTGAAAGTCTATACACTGTCTCTTTGCTCAAGCATCACCTCGAGAAGTCTGTACAGCGTTCAAGTCTATACATCGGTTGCCTTGAATCTGGATGATCAAGTCTATACATTCATGGCTTTTCCTACGTTCTGGCCAAGTCTATACAGCCTCATCTTTACCTTCGTTCCAAGCCAAAGTCTGCACATTGGCCAAGTCTACACATCGGCCTGTGGCCTACTTAGCTGAAGTCTATACAGCGTCCGTTGTCTAGAGTTCTTGAAGTCTGTACATCGGACTGGTTCTTTTGAAGTCTATACATCGTGGCCTTGAACTTTCAAGTCTGTACACTCTTTATTTCAAAGTCTGTACATTGTTGTTTTGAAGCCTTCACAAGTCTGTACACTGTTTGAACCACCAAGTCTGTACATCGCTTCAAGCGCTTCTAGTCTATACAGCCTGCCTTCATGTTCAGACTCTATACATCGTTCCTCAAAGGCTAAGTATATACATCCGTCAAACGCCTCAAAGTCTGTACACTGGTTTTCACGAGAAGTCTACATACTGGTCTTCACTTGATGTCTGTACATTGGCTCAGACTTACAAAGTCTGTACACTGCCTTTGGGTTTCAAGTCTATACACTCCCTCAGTGTACATACTTATTCATTGGCATCAACTAAGTCTATACACTCGTTCCTTCACGCCATCAAGTGCCTTAATGTACATGTTCGTGCGTCAACGCCATCAACAAGCAGCGTCGACGCAGCGGCGGAAGAGAGGCCAATACACACTTCTGATTTTCATCCGTGCGTCAACGCCACCAACTGGCAACGTCGACGCATCAGTTCAAGAAAGGGGCGACTGATCTCTGGCTGTCTTCAACGCGTCAACGCTATCCACAGCAGGGTCGACGCAGTGGGACAAATTCAAATGTGTACAAGCAAGGAGTAGATGCAGTGATGCCAGTGCGTCAACGCAGTCAGTCTCCAGAAACAGTAAGTGTGGTAAAATACTAGAATATTTTGATGCAGTACAAGGAGACCCCAATTATGAAAGGGCACGTGATCTTATAACAAAGGACGTGCCAGTAGTCAGACACGTGGAAGCTGGGGCCTGCTACTTCACCACGTGGACCAACCCATCGAAGCTCTCTAGGGCATCTCTGCCCTATCCTCCGGAGCCCCTATTATTGGTATATAAATCCCTCTTCATCTTCATAAAAGGATAGCTCACTCCAAGGAAGAAGTAAAGCAAAAGAGGCCATCTGAGAGTAGGAAGAGAGCCATCGAGAAAAGCTGAAGAGCAGAGAGTGCCTTCACGATATTGAGAATAGAGAAGAAAGAGAGAAAGAAGAAGAAGAAGAAAAGAGAGTTCGTGCTAGGAGAAAGAGAGAAATAGAAGAAGAAGCTCATGCTAGACCGTGGATCAAATCCAGGCCAGCCAGCTCCTGCGAGAGCCACATTTGATTTTATCTTTTCAGCTTTCTGTTGCTGCGTTTTTGTTTTTCCTTTGAACTATTCACTTGCTGTTCTTCCGATCCTCTAGTGTGAGGTCGGGTTCCCTCCGGTGTGGAGGAAGAGAGACTTGCATCTCTGGTTGCCTTTGACTGGGTGTCATTGGTTGTTTCCCTCCGGTTGAGAGGAAGAGAGGTTCGAGAACTCTAGTTTGCAGGTGACTTGGTGTCACTTGTGTTTCCCTCTGGGTTTCAGAGGAAGAGAGACTTGGGTCTCTAGGTTCCCCTCCGGTTTGGAGGAAGGGAGGTTTGGTCCTCCGGTTCTGGGCTTGTGGGTAGCACGTCCAGGGGTTCCCTCCGGGTCTGGAGGAAGAGAGACCGTGTGTCTCTGGTTTCCAAGTGGCTGGGTGTCACTTGGGGTGTCCCTCCGGTTGGGAGGAAGAGGGGAGGTTGTTCCCCTGGTCAAGCTGTTTGGCAGCATTTGTTGCAGACTGAGTCTGCTGTGCTAGTGTTACTAGTGGAAGCCTCACTCCGGTTGGGAGTGAGGGGTGGACGTAGGTCTTTGGACCGAACCACCTAAAAATCCTTGTGCAGTGGTTTATTTGATTGCCTGCTTCCGCTAGATGCATGCTAGGACCGTGATTTAATTGATTATCTATATCCTAGAGTTTAATTGAGTTTGCATATCTTATGTTTGATCAATTGTCCTCTGATCTTGTTGTTATCATCTCATGCGAATTTTAAATTGGGTAGAACTCTTTGAAAGATCCATTCACCCCCCCTCTGGATCTGTGTTTATCAATCGCACCTAGCTAACAATTGGTATCAGAGCGGTTACTGCTTCAAGATCCAACGATCTGCAGTGATCCCCGTGCTTCTCGGTGCTTATTCCGGTTTGCTGCTCCTTGATTTTTGTCTAATTGATCATAGCCTATAAATGGCTCTTCCACTGGTTTTCAATGGGTCTAACTTTGATTCATGGTTTAGTAGTTTGCGTAACTACGTCAATCTAGATAATCCCGATTTGTGGAAGTTAATTACTCATGGTCCTCATAGGTTACCACGAAAAGAGTCCAAATGGACTGATCGTCATAGATCAATGCATAGAGAAAATCAGAAAGCTATAAATCTGATAAAAGCATCCATTAACAAGGCCTTACACTTTTGCCTTCATGATTCCAGGTCTGCTAGGGATATTCTGGACAAGATGAAACTAACTTGCAGAACAGGAAAGGAAAACTGCATGATGGCTGATGGGAGTGACCATAGCAGCAGCCACAGTGATAAAGAAGAGAACGAAGTTCAGGTAAATCCCTTTGCGGACTATACCTTAGATGATTAGGTAGATGCTTATTCCAAGCTGTTAAGATCAAGCAATAAATTGAGCAAGAAAAACAGATCTATGAAAAAACGGTTAGATAGGTTTGACGAATTCTAAACTTACTGGTGAGGACAGTGATACTCTGAAAACTAAAAATCAGATATTTAGAAGACAGCTGACTGATCTTGATTCTATTACTTCAGATCTGGAATATCTGAAATCTGAAAATGCTAGACTCAAAAAACAAACTGAGGAATCTGGATCTAAATCAGTGAGCCTTGAAAATGAAAATAGATTGATTTCTGAAACTTTAGACACTGTTAGAATAGAAAACTCAGAACTTCAGAAAAGGCTTGAAAATCTTCAATCTAAAGATGAACAAGAAGTGTTTAGTGAATGTTAGACCTCCTTAAGTGTTTTGAAATTTGATGATGAAATCCTGGAACAAAATGGTAAAATGAGACAGGAGATCTGCAAGCTAAAACAGTTAAATACAGCTATGTCTGAGAGACTTATCACTCTTGAAAAAGGGAAGAGTATTAGCCTGGATAGCTCTGATGAGCTAATGAAAGCTGAACAGGAAATTGAAAGTCTTAGGACTGTTAATCAAATGTTGAAAGAAGATGCTGTTTGCTATAAAAAGAAAGCTGATGAATATGAAATCCATGTATCAAAGCTTGGATCAGAAGTTACAGAATTGAAGAAATCTCTTGAGAAATTTGTCAGTGGAAAAGAAAATCTTGATAAAATTATTGGATCTAAAGTGAATCTCCGAAGAGAGGGTTTGGGCTACAAACCAATAAATAAAAAGAGCTTTGAAAGTAAGCTTCAAACTTCATTCGTGAGTAGCTCTAAGTCTGGCAGCACATCGAATGTGCCTATTTTTGAATTTAGTGCTAAGAAGAATCAAAATTCCACTGACAGCCCTAAGTCTGAGAAACAAGTTCAAAAACAGAAAAAGACTGTTCATGTTCAGAACAAAGATTCAAGGAACTCTCATGATAAAACTGAGAATGTTGTGCCTAAATTGAACAAACACATTAATGCAAATAAAAAAAAAAATTCATGCCATTACTGTCATAGGGTTGGTCACTTGATGCCTGAATGTAAATTGATAGAACAGGATGATAGAATGCATGCTAGGAAGTACAATAACAAAAACAGTCCTGTTGAACAGAAAAGAAAAAGTTATTGTTATTATTGTGGAAAAATAGGTCATGTTAGTGAACAATGTTGGTTTGCCAAAGGTAAAGGCAAATATTTTTCAAATTCTAATCATGTCAATTTGTATGAAAATCAGCATGTCTTTAAGAGGAACAAAAATGGGTCCAGGGGCCAACACATGGTGTGTTCCACCTGCAACAAGTCAGGCCATAGGGCGGTTGACTGCTGGCTTAATGTTGGTAGAAGAAATTCCATCTGCTGCTATCACTGTGAGAAACCTGGCCATACAGTCAAAGACTGTTGGCATTCTCAGAGAAAGAAGGTCAACTCTAAATTTGTTAAACAAAGTGTGTTTGGTAGAAACAAATCTGTTCAAACAAGAAAATCCCTCACATACCTTGAGTGTGGAAAGCAAGGTCACAAGGTGACTGATTGCTGGTTTTCTGACCATCTGAAACAAAGTGGTGGTAAAAATAGAAACATTCATGCTCATGAATTTAGCACACCTGCTTACATGCATAGTAAGAAATTCAGACCGAGTGGTTCATGTGATTATTGTGGTCGGTCTGGACATTCCATGCCTAGTTGCTATATGAAAAAGCATGATGATATGATGGCTCAGAAGCTTTGGAAAACATCCCATCAAAATGCCACTAACCCTGCAGGACCCAATGAAACTTGGGTACCAAAATGTGCCAAGTGAGAAACTTTTTGCAGGTGTGTCTTGGGAACGAGAAATAAAAGGGGCAAATAAACCAAGACACCCTAAGAAGGTAAACCCCACTCATGCACTTCTCAGGTAAGTCTCTTGACTTTTCAATGAGTCTGCTTAGATGGCATTAGGTATATAGATAGATTTGTTAATTAGTGGTTTAAACATGCATGTTTGCATTTTCATGCAATAGTTGTTGCGTCTGGATATGCTCATTCTGTGACTGCATACATCTAGAATTTATGACTCATGAATGATTTTCAAATGTTTTGAATGCATACCGTCAGGGGGAGCTGCACTGCATATCATGCACATTTGACTAGTCTAATACCCTTCAGGGTCTTCATGCCCTTCATGAGTAGTTAATGCATCTAATTGCATCTTAGAGTGGCATCATTTAATCATGAAATTTTTCAAAAGAAAAGGGAGGGTTTCAGTTTATGCATTTAGTGAGGGGGAGCATTTCTCGTTATTCATTCTGTAATTGCATGTGACCATCATACCTCTCATCAAAGCTCATGTCTGATGACTAATACTCACCTTCCTGTTTGAACTGCAATCTTGATAAACTCCTTGGTGATTGTGAAATGCATTGTATTTCAGCCTCTTGCTTCAACTCTTGTCATCCATTGTCACTCATACTATCAATTGGTATCCATTAGCATTTGTTGACTTGGATGTACCTGAAAAATGCTCTTGCCTTCCTTGAAGTCCCAGAAAGATTTCTCTGTGCATATCTTGATCATAAATCCGAAAACATTATTTTTAAGGAAATTTCTATCATATAGGACTATGAATGTCTGAAGCTTTCAGCCGGTTGAAGTTTCATGTATTTCTTGTGTTTGCTTATGAATTCTTCCTGAAAATATCTGAGTTAGTCTTAATAAACTTTAACCAACCCTTTCATGTTGTGTCTTTTAAACTCTTCTGAAATCTGAAATTCTGAAATCATGATTTTCCTTGACTGATTTGTATGAAAATATGTATTATTTTTAAACATCAGGGAATATGGATTATGTCAAATACCAAATCTTGTCAGAGCAATGTCTTTGGTCACTGAGAAACACATCTCATTCATCAAAGAAATGAATTAAGATATGTCATGAAGTGCCATAGTTAACTCTGCTTAAATATGTTGATTAAAAATCTGGCAGAACAGGGCAGGCACACTGAGAAATACATGTCCCTCATCAAAGAAATGAGTTTCAGTGTGTCATGAGGTGTAAATACTATCTCTGTTCTTAAGAAGCATGACAGTTAGTCCTTCCAAGCAGTTAGGGATACTGGCGTCTAAACAACGTGTATCCTCCAGTTGTAAGGATGTACTTAACTTAATTGCTCCTGAATATTGTTGTTAAAAATTTGTTGCCTATCTAGCATATCATCCGAAATTGTTTGGAAAAGAATCTTCTTTCAATAGAAACTTTGACAGAAATAAATGGTTTCTTGTTTCTTTATCCTCAATACTATCGTTTGCATTTCTTGAGGAAATCTTTGAAATTAAGTGAGTAAGAATGAAGAAGGTTAAAAAGGTCTCTCAATATGAAAACTTGGTTCACTTGTTATTAAGAAAACTGATTTCAGATATGAGTAGAAAAGGCTCATGTTCAAACCTTGCATACATAAAATTCTGATCTGGTTTGTCAACGTAGGTTCTTTCATAGGTTTCTATGATGGAAGAGTCTGTAATCATCTGTTTAAATCAGATTTATGAAATTTGATATTCCATTGAAAATCTTTCTCATTCTTTCTGAAATTTTTTTTACTCTCTCATATTGGACTCCAGTCGTTCAGACCAAATTGACTGATTCATTTGCACTCAGTTCTATCAATTGGTCTCAACTGTTGACTTCCACTCATATCTTGGGCCTGCATAAGCATGGTGGATGCATAAGGGTTGTATGACTAAGGGGGAGCTAGTCAAACTAATTGCATAACATGCCTTTCAGGTTTTGACTCATGCATAGTTCTCATATCCTACATGAATTGTCAATGACTGTGCACTCACATAGTTAATTGCACTGCATTTATAACATCTTTCTAGTTGACGATTTTTGATTGCATTCATATAGTTAATTGCACTCATATAGTTAATTTTCAAGTTATTTTTTCTGAGATGACCTTATGTTATGATGCATAAGTCACTGCTTGCTGTGTTCATGGGTCGACCCCATGGGTTGACTCCTGCAGTCCTGGAATCAGATCCAATTCGAACTCCCTGTGTGCTTGCTGCTATGCTCCACTTCGTTAAGGGAAATTTGTTATGTCAGAAACTTTCAATTGGTGTCAGAAAATAGTTGCTCTTTCCATAATTCAAAAAAAAGGGGGAGACTTGATTCATGCATTTTATTGAGCTCCTAACTCTTTACATGATTAAGTTCTTCATACTTCAGTGCTCCTGTGTGATTGAAAATATGACATATCTACAGGGGGAGAAGCTCTTAAAAGGATACATTTGGAAGATAGATGTCTCCAAAGAAAAGGTCTCCTTCGAACCATCAACAATCCAAAGGGAAGTATAACATTCCTGTGCTTTACTGAATTATTTTTCCTACTTCATTTTTTTGATGAAGGCAAAGGGGGAGAAGAATCTAATCTGAGTCAGTGTAACTCATAGTGTTGCCATCATCAAAAAGGGGGAGATTGTTGTGCCCCTGTATGGTTTTGATGATGGCTGACACACCATGAGTCACATTGAGGTGTGCTAATTAATTTAGATGACTGTTTGACTGCTTAAATATCTGATTGTTTGCTTGAATAGCTAATTCATGAATATGGCTAGATTGGGTTAACGTAGTGGCTAATTGTTCATGCAGTGCGTTGACACTTCAAGGACACTGCGTTGACGCAGTAGTTGCTGGTTTACTTGCTGCGTTGACGCAGTGGAACAGCTGGGTTGACGCCATGCTGCTTTGTCTACTTTTTGTGTGAAAGTCTATACACTGTCTCTTTGCTCAAGCATCACCTCGAGAAGTCTGTACAGCATTCAAGTCTATACATCGGTTGCCTTGAATCTGGATGATCAAGTCTATACATTCATGGCTTTTCCTACGTTCTGGCCAAGTCTATACAGCCTCATCTTTACCTTTGTTCCAAGTCAAAGTCTACACATTGGCCAAGTCTACACATCGACCTGTGGCCTACTTAGCTGAAGTCTGTACAGCGTCCGTTGTCTAGAGTTCTTGAAGTCTGTACATCGGACTGGTTCTTTTGAAGTCTATACATCGTGGCCTTGAACTTTCAAGTCTGTACACTCTTTATTTCAAAGTCTGTACATTGTTGCCTTGAAGCCTTCACAAGTCTGTACACTGTTTGAACCACCAAGTCTGTACATCGCTTCAAGCGCTTCTAGTCTATACAGCATGCCTTCATGTTCAGACTCTATACATCGTTCCTCAAAGGCTAAGTATATACATCCGTCAAACGCCTCAAAGTCTGTACACTGGTTTTCACGAGAAGTCTACACACTGGTCTTCACTTGATGTCTGTACATTGGCTCAGACTTACAAAGTCTATACACTGCCTTTGGGTTTCAAGTCTATACACTCCCTCAGTGTACATACTTATTCATTGGCATCAACTAAGTCTATACACTCGTTCCTTCACGCCATCAAGTGCCTTAATGTACATGTTCGTGCGTCAACGCCATCAACAAGCAGCGTCGACGCAGCGGCGGAAGAGAGGCCAATACACACTTCTGATTTTCATCCGTGCGTCAACGCCACCAACTGGCAGCGTGGACGCATCAGTTCAAGAAAGGGGCGACTGATCTCTGGCTGTCTTCAACGCGTCAACGCTATCCACAGCAGGGTCGACGCAGTGGGACAAATTCAAATGTGTACAAGCAAAGAGTAGATGCAGTGATGCCAGTGCGTCAACGCGGTCAGTCTCCAGAAACAGTAAGTGTGGTAAATTACTAGAATATTTTGATGCAGTACAAGGAGACCCCAATTATGAAAGGGCACGTGATCCTATAACAAAGGACGTGCCAACAGTCAGACACGTGGAAGCTGGGGCCTGCTACTTCACCACATGGACCAACCCATCGAAGCTCTCTAGGGCATCTCTACCCTATCCTCCGGAGCCCCTGTTATTGGTATATAAATCCCTCTTCGTCTTCAGAAAAGGATAGCTCACTCCAAGGAAGAAGTAAAGCAAAAGAGGCCATCTGAGAGCAGGAAGAGAGCCATCGAGAAAAGCTGAAGAGCAGAGAGTGCCTTCACGATATAGAGAATAGAGAAGAAAGAAAGAAAGAAGAAGAAGAAGAAAAGAGAGTTCGTGCTGGGAGAAAGAGAGAAGCAGAAGAAGAAGCTCCTGCTGGACCGTGGATCAAATCCAGGCCAGTCAGCTCCTGGGAGAGCCACATTTGATTTTATCTTTTCAGCTTTCTGTTGCAGCGTTTTTGTTTTTCCTTTGAACTATTCACTTGCTGTTCTTCCGATCCTCTAGTGTGAGGTCGGGTTCCCTCGGGTGTGGAGGAAGAGACACTTGCGTCTCTGGTTGCCTTTGACTGGGTGTCATTGGTTGTTTCCCTCTGGTTGAGAGGAAGAGAGGTCCGAGACCTCTAGTTTGCAGGTGACTTGGTGTCACTTGTGTTTCCCTCTGGGTTTCAGAGGAAGAGAGACTTGGGTCTCTAGGTTCCCCTCCGGTTTGGAGGAAGGGAGGTTTGGTCCTCCGGTTCTGGGCTTGTGGGTAGCACGTCCAGGGGTTCCCTCCGGGTCTGGAGGAAGAGAGACCGTGTGTCTCTGGTTTCCAAGTGGCCGGGAGTCACTTGGGGTGTCCCTCCGGTTGGGAGGAAGAGGGGAGGTTGTTCCCCTGGTCAAGCTGTTTGGCAGTATTTGTTGCAGACTGAGTCTGCTGTGCTAGTGTTACTAGTGGAAGCCTCACTCCGGTTGGGAGTGAGGGGTGGACGTAGGTCTTTGGTACCGAAGCACCTAAAAATCCTTATGCAGTGGTTTGTTTGATTGCCTGCTTCCGCTAGATGCATGCTAGGACCGTGATTTAATTGATTATCTATATCCTAGAGTTTAATTGAGTTTGCATATCTTATGTTTGATCAATTGTCCTCTGATCTTGTTGTTATCATCTCATGCGAATTTTAAATTGGGTAGAACTCTTTGAAAGATCCATTCACCCCCCCTCTGGATCTGTGTTTATCAATCGCACCTAGCTAACATGGCTGATGGTCCGGTCGACCTGACCACCTGGGTTTGTCGACCGACCCTGTCAGGTCGACTGACCCCAGGGGTCAGGTCGACGGGATTTCTGTGTTTATGCTCAGTTCTAGTCCTAGTCTGTTCGGTTGAGACCTAATGACCGACCTGTGGCCTCGCGAGTGTCCCGGACACCCTGTGAGTTCCTTGTCCCTATTTCTTGGGTGTCGAGAGGTGACGTGTTATCTCGATTAGTGTGCTCATAGATGTATGTGTCTCGGGCTTTGTGTTACGTTCAATCGAGTCACCATGTATCGGTATGAGTGCGGTGGGGTTCCCCCACATGTGTGTGGCCTCCCTTGAGTTCCTATTTGAGGGGATGGTCACGGCGGCCTGTGGTCTGCCTCGATATTCGTGTTGCCGTGGTTTAGACCTAGTCAAGATTTAAGTCAGTTTGCCTTGGCGGTCCGACCTCCATGCGTTTCTTCGCTGTAGCGCGCCTTCCTTAGGCCGCTACGAGTCATTTGTCCTAGGTCAATGTCTTAGGGTGGTTAGTGTGGCAGTTGTCTCTTGGACCGCCTAGTCCATGTGGCGGGTCTATGTTAGACCGCTTTGGTGGTTTGAGTGAATTGGTCGATTCAGGGTTGACTGGGTTTAGCAGCCTAATCCTTGACCGCTACAGTCACCTAGCAGCCCATTCTATGACCGCTAGCGTATGTTCCTCCGCTTAATTCTTGAGTGTCGTTTCCTGATGTTTTGATTTCCAATTGTCTTGGCTCGACCTTGTGATTTGTCTGTCATCCCGTGGATGTCTCTTGATGTCCTATGAGGGCTGTGACCACATTATAAGGTAGCCAGGAGTTTTTCTTGCTTGAAGTAGGATTCTCTTTCCTACTGTAGAGTCGTCATTGTCCGGTTCTGGTCAACCTGGGGTGACCCAGGGGTTGACAGGTAACCTTGTGTGTGTCTTAGCGGTTTCATCTAGTCCGAGACATGGTTCTGGATGCCTCGAGGTATCGTCTTACCTTGGTTTACGTGTCCAGATGTGCTAAGGGTCTTAGTGTTCCCTCATGTCCCCGTGTGTCATTTTACGCTGTCATGTCGTTTCCTATGGCTTAAGATTAGACCGATTGGCGGCTTGTTCCACTTTGCGCAACGATCTTGACTCCGAGTCGTGAGACTCAAGGATTGTTGTAGTAGTAGGTCTAGTTGCCTTGTCCTGAGTATGTCGGCAGTTATCTTGCTGCCTCGGTGCTTCATAGTACGTACGACAGTGCTTCCTTGCCTATCAGTACTACAACGCTTGTGTTTCATAGTTCTGTGTCTAGTGAGCCTCCACTAGTCGTAGCCTGGCGACGTGTTACAACGTGTCAACCCACCTGGAAGTCGTGGCGTGGTAGTTCCTGAGATACGATTTTTAGGCTAGTTGCCATGGGCTCCCTTGCCTTGCAGTAGCGTCCTGTTGGGGGAGAAAACTAGCTAGAGGCCTGGCTCAAGGCATTGAGCCTATGTGTCCACACGTGGTCAGGGGCGTTTTGGACGAACGCCGACGGGCGTGACCTAGACTAGTCACTCGTTACTATGGTTCCTGTTCTGGTTACAGTGTCTTAGTCTCTGCCGTGTGCTAGGCAGCGTAGGTGAGACACTTGTAGGCACAGCATAAGACGTCAGTGGACCCAGTTGGCTATTCTTCTAGTGAGGGGGTGCTTCTGTCACGTGACATGTGACTCTCGTATTTCTCATGCCTCGTGACCTTTCCGGGTTAGCCTTCTCGTGGTCTTACCCGAGGTCAGTGTTGTCTCGTTTACAAGATGTTCCAGTCGTGTATGTGGTCATGTCTAGAAGAGCGTGCACGATAATAGAGTCGTGTGTGCTTTAGGTCTGTGTCTATCGAGGTCCTTTCTAGGCTTTTTGCCTGTCTTTGTAGGCCCGACAGATCAGCAACTCCTGACCTTGTCAGATCAGAGTTTGCCTTCCTGTTGCTGTCTGGAGTAGTTTGTGAGGCCGAGGTTAGTTCGACAGCCGTGTTTTTGTTCAGGTACGGCTCTTCCCTTTTCCTTTAGATGTATCTACTCCTTCTGTTTCCAGTTTTCTTTTACAGCTTTTTAGTTGTAGTTTAGCTTTCCTGCTTTACTACTCTTGTTGTTTACCTACTGCTGTTTTAGTTGTTATTGCGTGTTACTGTGTTATTTTTCAGTAGGGATCCGCGTGACCCCTATTGGGCCAGTGACACGAGGCTCACCCCTACTTTTCAGGTGTGGTCGTCTCTTCTTCATTGCGGTTCCTGGTGTGGCGAGCTCGTAGTTGCCAGCGGTACCTGCGTCGGGCTTCCCTCGACCTCAGTGTACATTTTTCTTTTTGTCGACTATACTTGTCTTTCCTTTGGACTAGACTCTGGTATAATTGTTAATTTGAAACTGTTAATTAAAAAGTAATTTTATTTCTACTACTTTAGCAAACCTGATTAATGAAATTTAATTGCTTACTGTTATATCTCTGTGGCTTCAATGTACTACACGACACTCCTTTTTCCCTTCGGAGCTTCACAGCTCTTGGGAGGCTTCACGGGTACTAAGTGGTATCGGGTCTACTTTGTAGTCCTATCGGGTATATCTAGTATCCGGAGTTCGGGTCGTCACAGTTGGTATCAGAGCGTTGTTTTGTGAAGTACATGAGAATCTGAGATATACTGTATCCAAAGTCCTGAAAGTTGAGTACAGTCTTCAGCTAGCATTAGGTTTGCGATTCTTTGTCGCTTCATTTTTCACGTGTCGTATTGTGCGTGCTGTAGTAGCACTGTGAGAGATGGTTTTTGCTCTCGTCAAGATGTGATGGGATGCTTCTTTTTCATCGTGGTGTTCCTCTTGATCATGTTGTACTTGGCAGAGTTCGTCGGTAGGCTTGAATCTACAGTACATTGTTCGAGATTTTTCCGTGGTTTGTTCAGGTGGCTGGTGACTTTTCGAGTTGGTGCGATGGCCGTACACGTTCTTACGTTGTTTTGGTCATCCCAGCTTAAGTCTGTACAGCTCCTGAGGTATTTCACTTCTGTCGAAGTGGTCGATTAGATTCCTTGATTAAGAAGATGCTCGAGAGAACCTAGGATTTTCCCTTCCTGGTGAGCTTCTGTGGTCGAGCTTGATGCTTCTCATCCCGTTTGGCGGAGTCTTTTCGAGGTAAGCCTTAGAATTGCTGTGTTGGTGAGACCTTTGTCCTGTGTCTACTTAAGTGTGGACTATGTTTATTCTGAGCTTGATCTGCTCTTTGTTCTATGGTTGCTTGGCTTTGGACCTAATCTTTGTGTTGAGAGCCGTTGTGCACCGTGTTTATCGTGCCGTGTCTGGCGGCCGATGTGTTGTAAAGGCTCATTTATTATTTTCAGGACGTAATGGTAAGCTGAGATTAGCCTTTCTTTATGCTTTGTGCTGAAGCTGGTACTCTCCTTCGTTTGCACTTAGGCGACTTGTGATCGGTTGTTAGCAGGATCAATACTCGTGGCGTGTTATATTGCGATTTTCATGAATTGCGATGGTGCCAAGTATGTACTGGGATGCGGATACAGAGATATTTCTAATGCCTGTGTGCGTTGTTTGAGTGCGCAGTGGAAGCGTGTGGGCTGATAACCCACGGATCGAGGATCATTGTTGTAAGATTCTGGCCAGTCAAGAGAATTGTTCTTTCTCGATGTGACTTCATCTTGGCTTCATGTGCCTTAATGTTGTCTGTTGCCATGCCGTTGTTCCTGAAGGTATTCTGGTGTTGGCATCAGTATTTGTGAGTGTTGGGAAATCTGTCAGCATTTCTGATGGTTGAGTACCCTCTGCTCTGCAATTCTTTCTTGGGTGTTGCGCTCTCAGGACGTGATCGTGGTCCTTGAGATGCGTTTCCCAAGATTGTTGTCCTTGTTGTCGTGGGTCTGTTCTTAGTTAGCTACTCGATGCAAGACTCATCCCTTGTGGTCGTGTGTTCAGCTATCGTTGTGCCATGATGTGACCCAACTTGCAGGTGTTCTATGGTTCTATGTTCAGTACGGAGCCGGGATCTTACAAGTGCTGCTACTGTTGTCGTTGTCATTTTGTCGTTGTTTCCCTGTGAATCTGTCTTAGCTGTTGTGCAGGTGGAATGGCGGTCTAGAGGGGGGGGGGTGAATAGATCCGCCCCCAAATTCAAAAACTATTGCAGACTTATGTAAACAATTTAAACTATGCGGCTTAAGCGGAAATTAAAGTGTATACTCTATGGATAACAAAGACGAACCTAGGCATGCATCTAGCGGAGATCACAAACAATCACACAAAGGAGACAGGGTTTTTAGGTGGTTCGACCAGACATCCAGTCTGCTTACATCCACCCCTCACCAAACCCAGTGAGGCTTCCTTCCGCTGACTCATAGCTTGAACACTCCGCTGACTCACAGCTTGAACAACTTCAGATCTGAGCAGCTCAGCTCAATCTGAATATTCCGCTGACGAACAGCTTGATTAACAAAATAGAAGAATGAAATGAAAGATCGAATAGAGATATAAATACAGATCGAGTGTAGAATTCTCCTGATGATTGGGTATCTCGATCTGTAGATGGAGTTCACCTAGCTTCTTCTCTGATTTCAGATCTTGGCTGATCTTGTGCTGCTGTCGGTGCTTCTCCTACTGCTGCTCTACTCCTACTGGTGCTTCTTCTGCTGTTGCCCTTGTTTTCTTCTTCTTCTTCTCCTTCTTCTTCTTGATCTAGGTTGCATAGCCCTCTCTTTTCTTTTCTGCTTCCTCTCTAGATGCAGCAGTCAGTCTTCCAACAACTACGGTCTGCAGTAGGTCCTCTTCAGCCCTCGTGGTGCAGTGGCTTTCTCCCTAGATGCAGCGCTTCATCTTCTGCAGCCAAGCTTTGCAGCAGCTATCTCCAGCCCACGTCTACTTCAGCCTTCTTCAGCCCCTGCGCCCCTTAGGGTTGGCTATTCTTTTTTTTCTGTTTCTCTTCCCACCATTTATTTTCTTGTTATTGAGTAACTCCACAACATCTGCTGGTTCAGTTGGAGAAATGGTGGGGAATCTCCTATTTTTCAGCAAGGAAGTTGAAGACCAAGTCAGATCCATGAAAAGAATCAAACTCTGGTAAAGATCCATGTTTCCTGGCTTATCTGGACCTTCTAGGTGCATGCCATAATGGATCTTAGCTTTGGGTATCGGATCTTGCAAGAACATAGTCCATTTTAGGGTTTAAAGTTCGCAACTCCACCCGTGGTCGGCTTCCAGGGCCTCCGTGGTCGACTTCTGAACAGAACCAGAATTACCTGGTTTCTGTCTGCCTTCAAGTGTCGACTTCCAGGGCCTCCGTGGTCGGCTTCTGAACAGAACCAGAATTCCCTGGTTTCTGTCTGCCTTCAAGTGTCGGCTTCAAAGCCCTCAGGTGTCGGCTTCTGAGCCAGTCTAGAACCTGTTTTGGAGATCTTGAAGGGCTGAGCTTCTGAATTGAGTTTGGTTCATCCTTGACCTTTGCCTGGCCTATTTTAATCATCAATATACCTGCATTGATCATTTAGATATTAAACATTTGGCATGTGCATATGGTAATGACAATGAGATACAACTTGTCATCATCAAAACAAGGGATGCACAACATTAGCATCGTGTGGACCGTGGTCTTGTCAGTTAGTTGTGTTGTACTCTTCTGCCCTGATAGAGGTGGCATGTGACTCGATCAGATGTAACGTCTGAGTGAGGACTGACTTGATTGTGTTTGTGGTCCAGTGCTGTCGTTGGCATCCTGTGTGCTAGGTTTCGTGGTTGCTTTTGGCTCTGGAGCCGATGATGTGTCGAGCTGTCAGCTGAGAGGACTATGCTTCCGTGTTTAAGCTGATGCTTGTCGTGTCTGTCGTTTTGTTTTCCCGATAGCTGTTGCCGTGGCATAGGTCGTGTCTCCTTTCCTGTGAGACGTAAACGACGTTGCCTTGTTTCGGAGGTGTCAGACTTGTGTTCACTTGTGTCGTGCTCGATCCAGAGCATGTACTTGTGATTATGGTCTGACTATGTCCCTCTGAATTTTATTTCTCGAGATTCGTGTTGTTTTAAGTTGTGTCTTGGGATTGTTCTTACCTGCTTCTCCTTTGCTAGTCCTTAAATTTCGAGGACCAAATTTCATAAAGGAGGGGAGGATGTAATGCCCTGGATTCTTATCGGATTCTTATTAGGTCTTTCGTATCTTCTTCGGAGAGTTCCAGATCGCTCTTGTGGGTCATGAGTTGAGTTTTACGATCCACGTGGGTTTTTCTCTCGTACTAGTTACGGAACCGTGTGGTGAGTTTATTTCTCAGTTCATTGACTCGAGGACGTTACAACAGCGATGTACTCTTTGAGATGACCGTTTCGACTATTTTTGTGTATTTTTCTGAATTAGTCCATTTTTGGGTCAATGATAGAAACAGAAATTAGGAAATTTTCTAATTTTCCTTTCTATTTATTTCTTCTTCACCCTCTCTCCTCCCTCATTTCTCATGTTTCTTCCTCTCTCTCGTTCTCTCTCCTCTCTAGGCGGTTAGGCGCAGGGTGCACACCGTTGCGGAGCTGGCCAAGGTGAGGACGCGATGGAGTGATCGGGACGCGGAATGGGGCGACAATTTGAGCGTGGCGAGGCGCGATCCCTCGGTGGATTCCGATAAGGCACGGTTTGTTGATTTGGCCTTTTCAGCGTGGATTAGTCGCTTCGGCACACGGTTTCTTTGGTGGAGGTTGGGAGACGGATCACCTACTTCTCCTCTACGTTTCCCTATAGTTTTGCATTGTTCGTTGAGCATACGAGTGGGTTTCCTTCAAGTTCGAGAAAACCATGCTTTTAGGGTGTTTGCAGGATTCGCTGGAAAATGACGATGCTTTTTAGATCAGTTGGTATCAATCGAATCCCTGGAATGCCAGCGTTCCAGATCCGCTGATTTCGTGTCGATTGGTTGTCATTTGGGGCCGGTATGAGCCCGGGAACCCCGGTGACCCAAATAGGGTTAATTCGGTGGAATTGCCGGTTTCATGCCATTTTCACGTCGTTTTGACCCCTTCCAGAGTGTGGAAGGTTGGTATTATCATTATAGTTGTTTCCCCCTTCGATTGGAATCGAACGGGGCGTGGAACCGGGCTTTAGGGCTCGGATCCGCCGGTTCTCCGCCGTGACCGGTCGACCGGACCGGATGGGCCAGTCGACCGGCGGTTGCCCGCGTGACCGTGCTGGTTTGGCTGATGGTCCAGTCGACCGGACCACCTAGCCCGATCGACCGACCCTGTCAGGTCGACCGACCCCAGGGGTCAAGTCGACCGGATTTCTATGTTTATGCTCAGTTCGAGTCCTAGTCGATCCGGTTGAGACCCAATGACTGACCTATGGCCTCGCGAGTGCCCCGGACACCCTATGAGTTCCATGTCCATGTTTCTGCGGTGTTGAGAGGTGACATGTTACCTTGATTAGTGTGCCCGTAGATGTATGTATCTCGGGCTTTGTGTTATGTTCGATCGAGTCACCATGTATCGGTATGAGTGCGGTGGGGTTCCCCCGCATGTGTGTGGCCTCCCTTGAGTTCCTATTTGAGGGGATGGTCTCGGCGGCCTGTGGTTTGCCTCAGTATTCATGTTGCCGTAGTTTAGACCTAGTCAAGATTTAAGTCGGTTGGCCTTGGCGGTCCAACCTTCGTGCGTTTCTTCGCTGTAGCGCGACTTCCTTAGGCCGCTACGAGTCATTTGTCCTAGGTCAATGTCTTAGGGCAGTTAGTGTGGCAGTTGTCTCTTGGACCGCCTAGTCCGTGTGGCGGGTCTATGTTAGACCGCTTTGGTGGTTTGACTGAATAGGTCGGTTCAGGGTTGACTGGGTTTAGCGACCTAATCCTTGACCGCTACAGTCACCTAGCGGCCCATTCTATGACCGCCAGCGTATGTTCTTCCGCTTAATTCCTGAGTGTCGTTTCCTGATGTTTTGGTTTCCAATTGTCTTGGCTTGACCTTGTGGTTTGTCTATCGTCCCGTGGATGTCTCTTGATGTCCTATGACGGCTGTGACCACGTTATAAGGTAGCCAGGAGTTTTTCTTGCTTGAAGTAGGATTCTCTTTCCTACTGTAGAGTCGTCATTGTCCGGTTCCGGTCAACTCGGGGTGACCCAGGGGTGACAAGTAACCTTGTGTGTGTCTCGGTAGTTTCGTCCAGTCTGAGACATGGTTCTGGATGCCTCAAGGTATCGTCTAACCTCCATTTGCGTGTCCAGATGTACTGAGAGTCTTGGTGTTCTCTTATGTCCCCGTGTGTTGTTTTACGCGGTCATGTCGTTTCCTGTAGCTTAGGATTAGACCGATTGGCGGCTTGTTCCGCTTTGCGCAACAACTTTGACTCTGAGTCGTGAGGCTCAAGGATCGTTGTAGTAGTAGGTCTAGTTGCCTTGTCCTGAGTCTGTCGGTAGTTGTCTTGCTACCTCGGTGCTTCATAGTACATACGACAATGCTTCCTTGCCTGTCAGTACCACAGCGCTTGTGTTTCAGAGTTCTGTGTCTAGTCAGCCTCCACTAGTCATAGCCTTGCGACGCGTTACGGCGTGTCGACCCACCTGGAAGTGGTGGCGTGGTAGTTCCCGAGATACGGTTTTTAGGCTAGATGATGTGGGCTCCCTTGCCTTGTAGTAGCATCCTACTGTGGGAGAAAACTAGCTAGAGGCCTGGCTCAAGACATTGAGCCTATGTGTGCACACGTGGTCAGGGGCATTTTGGACGAACGCCGATGGGCGTGACCCTGACTAGTCACTCGTTACTGTGGTTCCTATTCTGGTTACAGTGTCTTAGTCAATGCCGTATGCTAGGCAGCGTAGGTGAGACACTTGTAGGCACAGCATTAGACGTTAGTGGATGCAGCTGGCTGTTCTTCTAGTGAGGGGGTGCTTCCGTCACGTGAGACGTGACTCTCGCATTTCTCGTGCGTCGTCACCTTTCCGGGTTAGCCTTCTCGTGGTCTTACCCGAGGTCAGTGTTGTGTCGTGTACACGACGTTCCAGTCGTGTATGTGGTTGTGTCGAGAAGAGCGTGCATGATAATCGAGTCGTGTG
Source organism: Amorphophallus konjac (assembly GCA_022559845.1). Lineage (NCBI taxonomy): Eukaryota > Viridiplantae > Streptophyta > Magnoliopsida > Alismatales > Araceae > Amorphophallus > Amorphophallus konjac. The sequence continues at coordinate 199,596,978 of CM040124.1, read as the reverse complement.
TGCTTTAGGTCTGTGTCTATCTAGGTCCTTTCTAGGCTTTTTGCCTGTCTTTGTAGGCCTAGCAGATCGGCAACTCCTGACCTTGTCAGATCAGAGTTCACCTTCCTGTTGCTATCTGGAGTAGTTTGGGAGGCCGAGGTTAGTTTGGCAGCCATGTTTTTGTTCAGGTACGGCTCTTCCCTTTTCCTTTAGCTGTAGCTGCTCCTTCCATTTCTGATTTTCTTTTACAGCTTTCTAGTTGTAGTTTAGCTTTCTTTCTTTACTACTCCTGCTGTTTACCTACTGCTGTTTTAGTTGTTGTTGCGTGTTGCTGCACTGTTTTTCACTAGGGATCCGCGTGACCCCTACTGGGCTAGTGACACGAGACTCACCCCTACTTTTCAGGTGTGGTCGTCTCTTCTTCCTTGCGGTTCCTGGTGTGGCGAGTTCGTAGTTGTCAGCGGTACCCGCGTCAGGCTTCCCCCGACCTCAGTGTACATTTTTCTTTTTGTCGACTGTACTTGTCTTTCCTTTGGACTGGACTCTGGTATAATTGTTAATTTGAAACTGTTAATTAAAAAGTAATTTTATTTTTACTACTTTAGGAAACCTGATTAATGAAATTTAATCACTTACTGTTATATCTCTGTGGCTTGAATGTACTACACGACACTCCTTTTTCCCTTCGAAGCTTCACAGCTCTTGGGAGGCTTCACGGGTTCCAAGTTGTATCGGGTCTACTCAGTAGTCCTATTGGGTATATCTGGTATTCGGAGTCTGGGTCGTCACAGGTTGGCGGCCAGGTCATTGGCCGCTCACAGGTAGAAGGCGGCCAGGTGACTGGCCACTTACCAAACCTAGGTGGCCAAGGTCTTGGACGCCTAACCAACCTGGGTGGCCATAGACCTGGCCGCCCAGCCCATGGGCTTCTTAATCCCCAATCCTTCGATCACAACCCAATAGTGCAAGGTGGGCTAGACTTAAAGCACATGACATTGATCAATCCAAGGAAACAACATCGTTAACGATATGACGGTCTAACTAGGGATCCACAGGTGGTGATGCACTTTTTTTTCTTTTGTTATCTAATTATTTATTTATTGTAGGTTTTATTTATTTTACAGACGTGCCAGTCACTATCGTGAAAAATTTATTATGCACTCGATCTGACTTGGTCAGACGAATGTGAAGTCTGTGTCGAGACCAGAAGTCCGCCGCACCATATAGGTATCGGCGTTAATTACATCTCCCTAGATGGGAGAAAACCCTTGATTAATGGCCAAGAAAGAGGGCCCCCCTGGGGGGACGAAGAAAAATACATGAAAGCAATGCTTGCTATGTAAGGCATGATATGACATATGCGGGTAGGTAATGTAGTGAGATTTATTCATTAAACCAGCTCCAAGTACGTGGCGGAGTGTTACTCTCACGCATAGTGAAAGTTTCCCACCGGGCCTAACCCGACCTTCCACTGATCACCATTTGATATAACGGAGCGCCAGGAAAGTGTAGATGTTTATGCAAACATTTTCTCAATCTGAGTTTACTTTTTTCGCACGCTCAAAGTGTGTGCATATGAAGAATGAGCGCAGCAATTCATAAAAGGATGATATTGATTAATCAACACTTGAGGGACCAAACTTAAAAAGCTCCTAAGTTCAGGAGAGGGACATTTAGCCTGGAGCAAACTGAATCAAGACCATGATGGGGTGAACCCCTAAAGTCCCAACATAGTTCGATGGGGCTTTAGATACATATTCCCCTGCCTGGGGTTTGGGGGAGGTAAGAATTCCATAATGCACACCAGAGTTTTTTTTATATTATCTTTACGTTTCATTATTCTTTGATTTCAATTGAAAGTGGAGTTGTTCCAATTGGATACATCTACCATAAAGATTTCAGATTATAGTTTCTTCGTCTTCCTATCTTATTATTTTTTAATTTTTTATTTTATTTTGACGTTTCCCTCTTTCCTTTCCTTTCTTTTGTTTTAGCATTTGTTTTTTTTTTTAGTGTTTAGGATTCCCTAAGGGAGACAAATGCCAGCTAGGAAAGAAATGGCAGATGGGCTGGTTGGTAGGCTACTCGGAGGTTTTAGATACAGCGAGGATCGCAGTCCCCTATGGGATACTATTTAAAGGGCTGGACTTCAACTAGTCCAGGGATGCTAAAAGACATGCCTATGAGGGCCAGAGGTTTAGAGGACTGAGAACATGCCCCAATAGGAGGGGGAATCTATAGTCCGCTAGCAGACTAGCTGGCCTTGATGAGGATAGACCAGTGATTTGCTTAGCCATCGGAAAAAAATACTTGGGAAAAATAATTCCAAGCATGCATGTTGAATTCAAGAAGGGTTTACTACAGCTACATTTTTTAAAAGGTATTTTGGCCTTAGGCCCTTGCATAAAATTGATGAACGGGGTGATAGTTGGGTCAAAGGAGGAGTTGACTCATAGAGTCGACTCCTGCTCGGCCTGGCTGCATAGGGGAGACAAGCAGAACTCGTGGGGAAAGGAGTCAACTCCTAGAGTCGACTCCTTGCTGTTGCAGGCCAGACCCTACAAACCCTGCTTGGCTAGCCTACCCAGTGGGCCATGGACAGCAAGTCATGAAGGGGTTTACCTGAGGGAACACGAGGCAATGATTCTTAGCATAATATCCAGTTGATGGCATTGAAGAATGTCCATAAATAATTGAATAAACTGGTCTAGCAACAAAGTGTTTGCCGAATTACCAAAAAGAGGATCAGATATTCAGATAAAAATGAATTTAGAAGGGACAGAATGCCCAAGATCCAAAGGATTGGAATAATTGTATCTAACTGATTTGTTGGGCACTAGTGGTGAGAATGGCAAGAAGGCCAACAACAAGGATGAAAAGGGGAGGTGTTGGTTGACAGATTGCCCAGATCAGACTTGTACTATGCTACTACTTCCTACTAGAGTTACTGTTGAGCATGACACTGTAAGTTAGGCAGAGTTACTAGCGCTGGCCGTTGCGTGCTGAGCTGCTAGATTAGGCTTGCAAGGCAATTTTGGAACATGCAGCAGGATCTACTAAACTTGCTGTCCTGATGCATATATTGCACTATTTAATTGAAACACTTAGACTGCAAGTGCAATTGCAGTTATTGCTGCTGCTGCACGAGTCTGCTGGCAGTGGACTATTGCCAGAATTGCTGAGCTTGGTTGCAAGCCATATGGACAAGAAGAGTGTTGTTGTGCTGCTGTTGCTGGACTACGAAAGGATGTCAGCTGACTTAAGGTCTATTGATTTTGAATTCAGCTAACTTTCTTAACTGCTGATGCTCCCCCCTTGTGTTGTAGAGTCTGCAGACATGCTTTTGCTAGTCTACTGAGTTTGGGTTATAGGTGTTGCTGGCTTTCTACGTCAAGAACCTGATCAAATAAGGGTTATGCAATAGGTGTTTGATGAAATGCCAGCCTATTAAGGTCATTGACGACTGGCTCAGAAAGCGTTTGACGAAATGCAACCAGGCATTGGGCCCAAAGGTTTTAAGCCAAATACTAGCAGACAAGGGGCTAAAATCAGGAGAGATTGTCACACCCCAAAGGTTGAGGTTCCAGAGAACATAAAAGGATTTTTAGAAGAAGGCCCAGGGCTGATTAACCCCAGGGACTGAACTGGCCTTGGGTCTTCATCCATTTTTTGTTCGGTCTTCATACCCGGTGCAGTCACTTGGAGTGTTATGAAGGTTGAAATTATGCCTAGGCCAGAAAAGCCATAGGGCTGACGGAGTATTAATTTTGTTGTTAAACTCCAACTCCTTTTTCTGTCTCCTGTTGTGTTTGGTTTTTTGGCTTGGAAAGGGGGAGCTGAAGAGGGAAATTCGCATTGTCTAGGTTGGAGTTATGAACCTGTGATCAGATATTCTGATGGTAGAACAATTCCATTTTTTTATTTCACTTTTTTTTGTGGCTATCCCTATGACATGGACAGACATCGGTGTGCTCATGTACATGCAAAACAAAGGGAAATATGCTCAACACAATGATATTGTTCAAATGGCCAAGGGCCCATTCTTTCATTTGAAAATCATGTGGATCTCTGACTATGCAGTATGCATGGACTTAAGTCCCCTACACATGGGCGAAAAAAATGGTTGACACACTCAGACGTTGAAAGCCACTGCTCCTTTTTTGAAAGGAGTTCTGCAGATGTTTGTGAAGCACTGATCGGTCGACCGAAATCCCATTTCGGTCGACTGAAATTCTCAGCACTAGAAGGTTTACAGGGTTGCAAGTTAAAGTCGACTTAGGGCTTAGGGTAAATCGACTTTCCCCTCAATTGCCAGCAATTTTTTTTGCTATGATACAATTTGATGCATTTGTGGTGCTTTGATCTAATCAAAATACATGTATGAATCCTTAATCTACTCATGATTTCTTTTATTTATGAGATGCATGAATGAGATTTAGGATTATTCATGGGGGACATGTAAATGATTTTTGGTCTGTTTATGTAATGCATGGGAAACTTTGATCTGTCCATGAAATGCATGAGTGAGGTTTTAATTTTGTCCATGCAATGCATGTGCGTGGTTTGACTTATTTATGGAATGCATATGAAATATGCAGTCTTGAACGGGGGACTGGGCTAAAGTGCTTTGGTTCTACGCAGACCATTGGTGAACAATGGGGGTAAGCCTTGTGGGTGGGGGGTCGACCCCTGGGTCTACAAGGGTCGACCCCTGTGCAAATCCCTGCATAGGGAGCCCAAAACAGAAAAGGGGGTGAAATCTGATGGGGAAAACTTCCAACAATGAGGGTCTATAAACATCTTTAGTGCATTAACATGCAATGTGCATATGCTTGATTTGGGCGCCATCAATACAGTGGGAAATGCATGAAAGAGGTGAGTTTAATTATGCCGGTGCAAGCCTAATGGACTATCTATGTGAGCTACATGATGCACGAGGGGATATTTAATTTGATTTTACTGCGAGGGCATTGAAGAGGTCGACCTCATCCAGTGCATGAGTTGACCCACACAAGCGTACGGGTCAGCCTGTTTAAGTGCAAAGATCGACTTTCCCAGGTGTAGGGTATTGTTTTTGTTAGAAAGGGTTCTGGAGGGCTCCAATTCAGAGCTATGCATAGGAATGCTATCATGCTCATGCTGAATGTAGAAGTTCTCTATTCATGATGCAAGTGTCCAAAAGCTCTGGGCCACTCCACTCTATAAAATAGAATTTGATCAAGTGCTTCTTCCCCTTCTTTTATGCATGTATGCAGCCATGATGCTTGTGCAAGATGTTGAGTTTCCATAGTGTAGAAGAAAGATACTCAAGATGCATCTGAATTCAGAGCTGCAGGAGGTTCTTGAGTAAATTCATAGCAACTCAGTGATGAGGAGGAGTTGGCTTAAGGTACTAGGCGGATCTAATGCTCACGCATGGTAGGAGGATCCAGCTGAGCTTGACCCAAACTCCACCTAACTACCATTTCATATACCAGCCAGTCAAAGCAAATAAGCAAGTATAGAGAGTCTGTGCCCAAGAATCAGTTCAGACATGTTGGAGAGTTAACTGATTACTGAATTGGTTCTCCTCTTCTATTTTCTCATTGCTCTTCTATTTTATTCTTCTCATTCATTTGTCATTATTGTCAGACAGTGAGGTTTATTAGGATATCTGTTCATTATAGCATTGTCATTGTTAGTTCATTTTTTTCTTAGTCCCAAATTCTGGTAAAATTTTGGCAGCACCTCCCCGACACCCAAGCACTTGGGGGTGAAAAATTGAAGCACATCCACGGATATCTGAGATGGCCTCCACCATTGAGAGTAAGCCATGAGTGGCTACTCTAGGGTTCCAAATTGGGTAGGGAAGAACCTCGAGGACTAGCCTACGAGGGGAGCTCCACGGACCCAGGGATTGTCCTTCAATTCCTTAAGATAGTAAGCCATGAGCGGCTACTCTAAGATCCCAAATTGGGTAGGGAAGAACCCCAAGGACTAGCCTACAAGGCGAGCTCTGTAGACCTGGGGATTGTCCTTCAATTCCATAGTGTTCAGTTGTTGGCATGCAAAATATGATCAACGGTGATCAAGCCGCAAAGACAAATGATACGGCCCACTGAAGCACAGAAGCCGATGAAGATCAACACATTGAAAACTTCTCAAGCCACTAGACCCTCGGGTCACCTGCGATGAACATCGGGGACTTCACCTCGGGAGAGTCGAGATGAATCCACAACCAACCGACAGCGCGACCAAGCCTGCCTAATGATCCGACATCGACTCCGTCATGCTACTACCCCACACTCGTCGCCCGACCAAGGACGACGGTCTACTCGGTGGCTCGCCACTTCAATGAAGACTCTCCTGAGGAGGAAGAACACCCTCGACCCCTCAAACCAAAGGATCGAATGTTCTGTCAGCAGAAGACCTCGATTACCCGACACGTGTATGACTTCTCAGCACATGGGGCCCATCAGCAGCCAAATGATCACCCGGTCGAGGTGAAAAAACTCCGAGAGGCATATCACTACCCGTGGGAGCTTCCAATACAAGTCGAGACGAGTCGGCAATACAAGCAGTGATGCCGAGAGCCGTGTCAGTGAAAAACCCATGTGTTCAAGCTTAAGGCACACGAATGCTAAAAGCAACCATTTGGCGGCCCAGAATTCTCGTCTATGGCCTCTTCTATGACCCGGCAAGACTACGGAGAAATGAAAGGTCGCAGCAACCCTCGAGGTCAGTTCGAAGCCTGTTATCGGGCCCACACCGGGTTAAGGCGATCAAATGGCTCGAATCCGGCGCGGTCCTGCTAAACCGGCATGCCCCGCAAATCCGACGTGCCCCTTTTAACCTTGGGCAGCCTCCTAAACCCGCACGCCCCGTATAGCTCGAATCCGGCGTGCAAGATGGTTGTAAACCAGCACACTAAACCCCGCGTCGGATTATGCTCGTTCGAATGGTTTCCTATATAAGGGACCTCATGTTCGAGAACAAAAAAAAAATAGAAGAAAAGGGATCGAAGAGGAGAACATCAGAAAAAAAAAGGAGAGAGAGAGAGATTGGAGAAGAAGAAAGGGGAGCAGAGTGCCCGTCTCGTTCCGATACCCTGTTCTGCTGTGAAGTTTCAAGGTTGGTTGGACAGCTCGACGGATTCCACCTTGGCTACTTCTTCTCTTTCTCTGCTAATGTAGCTCCACGGAGCATCATCCCGAAGGGCGATGATATGAGCCCGGGATGTTATTTGAACTCCCCCCTCTAGTCGTCTATGTTGCTCTTCTGCTCCTTCCTTTTTTTTGGGAATGCAATCGGTCTCAGGCGACAACGCCGAGCCGAATATATGTATTGTAGTGTTTTACTATGCGATTGAATCAATGAAAGGGTGTGTTGCTGCTACCTTTGGTTGGACAGCTCGATGGAGTCCGCCTCGACTACTTCTTCTCTTTCTCTGCTACTGTAGCTCCACGGAGCATCATCCCGAAGGGCGATGATATGAGCCCGGGATGTTATTCGAACTCCCCCCTCTGGTCATCTATGTTTCTCTTCTGCTCCTTCCTTTTTTTTGGGAATGCAATCGGTCTCAGGCGACAACGCCGATCCGAATATATATATTGTAGTGTTTTACTATGCGATTGAATCAATGAAAGGGTGTGTTGCTGCTACCTTATAGTCTGTCTTTCATTTGAGTTCTCCATCACCGAATACGCCTGAGATCCTTGAGGCAATATCAATAATCTCCCCTCCTCGGGGTTCTTTCTCCGTCGTATAAATGATATGAATGAGTCAACGCGCTCAGATGTTCTCCCCTGGCCGGAGGGATGTGTATCATTGCATCATCCTTCATCCCTGGAGGTAGCTCTTTAGTCGTCCCTATTCACGATTCAGGGTTAAGAGAATGAAGATATCCGCCATTCCTGCCATATAGCTATGCGTACTGGAAATGTTGTCGAGCTATTTGACCTTGTGCCTCTTCCATAAGCTCAGTCTGTCGACCGACCCCTGGGTCTTAAGTCCGGTCTGTTGGCTCCTATTTAGCCTGCCCCTTCAACGAATGCGTATGTTTATAGTCATCTAATGCTCGTTCCACAAATAAATGCATTCCAATCATAGTGTTCTTTAGTGATTTATCCTTTCGAGCGATTCGCCGCCCGGGGAGGGGAACATCCCCATCATCTTCAACCATTATCGAGGCACGGAGTCATATCCCCCGATGATATGCACTCTGTGTTTCATATAATGAACATCAATAGGGTTGACCCCAACCCAACATCAAATCCACCTTCTTCTCGAGGGAGGGGTGGTGGCTGTGAGAAGATCACCTCTCGTAGGCTGGCCCTCGAGGTGATGTCTCATCTTGGCCGTCCCTTAATTGTTTTGACTCGTGTTGTTGGATACCCCTAGCAGGCTAGTCCTCGGGGTCTTTCCTCTCCAAGGAAGTCCGTCGGTCACCTCTTGGCATTCCCGGCTTTGAAGGAGCGTACCCCTAACTGGTGCGACTCTCCACTTCGCCCCTACAAACCCCCCAGTCATGGGGAGGTGCTGCCAAAATTCAGACTGGTAACTTAGTCAAATTTGCTATGACACATTGATTAACGACTATGCTTGAGTAGGAACCTCACATAAGTCCATGACTGCCTCGATTACAGTGCTTCTGTGGCCAAATAAATCTTCTAATTTTCTAAAAACATCAACAAGGTCTCAATAAATATACATAAGTTTCAATCAGACTTGAATAAACCTTAAACCCCCCTAATCCGGCGCGTCCCGAATCCGGCGCGCCAATTTCCGGCGCGCCCCCCTCGCGCCGTTTTAACACTAGACTCATATGTTCTTTGAACTTACTGAGCCCCTATCCGGCGTGCCCAGGGTGCGTCGTATTCAACTCCCCTCTGGCCAGCGCGTCGTTTTAGCTCAGTTAACCATCGCGCCGTATTAGCCTTAGCTAACTATCACGTCGGTTTAACCCCATTTGGCCACCGCGCCGATTTAACATTCAAATAAGTATCGCACCGTTTTAACCTATCCCTTATACCCACGTTCCAACGGCACCGCTTTAGGCTTTTACCTACGTTTCCTGCGCCGTTTCAAGTTCCACATCTACGCGTACTACGCTGGTTTCGCTCCGAATCCTGTCATTGTACCATTTCGATACTCTCTCTTCGTCTCCGGGGTGACTTTCGATGCTAATAACAGAGTTAGATGAACCCTGTAATCAATAAGCCAAATAAGCTGGTTTGTCTAAACCTAGATTAATTAGCTTCATAGCTTCATCGTCATGACTGAGTTCAAGCATTCATATCGCATCAATGTATGCTTGAGTGCGCGAGCCCTTGGTATATCAAATGGCATTAGCGAAAAGCTGGGCAACGCCCGACAGGAAGCTCTTGTCATGCGTGATGATGGTCTCCGGGTCTAAGTCCTCCACCAAGTATTAAGGGTTTCGCTCTAATAAACTGTGCATGATAGGCTATAATATCTTGTATGATCATTTGCATCATTTGCATTCTTTATTTTGGCCTCGACAGCCCATTACCTCGACAATTAATCAAAGGTTTTCTCTCCTCGTGGGAGATGTAATTAACGCCATAGCCTTTATGGTATGGTAGACTGTTGGTCCCGACCGAATCTCACTGATCTGACACAACCTAGGATTTAATAAGCAAGCACAATTTGCATTCAAGACGGACCGATTATGGCGGCCACTCACCCGACTCTCACCCAAACCCGGGGTAACTTGGCGATGCCAAGTGGAGGATGTGAGGGCTAGGCCCTTGCTGGTAGAGGGCCAGCAAGGCCAAGGTTTGCTCCCAAGGGTATGGAGGCCCAATTCAATGGGGCCGACGAAGTGCCGAGGGCACCGGTTACACTCTTCCCCACGGTGATCACTCAAAGCAACGGGGCTTGAGGGACCGAGCACTCACTCTCACGGCCAGCGGAACTATGAACTAATATTGAAAGAACAAGCACGAAATTAGAGCTAGGTTGGAGCACTTACTCGACCGGTTTGAAGAAACCGGTCCCACTCGGAGACGTGGGCGAGCGGGGAAGCGTGGGTTCCCCATACGCCACGCCGGGGTAGCTTGCCCTGTTTAAACACTTACAACACTACGCCTCTCGCAGGAGGGGAGATCTTGGGGTGGGGGTTAACTGTTAATACATCTAAAACTACCTCCACACAGGGAGGGACCTTCAGCCGGCCAAGCAAGAGGGGGAAAATTGAGCTAGAAGCAAAGAAAGGGAGCCGATGTCGATTCTGATCACTCTCTGCGCTTCAGGACAGGCAGTTGGTTATCTTGATGTTGCAGCCACTCCAGATTTTTGTTGATGACGAAACCAGTTGGAAATGTTTTGTAGCTGGATCAGGATGACGTCAGAATTTTTCTGATTTCTTTGATTGCCGGTGGGTGGTCGGGCAGAGGCTCAAATAGGGAGGCAGGCCTACAGTTCTGACTGCTTCATGTTCACAACAGCAGGAAGAAGAGGTTGCCACGAACGCTCTAGAGCTCAGAATCAGGTGCCGCTAGAGTCGTCAAAACCGTCGATGAGTCCTCTTCGAAACAAGACCAACGAGGATGCCAAATGTTGTCGGAGTAGACTGGTAGAACTCGGACAATGAGGAGGGGTCAGAGGAGACTGATAGGAAGCAGAACCGTGCACCGGGAGGAAGAAAATGAGAACTCTTGATTCCAGGTGCCAAACAGAGCTCTGCTTCTTGATTCTGGAAGCAGACTTGTTGAAGAAACTTTCGGCCAAGCCTCGCCTCCAGATCTTCAAGAGAGTGGCCGTGGTAGCTTCAGGAGTCAGCTTTAGGTTGCTCTTCAGGGAGGAGATGCGCAGTCGGGGGAGATCGACTGCTCAGGATGGCCCCGAACTCAGAACGTGATGAGACCATCGCCGTTGTGAAGTCAACTGGGAGACGCTTCCAACGGTGCCTCTTGAGCCTTTAGGAACGTCCAGAGGAAGCCGTGGACCCCTCTGCCATCTGCTGATCTTCTGAAGGTCTTCAGCTGAGAACTGGTTCGCCGATGTAGATCCCAAATGGCCACGAAACGAGATAAAGAAGAAGTGAATGGTGAAGGGGAGATGATGAATGGTGGGGGAAAGTGTGGGGGAGGTATGGAGGGAGGCTAGGGGTAGTATGGAGCTGGAGAAAGAGGGGGAGGGCATAGGGTTCTGCTGGTTCTTCACAAGGTGGGTGGAGAGGGAAGGGTGAAGGAGGATGGAGGATGCTCTAGATGGAATGGGAGTGGAGGGAAGGGGAGGGGCGACCAGACCTATAGGATGGGGGTTTGGGGTGCCCTTGGGCTGGGGAATGGAGGGAGATTTCAAATTCAAATTGTCCTTGGGGGTGGGAGATTGTGTGGGGAAGGGAAGAGATTGTGTTGGGGAGTGGGAGATTGTGTTGGAATGGCCAAAGATCCTCTAGGGAAGGGCAAGATTTGTTGGGGATTTAGTGGAGGGGTAATGAATGCTCCTAGGGAAGGGAATGGGGGCTGAGGTGGCAGGTGAGGTGGAGGAGAGAGAGGGTAGGGCGCAACCCTCCCTTGTAGGAGAGAGAGATAGAGAGAGAGGGGGGGATGAGTGTGGATTCTCTCCCCTTGGGCTTCTCACCCAAAAATGGATTCACTCCATAAGCACTCATAAAACTTGAATTCTCAAATGGCATTCTTTCATTAATTTGAAATGGGAGGGAATGGGGTCCTATATATAGGCAACCCACATTTTACAAAAAGTCCCTGACTCATGCAACAAAGACAAATAAGTAAAGGGGGGGGGGGGCGCCCTTGGGCCAAGCCCACAGAATTGGGCCCAATAGCTAACCAAAGGACACTTAAACTTAGAGAAATAAACTAAGACCTACGGACATGACTCAAATAAAGTGGAAAATACATCAAATGACTCAAGTAAAAAGCACAAAATGGATAAATGGGCCTACATAGTGTGAAGCCCATGCTCAAATGACACTGGGGTGTGAAGATGACCCGAGCCAGAGGGAGTCGTGGGTGATGCCTCCATCAAATCCCCTGGGCTGCGAAGAGCTCGACTCCGTCGAGTAGGGGTCCATCCTGCTGTGATACCACTCGAGAAGTTCAGGATCCAGCTACTGGAGGTCTTCCCAACTCACCCACGAATCTTCCGAAGGAAGCCGATCCTTCCACCTGACGAGATAGCACTCGTATACCTTGCTCCTTGTGGTAGTGACATGCTCATCCAATATTCGTTCAATGCGCTCACGTTGGGCTCTCTTGGCTGGTGGTCTCTCCTCACGGGTGGGTGCTCTCTCAATGGGAGGAATAGGCTTAATATCCTCGCTGGGTACCACCGTGGGTCCCTTATATGGCACTAGGTCGGCTATATTGAATGTGGGACTCACTCCATACTCCTCGGGGAGATCTAACTTGTAGGCATTAGCGCCAATGCGCCTCAGAACCTGGAAGGGACTAGCCCCACGTGACCTCAATTTGGAGATGGCTCCCGGGGAGAGCCTCTCTATCCTCACCATCACGAAGTCACCCACATGGAATTCTTGGTGACGCCAATGAGAGTCGGCCAGCCTTTTATAAGTCTCATTCTTTTTGCTGATGTGCTTGTAGATTTCCTCATGCAATTCTCTAATATGTTGGGCAAATGATTCAACTGAGATAGACACTCTAGCATGCTGGGGAAGGGGAATGAGATTTGAAGGTTTCCTTAGCTTGTACCCATGTACAGCCTCAAATGGACTCATTCCTAGGGACTTATTGACAGAGTTGTTATATGCAAACTCAGCCTGAGGTTGAATGAGGTCCCAATTCCCTGGACGATCCTCAACAAGACACCTAAGGAGGTTCCCTAGACTCCTATTGACAACTTCGGTTTGGCCATCAGTTTGAGGGTGGTAGGCTGTGGAGAATTTGAGGAGGGTACCCATCAAGTGCCAAAGAGTCTTCCATAAATAGGTGGTGAACTTGACATCCCTATCAAAGACTATGGTCTTGGGTAGGCCATGGAGATGAACAACCTCGTCAAAGAATAATCGGGCCACATTGGAGGCATCGGAAGTTTTTGAGCATGGGATGAAGTGGGCCATCTTTGAAAATCTGTCAACGACCACATAGATTGAGTCATGCTTTATTTGAGTCTTGGGTAGGCCTAGCACAAAATCCATGCTTAAGTCTTGCCATGGACAGTCGGGGATAGGGAGAGGGGTATAAAGGCCAGTGTTTTACTTCACCTGTTTGGCCGAAGCACATGTGCGGCATTGACCCACTATATTGCCTACGTCTCTCTTGAGACTTGGCCAATAAAACTGACCCTCCACTAGAGCAATGATTTTGTGAACCCCAAAATGGCCAGCTAGTCCTCCTGCATGTAATTCCCAAACCAAGAAATCACGGAGTGAGGTCCGTGGAATGCAAAGCTTTGGTCCTTTGAAGAGGAACCCTTCCTCTAAGACAAATCCCTCATGTTCCTTGCTAGAATGGGTGGCCATGGTGGTATAGATGTGCCCAAAGTCGAGGTAGCTAGGGTACTCATCCTTGAGACTATCAAATGTGGTCACTTCCACTTGGATAGTAGATAACAAAGAGACTCTACTACTAAGGGCATCCGCCGCTCGATTCTCACTTCCCGCTTTGTGTTTGATAACAAAAGTGTAGGATTGGATGAACTCAACCCATCGGGCATGTCAGAAATTCAGCTTTTGTTTGGAGTTGAGGTATTTGAGAGCCTCATGATCAGAAAAGATGACAAACTCTTTGGGCAACAAGTAGTGCCTCCAATGTTGGAGGGACTGAACCACATCATAGAACTCTTTGTCATAAGTGGAGTATCTTGTCCTACTATCACATAACTTCTCACTGAAGAAGGCTACCAGATGTCCCTCTTGGCTAAGGATCCCTCCTATTCCTATCCCGGATGCGTCGCATGTGACTTCAAAGACTTTGGAGAAATCAGGCAGGCATAGGACCGAGGCTTGGGTCATCTTCTCCTTAAGTTCTTAGAAGGCTTTAGAGACTGATTTGGTCCACACAAAAGTCCCCTTCTTCAGAAAATCGGTGATAGGCACAGTGATAGTGCTAAATCCTCGAATAAACCTTCTATAGAAGGTGGCCAACCCATGAAAACTTCAGACCTCATGAAGAGTGTGGGGTTCCGGCCAATCTAGAATAGCTTTGATCTTCTCGGGGTCCATGGAGACATCTTTGGTGGATACCACAAATCCTAGGAAAGTGATGGATGTGGTCAAGAAGTGACAGTTGCCTCGGTTGGCAAATAGGCTCTCATGTCGTAGGACGGTGCAAGCTTGCCTAAGGTGATCAAGGTGGGCCTCTTGGGATTGACTATATATGAGGATGTCATCAAAGTAGACCACTAGAAAGACCCCAATGAAAGGCTTAAGAACCTCGTTATGAGACGCATGAAAGTACTTGGGGCATTTGAGAGCCCAAAAGGCATGACCAACCATTCATACAAGCCATCCTTGGTCTTGAAGGCCGTTTTCCACTCATCTCCGGGCCTAATTCTAACTTGTTGGTAGCCACTCTTAAGATCAATCTTGGAGAAGATAGTGGCTCCCGCTAGCATGTCTAGCATGTCATCAAGCCTAGGGATGGGGAACCTATACTTGACGGTGATCTTATTAATGGCCCGAGTATCCACACACATCCGCCATGATCCATCCTTCTTGGGAGTGAGAAAGGCCGGTACGGCACATGGGCTTTTGCTAATGCAGATGAAACCCTTCCTAATGAGTTCCTCTATTTACCTCTGAAGTTCGGCATGTTCCGTGGGGTTGGGGCGGTAATGAGGAAGGTTGGGAATGGTGGCTCTCGGAACTAAATCAATTACGTGTTACACATCACGCATGAGAGGGAGTTGGTCCGGGAGTTCTTCCAGGAACACATCATGGAATTCTTCTAGGAGTTGCCGGACTTCTATGGGATGGGGGTTGGAGGGGGTAGACTCTCCTAGGCAAATGACTACCGCACATAGAGGTGTCCCTTGAGCTATCTCCTCCTCAAGCTCTCTTTTGGTGATGAGGTGAAGACCCTTGGTCATTCCCAAAGTCTTATCTTGTTTGGGGTTTTGGGAGAGAGGTTGGGTTGGTGGGGTGGAGTTCCCCAGGGCTTGAGATTTGGTGGAGTGTTGACCTTGAGGGGGTGGGCTTTTCTTAGGCAAGGGACGTGGTGGGGAGAGATTAAGACGGATGCTCTTTCCCTCATGCTCAAAGGTGCATGTGTTGGTCTTACCAAAAATAGTGGCATCCACATCATAAAGCCACGGTCTCCCTAGTAGGATGCTACCTACTTCCATGGGGATAACATCACACCATATTTGGCCATGGTAGGAAGAAAAGGTGAGGGGCACAAGGCAGCGAGTATTGACCGGGATGGAATTGTTGTTGATCCAAGAGACCCGATATGGGCTAGGGTGAGGAGTAATAGTAAGCTCGAAGAGCTTAACGGTGTCAGGGGACACGGCATTGACACAACTCTCATTATCTAAGATCACTTTTCTTACATGGCCCCCTATCTTAACAAAGGTGTGGAAGATTAAAGTTCATCGCCAGTCCTCCTCTTGGGGCTTGGTAAGGGTGCATCTAATTACTCCTAGATGGGAGTTGGTAGATGGGGTGGTGTAGTCTATACCTGACTCATGGTATTGGGCCTCATACTCTTCTTCTCAATCTAGTGAAGCTTCATGGACCTCAACCATACTCTCAAGTTCCTCTTGGGGTGGGGGAGCTTCTTCCTCAATAAGTAAGCTAGACAACCCTTTGGATGGGCATTGCCCCGCAAAGTGGCCAAACCCTTGACATCTATAGCATTGTTGGTGCCCACCACCCGGGGTAGTTCCTCCTACATTTGGGCCCTTGGGATTCTCTTCCCTCCGCAGAGGAGGATGGCTAGGGGCAGGCTTGGTTGGAGTGATGGTGGGAGGGGGGTTGTAAGGCCGTAATGGGATATTTCCACTTGCGCTAGGGGCCTTCATGGGGGTGGTCAGAATGGTTCGTGACCCCATGCTTTTAGGATCGGCCGTGTTGTGACCCCTCTGTGTTGATGATGTTGACAATAAGTTTTATTTCATTGGCAAAAGCTTGTTTTGATTGATTGACAACTGTTCTTATTTTGATGAAATTGTTTTTATCAATTTGTCTGTCTACCTAATGCAGTCAGAGTCTATACTATCGTGCACACACCCACAGGTCTACATTGCATTGCAGCATGAACATAGAGTTCATACATTTCATTGTGTAGTCTGGATAGTTCTGATGGGTCGACGCTCCCTTCTAATGGGTCGACGCCCCCAAGTCTACACATTGTGCATTCTGACTTGAAGTCTATATAACGCTGCATTGGCCAAGTCTATACACTGCATTGTTGATTGTTGGCAAAGTCTGTACATCGCAGCATGTATTCATTGTTAAAGTCTATACAGACTTCAGCGTCTCGTTCATGCATTGTTTGTGAAGTCTGTACATTAGTCTGTGTCTCATGCATCGTCTATGCAAAGTCCATACATTGCATTCAAAGTATGTACAGCGTTCGTCTCAGCCAGCGTCTCATGCTGCGTCCTAGGCATGTCTGTACATTGCACTGTAGATGCATTGTTTCACCTGAAGTCTGTGCATTGTCTCAGCCACCGTCTCATTCAGCATCTCACGTTTGCAAAGTCTATACACTGGTCGGTGGAAGCATGTCTATACATTCGACTGTTCAGCTTGTGACTAAGTCTGTACAGCCAGGGAGACTGTTAAGTCTATACATTCATTCACTGTAGCTTACACTGGGTAAAGTCTATACATCCTCTAGCTGGAACGTTGAAAGTCTATACATCGATGCTTTGCCAAAGTCTGTACATTGGCATTAGTTTTCCATGTCTGTACATCGGACCGGTTGAGCAAGTCTGTACAGACGTTGCATCGATCAAGCCTGTACATCATCAAGTCTACACACTGGAAGTCCACACTTTCAGTTGTCTTCATCTGATCAAGTCTGTACAGAGTTTCATTTGGAAAGTCCGTACATTGAATGTCTATACATTCGTTTGCCTTGCATCATTCATTAAGTCTGTACAACTCCTTCGCTTGGCAAGTCTGTACACTATGGATGTCTATACACTCGATTGTCTTGCCTTGCTCAAGCGTGTACAGAGTTTCTTCAGCTAAGTATATACACTGCTTCACGATGTGAAGTCTATACATGCATGTTCAATTCTTCACAGGATGATGTCTATACACTCAACTCCTTCACACTTCAGGAAGTCTGTACATCCTTCAATGCATTGCATGCATCGTTCGTGAAGTCTGTCCATTGCATTTGCACTCACAACGTCTTCACACTTGAAGTCCAAACATCGTCAGTTGTCTGTCAAGTCTTCATACTGCTTAAGTCTTTACAGCGGATACTTCACATAGATGAAGTCTATACATTGAGCAGAGTCTGTACACTGCATTCAAATTCACAAGTCCATACAATGCAGTCTATACAATGCAGTTCATCTGATAAGTCTGTACAGAGTTCTTCACTTAATCTGATAATCCTATAATTTGTCTGACAGGGATCTGCTACTGAGATTGCTGACATGGCTCGTGATCCCAAGAGGACGAGGTGATCAGGTGCTGCCATGTGGATGGAATTGCCTCGGTTCTGGCGAATTCTCTGGGTGGGAAATGTGGAAGCCACGCGCCCTCATCCACCTGCTGATAGTATATAATGAAGCCTTCGTCTTCAGATGGAAAAAGATCGATTGAAGAAAAGAAAAGTATATACAGTAGAGAGCCATCGATCCACATTGAGAAGAAAGAAAAACAGAGAAGAAGAAAAGGAAAGAAGAGAAGAGAGAAGAGATGTGTTGAGAGAGTGAAATTGAGAGAGTTTAGATTGAGAGCTGCTCATATTGTAACTCAGTCTCTTGGTTCAGAAACCAGAGCTGAGGCTTGCTCATTCCGAGCTACATTCCCATTTGGGTTTTCTTTTTCATCTTGCTTCTGCATTTTTATTTCCGAACTCTTGTTTCTTCAAGCTATGAGGCAGCATTGCAGTGGAGGTCTCCACTGGATAGGTGAAGCTGTAATCCTCAGCAAGCGAGACTTGGTCTCAGACGGCTAAGCTGTATTGCCCAGCTGTTGTAGAGGGTGTTCCTCTGGTTGGGATAAGCTGTAAGCCCCAGCCGTTGTTGGCATGCTGTAGTGCCCAGCAGATTGAAGCTGTGTATCAGCAGTAATCCACATTCGAGTTGAATGTGGGGTGGACGTAGGTCGGATTGACCGAACCACCTAAAAGTCTTTGTGCCTTTCGTGTGTTTGCTTGTCTGTTTAGCAGATCTTGTTTCAGTGCTTTGACTGTGGTTGTCCAGTGTTCTTTTAATTCCGCATTTGAATCTAGGCATAATTTTTTAAATTAGCCTGTTGATCTATTCACCCCCCTCTAGATCCACATTCTGTGGTGAAAGAGACTTCCATCCAACTCCAACAATTGGTATCAGAGCCATACTCTTCTACAGGGACTCATCGCCCGAAGAGGATAGGCAGAGATGGATGCTCGAGGGATGATAGCTGAAGGTCACTCAACCACCAAGCCCCCATTCTTTGATGGATCTAACTACGCATACTGGAAGAACCATATGCATGTGTTTCTAAGGGCTAAAGATTACGAGATCTGGAAAGTTGTTAGCAAGGGACCTTATAAGTTGTCCCCGAATGAAGATGTCTGGACCGAGGAGGAGATCAGAAGGTCCACGCTGAATTGGAGTGCCATAAATGCCATCCCGTGCTCTCTGCACCCTACTGAATTCTACCGCGTGTCAGCGTACACTTCAGCCAAGGAGATGTGGGATGCACTGGAAGTTATCCATGAAGGGACTTCTCAAGTCAGGGAGACAAAGGCTAATTTCCTAGTGTCTGAGTATGAAGCCTTCAAGATGAAGCCAAACGAGACCATCAAAGAAATGTATGCTCGACTATCATCACCAATGGTCTAAGAGGTCTCGGGAAACCTCTGACAGAATATGATTTAGTAAGGAAGATACTTCGGTCCTTGACTCATGCCTGGCATACGAAAGCTACTGTGATGGAGGAGTCAAGGGACTTGCGCAATACAAGAGCTGATGAGCTAATTGGCTCGCTGATGGCATATGAAATTAATATGCCAAGGATAGAAGAAGCTGAAAGGAAGAAGAAGTCGATAGCGCTGAAGGCTGGTTCCAGCAAATCCAACAAATCCAGCTCCAGTAGTTCTTCATCATCAGAGGAGAGCCCGAATGAAGAAGAAGATATGACTCGTTCTGAGATGGACATGATGACCAGAGAGTTCAGGCGATTTCTCAGAAAAGGAGCAGGACGATTCGGCCAAAAGAAATACAGTGGCGGCCGAAGGGACAAAAGGTATAAACACAACCCTGCAAAGAAAACTGAAACTAACACTTGTTATCAATGCAGGAAACCATGGCATCTGAAAGCTGACTGTCCAGATAATCAAAAATATAAGGACAAGTCAAAGAGAAGGAACACGAAAGGGAAAGCAATCGTAAGTACCTGGAGTGATGAAGATGAAGGCTCCCTGAGCAACACTTCAGACAGTGAAGCCGAATCTGAGAAGCCCATTTGCCTTATGGCAACAAGCTCAGAAGATAGAGAAGAGGACTCAGATGAGGTAATCACTAGATTTAAAATTTTACTATCGCTGATTGGGTAGATGCCTACCATGATATAGCTGATAGAGCTGATGATATTAGAAAAGAAAACAGGCATCTGAGAAGAAAGATCAATTCCATGCAAAATGATAAAACTCTAACTGATAAAATTGCATGTTTAGAATCTGAGAATAAAAATCTGAAACTCACATGTTTTGAAGTAGATGAAATCAAAAATGAGTTAAAAGCTTCTAGGGAAGAGAATGTGAGGCTTGAAAATGAAATTGATGAATGGAAGCTGAAAATTCAGAAATGTGAGAGTGAAGTAAAAATTGTTTCTGAAAAATATGAAGCTGTCCTCAATGTAAATAATAAACTGAAAAAGTCTATTGATGAAATTCAGAAAGACAATGAGGATAAACTGAGAACCATTGAGAAAATGACCCAAGGAACAGATAACTTAAATGCTTTGTTAGGGTCAAAGGTAAATTTTAGAAAAGAGGGCCTAGGATTTAATTCAAGTGCAACGAAAACCTTTGGAATGAAAACTATTTCATTTGTTGCACAAAAACAAAAAGGACCTCTAATTAGCATGAACCCAAATAATTCAATGAACAAAAATGCTAATCTGAAAAAGACCAGTGCTGATGTGACACAACCTCGGACTTAGTCAAACAAGCACATCTAAGCATCCAAATGGGCCTTAATGGGCCACCGCTCTCTTCGTTGCACTCTATTCCCAGGGTGACTATGTGATACCAAGGGTGACTTATGGGAATGGACCCTTGCTGGTAGAGGGCCAGCAAGGCCAAGAATTGATTCCCCAAGGTTGGTTGCCCAATTCGATTGGGGCCGACAAAGTGCACTCGGGCACCGGGTCACACTAACCCACGGTGATCACTCTAAGTCATGGACTTGAGGATCGGGCGCTCCTCACGAATTCAGCGATGCATGAATCAAATATTGAGAGAGCTACACTAGGTGAGCAAGGAAGAGACACTTACTCGACCGGTTTGAAGAAACCGGTCCCGGTCGGAGACGAGGGCGAGCGGGGAGGCGGTGGTTCCCCACACGCCGCGGCGGTGTCGCTTGACCTGCCAAACCACTTACAAAACTACTCCTCTCGCAGGAGGGGGGACCTTGGGGTAGGGGTTAATATGATACATTCAAACACTACCACCACGCAGGGTGGGGCCTTCAGCCGGCCAAGCGGGGAGGGGTTGGTGGACCGAAACGAAGAGAAATGAGAACTAGGGAAGTTGCAGCTTCAATCTGGAATTCTGGATAGGGGGTCGCTGTGATGGCTATGCCGGGCTTGTCCGGACTCCAAATTGATCGAAACCAGCTCCTGAAGCTTCCTGACTGGATGAGGTGGACTCCAGAATTTTTGGGGAAGCTCAGACGGTCGGAGGTGGCTGCACCAGCAACAGGAAGTAGCCTCCTCTGTCTGGCCGCAGGCACTGTCTGGACTGTAACAGCAAGTTGCAGAAGTGACTGAGCACCCTCCCGAGCTCCGATCAGCACGAAACCAGCGGCATCATCTTCGTGGTCGAGGTAGCTTTCAGCAGGAGGTGACGGAGATGCATTCAGAGGTCGAGGATGGCCGGGGCACCCAGAAGAGTGGGTACTGGTCGGAGTAGACAGCAGAAAACAGAACTAGATAGATCGGGGGAGAAAATTCGTAACTTCTTCCTCCGGTGGCCGAACGGGGTTCTGTTTCTTGATCTTGAAAGATGACCGGTATAGGAAGAACTTTGATGAAGGGGCTTCAGCCTGAATCCGCTGGGGTTTGTCGTGGCAGAAGGATCTTCCAAGCTCTAGTCCAGGATGAAGACCTCTCTGCGCACTGTTGGGAGAATGGCTCTATCTGGCAGCTCCGAGCTCCGATCGTGTTGATTCCACCTCGCCTGCGAAGTAGACTGGAAGGACTTTCCAGAAAGGTAGGCCACGCCTTCTGAAGAACTAGGATGAATCCGTGGTTGATGCTGCAATAAGGGCTGTTCTGCAGATCTGCACAGCTCCAACCTACTAGAAGAAATGAGAGGGAGATGTGGCTTCTTTGGTGGAGGAAAATGGTAGGAATGACCTAAGGGAGAGTGGGGGCTCTTGTGGGGTGGAGAAGGGAGCTAATGGTGATGGGGAATGGGGTGGAGAATAGCTGGAAGCAAGTGCCAGCAGGTGGAGGAGGAAGAGCTACGAATTTGGGGAAGGTGGGTGAGAGGAGAAGGTGAGGGGGGCACAAGTGAGTGGAGGGAAGGGTGGATTTCAAATTCAAAAGGTCTTGGAAGGTGGGTGATTATGTTGGGAAGTGGAGTGCTTGCATTGGAATGGGGTAGATTTGGTTGGAAGGTGGAGGAAGGTGTTGGAATGGGGAGACTTCTACCTAGGAACTAGGGAGTGGAGTAATGGAGGCCATGGGGAAGTGGAGGGCATTAAAGGAGGTGGTTGGAGGTTGGAAGTGGATGGGAGGAGGGAGGAGAGAGAAGGAAATTCGGATTTGGGGTTGGAGGAGAGAGAAAGAGGGGTGAAATAGAGAGATTAAGAGGGGAATGGGTGGGGAATCTCTCCCCTAGGGTCTCTCACCCAAAAACTAGAGGAATCACTCCAATTTGAACTCAAATGGCAAGTTTAACTCAAAAGGATGTAATCATTCATTAACTTCAAATGAGGGGAGTGGGGTCCTATATATAGGCAACCCACTCTTTACAATAAGTCCCTGACAAAATAAACAACTACAAATAACCAAGGGGGTTGGGAGTGCTAATGGGCCTAGTCCAACGAATGGGGCCCAATAGCTTACATTAGACATGATGATACCAAACATAGGAAAATAAGTGCTAGACTTAGGGAAATGACTCAAATAAAATGGAAATACATCAAAATGACTCAAAGGAAAACTACAAAATGGATAAGGGGCCTTAATAGAGTGAGGCCCAAACTCAACTAGCTCCCGAATGTGAAGAAGTGGACCCGAGCCAAAGGGAGTCGTGGGTGATGCCTCCATCAAATCCCCTGGGCCGCAAAGAGCTCGACTCCGTCGAGTAAGGGTCCATCCGGCTAAGGTGCCGCTCGAGGAGATCTGGATCCAATCGCTGTAGGTCCTCCCGACTTACCCATGAGTCTTCCAACGGAGGCCGATCCTTCCACCTGATGAGATAGCGCTCATAGACCTTGCTCCGGGTGGTAGTGACCTGCTCATCCAATATTTGTTCAATGCGATCACGCTGAGCTCTTTTGGCTAGTGGACTCTCCTCTCGGGTGGGTGCTCTCTCAAAGGAGGGAGTGGGCTCGATCTCCTCACTAGGTCTCACCGTGGGGCCCTTGTAAGACACTAAGTCGGCGACATTGAATGTAGGACTTACCCCATAATCCTCGGGGAGATCTAATTCATAAGCATTCGCACCAATACGCCTCAAGACCTGGAAGGGCCCAGTCCCACGTGGTCTCAACTTGGAGTTGGCTCCTGGGGAGAGCCTCTCCGTCCTTACCATCACAAAGTCACCCTCTTGGAACTCTAAGTGACGCCGGTGAGAGTCAGCCAACCTTTTATAAGCCTCATTTTTTATGCTAATGTGCTTGCGGATTTCCTCATGCAATTTTGTGAGTGCTGACCTTCTAGTGGTTATGGGTGGACCTGGACAACCATATATAGACCATTTATGCCATGATGCCATATGGACCTTGATGAGCCTTGGTGGGCCGGGGCAACCATATGTGGACTTATCATGCAATGTTGTCATGTAGACTTTGGTGGGCTTAGGTGGACCGGGGCAACCATATGTGAATCTATCATGCAAAGTGGTGATGCATGTCGGGGGACCCGGACATCCGTAGATGCCTTTGATATGCTTAAGACCCATGATGAATGAAGGTGGACCACTACATCCAAATTTGGACCACTCATGCTTTCTACTTGACATGTGGGTGATATGAATGAATGGACCCAACATAGTGTTCATGCCAAGGGGTGTGGAAAGCCTAGACACATGCATACTTTTCCCAAAAGTGACTTCCATGTGTATAGGGGTGGGACAACCTTTGAATTCCCATTGGAACGGATCGAATGGATCTAAGAAGGTGGTCATCATGGGGTGGGGCACAACTTTATTACCTAGGGATATGTGGCCCAAGGTCTTGGCTCCCAAGGTGTAACCCGGGTCATGGATGAGATTGGTTTGGCCCAATATGATGGGTGAGGGTAGGAAAGGGTGGGTGGTGGGTAAGATGGTTGGGTTACATGGGGAACTAGACTCCCATAGGAAGGGATCAAAGGGGTCGTAGAAAGGTCTTCCTAGAGGGAGGTACTCTATGTCTTCAAGGTTCCCAAATTGTGAGTCATCCTCCTCCAAGGTAAGTGGGCCAAGTTTTCTAGTGGGTTGGCCGAACAAAGTGTTTGGGATCTTAATGGGTAGGTATAGGAAGGGATCGAAGGGGTCATGGTAAGGGTCACCTAAGGAGAGGAACCCTAGGTCCTTTTGGTCCTCACAACCCCTTGATGGTGGATTCTCCTCCTCTAGTAAAGTGATCGGGCCAAAGTTTTTGGTGGGATGGTCGGCCATGAATGGAGGACTAGGCTTTCTACCCGAGATAAGAAGCTCTAAATCGAGGAGAAGGTTGGGCTCATCGGGTGTAGGGAGGAATAGAAGGAGGTCACTAGTGTAGCAACCAATGGTGCAAATCGAGGTGATAGACCCTATGCATAGGTGTAGGAGGCCAAGGCTCTTAGGTGGTTTGGCCATAGGGGTCAACATGCTAGTGAATTCAATTTGCCATGCTACACCCTTAAGAAGATTCTCTAAGGTTTCCACTTGGTAGGATGTTTGGATTATGGTGTGATAGGAGTTAATGGGTGCAATGGGAATGTTTTTCTCCATGGGTGGG
Organism: Amorphophallus konjac; assembly: GCA_022559845.1. NCBI lineage: Eukaryota > Viridiplantae > Streptophyta > Magnoliopsida > Alismatales > Araceae > Amorphophallus > Amorphophallus konjac. The sequence continues at coordinate 199,572,525 of CM040124.1, read as the reverse complement.
TAAACATAGGACACAATGGGGTGAAGTGGTCTCTCCTTTAGCCATCTAGCTAGGGGCCCATCTATGATTATGGTGCTATTTGTGAAGGCTTGTGGCTCTTGGGGGTCCAAGCTAGGGGACATTTGTGATTCTTCCTTACCACGGATATGAACTTGGGTTTCCTCAATGATGGGGATGGGTTCATCTACTCCCATATGGATGGTTGTGGTCTCCTTTCTCAAGGGAATGGGAAGGTCTATTGGGGGTGGGGTGATGATGGTTGGTGCATGGTGTACCCGGGGTGGTGGGTGATGGGAAACTTTGGCTTGGATAGGGAGGGGAAGTAGTGGAAGCCTAGGACTTTGGACTTTTGGGGTAGGGAGTGGGAGATGGGTTGGTTGGGGTGGCTTGGGTTGATTGGTTTTGGGGGGAATGTCCTTTTTCGGGGACAAGGGAGGGGTGGTGGTGGGGACCAAGGGGTTTTGTGGGGTAGGGGTTTGGTGGGAGCTTCTGGATTGGAGGGTGGTGACAATCATGGGCCTAGGTGGAGGGGTGGACACGGTGTCCACTTGGTTTTGAATGGTGAGGGTTGGTTGAGTGGTGGTCATCATGGAAGGGATTGGGTCGATTAGGGTCTTGGATTGACCGGGTGGGGATGATGGAGTTGAAGTGCTCCTTGGACTTTGGTGATTTGAGTAGGAGGGAGAGGGTTGGAGAGTGTAGGGTTTTCTAAGCTCGGTCTTCATCTCATCCCAAGTGCTAATTGGAGCCTCCCTACGGATCTTTCTCAAACCTTCCACAACTAACCAATAAGTTTTAGCTTGTTTGGAGAGGTGTGCCTTGGCTAGCCTCATTCTCCTTTCTTCGTTCAAGGGGAAACTTTTAAAGAATTGGTCGAGAGAAATCTCCCAATCTAGGTAAAGACTTGGGGCTATTGGATCCATCAAAGGGGGGGTTTTAATTTTCAAGTGTTCTAAAAATATGGTTTCTAGATTTCCCCAAAGGTCACTCTCATTTACTCTTGGTGCACGGCTATTTCCTTCAAGTCGGTCGAGTCGAGACATGATATCTTCAAGCCGATTAAGGACATTAGGTAGGGCTTCTATGATAGAGGTGTTGCTACCCACTTTGTTGGTAATGGAACTTCCATGAGGATTTGAGCTTCTTGGGAAAGTTGATGGGGATGGATATGACGGGTATGAAGCGGCCATTCTAGTGGACATGGGAGATGCAACTGAGGACTCTAAATGCATAAAAATGGCTTAGGACCAACTTGATAGAGACAAGTTGTGAACTTGCTCTGATACCACTTGATGTGACACAACCTCGGACTTAGTCAAACAAGCACATCTAAGCATCCAAATGGGCCTTAATGGGCCACCGCTCTCTTCGTTGCACTCTATTCCCGGGGTGACTATGTGATACCAAGGGTGACTTATGGGAATGGACCCTTGCTGGTAGAGGGCCAGCAAGGCCAAGAATTGATTCCCCAAGGTTGGTTGCCCAATTCGATTGGGGCCGACAAAGTGCACTCGGGCACCGGGTCACACTAACCCACGGCGATCACTCTAAGTCATGGACTTGAGGATCGGGCGCTCCTCACGAATTCAGCGATGCATGAATCAAATATTGAGAGAGCTACACTAGGTGAGCAAGGAAGAGACACTTACTCGACCGGTTTGAAGAAACCGGTCCCGGTCGGAGACGAGGGCGAGCGGGGAGGCGGTGGTTCCCCACACGCCGCGGCGGTGTCGCTTGACCTGCCAAACCACTTACAAAACTACTCCTCTCGCAGGAGGGGGGACCTTGGGGTAGGGGTTAATATGATACATTCAAACACTACCACCACGCAGGGTGGGGCCTTCAGCCGGCCAAGCGGGGAGGGGTTGGTGGACCGAAACGAAGAGAAATGAGAACTAGGGAAGTTGCAGCTTCAATCTGGAATTCTGGATAGGGGGTCGCTGTGATGGCTATGCCGGGCTTGTCCGGACTCCAAATTGATCGAAACCAGCTCCTGAAGCTTCCTGACTAGATGAGGTGGACTCCAGAATTTTTGGGGAAGCTCAGACGGTCGGAGGTGGCTGCACCAGCAATAGGAAGTAGCCTCCTCTGTCTGGCCGCAGGCACTATCTGGACTGTAACAGCAAGTTGCAGAAGTGACTGAGCGCCCTCCCGAGCTCCGATCAGCACGAAACCAGCGGCATCATCTTCGTGGTCGAGGTAGCTTTCAGCAGGAGGTGACGGAGATGCATTCAGAGGTCGAGGATGTCCGGGGCACCCAGAAGAGTGGGTACTGGTCGGAGTAGACAGCAGAAAACAGAACTAGATAGATCGGGGGAGAAAATTCGTAACTTCTTCCTCCGGTGGCCGAACGGGATTCTGTTTCTTGATCTTGAAAGATGACCGGTAGAGGAAGAACTTTAATGAAGGGGCTTCAGCCTGAATCCACTGGGGTTTGTCGTGGCAGAAGGATCTTCCACGCTCTGGTCTAGGATGAAGACCTCTCTGCGCACTGTTGGGAGAATGGCTCTATCTGGCAGCTCCGAGCTCCGATCGTGTTGATTCCACCTCACCTGCGAAGTAGACTGGAAGGCCTTTCCAGAAAAATAGGCCACGCCTTCTGAAGAACTAGGATGAATCCGTGGTTGATGCTGCAACAAGGGCTGTTCTGCAGATCTGCACAGCTCCAACCTACTAGAAGAAATGAGAGGGAGATGTGGCTTCTTTGGTGGAGGGAAATGGTAGGAATGACCTAAGGGAGAGTGGGGGCTCTTGTGGGGTGGAGAAGGGAGCTAATGGTGATGGGGAATGGGGTGGAGAATGGCTGGAAGCAAGTGCCAGCAGGTGGAGGAGGAAGAGCTACGAATTTGGGGAAGGTGGGTGAGAGGAGAAGGTGAGGGGGGCACAAGTGAGTGGAGGGAAGGGTGGATTTCAAATTCAAAAGGTCTTGGAAGGTGGGTGATTATGTTGGGAAGTGGAGTGCTTGCATTGGAATGGGGTAGATTTGGTTGGAAGGTGGAGGAAGGTGTTGGAATGGGGAGACTTCTACCTAGGAACTAGGGAGTGGAGTAATGGAGGCCATGGGGAAGTGGAGGGCATTAAAGGAGGTGGTTGGAGGTTGGAAGTGGATGGGAGGAGGGAGGAGAGAGAAGGAAATTCGGATTTGGGGTTGGAGGAGAGAGAAAGAGGGGTGAAATAGAGAGATTAAGAGGGGAATGGGTGGGGAATCTCTCCCCTAGGGTCTCTCACCCAAAAACTAGAGGAATCACTCCAATTTGAACTCAAATGGCAAGTTTAACTCAAAAGGATGTAATCATTCATTAACTTCAAATGAGGGGAGTGGGGTCCTATATATAGGCAACCCACTCTTTACAATAAGTCCCTGACAAAATAAACAACTACAAATAACCAAGGGGGTTGGGAGTGCTAATGGGCCTAGTCCAACGAATGGGGCCCAATAGCTTACATTAGACATGATGATACCAAACATAGGAAAATAAGTGCTAGACTTAGGGAAATGACTCAAATAAAATGGAAATACATCAAAATGACTCAAAGGAAAACTACAAAATGGATAAGGGGCCTTAATAGAGTGAGGCCCAAACTCAACTAGCTCCCGAATGTGAAGAAGTGGACCCGAGCCAAAGGGAGTCGTGGGTGATGCCTCCATCAAGTGCTGAGGAGACGGGCAAACAAAAAGTCAGTGAGCCTAGTAGAGCTAGCACATCCAAGCAAAATCCAAAGGGTCAATCTCAGGTTACGGGTCAAGCTACCCAATCTTATAAACACCAGGACAAGGTAACCAAGTCTCCACCATCACCTCCACCTCTGAGGAAGACCCAAAACAAACCTATGAATAAGTCAGCAGGGTCCAAGGTGCAGGGGAGACAGAATGCTGCTAAGAGTCAACCCAATCATTTCTACCAACCCAGATTTCAGACCCATTACAATGCACAGTCAACCTATTTCAATAGGTCAGGTTGGACTAGAACTCCGGGGAGGCATACAGGTCTTGCATATCAGGCTGCTCAATATCAAAGACCTTACACTAGAAATTGGGTTAATGGGTATGGTTATTGGACACCTAGGAACCAACATTTCCACAGCCAGCCCAGGAACTATTATGGCCACAATTCCATGAATGCAACCTGGCCAAGGCACTGGCAAAGAAACAATAATGTCAATAATCATGTTGTGCAAATAAGAAGAAAAATAACAAAAAGAAGAGGAACAACAACAGAAGAAAACCTGTAGGATCCACTGAACAAAATACATTTAAACAAATTTGGATTCCGAAAAGCCTACTTTCTTGCTTTGCTTCTACCTCTTCTGTTATGGAGCCCAATCAGTCTTTGGTTCCAAACCTCTCTACCTAATTGTGTATGCAGGTATGCCTGGCAGCCAAGAGCAACTTTTGGTACTTGGATAGTGGCTGCTCTAGGCATATGACAAAAGATAAGGCCAAGTTCTGCATGCTGACCGAGAAGCTAGGAGGCCTTGTCACCTTTGGAAGCAACACAAAGGGTAGGATTATTGGATCAGGTAAGGTAGGTAAGTGTTCTACCTGCTGCATTGATGATGTTATGCTGGTTGATGGATTAGCTTACAATTTACTTAGTATCAGCCAGTTGTGTGATAAAGGATATAAGGTTTTATTTGATTCTCAATGTTGCAAGGTTTTTGAACCTGATTCTGAAATTGTCAAATTTTCTGGAAAAAGAATAAATAATACATACATGATAGATTTAGATGACATTCAACATACTAACCTTTGCCTTACTGCCAATAGAGAAGACTTAGCATTTTCATGGCATCGTAGGTTAGGTCATGCTAGTTACACTGTTTTGCATAAACTGAATAAGCATGGCATGGTTAGAGGACTTCCTGAAGTTTCCTTCAAAAAGAAAAATAAAATCTGTGATGCATGCACTCAATCAAAGATAACTAGAAAGTCATTTAAGTCTAGAACTGAAAATCTATCTTCTAAACCCTATGAGCTGATACACATGGACCTTTTTGGGCCAACCAGATCTGTTAGCTTATCAGGGAGGAAGTATGGGCTTGTCATGGTAGATGACTTTTCTAGGTATACTTGGGTCTATTTCTTATCTCATAAGAGTGATGCATTTTCAGAATTTCAGGAGTTCTATGTTAAAATAAATCAGAAAATTGAAAATATTTTGACTGATCATGGAGGTGAGTTTGAAAACTCACAGTTTGATGAATTCTGCAGGTCAAATAGAATCAACCATAGGTACTTCTCACCAAGGACACCTGAGCAGAATGGAGTTGTGGAGAGAAGGAACAAAACCCTAGTGGAGCTGGGTCGTACACTCCTTGTAGAAGGTGGTCTACCTAGGAAATTCTGGGCTAAAGCAGTGAACACTGCTTGTTATGTAATTAACAGAGCCATGGTAAGAGCTTCTACCCAGCAAACACCATATGAGATCTTAAAGGGTAAGAAACCTTCTATTGCCCACTTCAAGGTTTTTGGATGTAAATGTTTCATTCATATAAATGATAAAAAAGACCTTGATAAATTTGAACCTAAAGGTGAACCAGGAATTTTTCTTGGTTATTCTGAAAACACCCGAGCATATAGAGTGTACAATCTGAATTCTAAAACTGTTGAAGAATCTCCACACATAGTTTTTGATGAATCCTTGATAAATACTAATGTTGGTGAATGCAGGAATGAAGAAGGTGGTGATATTCTGAAGGAAGGAGATTCTGCAGATAAATCCGAGGATGAAGAAGGACATAAAGAGCTTGATGAAGAAGAGCCTACAGTTCAGGGGGAGGTAAATCAAACTCATGATAATCCAATTGTAAACATAAGATATCTTAAGGATCATCCTGTAGATAATGTAATTGGAAATCTGCATGACCCCCCTAGGACTAGAGGCCACTTGAGAATTCAACATGAATTGAATGCTTATGCTTTTGTTTCAAATATAGAACCCAAGTCCATTGACTGTGCTCTCCAAGATATGCATTGGATTAATGCCATGCATGAGGAGCTTAATCAATTTGATAGGAATAAGGTGTGGCAATTGGTTCCACCTCCTGATCATGAAACAGTCATAGGGACTAAATGGGTGTTTAGAAATAAAACTGATGAATCGGGGAATGTCATTAAAAATAAAGCCAGACTTGTAGCTCAGGGGTACAATCAGTAATTTGGAATAGACTTTGAAGAGTCTTTTGCCCCTGTAGCTAGGATAGAAGCAATCAGAATATTATTGGCTTATGCATGCTCCCCAGGTATAAATCTTCAGCAGATGGATGTGAAATCTGCTTTCCTAAATGGGAAAATTAGTGAGGATGTCTATGTGAGACAGCCTCCTGGGTTTGAATGTTTAGATTCCCTAATCATGTTTACAAACTCAATAAAGCTCTTTATGGTTTAAAGCAAGCTCCTAGAGCTTGGTATGACAGGTTGAGTAAGTTCCTCACCGACAAGAATTTCACAAGAGGTATAGTTGATCAAACATTGTTTACCAAAGTGAGTCATTCAGATATTCTTATTATTCAGATTTATGTGGATGACATTATGTTTGGGTCAACTAACCCCAAATTGTGTGAGGAATTCTCTCAGATAATGACTAATGAGTTTGAAATGAGCTCAATGGGCGAGCTCAAACTATTTCTTGGACTATAGGTTACACAATCAGAGGATGGCACTTTCATCTCTCAGTCCAAGTACGTAAAGAATTTATTGAAGAAGTACAAAATGGATAACCTCAAGGAAATAGCTGCTCCAATGGGTACCTCAACCAGTTTGGATGAAGATCCTAAAGGTAAACCAGTGGACCAAAGGCTATATAGAGGTATGATCGGATCCCTTCTTTACCTTACAGCATCTAGGCCTGATATTCAATTTGCAGTGTGTTTATGCTCTAGGTTTCAAGTTAGTCCTAAAGAATCTCATCTTAAGGCTGTGAAGAGGATTTTTAGATATTTACTAGGCACCCAACAGCTAGGTCTTTGGTATCCTGCTAAGTGTGAGTTAGATCTTCTAGCCTACACTGATGCAGACTATGCTGGGTGTCGAGTAGATAGAAAGAGCACTAGTGACTATTGCCAATTCCTTGGTGGCTGTCTAGTATCTTGGGCATCTAAAAAGTAACACACTATAGCCTTGTCTATAGCTGAGGCTGAATATGTTGCTGCAGGTAATTGTGCTGCCCAAGTACTATAGATCAAGCACGAACTAGATAATTATCAGATAAAACTGGAATGCATTCCAATTTTATGTGATAATACTAGTGCCATATGCCTTGCTAAAAATCCTGTTCACCATTCAAGGACTAAGCATATAGAGATAAAACATCATTTCCTGAGAGATGATGTGAATAAAAAGGAAATCGAACTGAATTTCATTGAAACAGACAAACAAGTTGCTGATATCTTTACTAAGCCACTTGGAAATGAAAAGTTTAAATTTCTTAGAAGAGAACTTGGCTTGTGTAAGTTTCAGCATGATGAATAAAATTTTCAGCTGTTTTGAGTACAGTCTCTAATTTGGACCTACATCTGATAGACTGTATAAAACTCTGTGAAGGTTGATTGGTGCAACAGACTCATGATCATGCATGACACTCATATTATTTTCTCATGATCATCACTGCATATCATTTAGTCAGTAATGTGTCTAAAATCACATGCATATAGAACTATTTTGCACTACATTTCTCTGCATAACCCTGGTGGTCACGTTGCATGATAGTACAGTCTGAATAAGCATGAACTTCAAAAATCATTTGATCAGTCATCTTTTGCAAAAATTGCATGCATATAGACAGGGGGAGTCTTGTCAGAATTTCAAGGTGAACTGCTGCGTCGACGCTGCTATACTGTGGCGTTGACGCAGTGAACTAGATCTGTGAATATCTCTGTTTCATTATTCTGATGAGTTGACGCTGCAATAGCGTGGAGTCGACGCACTGACACTATCTCAGTGTCGTATACTGTTGCCTCTTCAACTGATGCGTAGACGCCTTGAACTCCCAGCGTCGACGCTGTCTATTCAATCCTTGACTCTGAATGATTGAGTCTGACAGTATGGCAATCTTTTAAATCAGTTCTAACATTAAGCAATAGAAAACAGACCTCTTCCCTCATAAGAACTATAATTGCTTAAAGACTGACTTAATGGTTTAAATTTTATAATCTTTAGAGTTGAAAGACTACAATCAGTAAATAAGGATGCTGAAAATTGATAAAGCACTCAACCCTCATCTTATTTCATGTCAGACAAAGTTAATTATATCTGAAATCTGAAAACTCATCTGAAATCATGTTAGAGAAACCAAGTATGTGTATTATCCTTAAACAAGTCATTTTGAAACAAATAAAGGACAGCTAAGAAAGATATTAAAAAATATTAAAAATAAATTGAAATATAGCATTGGCAGAGCAATGACTGGTAAATCACTGAGAAACTGAGTGATCCATCAAAGAAGTGGAAAACACTCATGTCATGAGGTGTATCAGCTATCTCCGTATAAAATGATCAAAACAGTAGGGTGGTTTCATTGAGTATCTGGGGGTAACTGGCGTCTGATAAACATGTACCCTCAAGCAAAAGGATGTAAATCACTTATATTGAGTTTGATCATAGCAGAATGGTTCATCATGCTGAGTATCTAGGGGTATTGGCGTCTGATAAACGTATACCCTTAAGTAAGAAGACAAATGGTGTCTGACTACCCAAAATGATCTCATATTGATAAATGATGTTCCTTCAAAAGTAATCTTATGAATGTCAATTTGTTTAGTTTCAATACATGACTTGGTATCTCTCAATTAGTTTTGTTGAGTATATGACAGTAAGATATTTTTGAAACTGACTCTCTCATGCAAATGTGATTCTGGTTTATTGTTTTATCATGCACATCTACCCTATCCAATGAATGTAGTGCATGAACTCTTATTTTTATAACCTTTAAACCAGAACCTCACTTTCTAAGCAGTTTATCAATTCATATGACTGAAGGTTCTGTGCTTTAGCTGCTTAATTTATAAACTACTTGCTAAGAATGACAGTCAGCTGATTCTTCTGGTTCCTTCCATTGCATCTTATTTTCCCTCCTCTTTGTTGATGGCAAAGGGGGAGAATATATTGTCTTCTTGATGAGTTCACACCAGGGAAGTGTTTGCATCATGTCTATGGCAAAGGGGGAGATTTTGTGAGCCGAAAGTTGTGTTCATGTCTCAGCATGTCATTCATAGCATCTGCATGACAATCTGAATAATGAATCATGTCTTTCATCAAAAATACATCTGTTTGACAAGATGTTGCTATTCTATATAATAGGGTGTTGCCATCATCAAAAAGGGGGAGATTGTTGTGACCCCTCTGTGTTGATGATGTTGACAATAAGTTTTTTTTCATTGGCAAAAGCTTGTTTTGATTGATTGGCAACTGTTCTTATTTTGATGAAATTGTTTTTATCAGTTTGTCTGTGTACCTAATGCAGTCAGAGTCTATACTGTCGTGCACACACCCATAGGTCTACATTGCATTGCAGCATGAACATAGAGTCCATACATTTCATTGTGTAGTCTGGACAGTTCTGATGGGTCGACGCTCCCTTCTGATGGGTCGACGCCCCCAAGTCTACACATTGTGCATTCTGACTTGAAGTCTATAATATGCTGCATTGGCCAAGTCTATACACTGCATTGTTGATTGTTGGCAAAGTCTGTACATCGCAACATGTATTCATTGTTAAAGTCTACATAGACTCCAGCGTCTCGTTCATCCATTGTTTGTGAAGTCTGTACGTTAGTCTGTGTCTCATGCATCGTCTATGCAAAGTCCATACATTGCATTCAAAGTATGTACATCGTTCGTCTTAGCCAACGTCTCATGCTGCGTCTTAGGCATGTCTGTACATTGCACTGTAGCTGCATTGTTTCACCTGAAGTCTGTGCATTGTCTCAGCCACCATCTCATTCAGCGTCTCACATTTGCAAAGTATATACACTGGTCGGTGGAAGCATGTCTATACATTCGACTGTTCAGCCTGTGACTAAGTCTGTACAGCCAGGGAGACTGTTAAGTCTATACATTCATTCACTGTAGCTTGCACTGGGTAAAGTCTATACATCCTCTAGCTGGAACGTTGAAAGTCTGTACATCGATGCTTTGCCAAAGTCTATACATTGGCATTAGTTTTCCATGTCTGTACATCGGACCGGTTGAGCAAGTCTGTACAGACGTTGCATCGATCAAGCCTGTACATCGTCAAGTCTACACACTGGAAGTCCACACTTTCAGTTGTCTTCATCTGATCAAGTCTGTACAGAGTTTCGTTTGGAAAGTCCATACATTGAATGTCTATACATTCGTTTGCCTTGCATCATTCATTAAGTCTGTACAACTCCTTTGCTTGTCAAGTCTGTACACAGTGGATGTCTATACACTCGATTGTCTTGCCTTGCTCAAGCGTGTACAGAGTTTCTTCAGCTAAGTATATACACTGCTTCACGATGTGAAGTCTATACATGCATGTTCAAGTCTTCACATGATGATGTCTATACACTCAACTCCTTCACACTTCAGGAAGTCTGTACATCCTTCAATGCATTACATGCATCGTTCGTGAAGTCTGTTCATTGCATTTGCACTCACAACGTCTTCACACTTGAAGTACAAACATCGTCAGTTGTCTGTCAAGTCTTCATACTGCTTAAGTCTTTACAGCGGATACTTCACATAGATGAAGTCTATACATTGAGCAGAGTCTGTACACTACATTCAAATTCACAAGTCCATACAATGCAGTCTATACAATGCAGTTCATCTGATAAGTCTGTACAGAGTTCTTCACTTAATCTGATAATCCTATAATTTGTCTGACAAGGATCTGCTACTGAGATTGCTGACATGGCTCGTGATCCCAGGAGGACGAGGTGATCAGGTGCTGCCATGTGGATGGAATTGCCTCGGTTCTGGCGAATTCTCTGGGCGGGAAATGTGGAAGCCACATGCCCTCATCCACCTGCTGATAGTATATAAAGAAGCCTTCGTCTTCAGATGGAAAAAGATCGACTGAAGAAAATAAAAGTATATACAGCAGAGAGCCATCGATCCACAGTGAGAGAAAGAAAAACAGAGAAGAAGAAAAGGAGAGAAGAGAAGAGAGAAGAGATGTGTTGAGAGAGTGAAATTGAGAGAGTTTAGATTGAGAGCTGCTCATATTGTAACTCAGTCTCTTGGTTCAGAAACCAGAGCTGAGGCTTGCTCATTCCGAGCTACATTCCCATTTGGGTTTTCTTTTTCCTCTTGCTTTTGCATTTTTATTTACGAACTCTTCTTTCTTCAAGCTATGAGGCAGCATTGTAGTGGAGGTCTCCACTGGACAGGTGAAGCTGTAATCCTCAGCAGGCGAGACTTGGTCTCGGACGGCTAAGCTGTATTGCCCAGCTGTTGCAGAGGGTGTTCCTCTGGTCGGGATAAGCTGTAAGCCCCAGCCGTTGTTGGCAAGCTGTAGTGCCCAGTAGATTGAAGCTGTGTATCAGCAGTAATCCACATTCGAGTTGAATGTGGGGTGGACGTCGTTCGGATTGACCGAACCACCTAAAAGTCTTTGTGCCTTTCGTGTGTTTGCTTGTCTGTTTAGCAGATCTTGTTTCGGTGCTTTGACTGTGGTTGTCCAGTGTTCTTTTAATTTCGCATTTGAATCTAGGCATAATTTTAAAATTAGCCTGTTGATCTATTCACCCCCCTCTAGATCCACATCCTTTGGTGAAAGAGACTTCCATCCAACTCCAACAGGCCGATCGGGTAGTAGCAAACTGACGGATCCTAGAGAATCTCTCAACATCCCTAGCTATTTGGTAGGCTAGCTCAAGGTTGTCAACATCTCTCATGAAAAGTTCTCTCTTGATGTGACTTTGGAGTCCATTTCTAAAGCGGGACAAGGTGACGGCCGGGTCCTCGTGAACTCCACACTTTAAAAGATAGGAGTCGAATTTCTCAATGTATTCAACCACGGCCTTCCCTTCTTGGGTGAGGCTTTGCCATTCATCTAAGAGAATTTTGTGGTAGGATTGGGGTAGGTATTTTTTTCTAAGTTGGTTTATCATACCCTCCCAAGTGTCAATAGGCTCTTCCCGCCTAATCCTTCTTAATCCTTCTTGGTTTAGCCAATAAGTTTTGGCTAATTTGGTGACATGCATTTTGGCCAATCTTACTCTTCTTTGGTCGGACATTGGGTACCATTCAAAGTATTGGTCCATGGCGGTTTCCCATTCTAAGTAGATACTTGGTTCATGGGAACCATCAAAGTTTGGGGCCTCTACTTTGATCATCCTTAAGAGAGGGTCATCCGGGTCGTCCCGTGGACACCTTTCATGATTTTGATGGTGGCGAGGCCTCTCATAGTCGTGGTAGGGATCAACATTCAAGTCTTCTCTATTAATTTCAGCATGTGGAGGGTGGGCTCTTGGTCCATTGTTCATTGGGTGGAACTCATCCCTATGAATTTCAACATGCGGAGGGTGGGCTCTTGGTTCATTGTTCCTTGGGTGGAACTCATTCCTATGAAATTCAACATGTGGAGGGTGGATTCTTGGCTCATTGTTCCTTGGGTGGACCTCATCCCTATGAGGTTCAACATGTGGAGGGTGGGCTCTTGGTTCATTGTTCCTTGGGGGAAACTCATGTTCTTCTAGCCGAGCAAGCCGAGTGGAAAGGGACTCAAGTTGGGCAAGAATATTTGTAAGGGCGGCATCCACCCGATTCATTTGGCCTTGGGGTTCCTCCCTAGGGGCATCTTCGTTGAGTTGGGGATTGGGATCCATGGGGGGAACCGAAGACGATGGGTCGGGTCGGTAAATGGAGCCACTACGGGTGGACATGCAAGGGGGGGAATGAAATGAAGGATGGACACACAATGCAAAAGGCCCTAGGACTTAGACTTGATAGAGACAAGTCAATGACTTGCTCTAATACCAATTGATGTGACACAACCTAGGACTTAACAAGCAAGCACAATTTACATTCAAGACGGACCGATTATGGCGGCCACTCACCCGACTCTCACCTAGACCCGGGGTAACTTGGCGATGCCAAGTGGAGGATGTGAGGGCTGGGCCCTTGCTGGTAGAGGGCCAGTGATGTGACTCCAACTTGGGGTGATAGTCATAAGACCGAATGCCCTTGGACCTACAATTGCAAGCAAGTATCTTTGAGCGGCGGACTTACTCTAGCGAACTCACTCGCGTGGCGCACACTAGTGCCCGTAGGTGACTCGGCGATGATGGAGAGGGTCCGAGGCGGGACCTTGATGCTCCAATGGTTGGCTAGCTTGGAGAGAAACCCAAATGGGCCAGGGATGCCCAACTCACGGGTGGCCAGCACACCAAGGGTGTGGGATGTAGGGGATCACTCACAACTCGCTCGCGGTGATCACTCACATCAATTGCAATTATGGGCCGAGCTCTCACTCTCCGTCCGACGAAGCAATAACGATAATACTATGCTAAGCAAGGAGTTTAAACCAGCCAAGAGGGGGACCGAGGCTCACCTAGTCGGCGTGAAGACGCCGATCCCGGCCGGAGACGGGGGTGAGCGGGGAGGCAAGGGTATGCACCCGCACGCCGCGTCGATGAAGCTTCAAACCTGCGACTTAAATTATTACATGAACTACACCCCTTGAAAGGGGGGGGGGATCTCGGGGTGGGGGTTAAGTTATTATAGTCAAAAACTACCTCCACGTAGGGAGGGTCCTTCAGCCGGCCAAGTTAGGGAAGGGGAGAACCGGCCTAGGAACTAATTGATAGAACGCCGACGGTTCTGTCCGCCCTCTGGAACAGGGGACAGGCAGTTGAAGATGATGCCGCTACGGCTGCTCCCGAATTTTGTTGGTGATGAGACCAGCTGGAAAATCTTCGTAGGAGACCTAGGAAGTCGTCCAAATTTTGTTAGAATTTCGGCAAGTCAGTGCTGGTCGGGGCAGAGGCATGAACAGGGAGGCAGAACTCTGACTCTGTCTGCTTCAGGAACACAACAGCAGGAAGATGAAGACTCCACGGACGCTTCAGAGCTCGGAATTAGGTGGGGCTGGAGTCAACGGATTTTTTGTCGAGTCTTCTTAGAAACGTAACCCACGGGAATGCCAAAAGTCATTGGAGTAGACTTGAGCAGCCCGATCAGTGAACAGGTGTCTGTTTAGTCCCAGAGTGGACAGAGCAGCACACCTGAGGGAGAAAATTGAGAAAGTGCCGCTCTGGAGGTCGATCGAGGCGCCGCTTCTTGGATATGGAAGGTGACTTGTTGTAGAAGCTCTCGCCCAAGTGGCGCTTCAAGAAGAGGAGGGATGTGACCGTGAGAACTTATGGAAGTGGCCTCAGGTTGCTGATTGGATCTATCATGCGCAGTCGGAGAAGAACGGCTCCCCTGGGCGACCACGAGCTCAGAAAGGGATGGGACCACCGCCGTTGCGAAGTAGACTGAACGATGATTCCACCGGTATATGGTATGCCCTCTGAAGCTTCCAGGTGAAGACGTGGCAGCCTCTGCAACTGGGCGCTCCTCTGCTGCCTGCGAACTGAGAACTGTAGGTTGAAGATGATGGGGGGGAAATGGGGTATATGGGAGGGGAAATGGGGGTGGATGAGTGTGGGGAGAACCCTAGCTATGAGGGGGTCTAGGAGGGGGTGTTCCAAGGTGTGGGAGGGGAAGAATGGGGTCTGGAAGGGGGTCTAACAGGTGGTGGGAGGAGGAGCTGCGAATTTGGGATGGGTGGGGGAGAGGGAAGGAGAGTTCTCTCTCCAAGGTTTGAAAATTGACTAATGGGGTGGTTAATGGGGCTTTGGAGATGGGAATGGTTGTGTTGGGGAAGGGAAGGGGTGCTTGGGAAGTGGGGAGTTCTCCCTTGGGAGATGAGAGGGTGCTTAGGGAAGGGGATTGGGTAGTTGGTGGTTGGGTGGTGGAGTATGGAGTGGTGGAGGGTCTCTTAGGACTAGGGGTGGAGTAATGCGGGTTAGGGTAGTTGGGAGGATGAGTAATGAGGGGAGAGGAAGGGTTGATGATGTGGAGGAGAGAGAGGGAGGGGAGGAGAGAGAAAGGGGCGCCCCTCATCTTGGAGAGAGAGAAGAGAGAGAGAAAGATAGGAAAATCCACCCCTTAGAGAGAGAGAGGGGGGGGATCCACTCCAATGAGACACTAAAACTCACTTGATTTAAATTGATCATAAAAGGTTGTTACATATGAGAGGAGTGGGGGCCTATTTATAGACTCCATACTTTTCATATGACCATAGTGACCCTGACAAACCAACTAATGACCAATGCAGTCCAAGGGAGGGGCGCCCCTGGGCCTAGCCCATTAGTTGGGCCCATTAGCCTATCAAACCAACCATATGACAACTAACTTAAGAAAATGGCTCACTAACCTAGGTACATGACTCAAATAAAGGGAAAATTACATAGTTTATGACTCAAAGAAAATATGAAAATTACATGACTAGACTCATAAACATGTGAAGAACATAATGGCGCATGCCGTCGATCCCACTGAGCTTCGAAAAAAGTGGAGGGGCAAGGGATGCCCCCATCATACCCCCGGGGTAGGGAGAACTCAACCCCGTCGAGTATGGGTCCACCGGGGAAGTAGTACACCGAAATGCAGCTCTGGGCGAGCCACGATCTCCAAACTCAACCCACGTTCATAGCCGGGGAATGGAGCTTCAGCTCGTCAAAGTGACTCGGACACACCCTAATGCTGGCAATGAGATCTTGCTTGCCTAGTATTGCTGTCGTGTGCTCACGTCAGGCTCTCAGGCTAATTTGTGGTGGCACTCCCAGGGTGTCTCTCACAAGGATAGGTGTAAGCTCAAGGCACTCACTGGGATCCACCGCCGTGCCCTTAGAGGGTTCCAGATCCGCCACGTGGGAAGTGGGGTGAATCCCAAAACCCATTAGAAAGTTCCACCCATAAGCTGGTTTGCCAAAGCTACTCGGAACTTGGGAAGGTCCAAGTCCACGTGCCCTCAAATTGGAGGTGACCCTAGGGTAGAGCCACTCTAAAGTCATCATCGTCAAGTTGCCAACTTGGAAGTCCAAGTGGCGCTCATGAGTTTTTGCCCGCTTCTTGTGAATCTCACTGCTTGTTGCTTGATACTTGCTTGGATGCATATGCCATGCACTATGATGCAGCGTGAGTGGATAATGTGTGGTATGCAAAGGTGGTCCAGGACAACCACTTATAGACCTATCGTGCATTGATGTTATGAAGACTTTGAATGATTTGGGAGAACCGGGACATCCATAGGTGTCCTGTTGGGTTCGGTGCAAGTATTCAGAGGGGGGGTGAATGAATATAGCCTATAAAAACTTTCACCCAATATAAAATTTCGCTCAATTAGAATTTCGCTCACTCAACAGATTAAACACTTAGAACACAATCTGATCAAATCATGTAATGAACCTGTGATCAAACACTTGGAGCGCCCCTATGTAAACATCTAGTGGAAGCAGACCATAAGCAATCAAACCACAATGCAAGAGGGGTTTTTAGGTGGTTAAGTCCTGCAGAACTACATCCACCCCACACTCAACCCGAGTGTGGCTTCACTAACAGCTGGGCAACACAGCTTGCCAACAGATGCTGATACATAGCTTACCCAGGGGAACAACCTCCCCTCTTCCTCCTACACGGAGGGAACCTCTAGCAACCCACGGTCACTAGAAACCAGAGACTCAGGTCTCTCTTCCTCTATACCAAGAGGGAACCCCACTAGTAGTAGCCCCGCTACCAGTGAACCAGCCAGTAGCACTCTGCTACCAGCAATCCACCAGAGGCCTAGCCTCTCTTCCTCCTAGCCCGGAGGGAACCCACAAGCAGCCCCCCTGCTGCTTGCAAATCGGAGATCAGATCTCCCTTCTCCTGACCCACCAGGAGGAACCCGACCTCACTACTGAGAATCGGAAGAACAAGGATCACCAAATGAAAAAGGAAAAACAAAAACACGAAATGAAAATAACTTCAGCAAACAGAAAGCAGAAAAATGAAATGCACAATGTGGCTCTCAACGGAGCTGACTGGCCTGGATCTTATCCACGGTCCAGTAGGAACAGATCTCCCTCGATCTCACTCTCTTTCTTCACTCTCTCTCTCTCTCTTTCTTCTCTGCTGCACTTCTCTTCTTCTCTCAATCTCTGTTCTCCTTTTCTCTCTTTCTCTTTTTTCTTTTCTTCTACTGGATCGTGGAAGCTCTCTCTTCTTTTTCCCTTTCTTCTCTCAGCTTCTGCTCTCTGGCTTCGATCACGATCAGCCTCCATCTGAAGACGAAGGCTCCAATATATACCAGCAGCAGTAGGGAGATAGGGCGTGTGCTTCCCTCGCCTTCCGTCCAGAAGATTCCTCCTCGGATCACGTGCTTAGCATTTTAGCCTCTAGGATCATGTGCATGTCTTGATGGCCTCATCCATTAAACCTGTCAGATAATCAGTTGAATAACAGTATCAGATGATGTATAGACTTGAAAGTTTAACTGAGTGTACAGACTTCGTGTGAAGTAATGGACATCAGCCCAAGACGTCAACGCTTCCATCGTGCAACGTCGCCTCAGCTCCTCAAGCGAGATGCTCATGCCCTTGGCAACTGGCCAATGCGTCAACGCATCCAGTGTCAGCATCGACGCAGTGAACAAGACAGAAAGCGAGAGATGCACAATTGCGTCTACGCAGTCAGCCAAGTGCGTCAACGCACTAAAAGCACAGAACCCATGAAGACAGACAGGCTGTACATACTTTGATGCTCAAAGATGATTGTATAGACTTTGCCTTAGAAACGAGTGTATGGACTTTGAAACAGCAAATGAATAAGTATGTACACTGAGGGAGTGTATAGACTTGGAACCCAAAGGCAGTGTACAGACTTGGTAAGTCTGAGCCAATGTACAGACATCAAGTGAAGACCAGTGTATAGACCTCTCGTGAAAACCAGTGTACAGACTTTTAGGCGTGAAGGTACGAGTGTATAGACTTCGTGATGCCAACATACAATGACTGTGCAGACTTGTTAAACCATGCACACTGTATAGACTCTTCATGCAACAATGTATGGACTTAGTTTATGTGCAGCTAACAGATGTATAGACTTGCTTTAACAACGAATGTGTAGACTTTGAAATAGGAGTCAGGCAAACGGATGTACAGAGTTGGCCAAAGCAGCAATGTATAGACTTTGAAACAAAGACAATGTATCAACTTTGAAACAAAGGCAGTGTATAGACTTGATGCAGTTCTGCTACCAATGTACATACTTTGATTCCCAAATGTGATGTAGAGACTTTGTGAGAGGCACACGATGCAAAGACTCTATACAGACTTAATGGCATGCAGCAATACACTGGACGATGTATAGACTTTAGAGCAACAAAAGAATAAGTGTGTACACTGAGGGAGTGTACAAACTTTAACTTGAAGATCGTTTAGGAACAAGCCATAGCAGTGTATAGACTTGAAGCGTTCTGAGCATAACAAAAACCAATGTACAGACTTCATTCAATGCAAATGAATGTATGGACTTCGTTTCAAGCAACGTAGGTAAAAGAAGAGACACTGTATAGACTTTCACACAAAAAGTAGACAAAGCAGCATGGCGTCAACCCAGCTGTTCCACTACGTCAACGCAGCAAGTAAACCAGCAACTACTGCGTCAACGCAGTGTCCTTGAAGCGTCAACGCACTGCAGGAACAATTAGGCACTATGTTAACCCAATCTAGCCATATTCATGAATTAGCTATTCAAGCAAACAATCAGATATTTAAGCAGTCAAACAGTCATCTAAATTAATTATCACACCTCAGTGTGACTCATGGTGTGTCAGCCATCATCAAAACCACACAGGGGCACAACAATCTCCCCCTTTTTGATGATGGCAACACTATGAGTTACACTGACTCAGATTAGATTCTTCTCCCCCTTTGCCTTCAGCAAAAAGACATGAGTTGAAGAGGAAAGAATAAGACTGTATAAAAAGAGTGAATTAAAAGCTGTCATATGAGACACTCAACATAGTTCAGCAGATGAGGACAACACAATATCAGAAGCAATTAAATCAATTCTCCCCCTTTGTTAAACAACTTATGCAGTGATGCATATGCAACAAATACTCCCCCTTTGACATGGCAGAAGATATAGAGCTAATGCAGATAAACAACATGATCAGACAATCTAGCACATTGTCCCCTTATGCAAATAGTCTCTCAAACAGACCAGAGAATCTTACCCTTATGATCTATGATGCAAGAGAAATCCACAAGGATGAACTCTGGTTATCCAAAAACTACAAGTACACATGGTAAACTGAGAGAAGTGCTTCTCAGAAATGACAACCAGTCTAATACCACTGAATCAAAACACAGTGATAAAGAGCCATAGGATGAGCAGATTCAACAGTTAGTGAAAATTGAGATATTGAACTTTTCAGCAAGATACTAACTTCATAGAACAGAATTTTTAAGTTCTAGAGTCCTCCATTATAAAAGCTTATGAAACCTTGATTTTCAGATATGGTTTAAGAATGATGTAAACAAGTTTTTCAAAAAGAATTGTACTCATATCTGAACCAGCTCTCAATAAAAAGGAACTACAAGCTCATATAAAATTCTAGCTCAACCAACTTCCATCTTACTTAGTTTACTTTCCATGACAGTTTTAGGAGATACATAAGAGAATGCAACAGAATTTTACATTGTTTTTTCAGAATTTGATTTACACTTGTTCATAATTTTCTTTTTAAATGAACAATTTTGGTTTATCAACACCTTTTGTCATGGGGAGACACCTTGATCAGAGGCCCGAAACCCCAGTTTTTCAGTGTGACAACTGTATTACTTCTCCCATTTTGGAGAACAGAGGTAGCATTGAAGTATCTTTGGCATGAGGATACACCTTGATTAGAGGCCAGAATCCCCAGTTACTCAATACAACAATGCCATTGCTCTGCCAAATTTTCACAGTATTTTCAATCATCTCTTTAAGCAGAGTTAACCATGGTACTTCATGACACAATCCTTTGGACAGGTTTCTCAGTAACCACAGTTATTGCTCTGTCCATGATTCAGAACAAGTTAAGTGTTTAAGAAAATTCACATACAATATATATCTCAGTCAACATAGACAAGGATATCAACTTTTCAGATGTCAGAAGCTCTTACATGAATTTACATGAAGCAGACAGTTAAAGTTTATTAAGAGATTGAATCAGATATTTTCAAGTTCCTTGTGTCCAAACAGGAGTACATAAGACTTAAAACAGTTCCAGTTAACAAATGTTCTTAAGCATGTATAATGGAAGGTTCCTCATTGAAGATGTTTTAGCTTTTATGAAGTAGTATTCAGGCTGAAGATTTACTTCATATCTCAGCTTAGTAATTCAAGTGAGAATATTCAACAGACAGCATGGATTCTGAGAAATTGTAGCAAAGGAGCTGCTCTTGAGCATAGAAGTTCAAGGAAGACTGAAAATAAGTGAAGCTCTCCTTCAGCAGATTTAGGAGAGACAGACAGATGCCTATAAAGTATGAATTCAGATTTTGAACAACTTCAGAAGCAGTCAAGAAGGATCTTTTGATACCACTTTCGTGATGGAATCACTAACACTATAGAATTGACAAGGTGAATCAAGTAGGTGGATAGGAAGAGTTCAGATAAAAAACACAACTGAACGGTTTAAGCATGCTCCCCCTATCTATATGCAGTGAGACACTACCTTCCCCCCCCCTTTTTTTTTGATTTTTCAAACAGGAATGATCCTCCTTTCTAGATGCGATGAAATATTTCTTTTTAGATTTTTCAATGAAGGAAAGTGTAATGCAACTAACTACATGTATGCAAAGACATGCAATGCACTACTCTTCAAATGCAACAGCAGTCAAGCTCCCCCTTACAGAGTGCATGATATGCAATTCAACATACAAGAAGTTTGGCATATCATTCATCATGGCATTTGTGTGCAATGCATTTAGAAATCAACTCAATCATTTTCATGAGCATTTCAGATTTTTCCAATTAGTTTCAGTTAGACAATGCGCAAAAGAATTATCATGATATGTAGTGCATTCAGATCACACAAATCAGAATACAAAGTTTTCAGAATTTACCTTAATGGGGCTTTATC
This sequence comes from Amorphophallus konjac, assembly GCA_022559845.1. Taxonomy (NCBI): domain Eukaryota; kingdom Viridiplantae; phylum Streptophyta; class Magnoliopsida; order Alismatales; family Araceae; genus Amorphophallus; species Amorphophallus konjac. The sequence continues at coordinate 199,551,403 of CM040124.1, read as the reverse complement.
ATCTTGGGTGCCTTGGTTTACTTTACCCCTCTTTATTCCTCAGTGCAAGGCACACTTGCAAAGTATTTGATCATCTTGATCCTGTAGGAACCCAAGCAGCTTTGGGTCCTGCGTTAGCCCTGACAGGTGATCTAAGCAAATTCATAGCAATATGGTCACCATGATCCATCATATAGCAATTTTTCATAGAGTGACCAAACTTCCCACAATATCTACATGACGTGACTGGTTTCTGGTTTTTATGATGCATAGTAACAGTAGCATAAGGTTTATAGACATATTCATAAGATTTTTTATTATATGCATGAACAGTTTGGTTCTTATTCCTAACCAGCCAACATTCAGAAGATTTGTGACCTTGCTTTCCACAGTTATAGAATGAAAATCTTGCAAATGGTTTTGTAGGGAATTTGACACCATAGGGGTTTACAGTGTTCTTCTGAACATGCCAACAGTTCTTGACTGTATGGCCATTCTTCTCACAGTGAGAGCAAGCAAAAGAATATCTTCTATGAAAACCATTTTTACCCCAAGTAGATCTAAACCAGCACTCAGTAGCCTTGTGCCCAGGCTTATTGCAGTTGAAACACATAATGTGCTGACTAGAATTGTGTTTAGATCCATATGGATCATGAAAGTGCATGGAAGACATGGCATGTAGTTTATTGTCTTCTTTCATGATAAAACAATCATTCATGAGATGACCATGCTTCCCACAATAATAACATGAAGCATCAGGCTTCCTAGCAGCATGGTTTCTATCAGAAAGATTTCTTGAATGTAAAGTTCCACTAGTATGCTCATCCTTTAACATCAATCTGTAATCTTCCATTATGTGACCTCCTTTCCCACAATAATAACATGACCCCTTTTTAATATGAGTGTGTGAGAGATCATGTGAATTGTGTGTAGCCTTCTTTATAGTAACAGGAGTGTCTTTATCCTTCTTCTGTGAAGTTTCACCCTTTTTCAGTTTTTGACTTTGTTCCACATTTTTGGGTTTCACAGTGGATTTTTGTGCAGTGAATTGGAAGACAGAAGGAGCAGAGGTTGTGTTCTGATTGGTAGCTTTGACAAAAACAGTAGATGTTTCATTCCCATTACTCCTTTTATTTGTCGGACTATAGCCCAGTCCCTTTCTCTCAAAGTTATCACTCTTTCTAAGAAGCTTATTCAGATTGTCCTTTCCTTTGAACAAATTTTGATAGAGAAATTTTCAAATCTTTAATCTCAGAATTCAAGCCACAAATATTAGCTTCATATTTGGACAGATCTGTTTTACAGGAAATGACTTGTTGATGCAAGGCATCATTCAGACTTTTGAGTTTTTCAACTTCCTGTTTAGTTTTATTTCATTGTCAGCTTCAGATAGGGACTTATAAAGATCATCAACTTCTTGTTGAAGGGATGTGATAATAAGCTCATATCCAGCTATTTTCCGTTCACTGCAACTGACATTTCCATTTAAGATTAAGTTGATGGTTTTCAGACTCTCAATTTCTTGTTCAGCATTCATCAACCTATCAGAATTATCCACACTCACACACTTGCCTTTTTCCATTGCCATTAGCCTATCTGTCAGCTGGGTGTTTAGATGTTTCAGCTCATTGATTTCCTCTTTCAGTTTACTGTTCTGCTCTAGGAGATCAACATCAAGCACCCATTCATCTGAGAGAGACTGACATTCATGAAACATTTCCTGTTGTTTTTCATATTGAAGTTTGTCAAGATTTTTCTGAATCTCTGAATTTGTTACTCTATCAGCCTCTAGTTTTTCAGAAATCAATCTATTTTCTTTTTCAAGATTTATTGATTTGAGTTCAAATTCCTTGAGCTGATTATTGAGTATTTCATTTGCAGTTTTCAGAGTTTCAAGATTTTCACCTCCTAGTTTTTCCAGCTTCTCTTTCAGTCTTCTATACCTCTTACTCATTTTTTCATGGGAGTGTAACAGATCAGCATAGGCATCTACCCAGTCATCTAAAGTGAAGCTAGAGAAGGGGATGATTACCTCTTCAGCATCTTGGAATTCCTCTTGATCACTGCTATGGTTGCTCTCGTCAGCCATCATGCAGTTATTCTCATTCATCCTCTGAGCTAGCTTCAGCTGATCGAGAATGTCCTTAGCGAACCTGCAGTCATAAAAACAAGAATGTAGAGCCTTGTCAGTAGCTGCTCTCATCAGGTTAAAGGCTTTCTGATTTTCTCCATATTTTGACTTGTGACTTTTAGTCCATTTGGACTTTTCCTTTGGCAATCTGTGGGGACCTTGTGAAATTAACTTCCACAGATCCGGATTAATCATTTTCACATAATTGTGAAGACTGCTAATCCATGTGTTAAAGTTAGAGCCATTGAAAACCGGTGGAGAACCCATTGAATAAATCGGCAACTAGATTAATGCAGCAAAGGGTAGAAACAGAAATGCACCAAGGGACAACAGGATCCTCTGCAGATCGTTGGATCTGATCAATCAGAGAACCTCTCTGATACCAATTGTTGGGTTCGGTGCAAGTATTCAGAGGGGGGGTGAATGAATATAGCCTATAAAAACTTTCACCCAATATAAAATTTCGCTCAATTAGAATTTCGCTCACTCAACAGATTAAACACTTAGAACACAATCTGATCAAATCATCTAATGAACTTGTGATCAAACACTTGGAGCGCCCCTATGCAAACATCTAGCGGAAGCAGACCATAAGCAATCAAACCACAATGCAAGAGGGGTTTTTAGGTGGTTCGGTCCTGCAGACCTACATCCACCCCACACTCAACCCGAGTGTGGCTTCACTAATAGCTGGGCAACACAGCTTGCCAACAGACGCTGATACATAGCTTACCCAGGGGAACAACCTCCCCTCTTCCTCCTACACGGAGGGAACCTCTAGCAACCCACGGTCACTAGAAACCAGAGACTCACGTCTCTCTCCCTCTATATCAAGAGAGAACCCCACTAGTAGTAGCCCCGCTACCAGTGAACCAGCCAGTAGCACTCTGCTACCAGCAATCCACCAGAGGCCTAGCATCTCTTCCTCCTAGCCCGGAGGGAACCTACAAGTAGCCCCCCTGCTGCTTGCAAACCGGACATCAGATCTCCCTTCCCCTGACCCACCAGGAGGAACCCGACCTCACTACTGAGAATCGGAAGAACAAGGATAACCAAATGAAAAAGGAAAAATAAAAACACGAAATGAAAATAACTTCAGCAAACAGAAAGCTGAAAAATGAAATGCACAATGTGGCTCTCAACGGAGCTGACTGGCCTGGATCTTATCCACGGTCCAGTAGGAACAGACCTCCCTCGATCTCACTCTCTTTCTTCACTCTCTCTCTCTCTCTCTTTCTTCTCTGCTGCACTTCTCTTCTTCTCTTCTTCTCTCGATCTCTGTTCTCCTTTTCTCTCTTTCTCTTTTTCTTTTCTTCTGCTGGATCGTGGAAGCTCTCTCTTCTTTTTCCCTTTCTTCTCTCAACTTCTGCTCTCTGGCTTCGATCACGATCAGCCTCCATCTGAAGATGAAGGCTCCAATATATACCAGCAGCAGTAGGGAGATAGGGCGTGTGCTTCCCACGCCTTCCGTCCAGAAGATTCCTCCTCGGATCACGTGCTCAGCATTTCAACCTCTAGGATCACGTGCAAGTCTTGATGGCCTCATCCATTAAACCTGTCAGATAATCAGATGAATAACAGTATCAGATGATGTATAGACTTGAAAGTTTAACTGAGTGTACAGACTTCGTGTGAAGTAATGGACATCAGCCCAAGGCGTCAACGCTTCCATCGTGCAGCGTCGCCTTAGCTCCTCAAGCGAGATGCTCACGCCCTTGGCAACTAGCCAATGCGTCAACGCATCCAGTGTCAGCGTCGACGCAGTGAACAAGACAGAAAGCGAGAGACGCACAATTGCTTCTACGTAGTCAGCCAAGTGCGTCAACGCACTAAAAGCACAGAACCCATGAAGACAGACAGGCTGTACAAACTTTGATGCTCAAAGACGATTGTATAGACTTTGCCTTCGAAACGAGTGTATGGACTTTGAAACAGCAAATGAATAAGTATGTACACTGAGGGAGTGTATAGACTTGGAACCCAAAGGCAGTGTACAGACTTGGTAAGTCTGAGCCAATGTACAGACATCAAGTGAAGACCAGTGTATAGACTTCTCGTGAAAACTAGTGTACAGACTTTGAGGCGTGAAGGAACGAGTGTATAGACTTCGTGATGCCAATAGATAATGACTGTGCAGACTTGTTAAACCATGCACACTGTATAGACTCTTCATGCAACAATGTATGGACTTAGTTTATATTCAGCTAACAGATGTATAGACTTGCTTTAACAACGAATGTGTAGACTTTGAAACAGGAGTCAGGCAAACGGATGTACAGAGTTGGCCAAAGCAGCAATGTATAGACTTTGAAACAAAGACAATGTATCGACTTTGAAACAAAGGCAGTGTATAGACTTGATGCAGTTCTGCTGCCAATGTACATACTTTGATTCCAAATGCGATGTCGAGACTTTGTGAGAGGCACACGATGCAAAGACTCTATACAGACTTAATGGCATGCAGCAATACACTGGACGATGTATAGACTTTAGAGCAACAAAAGAATAAGTGTGTACACTGAGGGAGTGTACAGACTTTAACTTGAAGATCGTTCAGGAACAAGCCATAGCAGTGTATAGACTTCAAGCGTTCTGAGCATAACAAAAACCAATGTACAGACTTCATTCAATGCAAATGAATGTATGGACTTTGTTTCAAGCAACGTAGGTAAAAGAAGAGATATTGTATAGACTTTCACACAAAAGTAGATAAAGCAGCATGGCGTCAACCCAGCTGTTCCACTGTGTCAACGCAGCAAGTAAACCAGCAACTACTGCGTCAACGCAGTATCCTTGAATCGTCAACGCACTGTATGAACAATTAGCCACTACGTTAACCCAATCTAGCCATATTCATGAATTAGCTATTCAAGAAAATAATTAGATATTTAAGCAGTCAAACAGTCATCTAAATTAATTAGCACACCTCAGTGTGACTCATGGTGTGTCAGCCATCATCAAAACCACACAGGGGCACAACATGTCCCTCTTATGTGTGGGTGTGATGAATGCCGGAGGACCCGGACATCCATGAAGGCTCCTAGCATACATAAGACCAATGTTAAATTGGGGAGGACCGTTACACCCAAATAGGGATCACTCTTGCTTCCTACTTGACATGTGGGTGATGTGAATGAATGGACCCGACTTTCTAATCATGCCAAGTGGTGTGTTGTGCCAAGACTTATGAACTCCTATCCCAAAGATGACTTCAATGTGTATAGGTGTGGGACGGCCTTTGAACTTCCATGTGAAAGGGTCGAAGGGATCTAGGAAGGTGGGCATTATGGAGAGGACCACTTCCTTGCTTCCTAGGCATATGTTGCCTATGGCGATGGTTCCCTTTGTGTGGCCCGAGTTTTGGAAGAGGTGGACTTGGTCCAACGTGGTTGGTTGGGGTAGAGAAATGTGGGTTGTGGGTAAGGTGGGTGGGTCACATGGGTAACTAGGCTCCCATTGGAAGGGATCAAAGGGGTTATGGATTGGGCTTCCTAGAGGAAGGAACTCTATGTCCACAAGGTCTATACAAGGTGGGTCATCCCCCTCTAATGAAATAATTGGGCCAAAGTTCTTGGGAGGTAGATCGGTCATGAGGGGAGGGCTTGGCTTTCTACCCGAGATAAGAAGCTCCAATTTGAGGAGAAGGTCGGGCTCATCGGGTTTGGGGAGGAATAATAGAAGGTCACTAGTGTAGCAACCAATGGTGCACATTGAGGTGGTAGACCCAACACATATGTGTAGGAGGTCAAGGCTCCTAGGTTGTTCGGTCCTGGGGGTCAACATGCCAGTCAACTCTAATTGCCATTCAAAGCCTTTGAGGAGGTCCCCTAAGGTTTCCACTTGGTAGGATGATTGGATGGTGATGCGATAGATGGAGAAGGGTACTATGGGGAGGTTTAGCTCCATGGGGAGGTAGACATAGGACGTGATGGGGTGAATTGGTCTCTCCTTTAGCCATCTAGCTAAGGGACCATCTATGAGTATGGTGCCATTTGTGAAGGTTTGTGGTTCTTGAAGACCTGGACTATTTGAAGTGGTAAAGGGTTGAAGCTCTTCCTCACCATTAGTGTGAACTTGGGTTTCTTCATGGGTGTGGAGAGGGTCCGGACTAGCAACTACTTCTATGTGAGTGGGTGTGACCTCTTTTCTCAAGGGAATGGGAAGGTCTTTTAGGGATGGGGTGATGATGGTTGGGGCATGGTGCATCCGGGGTGGTGAGCGAGGTTGGACTTGGGTTGGGGTTGGGAGTAGTGGAGGCCTAGGTTGGGGTAGGATTGGGGTTGGAAGTGGGAGGTGGGTTGGGTGAGGGGGTTTACGTTGATTGGTTTTGGGGGGGTGTGTTCTTTTGAGGGGATAATGGAGGGGTAGTGGTGGGGACCATGGGGGTTTGTGGGATACGGGTTTGGTGGGGAATTTTGGGTTGGGGGGTGGTGGCCATCATGGGCCTCGGTGGTGGGGTGGACACGGAGTCCACTTGGGCTTGTAGAGTTATGGTTGTGGTGAGGACTTGGAGATATGGTGTAGATGTAATGGTGGGAGAGGTGGGAAGCGGTGGGGATTGGGTGATTGGGGTCTTGGGTTGGCCGGATGGGGATGGAGGAGTTGAAGGGCTCCTTGGGCTATGGTGATCCGAATAGAAGGGTGAAGGTCGGGGAGTGTAGACTTTCCTAAGTTCGGATTTCATGTCTTCCCATGTGTTAATAGGCACTTGCCTCATAACCTTCCTTAAGCGTTCAATGAGCTGCCACCTATCCTTGGCATGGCACACCAGCTGACTCTTGGCAAGGTAGATTCTCATGGGTTTAGTCATTGGATTCCTCTTAAATTATTTCTCCATGTTTTCCTCCCATTCTAAATATGCACTAGGGTGGTACCCGTCAAAGATAAGGTCCTCAAATAGGACTATGTTCAAAGGGGTGTCAACCGGACCCTTGTGGAGGGCCGAGTGGTTTAGATGTGACCAATATGAAGTAGCCATGCTAGTGGGTAAGGTTAATGCACCGGGTGATGAATGTGAATGCGCCCTGGGACCAACTTGATAGAGACAGGTTGTGAACCTGCTCTGATACCACTTGATGTGACACCACCTTGGGGTGATAGTCACAAGACCGAATGCCCTTGGACCTACAATTGCAAGCAAGTATCTTTGAGCGGCGGACTTACTCTAGCGAACTCACTCGCGTGGCGCACACTAGTGCCCGTAGGCGACTCGGCGATGATGGAGAGGGTCCGAGGCGGGACCTTGATGCTCCAATGGTTGGCTAGCTTGGGGAGTACCCCAAATGGGCCAGGGATGCCCAACTCACGGGCGGCCAGCACACCAAGGGTGTGGGATGTAGGGGATCACTCACAACTCGCTCGCGGTGATCACACACATCAATGGCAATTATGTGCCGAGCTCTCACTCTCTGTCTGACGAAGCAATAACGATAATACTATGCTAAGCAAGGAATTTAAACCAGCCAAAAGGGGGACCGAGGCTCACCTAGTCGGCGTGAAGACACCGATCCTGGTCGGAGACGGGGGCGAGCGGGGAGGCGAGGGTATGCACCCGCACGCCGCCTCGATGAAGCTTCAAACCAGCGACTTAAATTATTACATGAACTACACCCCTTACAAGGGGGGGGGGGATCTCGGGGTGGGGGTTAAGTTATTACAGTCAAAAACTACCTCCACGCAGGGAGGGGCCTTCAGCCGGCCAAGCTAGGGAAGGGGTGAACCGGCCTAGGAAATAATTGATAGAACGCCGACGATTCTGTCTGCCCTCTGGAATAGGGGATAGGCAGTCGAAGATGATGCCTCTGTGGCTGCTCCCGAATTTTGTTGGTGATGAGACTAGCTGGAAAATCTTCATAGGAGACCCAGGAAGTCGTCCAAATTTTGTCAGCATTTTGGCAAGTCGGTGCTGGTCGGGGCAGAGGCACGAACAGGGAGGCAGAACTCTGACTCTGTCTGCTTTAGGAACACAACAGCAGGAAGATGAAGACTCCACGGACGCTTCAGAGCTCAGAATTATGCGAGGCTGGAATTGACGGATTCGTTGTTGAGTCTTCTTCGAAACGTGACCCACGGGAATGCCAGAAGTTGTTGGAGTAGACCTGAGTAGCCCGATCAGTGAACAGGTGTCTGTTCAGTCCCAGAGTGGACAGAGCAGCACACCCGAGGGAGAAAATTGACAAAGTGCCGCTCCGGAGGTCGATCGAGGCGCCGCTTCTTGGATATGGAAGGTGACTTTTTGTAGAAGCTCTCGCCCAAGTGGCGCTTCAAGAAGAGGAGGGATGTGACTGTGAGAACTTATGCAAGTGGCCGTAGGTTGCTGATTGGATATGTCTTGCGCAGTCGGAGAAGAACGGCTCCCCTGGGCGACCACGAGCTCAGAAAGGAATGGGACCACCGCCGTTGTGAAGTAGACTAGACGATGATTCCACCGGTATATGGTATGCCCTCTGAAGCTTTCAGGTGAAGACGTGGAAGCCTCTGCAACTGGGCACTCCTCTGCTGCCTGTGAACTGAGAACTGTGGGTTAAAGATGATGGGGGGGAAATGGGGTATATGGGAGGGGAAATGGGGGTGGATGAGTGTGGGGAGAACCCTAGCTGTGAGGGGGCCTAAGAGGGGGTGTTCCAAGGTGTAGGAGGGGAAGAATGGGGTCTAGATGGGGGTCTAACATGTGGTGGGAGGAGGAGCTGCGAATTTGGGATGGGTGGGGGAGAGGGAAGGAGAGTTCTCTCTCCAAGGTTTGAAAATTGACTAATGGGGTGGTTAATGGGGCTTTGGGGATGGGAATGGTTGTGTTGGGGAAGAGAAGGGGTCCTTGGGAAGTGGGGAGTTCTCCCTTGGGAGATGAGAGGGTGCTTAGGGAAGGGGATTGGGTAGTTGGTGGTTGGGTGGTGGAGTATGGAGTGGTGGAGGGTCTCTTGGGACTAGGGGTGGAGTAATGAGGGTTGGGGTAGTTGGGAGGATGAATAATGTGTTGTGCCTCTTAGGCACAAGCATGTGCTATGTTGTTTTGATGATAGCAAGACAGTGAGTGCATTTGAGTGCATTTGATATTGTATTTTGATGATAGCAATGTTATTATGTTTTGATGATTGCAATATGATAGCAACATGAATGATGATGCTTAGCATTGATGGTATTTGTTCTTTTTATATATGCATTGCATTCTGTCAGATATCATATCTCTGCATGTATCTACAGTCTGAACAGTAGTGGGTCGACCCACCCTTGCTGATGCGTCGACCCATCAGAACATTGATTGTTTGAGTTGAAGTCTATTTAGAGTGTGCATCCTCTAAAGTCTGAACATTGCATTTGCATTCACAATGTCTTCACACCTGAAGTCTATACATTGTGTCGTTCACATCTGCATGTCTAGACATTAGAAAGTCTATACAGACTTCAGCGTAAGTGTGTACAACGGCTGTCTTCAATTTGAAGTCTGTACACTGACTCGCTTCATGTCCCTAAAGTATGTACATTCACAGTGGAATTTGAAGTCTGTACACTAACTCGTTTCATTTCCTCAGAGTTTGTACATCTACACTGAAATCCAAACTTTGCACATTGGTCTTCAAATCCAAAGTCTGCACATTGGTCTTCGAATCCAAAGTCTATACAATAGTCTTCACACTTGAAGTCTATACATTTGATGTGCAGAGTTGATGTCTATACATTGGCCTCCATGATTCTAAGACTATACATTCGTTTTAAGGCCATGTCTATACACTCCCGTTCAAATCCTTCTAAGTCTGTACATTGCCTTTATGCTACAAAGTCTGTACAGGGGGCAATGGTGTACATCCACCAGTGAACACATCAAGTCTATACACCGCCTGTGTTCATCTGAGTCTTATGATGTCTTTATATTCATTAAGTCTATACATTGCGTTGTGCATACTTTACATTGCTTTCGCCTTCACAGCAAAGTCTATACATTGCAATGCATATACTTAGAACTAATGACTTTGTTTCATCTGTCTGACAAGGACTGAAGAGGCTAATGAACCCCTTAACGCAAGAGGGCTGAAGACATCCAATTTCAGCTGCTGGAACACACTAATGCATCAACGCCTTGATCAAGTGGCGTGGATGCAGTAGTTCAAACAATCGAGAAAGAAGCTTACTGGATTACTCTGGTGCATCAACGCATTCATCAAGTGGCATCGACGCAGCAGGTTGATGGATCGACAAGGTGACCAGAGAGTGTGAGAGGGCTGAAGCCATCTAATTTCAGATGCTGAAACACTAATGCGTCAACGCAGCATGATGAGAGCATCGACGCAGTACGCCCATCTGCTGAAGACTTGTTCACTGGATCATCAATGCGTCAACGCCACGGGTTGGAAGCGTCGATGCAGCAGTTAAAAAGGCTAGGCTGTTTGTTCATTAAAACGTATCCATGCGTCAACGCCATTGCTAGACAGCGTCGATGCAGCCATTGAGCCTGATAGGCATCTAGCTCGGAGACAGTTTAGAAGGTTAACGCTGGAGTTCTTAGCGTCCACGCAGCATGCAAACAAGCCGAACTATTAGTTGCAGAAACACACCACTACGTCAACGCTTTAGCCTAGCAGCGTCAACGCAGCATGTCTATCCGCCAAATACATTGATCACTGGACTGCCGATGCCGATGCGTCAACGCAGCAAGCTGATGGAGTCAACGCAGCAGACTTGAGTCTCATAGGTTGAAGATCTCTAAAGGCTGCGTCAACTCGTTGGAGCAAGTGGGTTGATGCCATCTAACTCCAGTTGCTTAGCGTACTGGTGCTGGGCACGTGATCCGAGGATAAGAATAGTGTCCAGCTGAGGACACGTGTACTGACAGCCTGCTGGATGCTGCCACGTGGTCCGAATTCTTAGGGCGGGAACTGTGGAAGCCACACGCGCCCTGGCTGTTGCTGCTGCTGGTATATAATGGAGCCTTCCTCTTCAGATGGAGGCTGATCATGATCGAAGCAGAAAGCAGAAGCTGAGAGAAGAAAGGGAAAAATAAGAGAGAGCTTCCACGATCTAGCAGAAGAAAAGAAAAAGAGAAAGAGAGAAGAAGAATAAGAGATGCAGAGAGAAAGAAAAAGGCAGAGTGAAAAGAAGCTGTCGATCCAGCACAAGAGAGGAAAGAAAAGGGAGAGAAGAGAAGAGCAGAGAGTGAGAGATTAGGGAAAGAAGAAGAGAAGTGCAGAGAGAAAGAAAAAGAAAGAAAGAGATCGTGAGAAGAAGAGACTGAGAGAGGTTGTTTGAAGATCTGTATTCACTGGACCGTGGATCAAATCCAGGCCAGTCAGCTCTTTAAGAGCCACATTGTGTTTTACGTTTACAGCTTTCCGACTGCTGTTATCTTGTCTTTTATTTTCCTTTTTACACTTTCTTTCAAGCTGTTAGTCAGCGGTTTGCAGAGGAGGACTCCTCTGCACAGCAAGCTGTGTTGCTCAGCGGGCAGTGGAGGTTTCCACTGGACGGGTAAGCTGTAATCCCCAGCGGTTGCAGTGGTGGATTCCACTGGACGGCAAGCTGTGAGGCCCAACAATTGTAGGCTAAGCTGTATTGCCCAGCGGACGTAAGCTGTGTTGCGCAGCAGTAACCCACACTCGGGTTTGAGTGTGGGGTGGATGTAGGTCTGCTGGTCCGAACCACCTAAAACCCATTGTGTAGTGGTTTGAATTCTTGTGTGGTTGATCTCTTTTATCTGATTTCGCTAGATGAATGTAAAGGGCGCCTCAATTGGATTTTCTGTCTGAATGCTTTAAGGCACAAGCTCCGTTGAATTGATTCAGTCTACTGTTTAGACTTGCTTAGGTTCGCTCTATATATATCTGCAATAGTTTTTTAATTCTGCATCTCTGATTGCTTTAGATTTTAATTGGGTGAAATTTTTATAGGCTATATTCATTAACCCCCCCTCTGAATACTTGCACCGAACCCAACAATTGGTATCAGAGCGGGTCTCTGATCTATCAGATCTAACAATCTGCAGAGGATCCTGCTAGTGTTTGGTGCATTTCAGAGTGTGCTTTCTATGTTCGTTGTTTTGATTCTCCGACTTAGTGCTTTGTCTTGCTTATTTGGTTTAGGTGCTTCAGTTTTTCTGTGTCTTCAGATTATTTGTAATGGAACCAATCATGTTAAAGGCTGGCTCCAGCAAAGTAAATAGATCCAGCCATAGTGGATCATCAAGCGAGAAAATCAGCCTGTCGCGGTCTGAAATTGATGGAGACCACATTGGAATGGTGATCAGTGATTTCAGGAAACTTCTAAGAAAAAGAGAAGGAAAGCTTGATGGTGGCAAAAAGCAAACAAGGTATAATTCTAATCCTGCCAAGATTGCTGACACTAATGTTTGCTACAAATGCAGGAAGGCTGGCCACACGAAGGATGATTATCCAGAACTATCGAAACTCAAAGGGAACACCTCGAACATTGATGAAGAAGGAGAAAAGTCCATATGCTTAATGGCCAACCGGGGAAGTGATGATGAGGAAACCTCATCTCAGGTAAGCTCCGAATAAGATGGATACACTTTTGATTAATTGATAGTAATGTATGAAGATCTGTTCAAAGTATCCAAGAAATTAAAATCTGAAAATAGAAGGTTGAAAAAGAGATGTGAACAGATTAACTCTAATGTTTCCTGTGAAAACTGTCAAAGACTAAAAACACCTCATGATATGTGCTTAACTGATCTAAATGTGAGTAAGGAACAAATCTCTTTATTGGAAAATAAAAATGATGAACTTACTGCCAAGATTTCTGAACTAGAAGATAAGCTGAATTCATTAGGAAATGATCAAATCTTAACTAATGAACTAGTTCAGAATGAACAAATAAGAAAAGAAAATGAAGAATTAAGGTTGCGAAATTTTGCTATGTCTGAGAGACTCTTAATGCTTGAAAGAGGGAAAAGTTCAATTGAAAATGAACGTGAGAGAGTGACTGCATTAATAGAAGAGATTGATAGCTACAAAGCCATTAATGTCTTACTTAATGAAAAGATCACAGATTCTGAAACTCTCATTTCCTCTCTCAAAAATAAAATCACTGAATTGAACAATTCTCTATCTGAGTCATTTAAAAACAAAGAAAATTCAAAGGCTACTTCTAAGAAGAAAGTCTTTGATGGAGGCAGTAAACAGGAAGAGAGAAAAAGAATGTATACAACCTTTGTACGTAGCTCTGAGTTAGCTAGCACTTCAGCTTCTCCTTCATGTCTGCCTGCGAATCAGATAGAAAAACAAAAGAAAACAAAACAGAATAAAAATTTGTATGTTGAAATTTCTCAGGCCAAACTGTCTCATGTTAAAAGAAAGAATGTGAAATATTTCTACTGTGGTAAATCTGACCATGAGATGGATGTTTGCTTTGTCATGAGAGAGGATGAACTGAAATTAGATAGAATTCATGCTAGGAATTCTAAATCGAAGAAACCTTCTCATGATCAAAATAAGAGAATTCAATGCTTTTACTGTCACAGAATTGGCCACTTTATGCATGATTGTAGATTAAAGAAGCAAGATGATTTGAATGCTAAAGAACTTCATGATAGGAATCATGCATATCTGAAAAAGAAACTTCATTGCTTTCATTGTAACAAATTGGGCCATATTACTGCAAATTGTTGGCATGCTAAGGGAAGAACAATTAACTCCAAAACTGCTATAATCCCTGTAAAAAGACATGTATTCTATAAGAATCTTGACAGAATGAATTCTTCATGTTTTGAATGTGAAAAACATGGCCACACAGTCAAGGACTGTTGGCATGTTCAGAAGAATCCTATTAACCCCCATGCTGTCAAATTCTATGCAAAACAATTTGTGAAATTTTCTTGTCTTAATTGTGGAAAACCTGGCCACAAAGCCTCTGAGTGCTGGGTGGCAGAGTTCAGAAAATAAAATGCCCATGCACACAACAGAAATTTTGACGTTCATGCACATGAATTTAATACTTACAATAAGGTGCATAAAAGGAACTTAAATTCTGTTAGTTATCATGGTAAGTCTGGTCAATTTGGCTATTCCTTGTCCAGCTATAAGTTGATGGGCTATGATGATAATTCTGTTAAGAGACCAGTCAGAACACCTGTTAGGGCTCATACAGGACCCAAGGCAGCTTGGGTTCCTGCAAGATCATATTGATTGATATGTTGCAGGTGTGCCTTGGTGAGAGAAATAAAAGGGGTAATTTAGCCAAGGCACTCAAAAAGGAAGCCCCAGGATTCTACATCTCAGGTTAGTTCTGAACTTGTTTTTAAATTTCATCATCTGAAAAATGCTGATTTGTCTGTTTGATATCTGAAATTGTTGAACTGTTCGTTTGATGTCTGATATTCTCTTCATGTCTAGCTGATCAGTCTGCATTCCAGACTCAGCTACTGACTTTTACCTTGCATATATCTGATGCTCTTGCTATATGTTGAACTGAATTTGAATGCTTCTTTAGTGTATACAGTTGATGCACTATATAGATTTTGTGTCAATGCATTGCATGCTTGTTATTAAATGCATAACTTGCTGATTGTGAATGGGTCAGTTAGTGCATACAGTCAATGCATGTGTCTAGTACTTGCATATATCATCTGCATGACTGTCAATGAAATTGATCAATACATAAAGGACTGATTTGCATGACTGTCATTTGCCTATTGTCGTAGACTGCATGTTTTTCAATGCATAATAGGGCTGCTTTGCATTGCATTATCATTTGCTTAACCCTGGTATATCAAATGGTATGTTACTAAAAGGTAAGGAAATCTGCCCGGAGGTTTCTGCCATGTGTGAGATGGTCTTTGAGATCAGGTTCTCCGCCGAGTACCAAGGGTCTTGTCTTCATCTAGAACAGTGCACTGCATCATATGTTGAAAAACCTGAAAAAGGATGGAAATGCTTATAACTTGGATGCATAAACCTAAATTGATTGCATACTTGTCTCATGTATCCTTGGTGCATAGTCTGCATATAGGACAGTATGTTGCATAGCATATCTCTTGCATCATGATGTCAGGGGGAGCTGAGAGTTCTATTCAATTCATTGAATCCTATTCACTTCTTAGTGTTCTCATTCAAATGATTCATATTCTTTGACATCAGTTGCTCATTGAACCATATTGCCAATTGCTATCTTTTCCCCATCATTTTCACTAAACAACAGCTTTGCATCTGGTTTAGTACATTGAATGGTGATTATTGCAATTGTTCACTTATAAGAATCACACTTACAAATTGAAAGGAACTAAAGGTTTAACCTTTATAAATTGGAGAGTTAAGTGTCTGCACTTCAGAATTTGAGATAAAAGAAAAACTTTTATAGCTCTTAATCTTTGTCTCATGGTAAGATTAGAAAAGGTTTTTGTAATGCCTAATGTGTTGATCTGGAAATTTCTAGAAAAGGTGAATAAGAGTGTGTACTGTTTTTCAAACAATCACTCTAAAAGAGATAAGGGTAGCAATAAATAAGATCATAAATGCTATGAACTGAACATAGTGATAGAGCAATGGCTGAATTACACTGAGAAATTGTGATCTCCTCCAATGAAGTAGGAGAACTCATACTCAAGAAGTGCTTCAGAATATCTCTGTTCAAAGGGTCAAATCTATAGGGGGAGTCCTCACCAAGTAACTGAGGGTACTGGCCTCTAATCAAGGTGTACCCTTAATGTCAAAAGTGAAGACTATCCTTTGTGGGTTCTGATCTGAAATAGGTCTAGTAGTTTATGCCTAGTAACTGGGGGTACATGCCTCTGATCAAGGTGTACACCTAATGTCAACAGCATAAATGCCACTGATCTATTTACTTAGTTCAGGTTCTGAAGAATTAAAAAGTGAAAATCAAACTGCTGTAACCTTTCGAAAAATCAAAAGTTAATGAGTGAAAATTATTTTTATCAATACATGTTCAAGTTGCCTCTCTTGAAATTCCATGTTTAATCACAAAAGGGTATTATTTCAGACTTATCTATTGATACCATGTGCCCTAGATTCATTGCTATAAATGGAATCTATAAACTCTTTTTCAGGGGTCAGATGTTTTACTCTAGATTTATCACTGTTAAACCTGAATTTTTTGTCAAAATTATATGTTGCTGATTCTTATACTTTAACAGTTGTTTATAATCATGCTTCCTTTCTGAACCTATGATTCAGCTGTTGTCAAGTGACCCTCCTACCTTCTCTTCCTTGTTTATTTGTTCATATTCCTTCTCAAAGGGGGAGCTATTATTTAGGGGGAGAAATAATTCAGGGGAGTCTTACATTCAGGGGGAGAATGTTCTAGAG
Organism: Amorphophallus konjac; assembly: GCA_022559845.1. NCBI lineage: Eukaryota > Viridiplantae > Streptophyta > Magnoliopsida > Alismatales > Araceae > Amorphophallus > Amorphophallus konjac. Next base: position 199,535,026 of record CM040124.1, on the reverse strand, counting down.
GAATTTGCATGCATAATGCACTTTGCACCTTTGTTTTTACTATTTTTCTCTTTTTGATCATGTCAAAGGGGGAGACAATCTTGTGTGTCGCTCACTGTCACAATGTGTTGCCATCATCAAAAAGGGGGAGAATGTTGTGCCTCTTAGGCACAAGCATGTGCTATGTTGTTTTGATGATAGCAAGACAGTGAGTGCATTTGAGTGCATTTGATATTGTATTTTGATGATAGCAATGTTATTGTGTTTTGATGATTGCAATATGATAGCAACATGAATGATGATGATTAGCATTGATGGTATTTGTTCTGTATATATATGCATTGCATTCTGTCAGATATCATGTCTCTGCATGTATCTATAGTCTGAACAGTAGTGGGTCGACCCGCCCTTGCTGATGCGTCGACCCATCAGAACATTGATTGTTTGAGTTGAAGTCTATTCAGAGTGTGCATCCTCTAAAGTCTGAACATTGCATTTGCATTCACAATGTCTTCACACCTGAAGTCTATACATTGTGTTGTTCACATCTGCATGTCTAGACATTGGAAAGTCAGTGTACAGACTTCAGCGTAAGTGTGTACAATGGCTGTCTTCAATTTGAAGTCTGTACACTGACTCGCTTCATGTCCCTAAAGTATGTACATCCACAGTGGAATTTGAAGTCTGTACACTGACTCGTTTCATTTCCTCAGAGTCTGTACATCTATAGTGAAATCCAAACTCTGCACATTGGTCTTCAAATCCAAAGTCTGCACATTGGTCTTCGAATCCAAAGTCTATACAATGGTCTTCACACTTGAAATCTATACATTCGATGTGCAGAGTTGATGTCTATACACTGGCCTCCATGATTCTAAGACTATACATTCGTTTTAAGGCCAAGTCTATACACTCCCGTTCAAATCCTTCTAAGTCTGTACATTGCCTTTATGCTACAAAGTCTGTACAGTGGGCAAGGGTGTACATCCACCAGTGAACACATCAAGTCTATACACCGCCTGTGTTCATCTGAGTCTTATGATGTCTTTATATTCATTAATTCTATACATTACGTTGTGCATACTTTACATTACTTTCGCCTTCATAGCAAAGTCTATACAATGCAATGCATATACTTAGAACTAATGACTTTGTTTCATCTGTCTGACAGGGACTGAAGAGGCTAATGAACCCCTTAACGCAAGAGGGCTGAAGACATCCAATTTCAGCTGCTGGAACACACCAATGCGTCAACGCCTTGATCAAGTGGCGTGGACATAGTAGTTCAAACAATCAAGAAAGAAGCTTACTGGATTACTCTGGTGTGTCAACGCATTCATCAAGTGGCGTCGACGCAGCAGGTTGATGGATCGACAAGGTGACCAGAGAGTGTGAGAGGGCTGAAGCCATCTAAGTTTAAATGCTGGAACACTAATGCGTCAACGCAGCATGATGAGAGCGTCGACGCAGCACGCCCATCTGCTGAAGACTTGATCACTGGATCATCAATGCATCAACGCCACGGGTTGGAAGCGTCGACGCAGTAGTTAAAAAGGCTAGGCTGTTTGTTCACTGAAACGTATCCATGCGTCAACGCCATTGCTAGACAGCGTCGACGTAGCCATTGAGCCTGATAGGCATGTAGCTCGGAGACAGTTTAGAAGGTTAACGCTGGAGTTCTTAGCGTCCACGCAGCATGCAAACAAGCTGAACTATTAGTTACAGAAACACACCACTGCATCAACGCTTTAGCCTAGCAGCATCAACGCAGCATGTCTATCCGCCAAATACATTGATCACTGGACTGCCGATGCCGATGCGTCAACGCAGCAAGCTGATGGAGTCAACGCAGCAGACTTGAGTCTCATAGGTTGAAGATCTCTGAAGGCTGCGTCAACTCCTTGGAGCAAGTGGGTTGACGCCATCCAACTCCAGTTGCTTAGCATACTGGTGCTGGGCACGTGATCCGAGGATAAGAACAGTGTCCAGATGAGGACACGTGTACTGACAGCCTACTGGATGCTGCCACGTGGTCCGAATTCTTAGGGCGGGAACTGTGGAAGCCACACGCGCCCTGGCTGCTGCTGCTGCTGGTATATAATGGAGCCTTCGTCTTCAGATGGAGGCTGATCGTGATCGAAGCAGAAAGCAGAAGCTGAGAGAAGAAAGGGAAAAAGAAGAGAGAGCTTCCACGATCCAACAGAAGAAAAGAAAAAGAGAAAGAGAGAAGAAGAAGAAGAGAGGCAGAGAGAAAGAAAAAGGCAGAGTGAAAAGAATATGTCGATCCAGCACAAGAGAGGAATGAAAAGGGAGGGAAGAGAAGAGCAGAGAGTGAGAGATTAGCGAAAGAAGAAGAGAAGTGCAGAGAGAAAGAAAAAGAAAGAAAGGGATCGTGAGAAGAAGAGACTGAGAGTGGTTGTTTGAAGATCTATCTTCACTGGACCGTGGATCAAATCCAGGCCAGTCAGCTCTTTAAGAGCCACATTGTGTTTTACATTTACAGCTTTCTGACTGCTGTTATCTTGTCTTTCGTTTTCCTTTTTACACTTTCTTTCAAACTGTTAGTCAGCGGTTTGCAGAGGAGGACTCCTCTGGACAGCAAGCTGTGTTGCTCAGCGGGCAGTGGAGGTTTCCACTGGATGGGTAAGCTGTAATCCCCAGCGGTTGTAGTGGTGGATTCCACTGGACGGCAAGCTGTGAGGCCCAGCGATTGTAGGCTAAGCTGTATTGCCCAGTGGACGCAAGCTATGTTGCGCAGCAGTAACCCACACTCGGGTTTGAGTGTGGGGTGGATGTAGGTCTGCTGGACCGAACCACCTAAAACCCATTGTGTAGTGGTTTGAATTCTTGTGTGGTTGATCTCTTTTATCTGATTTTGCTAGATGAATGTAAAGGGCGCCTCAATTGGGTTTTCTGTCTGAATGCTTTAAGGCACAAGCTCCGTTGAATTGATTCAGTCTACTGTTTAGACTTGCTTAGGTTCGCTCTATATATATATGCAATAGTTTTTTAATTCCGCATCTCTGATTGCTTTAGATTTTAATTGGGCGAAATTTTTATAGGTTATATTCATTCACCCCCCCTCTGAATACTTGCACCGAACCCAACATAATGAGGGGAGAGGAAGGGTTGATGACGTGGAGGAGAGAGAGGGAGGGGAGGAGAGAGAAAGGGGCGCCCCCTCCTCTTGGAGAGAGAGAGAAGAGAGAGAGAGAAAGAGAGAGAGGAATCCACCCCTTAGAGAGAGAGAGAGAGATTGGAGAATCCACTCCAATGAGACACTAAAACTCACTTGATTTAAATTGATCATAAAAGGTTGTTACATATGAGAGGAGTGGGGGCCTATTTATAGACTCCATAGTTTTCATATGACCATAGTGACCCTGACAAACCAACTAATGACCAATGCAGTCCAAGGGAGGGGCGCCCCTGGGCCTAGCCCATTTGTTAGGCCCATTAGCCTATCAAACAAACCATATAACAACTCACGTAGGAAAATGACTCACTAACCTAGGTACATTACTCAAATAAAGGTAAAATTACATAATTTATGACTCAAAGAAAATATGAAAATTACATGACTAGACTCATAAACATGTGAAGAACATAATGGCGCATGCCGTCGATCCAACTGAGCTTCAAAAAAAGTGGAGGGGCAAGGGATGCCCCCATCAGCCAGCAAGGCCAAGGTTCACTCCCAAGGGTATGGAGGCCCAATTCAATGGGGCCGACGAAGTGTTGAGGGCACAGGTTACACTTTTCCCCACGGTGATCACTCAAAGAAACGCGGCTTGAGGGACCGAGCACTCACTCTCACGGCCAGCGGAACTATGAACTAATATTGAAAGAACAAGCACGAAATTAGAGCTAGGTTGGAGCACTTACTCGACCGGTTTGAAGAAACTGATCCCACTGGGAGACGTGGGCGAGCGGGGAAGCGTGGGTTCCCCACACGCCGCGCCGGGGTAGCTTGCCTTGTTTAAACACTTACAACACTACGCCTCTCGCAGGAGGGGAGATCTTGGGGTGGGGGTTAACTATTAATACATCCAAAACTACCTCCACACAGGGAGGGGCCTTCAGCCGGCCAAGCAAGAGGGGGAAAATCGAGCTAGAAGTAAAGAAAGGGAGCCGATGCCGATTCTGATAACTCTCTGTGCTTCAGGACAGGCAGTTGGTTATCTTGACGCTGCGGCCACTCCAGATTTTTGTTGATGACGAAACCAATTGGAAATTCTTTGTAGCTAGATCAGGATGACGCCAGAAGTTTGCTGATTTCTTTGGTTGCCAGTGGGTGGTCAGGCAGAGGCTCAAACAGAAAGGCAGGCCTGCAGTTCTAACTGCTTCAGGTTCACAACAGCAAGAAGAAGAGGTTGCCACGAACGCTTCAAAGCTTAGAATCAGGTGCCGCCGGAGTTGTCAGAACCGTCGATGAGTCATCTTTGAAACAAGACCAACGGGGATGCCAAATGTTGTCGGAGTAGACTGGTAGAACACGGACAATGAGGAGGGATCGGAGCAGACTGATAGGAAGCAGAACCGCGCTCAAGGAGGAAGAAAATGAGAAATCTTGATTCCAGGCACCAAACAGAGCTCCGCTTCTTGATTCTGGAAGTAGACTTGTCGAAGAAACTCCTGGACAAGCCTCGCCTCCAGATCTTCAAGAGAGTGGCCGTGGTATCTTCAAGAGTCAGCTTCAGGTTGCTCTTCAGGGAGGAGATGCACAGTCTTGGGAGATCGACTGCTCAGGACGGCCCCAAACTCATAACATGATGACACCACCGCCGTTGCGAAGTAGACTGGGAGACGCTTCCAACGGTGCCTCTTGCGCCTTTAGGAACGTCCGGAGAAATCCGTGGTCGCCTCTGCAAGCTGCTGATCATCTGCAGGTCTTCAGCTGAGAACTGGTTTGCCGATGTAGATCCCCAATGGCCACGAAAAGAGATAAAGAAGAAGTGAATGGTGAAGGGGAGATGATAAATGGTGGGGGAAAGTGTGGGGGAGGTATGGAGGGAGGCCAGGGGTAGTATGGAGGCGGAGAAAGAGGGGGAGGGTGCAGGGTTCTGCTGGTTCTTCACAAGTTGGGTGGAGAGGGATGGGTGGAGGAGGATGGAGGATGCTCTAGATGGAATGGGAGTGGAGGGAAGGGGAGGGGGGACTAGACCTATAGGAGGGGGGTTTGGGGTGCCCTTGGGTTGGGGAATGGAGGGAGATTTCAAATTCAATTTGTCCTTTGGGGGTGGGAGATTGTGTGTGGAAGGGAAGAGATTGTGTTGGGGAGTGGGAGATTGTGTTGGAATCGCCAAAGATCCTCTACGGAAGGGCAAGATTTGTTGGGGATTTAGTGGAGGGGTAATGAATGCTCCTAGGGAATGGAATGGGGGCTGAGGTGGCAGGTGAGGTGGAGGAGAGAGAGGGTAGGGCACAACCCTCCCTTGTAGGAGAGAGAGATAGAGAGAGAGAGGGGGATGGGTGGGGATTCTCTCCCCTAGGGCTTCTCACCCAATAATGGATTCACTCCATAAGCACTCATAAAACTTGAATTCTCAAATGGCATTCTTTCATTAATTTGAAATGGGGGGAATGGGGTTGTTGTGCCCCTGTGGTTTTGATGATGGTTTTAATAGTGGTTTTGATGTTTGGCCTTTGTAGTGAGCTATTCACTGTGAGTCATCTTGTGTGAGTCAAATCGCTAATATTCACTTTCTGATCATAATGCAGTTCTTCATTAGTTCTAATATGGCATTGCATAATTGATTATGTTCAGTCATGTTATACATTGGTCTTCAGGCGTCCCAAGTATGCATATTGTTTCAGGTTCTCCAAGTCTATACAATGAAGTCTGATCATTGCATTTGCATTCACAATGTCTTCACATTTGAAGTCTGTACATCAGACTGCTTCTTTTGAAGTCTATACATTGTGGCCTTGAAGCTTCAAGTATATACACCTTCAGTTGAACGCAAAGTGTATACGTTGCAGCGTTAACTCATTGGGCTGCAGCGTCAACTCAGCAAGTATGCACATCGCATTCAGACTTTCAAGTATATACACTCCATCTTCATAGGTTTCAAGTCTGTTCAGCATGCCTTGGTATTCACAGCCTTTAAAGTCTATACATTGGTTCAGACGCCTCAAAATCTGTACAGCGTGAAGTCTAAACATTAATTTCAGGGCTTGTCTTCGTGTCGTTTTGTTCCATTGCGTGCAGAACATTGCAGCACCTCGTGTTGCTTTCTGTGCCACCTCGTATCGCTCCATCTGTGTCACCCCTATGTCTTCGTGTCTTATGTTCTAGCCAAGTCTATACAGCCTCATCTTTATCTTCGTTCCAAGCCAAAGTCTACACATTGTCTTAGCGTCATGCATCAGTCTTCAAAGTCCATACATTGGTTTAAGCTTCCAAGTCTATTCATTGGCAGCTGATTTTTGAAGTCTATACATTGGTCTTCACTTCAAGTATGTACAGCCATTGTCTTGCCAAAGTATATACGTTGTGAACCCTCAAGTCTGTACAGACTTTGCCTTGTTCAAGTCTATACATCGTCCAGTTCTTTGGCAAGTCTATACCTTGTGAAAGTCCATACATTCGATTGCGTTGCCTTGAAGCCGTTCCAAGTCTATACATCCAGTTGAACGCTAAGTCTTCACATCGCCTCATCATATGAAGGCTGTACGTTGCAAGTGTCCTTCTTGTTTTGTGACCACACCTCGTGTCAGTTTCTATTTTCGTCTTCAAGTTGGTTTCAGTCCATGTTGTTTTCATGTCATTTTCATTTTCGAGTTGGTTTCAATCCATGTTGTTTTCGTGTAGTCCTCGTCTTTGAGTCGTTCGTACGTTCGAGCAACTTAGTACTCGAGTTGTTTTCGTGTGTATTCAAGTCATTTTAGTAAAGTGTCGTTTCACCTCGTGCCGTTCTCTTTGCTGTTTGTTATGTCGTGTTGTTTTTGTATTCGTGTCTTCATGTTATTCTTGTGTTTATGTCCTCGTGTTGTTTGTTTCTATCTTCATCCAGGTTCCCTCTGATCGCGTGTTTGTCTACCGTTTCACTCCGTGAGACTTCCTTCTCACCTCGTGCTGCTCTCATGAGACCTCGTGTCGTTCTCTTTGTAGTATTTGTTTTGTCACCCTTGAACCTCGTGTCGTTCTCTTTGTAGTGTTTGTTTTGTCACCACTGTATCTCGTGTCGTTCTCAGTATAGTGCACCTCTTGTTGTTCCTACATACCTCGTGCAGTTTCAGCTTGAGTGTCAACCGACTCATTTCAGGTAGATATATATATAGCGAACCCTGAGTATTAATGGTTTTTATCTCCTTGCAGGTCCGAGGAAGATTATTCCCCAATAACTAGGTTGCACGTGATCCAATACTAGAGGAACAAATTCAATAAGGGCACATGGCAGGAAGGTTCTGGATCGAGCGTGGGAGGCACACGCACTTTGTACCCTATCCATCTGCTGCTACTATATATTGAAGCCTTTGCCCACAGATGAAGAGTGATCGAAACGTGAGAAAGAAAAAAGGTAGAAGTGCAGAGTGTATGATCCAGCAAAAAGAAGAGAAGAAAACAGAGAGGTGAGGAAAAACTGAAGAAGAGGAAGAAGAGAGAATAGCAGAAAGAGTGAGAGAGAGAGAGAGAGCTCGAAGCTGAGAGTTCAGAAAGAAGAAGAAGAAGATAGATTCTGGTTTCAGGATCAAATCTGAACCAGTTTGCTCTATTGTGAGCTATACTCCGTGTTTCATCATTCCAGCATTCAGTCTGCTATATCTTTTTCGTTTCATATTTTTGATCTTTCTTTACTGTCCTTGTTTTGTTTCCGATCCTCTGGACTGAGGTCGGGTTCCTCCTGTGGTCTCAGGAGAAGGGAGACTAGTCTCCAGTTCTGGGCTTGTGGGTTACAAGTCCAGGGGTCCCTCCGGTTAGGAGGAAGAGAGGCTCTGCCTCTGGTGGGTTGCTGGTAGCAGAGTGCTACTGGCTAGTTCAATGGTAGTGGGGCTGCTACCAGTGGGGTTCCCTCTTGGTATAGAGGAAGAGAGACGCGAGTCTCTGGTTTCTAGTGACCGTGGGTTGCTAGAGGTTCCCTCCAGGTAGGAGGAAGAGGGGAGTTTGTTCCCCTGGGTAAGCTGTGTATCAGCTTCTGTTGGCAAGCTGTGTTGCCCAGCTGTTAGTGAAGCCACACTTGGTTTGAGTGTGGGGTGGATGTAGGTCTGGAGGACTGAACCACCTAAAAATCTCTTGAGCAGTGGTTTGCATTGTGAGTGTGCTTCCGCTAGATGCTTGAATAGGTGCGTCTCTTGTGTTTGCTCATTGGTTTAATTGAATTTGGTTTTATTCTGAGATTGCGTCCAGCACTTGAGTTTTTATTTGGGGAATAATTGTAGAAGGATACATTCACCCCCCTCTGTATCCGGGCTTGCACCCTAACAATTGGTATCAGAGTAGGTGTCTGCCTAGAAGGTCCAGCGACCTGCAGATCCGATCTTGTAGTCTTCGATGCTTATCTGTTTTTAGTGCATCAATACTCTTGTTGCCTCGAATCTACTTGCTATTTGTTCCCATGGCTAATCCACCGATTTTTAGTGGTACACACTTCAGTGCATGGCTTGCTAATCTAAAGAGTTATGCTAAATCTATTAATCCAGACCTGTGGAAAGTAATTTCACACGGTCCTCATGAACTACCAAAGAAAAAGTCCAAATGGACTGACAGGCATACCTCCTTGCATGAAAAGAATCAGAAAGCTTTTAATCTGATGAAAGCAGCTATTGACAGAGCCTTATGGTCTTGTCTTCATGATTGCAGTTCTGCTAAAGATATTCTGAACATGCTGAAGCGAATTCAGAAGACAAAGAAGGACAGCTGCATGATGGCTGATAGAAATAATCAAGGCAGCATTCAAGATGAAGATGATGAGGTAAATCCTTTTGAAAATTATACTGTAGATGATTAGGAAAATGCATATGCTGAATTGCTAGAATCACATGAGAGCTTAAGAAGTCAGTATAAAAAGTTGAAAAAGAATACTGGGTTAGAAAGGTCTAGATCCCCATGTGAAAATTGCTTCAGTATCAAGCAACTTCATGATACCTGTCTATCTGATATTCGTAGGTATAAAAATCAGAACGAAAACTTGATGAAGGAATGTGAATGTCTAAAATCTGATCTAAATAAGCTGAAATCTGAAGATAATTCTCTTAGAAAGTTCTCCAAAGAAAATGAAGAAAGTTTAGAGAAACTAAAAAAAGAGAACATTCTGATGATTGAGAAAATTGAAGCCATAAAATTTGTGAATGTGGAATTACAAAAAGATATTGAAGAGAAGGAAAACGATTTGAAGAAATTTATGGCTGGAAGAAAACTTGAAACTAACTCAGAAGATCAGATTTTAATAAATGAGTTAATTCAGAATGACAAGCTTAAGGAAGAAAATGAGAAGTTAAAAGTGCTGAACTCCACTATGTCTGAGAGGCTTTTAGCTTTAGAAAAAGGAAAATCTGTTTACTTTGAAGAATCTGAAAAAATGAAAAATCTGGAACAAGAAGTTGAGGATTGTAAAATTGCAAACAAAGTGCTAAGCGAATGTGTAAATTGCAATGAACAAGAAATTGCCAGTTATGAAATACACATCGTTTCTCTGGAAAATGAAATTGAAGATTTGAATAAATCCCTGGCAAAATTTGTGAAAGGATAAGAAAATCTGGACAGGTTGTTAGGTGTTAAGGTCAATAATCAAAAGGAAGGGTTAGGCTACAATGATATAAATAAAAAGGCTTTCAAAAATAAGCTAATGACATCTTTTATCAAAGCATCAGATGTAGCCACCACCTCAGAAAATAAACAACCAAATGTTCAGAAGAATCAGAAACAAACAAAAGTTATTGATAAGGTCAGTCATGTGAAGAAAGGATTGGATCACACTGAAAATGTGCATGCTGTAAAACACACTGATATACCGAGACATGCACATAAGAGGGAAATCATGAAATGTCATTACTGTCACAAGATAGGCCATTTGATGCATGAGTGTGAATTAAAAGAACTGGATGATTTAAATGCTGAAATGATGGATGCTGGGAAATATCATGATAGAAATCATGCTGCTCATTCAAAGAAAAGTGAATGCTCGCATTGTGGTAGATTAGGCCACACCTTTGTTCAATGTTGGTTTGCTAATGGAAAGAAAAAACCACTCTCACATCATGCTAAATCTTATGCTAACCAACATGCTCTTAATATCAACAAAACTGCTTCTCTGAACCAGCATTGTCAAATGTTTTAATTGTAACAAGCTTGGGCACAAGGCCACTGAATGTTGGGCAAGCTTTTTTAGAAGAGAGTCTCCTTTCTGCTCCCATTGTGGGAAGCATGGCCATGCAGTCAAGGACTGCTGGCATGTCCAGGGTAGGAATAGAAATTTCAAAGAATTTGGTAGGAACAAACATGTTCTTAAAAGAATTCCTGTTTGCTCAAATTGTAGAAAACCAGGCCACCACGTTGCTGCTTGCTGGGTGGCTGGTCATGAAAGAAAAAATTTCATAATTATAACAGAAACCCTCATGCTCACTCTTATAATGCTCAAGTTCATGCTAGTGTACATAAGAGGAACATGAAACCTGCTAGTTCATGCCACTATTGTGGGCTGTCTGGGCATTCAATGCATAACTATTTTATCATGAACTCTGACGACTATTTGGCACAGAAAAGGATGCAGGCAGTCCCAAAAGGGGCCAATTACTATGCAAGACCCAAGACCACTTGGGTACCTACTAGTGAAAATAGGAAGGTGCCTGACAAGTGTGCCTTGGATGGAATAAAGGGGTAATAAACCAGGGCACATAAAACGACCCCATGCCTGAACGCTTCAGGTAAATCTACTGCTGCCTTCCTAATCTGAATTCAATTCTTAATCCATAAGACTGATGATTGTTGTTGAACATATAAACTGCCTGTTTTAGACTAGACATGATTATCATGATTAGAATAATCTTACTTGTCTGGCATGCCCTTTGATCATCATGTTTGACCATTATGGTATATCAAATAGTAAGCTATCAAAGGCAGGGAAAATCTGTCTGGAGGTGCTTACTATGTGTGAAGTGGTCCTTCAGACCAAGTGCTCCGCCTAGTACCATAGGTCATTCTACTAAACAGGACAGCCTGAATGTGCATGAATCACAAATTCATTTGTTTAGTTTTCATGGCAAACACTGCATGCTCTCTGGGGAAGCTTCATGCTCATAGTCAGGGGGAGGCATGCTATTTTTGACTCGTGCTCATTGCATTACATTCCACTTATTTGAAAAACCATAAGTTTGCTTCAACGTATTGCATTTCAACTGATAGCATGCATGTCATTCAATAAATAATTAATATTTCCAAGAGTTGTGTGTGAGATGTCTTTGCGTGGGCTGAAAAGGAGCTTGTCAGGTCATCTGGTATCTGAAGAACCTTTGTCGGCCAATGTGGTTAATTGGTGCTGAGTTCAGTCATCTCATGAGGTTGCAGCTTATTGCTCAAGAGCACTCTCTGGTTACTAGATTGAATTTCCTTAGGAAGATTTTATTTGTGAGCTCCTTGGTCTTTACTCTCTAGAGTTATCTCTCACTTGCTGCTTTGCTGTATGGAGTGCTTCTCATCTCATCTCATCTCTCTCCATTTTGTTTGTCACCTTCTTATCCTTGTCTTATCCCCTTTGGTTCAGGAATTCTCTTGAAGGAAAATTCCTTCTTATAGCTTTGTCACTCTTATCAGATTTGATCAGAATACCTTAAACCACCCAAAATCTATTGTAACAAGTTATACCTGTTAATAAAGAACTTTAATGTATGGGGGTTATATTTTGTCCTTTAATCCTTCCAAGGTATTCCTCAATTGTTGGTCAACACATTGTAAAAATTTCTGTTAAATGGAAAAGCCTTGCTGAGGATTTCGTTTTAACTGAAACTTATGTGAAGATGGCTGTGAGATAAAAAAATTGTGTTAAGTAAGGGTTCTGTCTTGTGTCTAAGATCTTGAGAGGTGCTACCAGGGAATACGCCATACCTTGTGACAGAGCAATGGCAATTGTGGAGAAATAGATATTCTAGATCAAAGAAGTCTAGAGGTTCTGTCATGATACAATTAGCTATCTCTGTTTTTTTTGGAAAAGTTGAAATGAAAAAAAAAGGGAAAGAAAAGTCAACAAAAAAATTCATTGGTTTTCATTGGCATAAAGGTAGCCTGTCCTGAGTAACCAGGAATTCTGGTGTCTTATAAACATGTCTCCTTGTGTAAAAAGGGACAATTCTACCTAGTGCTCAACAAATTGGTTGACTCTGTATGCCCTCTCTTATCCTTTAAATGAAGTAATGAACCGTGCTTAACTATCTATTTGGTATTTCTTTGCCTGACAAACATAAGGAGTATTTTAATCGTAACCTTCTCTAGGCTAAGTACCTTTAACAGCTAGTTTTGTGATCATGTTGATTTAACGTCTTGAGGTAACTGACCAAGGTATTCGGAAGAATATAATATATCCATATATTGAAGAGCGTACTTTAACGGTCAATGGCTGTGTTACATATTGAATAAGGGCAGTCTGGGTAATTCCTGAAAAAGTTTGATAAGAGTATAAAGTGACCCACCAAAACCCTTCATGTCCCTTAGGTTTCATCCAAAAACCCTCGTGTGCCCTTGCAGCTTCGTGTTCCTCCTCGTTCCGCTTCGTCTCGTGTGCTCCTTCAAACCCTTCTCTCCCGCTCATTCTTCTTCACTAAAATCTCATCTCCACCACAGAGTTCTCCTCCGTTCTTGGCTCTAGCTTCATTTCCAGCAGCAACCAGCAAGAAAGAGTTGATACTCTGAGAGTTACGACAAATGGATCAGCCAGAATCCGTCGCTCCTGTGGAAAGGAAGAGGAAGGGAAAAGAAATAGATGAGGAGCCTTCGTCCAAGCAGCAAAGATGTCTTGAACCAGAAACAGCTGCGGAAATGTCTTCAGCACAAGGTACTAGGCCCTCTCAGTCTACCGTGTTTTTAGAGAGTGGGAAAATCATTCCTCCGAGGATAGTAGATTTCAGCGATGAATCCATGTTTGTGAAGTTTCCAGCACTTTTGGAGATTCTTGAGTTTCAGGAATGGAGGAAATTCCTAGAAAACCACCGTGTCTATTACCCTAGCCTGGTAATGGAATTTTACAATAATTTGTCTTTGAGCCGAGATAAGTCTGCTTTGATCTCGTCTGTTAAAGGGGTTGAGATGACAGTAACATGTGACTCTCTCCACAAAGCTCTTAGTATTCCAGAAAAAGGGGAAGTGGAGAGAGGATATAGATATAGTCTGCATGAAGCCTTTTTGGTCATTACTGGTAAACCCAGTAACATTCATGACAAGGGGCAATTGAAGCTGAAAGCTTACCAAACCTCGTCATTTCCCCCTCTTTACAAGCTTCTTCAAAACATCATTGCTTCAATAGTCACCCCACAGACTGGAGCTAGAGGAAGAATCACAGACACACAGAGGTTCCTATTGTTCTGTCTGATTCAGAATGTAAAGATCTGTTTGCCTGAAATTATTTTTAATGTCATGAAGGGGTGTATTAGATCCAAAAGACATCTAACCTACGCCGCCCATTTGACAGACATCTTCAAGTATTCAAAGATTCCCTTGGATGGAGAGGCCATGTCAGAAGTTAGGGCTCGAAACATTTTTAACATGAATTTTGTTTCAGTATTTTTGGGGTTGGAGGGCTCTTCTCTCTTGGGGCAGGTTAAGGCCCAGAAAGTTAAGAAATCACAAGCTCAAGGGGAGCTTCTGGAACACCCTCAAGATTCAACCCAAACAGTTTTAGCATCACCTTCTGAGGTTGCTCTACAGGAAACACCATCTGAACAACCACAGTCTACTATGTCTGCTGCACCCACTGAAGTATCTTTTTCGTTTCAGAGGCTTGTTGAGATTGCATCTGAAGAAGTCAGGTTGTCTGAAAACAGCATTCAGACTGATCTAGATACAAACATTGATAGTCTGTTTGATTCTTTTGGGAAGACATCAGAAGAAGTGAGGGTGCCCGTGGAACAGCCTGATCAAGAGCAAGAAAGTAATGATCAAGAACTTGCTGATTTTGTTAATGTCATTCTAAGAGAAGCTGTGGAGAAAAGCTTGGAAGAGGCTGACAACGTGGTTACATCTGAAATTCTAGAATAGGCACCTGTTGAAAGTCCTGCAGATCATGATCTCATGGAAGATATAATGGATGAGTGTCAGGAGAAAGTTCCTGTCATAGACCTAGAAATAGAATCATCAAGTGAAGAAGAGGCACCTGAAAATGTAGTTCCTGACAAAGACATCCAAGCTGAAGATGAAGATCAGGCTCCAGCAGTAGACAACCAAACGCCAGTGCAAGAAGAAACAGATGAGAGAACTGCACCTGGCTGTGAATTTTTTGGTACACCTCTAGGTCAACCTCAACTTCTATCTGCTAGGGCGCTAAATATTGAAGAACTTCTTATAAATTTGACTCAGCAAATGCAAAGACAAGATAAGAAAATGGATGATCTGCTCAAGTATGTCACTCTCAACATCAATCAAGTTCATTCCAGGCTACTGAAGCTTGAAATTTCTCTCCTAACTGAATGGAAAAGGTTTCTGTTAAACAAGAAAGCTTCAGATGAGGCCAACAGGTCCTTGATGACAGGCTTGCAGGAGGCATGTTCAAAGATCGCAACAGCACTTCGTGAATTACAAGATGCACAAATTTCCTCCTTTAAGTCATCTGCCAGCATTATAAATCACTATTTTGAGATCAGGACATCCTTAAAAGTTTTGAAGGGGTCATTTAGTGCCCTAGGTCCTGATGTCCAGAAGATCTATGATAAATTGATCGCTTTCGTAACAGAAATGACAACTCTGACTGACAGATATGAAACTATTAATATTCGCCAAGAAGACATCATTTCTGAAGTGGCAAATGTCAGAAGCGCTGTGGTGTATTAGCTAGCTGAATTGTCCAATGACCTGAAGGAATTTCAATCTACCTTGGGTTCAGCCCCTGGTCAGGCTTCCTCTAGCAAAACTTCACCTCAAGAATATACCTCTGCTGCTCCTAGGGGGAGACCACCACAAGGCAGGCCGCGTGGCCCTTCCAACAGACATACCAGATATTTTAATCCTTAAAAAGACAGTGATCTGTATCTTGTTGCCCATTTTGAGGCTCTCTCTCACACTCTTGGATTTGTTAATTACATCTCATATCATTTGCATTTCTGCCTCCTTTTGTTTCTTTCTTTTTGATGTTGGCAAAAGGGAAGAATTGTGATCTTGCATTTTGAAATCTCCACGTGCATATGCATTCTTATCCTCCCATGATTCATCTTGGCTATATCAAAGGGGGAGATTGGTTTTCAATTATAGCATGCTGGTTGCTTTAATTTCTCAAACTATTTTCTTTTTGATGAAGTCAAAGGGGGAGAATAGTTTGAGTCATCAGACATCTCAAATGACTCACTGTGTAGTGTTGCCATCATCAAAAAGGGGGAGATTGTTGTGCCCCTGTGGTTTTGATGATGGTTTTAATAGTGGTTTTGATGTTTGGCCTTTGTAGTGAACTATTCACTATGAGTCATCTTGTGTGAGTCAAATCGCTAGTATTCACTTTCTGATCATAATGCAGTTCTTCATTAGTTCTAATATGGCATTGCATAATTGATTATGTTCAGTCATGTTATACATTGGTCTTCAGGCGTCCCAAGTATGCATATTGTTTCAGGTTCTCCAAGTCTATACAATGAAGTCTGATCATTGCATTTGCATTCACAATGTCTTCACATTTGAAGTCTGTACATCGGACTGCTTCTTTTGAAGTCTATACATTGTGGCCTTGAAACTTCAAGTATATACACCTTCAGTTGAACGCAAAGTGTATACGTTGCAGCGTTAACTCATTGGACTGCAGCGTCAACTCAGCAAGTATGCACATCGCATTCAGACTTTCAAGTCTATACACTCCATCTTCATAGGTTTCAAGTCTGTTCAGCATGCCTTAGTATTCACAGCCTTTAAAGTCTGTACATTGGTTCAGACTCCTCAAAATCTATACAGCGTGAAGTCTAAACATTATTTTCAGGGCTTGTCTTCGTGTCGTTTTGTTCCATTGCGTGCAGAACATTGCAGCACCTCGTGTTGCTTTCTGTGCCACCTCGTGTCGCTCCATCTGTGTCACCCCTATGTCTTCGTGTCTTATGTTCTAGCCAAGTCTATACAGCCTCATCTTTATCTTCGTTCCAAGCCAAAGTCTACACATTGTCTTAGCGTCATGCATCAGTCTTCAAAGTCCATACATTGGTTTAAGCTTCCAAGTCTATTCATTGGCAGCTGATTTTTGAAGTCTATACATTGGTCTTCACTTCAAGTATGTACAGCCATTGTCTTGCCAAAGTATATACGTTGTGAACCCTCAAGTCTGTACAGACTTTGCCTTGTTCAAGTCTATACATCGTCCAGTTCTTTGGCAAGTCTATACCTTGTGAAAGTCCATACATTCGATTGCGTTGCCTTGAAGCCGTTCCAAGTCTATACATCCAGTTGAACGCTAAGTCTTCACATCGCCTCATCATATGAAGGCTGTACGTTGCAAGTGTCCTTCTTGTTTTGTGACCACACCTCGTGTCAGTTTCTGTTTTCGTCTTCGAGTTGGTTTCAGTCCATGTTGTTTTCGTGTCATTTTCATCTTCGAGTTGGTTTCAGTCCATGTTGTTTTCGTGTCGTCCTCGTCTTCGAGTCATTCGTACGTTCGAGCAACTTAGTACTCGAGTTATTTTCGTCTGTATTCAAGTCTTTTTAGTAAAGTGTCGTTTCTCCTCGTGCCGTTCTCTTTGCTGTTTGTTATGTCGTGTTGTTTTTGTATTCGTGTCTTTGTGTTATTCTTGTGTTTATGTCCTAGTGTTGTTTGTTTCTATCTTCGTCCAGGTTCCCTCTGATCGCGTGTTTGTCTACCGTTTCGCTCCGTGAGACTTCTTTCTCACCTCGTGCTGCTCTCATGAGACCTCATGCCGTTCTCTTTGTAGTATTTGTTTTGTCACCCTTGAACCTCGTGTCGTTCTCTTTGTAGTGTTTATTTTGTGACCACTGTATCTCGTGTCGTTCTCAGTATAGTGCACCTCTTGTTGTTCCTACATACCTCGTGCAGTTTCAGCTTGAGTGTCAACCGACTCATTTCAGGTAGATATATATATAGCGAACCTTGAGTATTAATGGTTTTTATCTCCTTGCAGGTCCGAGGAAGATTATTCCCCAATAACTGGGCTGCACGGAATCCAATACTAGAGGAACAAATTCGATAAGGGCACGTGGCAGGAAGGTTCTGGATCGAGCGTGGGAGGCACACGCACTTTGTACCCTATCCATCTGCTGCTACTATATATTGAAGCCTTCGCCCACAGATGAAGAGTGATCGAGACGTGAGAAAGAAAAAAGGCAGAAGTGCAGAGAGTTCGATCCAGCAAAAAGAAGAGAAGAAAATAGAGAGGTGAGGAAAAACTGAAGAAGAGGAAGAAGAGAGAATAGCAGAAAGAGTGAGAGAGAGAGAGAGAGAGCTCGAAGCTGAGACTTCAGAAAGAAGAAGAAGAAGATAGATTCTGGTTTCAGGATCAAATCTGAACCAGTTTGCTCTATTGTGAGCTATACTCCGTGTTTCATCGTTCTAGCATCCAGTCTGATGTATCTTTTTCGTTTCGTGTTTTTGATCTTTCTTTACTGTCCTTGTTTTGTTTCCGATCCTCTGGACTGAGGTCGGGTTCCTCCTGTGGTCTCAGGAGAAGGGAGACTAGTCTCCAGTTCTGGGCTTGTGGATTGCAAGTCCAGGGGTCCCTCCGGTTAGGAGGAAGAGAGGCTCTGCCTCTGGTGGGTTGCTGGTAGCAGAGTGCTATTGGCTGGTTCACTGGTAGTGGGGCTGCTACCAGTGGGGTTCCCTCTTGGTATAGAGGAAGAGAGACGCGAGTCTCTAGTTTCTAGTGACCGTGGGTTGCTAGAGGTTCCCTCCAGGTAGGAGGAAGAGGGGAGTTTGTTCCCCTGGGTAAGCTGTGTATCAGCTTCTGTTGGCAAGCTGTGTTGCCCAGCTGTTAGTGAAGCCACACTTGGTTTGAGTGTGGGGTGGATGTAGGTCTGGAGGACTGAACCACCTAAAAATCTCTTGAGCAGTGGTTTGCATTGTGAGTGTGCTTCCGCTAGATGCTTGAATAGGCGCGTCTCTTGTGTTTGCTCATTGGTTTAATTGAATTTGATTTTATTCTGAGATTGCGTCCAGCACTTGAGTTTTTATTTGGGGAATAATTGTAGAAGGATACATTCACCCCCCTCTGTATCCGGGCTTGCACCCTAACAGGGGTCCTATATATAGGCAACCAACATTTTACAAAAAGTCCCTGACTCATGCAACAAAGACAAATAAGTAAGGGGGGAGGCGCCCTTGGGCCAAGCCCACAGAATTGGGACCAATAGCTAACCTAAGGACACTTAAACTTAGGGAAATAAACTAAGACCTAGGGACATGACTCAAATAAAGTGAAAAATACATCAAATGGCTCAAGTAAAAAGCACAAAATGGATAAATGGGCCTACATAGTGTGAAGCCCGAGCTCAAATGACACCGGGGTGTGAAGATGACCCGAGCCAGAGGGAGTCGTGGGTGATGCCTCCATCACTCACTATCACCCGACACGGGTCAGAATGAGTGCACAATAAACTCGTCACTTACGTGACTGGCATGCCTGCGTAGTCAATCAGTCAGTTAATTACCGGTTAGTTAATTGGTTGATCGACACGTAAATAAACCAAACAAACCCACCCATCCATCGCGTCGGCAAAGAAGTCTGGCACGCCCGGTGGGACTTACATAATAAAATACCCCTGGTAAAATAAACGATCCAAATAAGTCTGGCACGCCCGGTGGGACCAGTGTCACCTTTCATCTCTTTGCCAAGATACTTGGGCTTTGAGGCCCTCCCAAAGGCTACTGATCATCGATTTGTTGATCTTTTAAGGCAAACTATGACGACAACAACCGTACTGACTGGCGTTGGCTTTAGCCCTTCGATCGTTGCTGGTCATGCGCAAGGGTACCTGGCAGTGCCCACGGTGTTCGGCAGCTTCCCTACCGCTGTCGGCTTCCCCAACTTCTTTGGGGTAGCCTTCGTAGACATGCTGGAGGTGGAATCCTCGGAGCCCGTCAAGGGAGCTGCAAAGGAGATGGAGCCTCTGAAGGCCCGATGCTGTAGCGACTCATCCAAGAGTCCAACCCCGGTCGCCAGCTGCCTGGTGCACCACACCATCTGTGGGGTCCGGCCCGATGCTGTTAACAAGAACTCTAGAGGTCGTCAGCGCAAGCAACTCCGGAGGGGTACTGCTGTGGTTACTGGAACCCTCTCGCAATCCGGTAAATCCATGATGGTTGGTGGTATGCGCATCTTCCTCAACGGCCCTCGCTGGAAGGAGGGTGGAAAGAGAAGAAGCCGGCCACTACGGCCAGGAGAAGTTGGCCCCCAGGCCAAAGATGTTTAAATAGGTGTGGGTCCCGAAGAGGGTCCAGCCTATCCACCAAACTGCACCTGTCCACCACCGCCCTGCTCGCGATGGAAGGAAGGAGAGGAAGGGGTCTAGCCCCGAAAGAAGAAGAAGTGGTCACGGACCCTTCGCGCCACGAAAGCTTCCGGGCCTACGCCAGCCAAGCCAACGTCCCTGCTGTGGGACAAAGATTCCAGTAGCCTGCTGACAGAGCTCGGCTAGCTTACATCCCTCCTGCGGGAGGTCGACCACTATTCCCCGTGCTGCATCAAGAACGGGGTCGAGAAGAGATGACCAATTTGGTTAAGAACTATTTCCGAGGGCTAGGCAACCCTTCGCTTGGACAGCAGCGTCTGATGCAACCATCCGCAGCCAGTGAAGACTACTTCCCATCCATGGCAGTTGAAGAAGATGAAAGAGAAAAGATGATGGTGTCGTCAGTCGACGACAATTGCTATGATGACGGCTTTGAGATCGAAGCCGATGAAGCCACCCCTAGGCGGGAAGAAGCAAGAAGGAATTCTGTGTTCAAGTGGCTGACCTTCCAGGATCGGGCTAAGAGGAGGGTCCATCGACGGAGAAGAAGGATGCAGGTCTTCACCTGCAATATGGCTGGCACATTCAGTCGATATGGGGGACTTCCCAAAGACCCCCGCGAGTTGGCTCAATTGGCCGCGAGGCCAGGGCCGAATACTCGAAGAACAGAAGCCGCAAGGGAACTCCTGGCGGAAGCTAAAGGAAAACAACCCCTGGGCTGTCACCAGTGGGATGATGAAGCTGCTACCTTGACCGCCAATGTAGTGACGGCGGAAGAAGAAGATGACGTCCTCCTCGACATCCTGCACGAGGGTACGTCTGGGGAAGCAACAGAGGCCATCCCCAGCACAGCAACTATAGACCCGTCGGTCCTGATGCTACTTCAAAGATACCGGCAAGAGATAGACTTGCTGAAGAAACATCTGATGGAGAAGACTAAACAGTCATCAGCTTCCAAGCCGCCCGAAGTCCAGGGTGAATCATCCCGGGGAGCGGTCCGTCATGTCGACCCTCCGCCACTTTACACCTTGCCTCAGTCATCAGAGCCGACCATGGCGATGACTCAACAGCGACCACCACAGTCACAGCCGCGATGCCGCCGGTGCTCCCTCAAGTGCACCAGACACCCCCACTGCTGCGTCCTCCACAGGTGACCACTCTGGTCACCCCGTACCTGCAGCCAGCACACTTATATCCGGAGCCAATTGACCCCACAGTCATGAACCGGATGATGGTGAAAAGAATGATCGAGCTGAAGCTCACAGAAAGGAATGAAAGCGACTACGTCGCATTTGATGCCTATCAGGTGCCATACTCGCAACACCATGCTGCCAAGTGGCTTCCCCCATGGATCAACAAGCCGCCCAAGTTCGACAAGTTCAACGGGAAGGGATCCCCAAAGGAACATATTGCATATTATATGACTGTCATGGGTGATCTGGCCACCGATGAGTCATACTTGCTGAAGTTTTCCAGGTCCTCACTGACGGGGCTTGCATTTGAATGGTACTCCAGCCTCCCGGATGGGTCGATTAGCGACTGGTCGGATATGCAGAGGAAGTTCAGGGAGAGATTCCATGTTACAGAGAGGGAGGTCACAGTGGTCGAACTCTACTCAACGAAGCAAAGGGCCGATGAGACAGCCCTCGATTATATCAAGAGGTGAAAGAACCTCGGAATGAGGTGCAAGTGGCCCCCGCATCAGGAGGACGCTGTACAAATATGTAAACAGAATCTCAGGAGGGAGGTTCTGAAAAAGATGATTGGGATGGAGATACGGTCGTTTGACCGATTAAATAATGTCGTGGCCGAGGTGGAAGCCTTTTTGGCCAGACCTGCCCCAACATCAACTGCCAGCACAACCCAGAAGGGTAAGGCAGTGGAGCGGCTCCAGGCGCCTAAAGAAGCAAACGCTCTTGATATCAAGGCGTTCGGACATCAAAAAGATAAAGACAAGAAGGTTGTCTTCCCACAGCCTGCAAAAGCCCCGGACGGCAAAGAAGGACCCTCGCTGCGGGACAAGATGAAGAAAGCCTACTCCTTCCCGAAGGATAAAATCAGGATTTTGTTCGACTGGGTAACGGAGTATGGCGTGGTCACCCTGCCGGAGCCGAAGAGGCCGGAGGACTTGAAGAAGGACAGTCCAAGATTCTGCCCCTACCACCAGATGCTGGGGCATCCAATCGAAGACTGCTATATTTTCAAGGACATCATCGAAGGGATGGTGAAGAAAAATGAAATAGAATTGGGAGAGTACAAAGTTGACCCTCCTCAGCCACATGAAGCCCCTCTTAGAAGAGAAGGAGTCAACATGATCTCCCTATATCAGGCATTGCCCGAGGAGATCTCTGAAGTAAGTACGCGGAGCAGTTATGAAACTCATTTCTTGGAGCCCGCGAAAGAACAGCAGGGGTGGCAGCAGGTCCCTACGAAGCATAGAAAGAAGAGGGCACCCCGCCCGAAAGTGGGGGCACATATCCATGGTGTTACACCACGATCTGCTCCGCCGGTGGCAGCACCTTTGTGGACCACTCTATCTGCAGTCATCAAGGTACATACACGCAATCGGAGGAGACAGACTCCGCTGCCGGTGGTCAAGAAAACTAGTCCTGGGATCCGCCAACTATAAGACCTTATTGAAGGGCTGGATGAGTATGTGCAGCCCGAATTGAAACCCTTGCTGGTGCGGGACCATGTCCCATGGCAAGAACTGGAGCAGCTCTCACTCGAGCAAAAGGAAGAAGCTGATGCAACATCCGACAAGGAGGGTAGTCTGTTCTGGGGGCAGGCGCCTGCTGAAGCAAGGAAGAAGCTGAAGCAAAAGAAGAAGAAGAGAAAGGCCGCTAAGGCCGATAAAGTGCAGGTTGTCTCCTGCAATACTCTATCAGCACTCTTGAACCTGCCCGGAGAGGAGGAAGAAGAGGACATTTGCTTCACGCCCCCTATCGGGGGAGGCAGGGCCGAGGCCGCAACTGCTACACATGCTACCCGGTCAGGCCGGAAATGGGGGCGCCAGCCGCCACCCAACCACAACATCATGTTCAGGGGAGAGCAGCCCTACAAGACACCTTCGCCGGAGATCAAGGGAGTCCAGATCCCTCCTCCACCAGGCCTATATAGGAAGAGTAGGGGCAAGGTAGTCCCTTCATTTCTTGAATTCATGAAGATGTCTAAGGGGAAGCAGCCTTGCCAGGAGGCTAACCCTACACCCGGGGATGTTCACCCGTAGCCAGCACAACCTGTCGAAGCTCTGAATGCAGATGGAGCTTGCCCTGTAGCAGCTAATGAAGAGCACCAAGGATCCGGTGCTAGCCAGAAAGGCACCGAGTCCAAGGCAGATGAAGCAGGTCTATCAGGGGCCACAACTCAAGACTCTCCCAAGCCCAAGTGGGTTGAGGAGATGAAGCTTTCCAATGTCCGAGCTGGGAGCCGCATAATGAAGCTACTCAAGAAGCTCCCTACTTGATTTACAACTTGGGAAATCCTCTCTTTGAGTGAAGAGACTCGACAGGCGATCATCACTGCTCTACAGACGCCTACTCATTTTGAGACCTACTTGGCCGAAGCAATGCCGGAGGCTAGCATGACCTTCACTCCAGAGGACATGCTGCGACCTACCATCAGCCACAACAGGCCGCTGTATATGAAGGGTCACCTGAACGAAAGGGAGCTGAACAGAATTCTGGTCGATCCCGATGCAGTTGTCAATATTTTACCCTATAGAATCAACGAGAGGCACCACTTCAATGTGCATCTCGAGAAGGTCGGGGATATGGGTATTGCCGGCTTCAATAAAAAATGTGAAGTGTCGATGGGGGTGGCGGAGTTCACACTTACCCTGGCGGACTTCACTATGACGGTGCAGTTTCATGTCATCGACTCCCGCACCTCGTACAAGGCGCTTCTCGACCGCGCATGGCTACATTAAAACATGGTGGTGCCCTCTACGCTCCACCAATGTATCAAATATAGCTTCCAAGGGAAAGAGAAAAGAATATTTGCTGACCTCCACCCATTCGAGGTATTTGAATGTCACTTGGCAGAAGCCAACCTATATGCGGGGCCTTCTTAGAAGACCTCTGAAGCTAAGACCCCTACGGGGGCATCAAGAGGCGCATCCGGCGATAATTGGTACCCACCACTGCCGCGCGGATATGTCAAGTCCAAGGCGGTCTCTCATATCACAGCATCCGGGGACGTGGGCAGAACAGCACCCCAGCATTATACCCCGAAGCTAATGAAGTTCAGGTCAGTCAGCAGTACAACCACATTGGAGTCCCGAACGGCCTCACCAAGCCAATTCCCGGCCTCGATGACCCCACTGTCGAGCCTTTTAAAACTTGGGAGGTGACACAAATAGATGGACCCAGCAACTTGTTCTACACGGCTGAGGAGCACCCTACTCGGGAAGATACAGACTGCTGCCTCCCTGAAGATATAAGCAATCCGTCAGTCCCCGTCAAGGGTCTGGCATTCACAACCAGTCGGATGGCCAAAATGTTCCAAAAGCAACACATCCCCTCCGATCAATCTCATAAAAATAAAGAAGCTTTCCAGAAAATGTGGTATCCCGTAAGTCTGGATAAGGAATTGAGGCGCGTCTCTCAGCACCCGGGGTTGGGCTTCACCCTGGAAGAATACTACTACAGTGGGCGATACGAGGTGGACACCATCTCCGCCTTCCACCCTGCTAAAGATAGCCCACTGGGGGCAACCTTTGATGAATACCTAGCAGAAGCTAAATATGCTGAGCCAGATCAAACCGGAGATCAAGAAGCAGAGACCGTGATTCCTTGCCGATGCTTGGAGCAGGTCTGTCCCGGAGAGACGACCCTTCAAGCCAAATTTGATACGGCTAGCAACAGCGAAGCCGAAGATGTTGAAGAAGTAGGGACCTCTCCCTCCAGTAGAGTCCTACAGATGATGACCTCAGCACCTCTTGTGCCAATCGGGGAAGCCTTGACCAGCTCCGATCAAGAGGTATATCCTATCAAGAATGGGAAGGCCACTTCTATTGAAGACACGGCTGCCCCAGAAGGTGAGGCCTCCCCTCCCTCTGTGACAAGGTTGAGATGATGTTCCAGCCCAACAACAAGCAACCACCAGTCTGCCATGGCTGCAACCCCGTCTACAAGGGCTGAAGCTGCTCTCTCTCCCTTGGAGACTGTAATGGCAATGGATTTGCTGAGAGAGCAATATGCACCACCGCTATTAAATGAAGCTGAGGACTTTCGAGCAGCTCTGATGATGTCAAATGAGGAAGTCGAGGTCCTCGACCCTGAGGATGGTATTCCAGATTTCGTTGACCTTCAACCGACACCTCCAGAGATAGAAGATGGAGGCCAAGCTACTGTCGATGAGCTGATAGAAGTTAACCTGGGAAATGAGGTAGATCCCATGCCTACCTTTCTCAGTGCCCAACTATCGCCAGAGGAACGGGAGCTGTACATCCAGCTGCTGCAAGAGTACCGGGATTGCTTCGCCTGGACTTACAAAGAAATGCCGGGTCTAAGCCCCACGGTTTCGCAACATGAGCTGGCAATCAGCCCTGAGGCCGAGCCAGTGAAGCAACCACCACGGCGCATAAGGCCGGAGCTCATCACTCAGATTTGTATAGAAGTCGACAAGCTCATTGACGTGGGGTTCGTCAAAGAAAATCAGTACACCACATGGCTGGTGAATATCCTCCCCGTGAAAAAGAAGAATGGAGTGTTTGGGTTCGGTGCTAGTATTCAGAGGGGGGGGGTGAATGAATATGGCCTATAAAAAATTTCACCCAATTGACATATTAGGCTCACTAACTATTTAGAAAGCTAACTAGACAGATTTATCAAATCAGGATGACTAATTAGTAGATGCGGATTAAACAAACAGATAGTGAGCACTCTAACAAGACAAGTTAGACAAACTATAGCTCAATTAGAATTTCGCTCACTCAACAGATTAGACACTTAGAACAAAATCTGATCAAGTCATCTAATGAACCTGTGATCAAACACTTGGAGCGCCCCTATGCAAACATCTAGCGGAAGCAAACCATAAGCAATCAAACCACAATGCAAGAGAGGTTTTTATGTGGTTCGGTCCTCCAGACCTACATCCACCCCACACTCAACCCGAGTGTGGCTTCACTAACAGCTGGGCAACACAGCTTGCCAACAACCGCTGGGCAACACAGCTTGCCCTCCGAGGAATCCTCCTCGCCACACTGAGCAACACAGCTTGTTGTCCAGTGGAGTCCTCCACTGCAAACCGCTGGGCTATACAGCTTAGCCGTCCAGAGGTAGCACCCCTGCAATCCGCTGACTAACAGCTTGAAGGAAAGTGTAAAAATGGAAATAAAAGAAAGGATGAACAGCAATCGGAAAGCTGTAAACGTAAAGCACAATATGGCTCACAAGGAGCTGGATGGCCTGGATTTGATCCACGGTCCATCAAGACCAGATCTCCCTCGATCTCACTCTCTTTCTTCACTCTCTCTCTTTCTCTTTCTTCTCTGCTGCACTTCTCTTCTTCTCTCGATCTCTGCTCTCCTTTTCTCTCTTTCTCTTTTCTTTTTCTTCTTCTGCTCGAGCTCTCTCGCTCACTCTCTATCTCTCTTTCTTTCTCTTCTGCTCTCCTAATCTCTAATCTCTCACTCTCTGCTCTTCTCTTATTTCTCTTTTTCTTCTTTTTCTCACACTCTCAGATTTCTTCACTGGAGAGCTTTCTCTTCTTCTGTGGAGAGTTAACTCTTTTCGAGAGGATGATAGGGTGCTTTTATATCAGAAACAGAGCCTCCAAAGGTTGAGTAGAAAATGCCCTAGTGACCACTGATTGGTCCACTTGGCAGGGTAGCACCCCTTATCTAACACGTGTCAGCATCCTGCCCCTTTTTCCCATCGGATCACGTGCTCAACATCCACCTCGAATCACGTGTCAGGTGCTAGCTTCGGGTCACGTGCCCATTCATCAAACTTCACGAAGGATGCACAGCTGCGTTGACGCTATCAGCCTGCTGCGTTGACGCATCAGTAATCCAGTGATCACGTTCTTCGGCAGACAGACGTGCTGCGTGGACGCTGCTAGCCCATAGCGTTGACGCAGTGGTGTTCCAGCAACTAAGAGTTCAGCTGGTTTGCATGCTGCGTAGATGCTATGATCATCCTGCGTTAACCCTTCTGAGCTGTCTCCAAGCTAGATGCCTATCAGGCTCAATGGCTGCATTGACGCTGTCTAGCAATGACGTTGACGCATGGATACGTTCCAGTGAACAAACAGCCTAGCCTTCTTAACTGTTGCGTCGACGCTGCTTGATGAGTGCGTTGACGCACCAGAGTAATCCAGTAACCCATCGGCTCTCCCTTTGTAACTGCTGCTAAGGGATTCTTGAGCCGCTGCGTCTACGCTACTTGCTCACTGCGTTGACGCACCAGAATAATCCAGGAGCTTCTTTCTTGATGGTTTGAACTGTTGTTTCCACGTGTCAGCATTTCAGCCTCTTGGATCACGTGCCAAGTCTTGATGGCCTGAATTATCTGCAGACAGATAGAGGAAAATGAACTTAGTTCAGACGAATGTATATACTTAAGCAGAGCTGCCAGTGTATGGACTTGAACAGTGCAGCGAGTGTACAGACTAGGACTTGGTAAAACAAGGTCCAGTGTATAGACTTAGAAGGATTTGAACCAGTGTCCAGACTTCAGGTTTAACTGTGGATGTACAGACTTAAGGTGTGAAGGCCATTGTGCAGACTTTGGAGAGCAGTGGCCAATGTATAGACTTTGGATTTCACTGTAGATGTACAGACTCTGAGGAAGTGAAACGAGTCAGTGTACAGACTTCAAATTCCACTGTGGATGTACATACTTTAGGGACATGAAGCGAGTCAATGTACAGACTTCAAATTGAAGACAACCGCTGTATAGACTTTGAAGACGGAAGCCAGTGTACAGACTTTCCGCCGACCAGTGTATGGACTTCAACAGTGAACGGCTGTACAGGCTTGGAAGGATTGAAGCCAGTGTACAGACTTGATGAAGCGAAGTCAATGTACAGACTTAGAGTATAGCTAAAGCCTTGATCGTAGGAATATGCTGGAGTGTATAGACCTCAGGCTTCAGAAACGGATGTACAGACTTCGCCTAAGACACGGTACATACTTAGCTAAATGAAATGCTTCGTGAGACACAGCCAATGTATATACTTCATGAGACGCTGCATGCCAATGTACAGACTTATGTAAGTGTGTGCAGTGTATAGACTTTGTTACCCAAACAAACAATGTTCTGATGGGTCGACGCATCAGCAAGGGTGGGTCGACCCACTACTGTTCAGACTATGTAGATACATGCAGAGACATGATATCTGACAGAGTGCAATTCAGATATATAAAGAACAAATGCCATCAATGCTAAACATCATCATTCATGTTGCTATCATATGCAGAGTGCTCAGGAATAAGAATGCACAGAAATGCACTTTGTTTATTGCATTCATCAAAACACAATAACATTGCTATCATCAAAATACAATATCAAATGCACTCAAATGCACTCACTATCTTGCTATCATCAAAACCAAATAACATTGCTATCATCAAGGCAACATAGCACATGCTTGTGCCTAAGAGGCACAACATTCTTTCCCTTATTGATGATGGCAACACAATGTGATAGTGAGTCACACACAAGATTTTCTCCCCCTTTGACATGATCAAAAAGAGAAAAATAATAAAAACAAGAGTGCAAGGTGCATTATGCATGCAAATTCCTCTAGAACATTCTTCCCCTGAATGTAAGACTCCCCTGAATTATTTCTCCCCCTAAATAATAGCTCCCCCTTTGAGAAGGAATATGAACAGATAAACAAGGAAGAGAAGGTAGGAGGGTCACATGACAACAGCTGAATCATAGGTTCAGAAAGGAAGCATGATTATAAACAACTGTTAAAGTATAAGAATCAGCAACATACAATTTTTAAAAATTCAGGTTTAACAGTGATAAATCTAGAGAAAAAACACCTGACCCCTGGAAAAAGAGTTTATAGACTCCATTTATAGCAATGAATCTAGGGCACATGGTATTAATAGATAAGTCAGAAATAATACCCTTTTGTGATTAAACAAGGAAATTCAAGAGAGGCAACTTGAACATGTATTGATAAAAATAATTTTCACTCATTGACTTTTGATTTTTCGAAAGGTTACAGCAGTTTGATTTTAACTTTTAAATTTTTCAGAACCTGAACTAAGTAAATAGATCAGTGGCATTTATGCTGTTGACATTAGGTGTACACCTTGATCAGAGACAGATACCCCCAGTTACTAGGCATAAACTACTAGCCCTATTTCAGATCAGAACCCACAAAGGATAGTCTTCACTTTTGACATTAAGGGTACACATTGATTAGAGGTCAGTACCCTCAGTTACTTGGTGAGGACTCCCCCTATAGATTTGACCCTATGAAATGAGATATTCTGAAGCACCTCATGACATGTGAATTCTCCTGCTTCTTTGGGAGAGTTCACAGTTTCTCAGTGCAATCAGCCATTGCTCTGTCACTATGTTCAGCTCATAGCATTTATGATCTTATTTACTGCTACATTTATCTCTTTTAGAGTGATTGTTTGAAAAACAGTACACACTCTTATTCACCTTTTCTAGAAATTTCCAGATCAACACATTAGGCATTACAAAAACTTTTTCTATTTTAGCCATGAGACAATGATTAAGAGCTATAAAAGTTTTCTTTTATCTCAAATTCTGAAGTGTAGACACTTAACTCTCCAATTTATAAAGGTTAAACCTTTAGTTCCTTTCAATTTGTAAGTGTGATTCTTATAAGTGAACAATTGCAATAATCACCATTCAATGTACTAAACCAAATGCAAAGCTGTTGTTTAGTGAAAATGATGGGGAAAAGATAGCAATTGGCAATATGGTTCAATGAGCAACTGATGTCAAAGAATATGAATCATTTGAATGAGAACACTGAGAGGTGAATAGGATTCAATGAATTGAATAAAACTCTCAGCTCCCCCTGACATCATGATGCAAGAGATATGCTATGCAACATACTGTCCTACATGCAGACTATGCACCATGGATACATGAGACAAGTATGCAATCAATTCAGGTTTATGCATCCAAGTTATAACCATTTTCATCCTTTTTCAGATTTTTCAACATATGATGCAGTGCACTGTTCTACATAAAGACAGGACCCATGGTACTTGGCGGAGAACCTGGTCTCAAAGACCATCTCACACATGGTAGAAACCTCCGGGCAGATTTCCTTGCCTTTTAGTAACATACCATTTGATATACCAGGGTTAAGCAAATGATAATGCAGTGCAAAGTAGCCCTATTATGCATTGAAAAACATGCAGTCTACGACAATGGGCAAATGACAGTCATGCAAATGATGTATGCAAGTACTAGACACATGCATTGACTGTATGCACTAACTGACCCGTTCAAGCTCAGTCCAAGTATGTAATCAAGCATGCAATGCATTGGCACCAGACACATGCATTGACTCTAAAAATGATTGTGCAGAGCATCTATCAGCCTATTTATTCAGTGCAATAATCAGTGAGAGAAGAGCATCAGATATATGCAAGGTAAAACTCAGTAGCTGAGTCTGGAATGCAGACTGATCAGCTAGACATGAAGAGATCATCAACAATCAATCAAGCAAATCAATATGAAACTCACAATTTTCATGCTCACAATTTCAGATAATGGAATTTAAGCATAGAGTTTTGGAACTGACCTGAATTGTGCTATCATGGGGTTTTCATCCTTGAGTGCCTTGGTTAACCCCTTTTATTTCTCCCACCAAGGCACACCTGCAGCAAGTCAATCAATTTGATCTTGCAGGGACCCAAGTAGTATTGGGTCCTGAATTTACCCTGACACTCCTAATAGGTTTTCTCAACAGATTTTTCGCATGTTTGTCATCAAATTCCATCAGATAGCAATTATTTATGGAATGACCAAGCTGACCATAGTAGTGGCATGATGCAGCAGTTCTGAAGTTTATTTTATGCACATTCCTATGAGCAGGAGTTCTAAGTGCATATGCATGAACATGTTTATTACCAGAATTAAAATTCTGTTTACCAAAATCATCCAGCCAGCAATCAGCCGCTCTATGACCTGGCTTCCCACAGTTAAAACATGCAAGTTTTTCAAAATATTTTGCAGGGAATTTAAAAACATGGGAGTTAACATAATTCTTCTGAACATGCCGACAGTCCTTGACTGTATGGCCATACTTCCCACACTTAAAACAATTTGGATTCTTTTTCCTAGAATCATGGTTTCTAGCATGAAATTCTTTAACATTCAGATTACCCTTTTTCTGATTAGACAGAACTTTTCTAGCATGCTTTCTATCATCTTGTTTCATCATAAAACACTCACTCATACAGTGTCCATGCTTACCACAATAATGACAAGAACAAGAACCATTAAATTTCTTTAAAACATGACACTTATCAGATGAGTTTTTGGCATGCAGATAGTTCCTTTGAGTTTTTGGGGTTTTCTGATTTTTATTTCATTTTTGAATTTCATGAGCAGCAACTTCTTTCAATGATTTATTTGAGGGACCAGCTACTTTAGAACTCGGCACAAATGTGGTGTATAGCAGGTTCCTAATACCATTCTTAATTCCAAAGCTACTTTCCACCTTTTCACTTTGACTACTCACTTCATCTTCCAGAAACATTTTCATCTTGCCTTTATCCTTGGCCAACTTAGATGAAGTACTATTCAACTCAGTAATTTTATTTTTCAAGGAAATTATAAGATTTTTTGAATCAACTTTCTCCTTCTCATACCTAGCCAGTTTTTTTTTAACAGACAAAGTTCTTTTTCCAACTCAGCTGTGTGTATTACAAAGCTATTAATTTCTTCGTCACTGCAACTGATATACTCTTTCAAAACAGATTTTTCTTTTTCAATTGTCATCCATCTTTCAGAGAAAACAGTATTCAGAACCATCAACTTTTTATTTTGATCTTTCAAGTGGACATTTTCTTCCTTTAGAGATTCGATTTGTTCCTTTTGAAAACTGTCATCAGAATCAAAATCATTAATCATGTCTTCGAGAATGGCACATGCTTTACAAGAATTATCTTCACTGATGAGTTTGTTTCTAAGATCTTCATTCTCAGATTTCAACTTGTTCAACTCATCTTTTTCTTTATTCATGTCAGATTTCAAGTTTTCATTTTCAGCTTTCAGACTTCTAACCTCATGCAACATTTCTTTTCTTATTTTTCTCTTTTCAGATTTCAGTCTATCATATTTATTTAATAAATGCTCATTCAATTCAATCATATTTTCCAGAGAAAAATTATTAGTATCAGAGTTTACCTGTGATGAAGTGTCCTCCTCATAATCTTCGTCTTCTTCTGTTGCCATGAGACAATTCACTTTATCATGGGTTCTGCTGCTTGCTATCATTTCGACCACTTCGGAGGCACTGCAGCAATTGACTACACATGGAAACTTGTCAGTGTTTATAGCCCTTTGAGTTAGCTCCAGGGCCTTCTGATTATCAGAGAATTTTTGTCTGTCTGAAGTTTTCATAAGGATTCATCCTTTGGAACTTCATAGGAACTGTGTGCAATGACTATCCACAGATCTGGATTAGTTTGCATCACATATTCTCTGAACTGATCAAACCAATTGTAGAAACCCGAACCTTCAAACTTCGGAGGACCAGCAGTGAGTTTCATGCTTTAGACAGAATAAGAGTTCTAGAAAGAACACTAATTAAGCACAATGAATCAACTCAAATAACACAAAAAATAGATGAGCAAGGCAAAGCACAACACAATGAAGCAACACACGATTTCAAAAGACCCACTCTGAAATGCACTAAACACTGGAAGGATCCTCTGCAGATTGTTAGATCTGATAGATCAGAGACCTGCTCTGATACCAATTGTTTGGGTTCGGTGCTAGTATTCAGAGGGGGGGTGAATGAATATGGCCTATAAAAAATTTCACCCAATTGACATATTAGGCTCACTAACTATTTAGAAAGCTAACTAGACAGATTTATCAAATCTGGAAGACTAATTAGCAGATGCGGAATTAAACAAACAGATAGTGAGCACTCTAACAAGACAAGTTAGACAAACTATAGCTCAATTAGAATTTCGCTCACTCAACAGATTAGACACTTAGAACAAAATCTGATCAAGTCATCTAATGAACCTGTGATCAAACACTTGGAGCGCCCCTATGCAAACATCTAGCGGAAGCAAACCATAAGCAATCAAACCACAATGCAAGAGGCGTTTTTAGGTGGTTCGGTCCTCCAGACCTACATCCACCCCACACTCAACCCGAGTGTGGCTTCACTAACAGCTGGGCAACACAGCTTGCCAACAACCGCTGGGCAACACAGCTTACCGTCCGAGGAATCCTCCTCGCCACGCTGAGCAACATAGCTTGCTGTCCAGTGGAGTCCTCCACTGCAAACCGCTGGGCTATACAGCTTAGCCGTCCAGAGGTAGCACCCCTGCAATCCGCTGACTAACAGCTTGAAGGAAAGTGTAAAAATGGAAATAAAAGAAAGGATGAACAGCAATCGGAAAGCTGTAAACGTAAAGCACAATATGGCTCACAAGGAGCTGGATGGCCTGGATTTGATCCACGGTCCATCAAGACCAGATCTCCCTCGATCTCACTCTCTTTATTCACTCTCTCTCTTTCTCTTTCTTCTCTACTGCACTTCTCTTCTTCTCTCGATCTCTGCTCTCCTTTTCTCTCTTTCTCTTTTCTTTTTCTTCTTCTGCTCGAGCTCTCTCGCTCACTCTCTATCTCTCTTTCTTTCTCTTCTGCTCTCCTAATCTCTAATCTCTCACTCTCTGCTCTTCTCTTCTTTCTCTTTTTCTTATTTTTCTCACACTCTCAGATTTCTTCACTGGAGAGCTTTCTCTTCTTCTGTGGAGAGTTAACTCTTTTCGAGAGGATGATGGGGTGCTTTTATATCAGAAATAGAGCCTCCGAAGGTTGAGTAGAAAATGCCCTAGTGACCACTGATTGGTCCACTTGGCAGGGTAGCACCCCTTATCTAACACGTGTCAGCATCCTGCCCCTTTTTCCCACCGGATCACGTGCTCAGCATCCACCTCAAATCACGTGTCAAGTGCCAGCTTCGGGTCACGTGCCCATTCATCAAACATCATGAAGGATGCATAGCTGCGTTGACGCTATCAGCCTGCTGTGTTGACGCATCAGTAATCCAGTGATCACGTTCTTCGGCAGACAGACGTGCTGCGTGGACGCTGCTAGCCCATAGCGTTGACGCAGTGGTGTTCCAGCAACTAAGAGTTCAGCTGGTTTGCATGCTACGTAGATGCTATGATCATCCTGCGTTAACCCTTCTGAGCTATCTCCGAGCTAGATGCCTATCAGGCTCAATGGCTGGGTTGACGTTGTCTAGCAATGGCGTTGACGCATGGATACGTTCCAGTGAACAAACAGCCTAGCCTTCTTAACTGTTGCGTCGACGCTGCTTGATGAGTGCGTTGACGCACCAGAGTAATCCAGTAACCCATCGGCTCTCCCTTTGTAACTGCTGCTAAGGGATTCTTGAGCCGCTGCGTCTACGCTACTTGCTCACTGCGTTGACGCACCAGAATAATCCAGGAGCTTCTTTCTTGATGGTTTGAACTGCTGTTTCCACGTGTCAGCATTTCAGCCTCTTGGATCACGTGCCAAGTCTTGATGGCCTGAATTATCTGCAGACCGACAGAGGAAAATGAACTTAGTTCAGACGAATGTATATACTTAAGCAGAGCTGCCAGTGTATGGACTTGAACAGTGCGGCGAGTGTACAGACTAGGACTTGGTAAAACAAGGTCCAGTGTATAGACTTAGAAGGATTTGAACCAGTGTCCAGACTTCAGGTTTAACTGTGGATGTACAGACTTAAGTTGTGAAGGCCATTGTGCAGACTTTGGAGAGCAGTGGCCAATGTATAGACTTTGGATTTCACTGTAGATGTACAGACTCTGAGGAAGTGAAACGAGTCAGTGTACAGACTTCAAATTCCACTGTGGATGTACATACTTTAGGGACATGAAGCGAGTCAATGTACAGACTTCAAATTGAAGACAACCGCTGTATAGACTTTGAAGACGGAAGCCAGTGTACAGACTTTCCGCCGACCAGTGTATGGACTTCAACAGTGAACGGCTGTACAGGCTTGGAAGGATTGAAGCCAGTGTACAGACTTGATGAAGCGAAGTCAATGTACAGACTTAGAGTATAGCTAAAGCCTTGATCGTAGGAATATGCTGGAGTGTATAGACCTCAGGCTTCAGAAACGGATGTACAGACTTCGCCTAAGACGCGGTACATACTTAGCTAAATGAAATGCTTCGTGAGACACAGCCAATGTATATACTTCATGAGACGCTGCATGCCAATGTACAGACTTATGTAAGTGTGTGCAGTGTATAGACTTTGTTACCCAAACAAACAATGTTCTGATGGGTCGACGCATCAGCAAGGGTGGGTCGACCCACTACTGTTCAGACTATGTAGATACATGCAGAGACATGATATCTGACAGAGTGCAATTCAGATATATAAAGAACAAATGCCATCAATGCTAAACATCATCATTCATGTTGCTATCATATGCAGAGTGCTCAGGAATAAGAATGCACAGAAATGCACTTTGTTTATTGCATTCATCAAAACACAATAACATTGCTATCATCAAAATACAATATCAAATGCACTCAAATGCACTCACTGTCTTGCTATCATCAAAACCAAATAACATTGCTATCATCAAGGCAACATAGCACATGCTTGTGCCTAAGAGGCACAACATGGAGAGATCCGTATATGTGTTGACTTTCGAGATCTGAATAAAGCCTGTCCCAAGGATGACTTTCCGGTGCCAATAACGGAAGTCATGATTGATGCTACAACCGGCCATGAGGCCCTGTCATTCATGGACGGGTCGTCCGGCTACAATCAGATATGGATCGCGGAGCATGACCGGTCCATATCACCTTCCGAACCCCTAAAGGCATCTACCACTACAAGAGGATGCCGTTCGGACTAAAGAATGCTGGCGTAACTTATCAGTGCGCAATGACTAAAATCTTTGATGAGTTGCTCTACCACAAGGTCGAGTGCTACATAGATGATCTGGTGGTCAAGACCAGAAGAAAAGAAGACCATCTGCAAGACATCCGAATCATTTTTCAGAGGGTAAGGCAGCATAAGTTGAAGATGAACCCTATGAAATGCGCGTTCGGAGTGTCGAGCGGAAAATTCTTGGGTTTCATTATCAGATAACGGGGAATCGAGATAGACCTCGCAAAGATCAGAGCAATTCAGGAGCTACATGTACCAAGGAACCTCTCCGAGCTGAGATCACTATAGGGCCGCTTGGCTTATATCCGGTGGTTTATTTCCAATTTGTCAGGGCGATGCCAACCTTTCCACAAACTAATGATGAAGGATGTCCCCTTTTACTAGGACGAAGATTGCCAGACAGCCTTTGACAAGCTGAAAGACTATCTGATGACTCCTCCAGTGTTGGGCGCACCGGTGAAAGGTCGGCCGCTGATATTATGTATAGCAGTCACACAACTCTCTGGGGGCAATGCTAGCCAAGAACAATGAAGAAGGGAAAGAACAAGCCCTCTACTACCTCAGTCGGAGACTGCTCAGGACTGAGGAGAAATATACTTATATTGAGAGGACCTATCTATCACTCGTTTTCGCAGTCAAGAAGCTTCGACATTATATGTTGTCGCATGAAATCAGCCTGGTATCCAAAGAGGACCCGTTGAAATATATTATGTCCCAGCCGGCACTCAAAGGTCGCTTAGGCAAATGGGCGGTCATCCTTATGGAGTTTCACATCTCCTATGTGCCGCAAAAGGCTGTCAAGGGCCAAGCTATTTTCTTTGCCGAACATCCGACACCGGAAGACTGTCCGCTAGAACCGAAGCTTCGCGAAGATGAAACCCTAGAAGCCACTCAAGTGTAGCCCTCCTTATGGCAGCTATATTTTGATGGCACTTCCAGAATTGACACCTCGGCCACTGGGTCAACCAGGGTCAGAGTAGGAGCAGGCATAGTCATGAAGTCTCCAGAAGGGGAAGTTGTACACACATCTTGCTCAAAAAACAAGCCATGCACAAATAATGAAGCAGAGTATGAAGCCATGATAATCGGGTTGCAGATCGCACTGTCCATGGGGATTCAGATGCTGGAAGCATTCGGAGACTCCATGCTAGTTATAAAATAGCTGGAAGGAGTGTTCGATGTACGGAAACAAGAGCTCCTCCCCTACCATCAGCTGGCAACCCGCCTGATGTCAAGATTCTACTTCATCAGCATCAAGCATGTCAATCGAGGACAGAACGCTCAGGCAGACGCCCTCGCTAAATTGGCTAGTTCATTGGCAGTCCCGCTAGACACTAGCCTGAACATAACGGTGATCAACCGCCGGCAGGTCCCCAGTGTGACAGAGGTCTTGGTCGACGAACAAGAGAATGTGGTGGTAGCCGTCGAAGAGGTTCAACAGCCCGATTGGCGAGAACATCTCCTACGATGGTTCCAGCACCAGTAGCTCCCGAAGGAGAAACAATAAAGAATGAAACTCCTAAGAGTCAAGGACTCTTACGAGATGAGAAACGGAACCCTGTTCCGAATAATGGCGGATGCTCGAAAGAAAGTTCTACTTCGTTGCTTGTCTTCAGCAGAAGCTAGGTGGGTGATGCAAGAAGTCCATGCGGGTCCAACTAGAGCGCATCAGGCTGGTCCAAAAATGAACAATTGAGATAAAGAAATTGGGTTACTATTGGCCCACTATATTTGATGACTACTGCAAGTTCGCCAAGGCTTGTCAGAAATGTCAAGAGCACGCCAATGTGTCAAGAAGACCTCCAGTACCACTACATCCTACCTTACCAAGCTGGCCATTTGCTCAGTGGGGCACGAACGTGGTAGGGCCACTGCTAGCATCATCATCAGGGTGCAAATACATCTTAGCGGCTACAGATTACTTCTCCAGATGGGCGGAAGCAGTTGTGCTAAGAGATGTAACGGGAGAACTGTTCGCAAGATTCTTTCGACAGAATATAATTGGTGCGGACACCCGAGCAGTCGATCGGCACGACACGCCGAGCCACCGGTACCGCACGCGGAGCACGACACGAGCCACCACAGCATCCATCTGGCTCGGAGACAGCCTGGAGACTCCGCCTTGAGCTTCCCCATTTATTATATTCAGTTAGACTTTATGTGTGTTTAATTTGCATTTATTTCGTTACGTCCGGTTGGCCATTTTGAGTGTAATAGGGGCTTATGAGCATTTCGGACCCCGTGGGCCCCACAGGCCTCCCGGGCCCCACCCCATTGGGCCACCTCATCCCAGGGTCCCACGTGGGGCCAGTCAACATGCCACATGGGAGCATCTAGAAGGTTGACTTGTATTTGAACACATGGGGGACAATGGACTTAAAAAGTCCAAGGAGGCTACCTACCTCCCACCTACCATTTTCAACCTTCCACCACCCCCCCTCTCCTTGGTCCAAGGGCCGCCCCCCCCCCTTTAATATTATATTATATTTTGTGTGTGTGTCACATGCCATCCTAGCCCTTCATCCCCATCCCCTAGATCCAATGGCTATGGATGGATGTGAGATGTAGACTATTTAAGGTTGTAATTTCCCATTTTATGCAATTAATGCCATTTGAAAGTTGGAAAAAAATCTCTTGAGCAGGCCTAGGCCGCCCCCTTCCTCTCTCCCTCTCCCCCTTGCAGCTGTGAAGGCTGCCTCTTGGTGGTGTGACTCCACCCTATCAGTTCCGGTCGCCGCCGCCGCCACGAGCCGCCATCGCCACCGCCGGAGTTCTGTCCGCGCAGTACCACAGCAGCTTCTACGAAATTTCAGTCTCAGCCAAGGCCTCAGATCGAGCTGGGAATTTTACTGGATGTTCCAGGGGTGTCCAGCACGTCCTCAGAATTTTGGTTGGTCATAAAGATCTCATTTGGTATTTTTTTATTTTCGTCCAATCCCAGTTTCCAGATCTGTCTCCTATCTGTTTCCATTTCCACCCACCCTGCGTTTTAAGTCTTAGGTCCACTTTTTGATTTTTTTTAGTTCTCCCAATTTTACTGGGCATTATATCCACTATCCCCTCTATCCCAGAATTTTCTTGAATTTTTGTGAGTCCATCTTATATTTTACAAAAATCGAGTTCTTCCCTAGCTACAATACTTTCTGCCAGTTCCCAGATCTGACCACCAGACACTCTAAAATTCCTATAAAATCACCACCACCTCGGAATCCAATTCCAAAAATTTTCCCAGCTTCTTGGTTTGATTATCTACAATGTTGAAGAAGAGCTCGAAGTCTGATTCCTACGGAAAGTAGGCGGTCAACGGTAGTTCTCAGACAAGTACCATGTAAATCTGATGTCTCAGTTACTGTACAACAGGGATTTGTAAATTCATTAAAGTCTAGATCCGGCTAGATCCATCAGATCTCTCTGAGTCTAGATTTAAGCATTTGAAGAGAGCTTTCCAACGATAGCTCATGCGTCCCGATCCGACGTCGGGATCGACCGCAGCGGCTGTTTTCGCCGGAGCTCGCGCAGGGAAAACAGAACTGAAATCCGTGGGCAGCCATTCCACAACTTGAAGATCGGACCCGACCGGCCACCAATCGGTGTCTCCGGCCGACCGCCGTCCGTGGAGGCGCGCCACCAGGGGTCTCCATCATAGTGGGACCCACCTCCGCAGATCCGGAGGACAGCGCCATCCGTGGGCCCCACGGGCCCGCAGAACCCGCCGTTCGGGAAGCACGAAAACGCGGAGTTCGGCGCGTCGAGTCGACATCAAGATGCTGCCTGTCAACCTGATTTGCGTGATCCCCGGGGCCCACATGTGACCTTTTACCTCCCTACGTGGAGTGGGTCGAATCCTTTTGTATTGCTGTGAATTATGTTAACCGGGGGTCCGTAAGTCAGCCGGGGTGTCTTCGCCACGCCGGGTGCGTGGAGGTAAAGGTCTTAACTTCTTGGCGTTACATTGCTTAGCTAGTATACGGTCTTAGGCCGCTGCCGAGAGTGTAGGTTCCTAGCCCGTGTGTCCATGTCACCGCTGTGAGCGTGAGAGTGACCCGTCCCGCGACTCGATCGAGTCCGGAAGTGAGTCTGACTACCTTGAACTCTGCCGGTTCCTTAACCGCGCACGATCCACGCTTTCCCTCGCATGGGACGCCGAGTGAGCTTGTACTTCTGTTAGCGACGTTTGCCACTAGGAGCTCGTAGTGTCGGGCTTAGCGTCTCCCTGGTGTGTATTGCTGGTCGCGTCTTCATTTAGAGTCCGAGGGTGGCACTGTATAGTGTCGTCTCCCGTGTCCGTCCCGCATCAGTTTGGTATCAGAGCAAGTCGAGTCTAGGGTAGTCGTTGCATAAGTCTTGCATAGTCTAAGGTTACCCCACACACACCTTCACTCGGTATATCCAAAGGTGTTGTCCGACCGTTAGGCTTCGCCTACCGGGAAGACCACACACTTGTGCGAGTGACCTTCGGGTCGATTACCTCCGCCGCGTACCGAGTCTTGGCCGTGTCTAGGGTGTAGTCGAGTCTCATTCTTTTCAAAAAAAAAAAAAAGTGTTTTAAATTACATTCTTTCAAAATACCAAAAAAAGGAGTGTTTTCAAATTGCAATTAGGTCTAAGTGTATCATTTAGTGTGTTTGCATTAGTCGGTCGTTGTCACCTAGTCCGTACGTCTTTGCATGCCCACCCGTCGAGGCACCCAATACTCGCCACCACCACCTATGGCGGACTCCCGAGCCCGTAGTTCCGATGAGTCTTCCACGGCCGAGATGTTCCGGGCCATCATGGATCGTTTAGACACGCGTATGGATGGTCTTAGTACGCGTATGGATGGCATAGGGACGCGTCTAGAAGGGAGGATGAAGGTCCTCGAGGATCGGGCCGGGGTTTCGGAGCAGTCCATTCAAGGCCTTGTTGGGAGGATTGCCGTCCTAGAGAGGGGCCCAGTAGCGGCGCAACCCGCGCCGACGAACGGCCAACAAGAGCCGGTGCAGCAACCCGCTGTGCCAAGGGCTCAGGTAGAGGATGTCGGGAGGCAACAGGCGCCTATAGTGGATGATTATGCCTCCGACAATGATCACGGGGGTAACGGTCGTCGTCATCAACGACGGAATCGTGATGACGAGGATGACGACCGCATTCTTAGGGGTGTGCGTGCGGACCCTCCCACTTTTAGCGGGTCCTTGGACCCTAGGGTGTATCTAGATTGGGAGGCCGGTATGGACCGGTACTTCGAGTGGTTTGAGATGACGGACCACCGAAGAGTCCGATATGCGAAGATGAAGCTGCAAGGGCAGGCCCAAACTTATTGGATCAATGTGGAGAGCCTGCTCAACCAGCGACGTCAACCCCAAATCGGTACCTGGGATGATATGAAACTCAAATTGAGGGAGAAGTACCTTCCTGCCTCATATCGCCAACGTCTTATAGACAAGTGGCAAAGCATCTCCCAAGGGAACCGATCCGTGACCGAGTACACCGCCGAGTTCGATGAGTATTATTTGCGGTGTGGGGTCACGGAAGAGAGCACCATGACGATATCCCGCTTTCGGAGAGGTTTGCGGCCTAATTATCAATATGAACTCTTTCGCCGTAATGCCACCACTTTGGAGCAGGCATATCAGATTGCTCTCGAATTGGAGCAGTTCGAGGCCGAGTTCGAGTCACCCCATCGGTTGGGCTCCTTTCCCCTTCGTAGTGTCGAGTCCCGTGGCTCATCTGGCACATATCCGAGGGCCCCCATGGCTCGACCTCAGGAGCCCGCTCGCCACGAGCCCTTTGCTCCTAGGCCTCGCCCTCCACCCCCGAGGGACCTTCCTCGTCCCCAGCATCTTACGGCCCCACCCATAGCCCGTCCCCCGGCACCCGCACCACCCGCACGTCCTTTGTTGCCTACGCCTCCTATCCGTCGGGAGGATAAAGGTAAAGGACCTATGATTGGGGAGCCTAGTAGATCACGGCAGCAGTGTTATCGCTGCAATGGGTTTGGCCATTTCGCCAACCAGTGTCCCACCCGCCCATCTCTTCACATTGGGGACACACAGGCCGAGGATACCACCCCTGCGGGCCTAGAGTTAGTCAGCTATGAGGCAGATGAAGAGCTAGCTGACGAGTACTATGAGATGGGAGGTGAGGCCCAGGATGCCCAGCAGTTAGACGATACCCATGTGGGGGTCGTCAGATGTATCCTCACCCAGCCACAGGTCAGTGATGACTGGCGTCGGACCACTATCCTTCATGTATTCTGTAGGCTGGGAAAGCAGATTTGCAAGGTGGTCATCGATAGCGGGAGTTGCATCAATGCAATCTCCACGAGCGCTGTCACTCGTCTTGGTCTCACACCCGTAGACCATCCTTGTCCCTATCAGGTATCATGGGTGGATACCACTTCCATTTCGGTCAGGCTGCGGTGCTTGGTCCCGCTGCAGCTCCACTCCTACCGTGACGAGATCTGGTGTGATGTTCTCCCCATGGAAGTGGGAAGTATCATTCTTGGTAGGCCGTGGTTATTCGACCGAGATGCTACACTCCATGGTCGGTCGAACACCTGTACCTTCGACCACGATGGTCAGCGGGTCACCCTCCAACCTGTTCGGCCCAGGAGCCCATCGGTCCGGGGTCCTACTGGCCCTAGTACTCCAAAGCCTTCCATACCCGGGCCCAGTACCCCATCCCCCGCTCGGACTATGACCGTTACCTCTGGCCCAGGAGAGCCCTCGACCAGGAGATTGATGATGATTAGCTCCCGGGAAATGGAGCAGGAGCTTAGTCAGGGCTGTCCGGTGTTTGCCATTACGGTCCGAGAGGTGGAGCGAGACTCCGAGGGTGAGCTCCCACCCGAGGTTATTCCCATTCTGCAGGAGTATGCTGATGTATTCCCCGATGAGCTTCCCGAGGGACTCCCACCTATGCGGGATATTCAGCATGCCATCGACCTTGTTCCGGGCTCTTCTTTGCCCAATCTTCCTCATTATCGCATGAGTCCCACGGAGCATGCCGAGCTTAAACGGCAGGTCGATGAGTTAGTGCAGAGAGGATCTGTTCGGGACAGCATGAGTCCATGTGCTGTACCCGCGTTACTCGCCCCGAAGAAGGATGGCACGTGGAGAATGTGCATTGATAGTCGTGCCATCAACAAAATCACCGTGAAGTACAGGTTCCCTATTCCCCGCCTTGATGACATGCTGGACATGATGGCAGGTGCCACTATCTTTTCGAAGATCGATCTTAAGAGTGGCTATCATCAGGTGAGGATTAGGCCAGGTGATGAGTGGAAGACCGCATTTAAGACCAAGGACGGTCTATATGAGTGGTTGGTCATGCCTTTTGGGTTGACCAATGCCCCTAGCACTTTCATGCGGCTCATGACTCAGGTCCTTCGACCTTTCATTGGAGTCTTTGTAGTGGTGTATTTTGATGATATCCTTATCTATAGCCGCACCACAGGGGACCACTTAGACCACCTTCGGCAGGTCTGTATACTTCTTCGGCGAGAGCAGTTGTTTGCGAACCCACAGAAGTGTGCTTTCATGACATCTCAGCTTACCTTCTTGGGTTTCATTGTGTCTAGTACTGGGGTCTCCGCCGATCCGGAGAAGGTCCGGGCCATTGTTGAGTGGCCGGAACCCCGTACGGTTCATGATGTCC
Organism: Amorphophallus konjac; assembly: GCA_022559845.1. Taxonomy (NCBI): domain Eukaryota; kingdom Viridiplantae; phylum Streptophyta; class Magnoliopsida; order Alismatales; family Araceae; genus Amorphophallus; species Amorphophallus konjac. The sequence continues at coordinate 199,491,718 of CM040124.1, read as the reverse complement.
GCAGCTTTCATGGCCTTGCGACGTTCTATCGTCGCTTCATCCGCGGATTTAGCTCCGTCACTGCCCCGATCACGGATTGCATCCGTAAGGGCACATTTGTTTGGACGAAGGCCGCATCTGCTGCCTTCAGGGACATCAAGGAGCGTATGACCCAGACACCTATCCTTCGACTGCCTGATTTCTCGAAGGTGTTTGAGGTCTGTTGTGATGCATCGGGTGTTGGGATTGGAGGAGTTTTGAGTCAGGAGTCCCACCCGATCGCATATTTCAGCGAGAAGCTGAATGACGCGAAACTGCGATATTCCACGTATGATAAAGAATTCTACGCAGTTGTTCAGGCTCTTAGGCATTGGAGGCACTATCTTTTACATCAGGAGTTTGTCTTATACTCCGACCACGAGGCATTGAGGTACCTCCATTCGCAAAAGAAGCTTAATTCGCGTCATAGTCGTTGGGTCGAGTATCTCCAGCAGTTCACCTTTGTGCTTAAACATAAGGCTGGAGTGGAGAACAAGGTGGCTGATGCCTTGAGTCGGCGAGCATGTTTGCTTACCACCATGAGTGCCGAGGTCATAGGGTTAGAAAAGATGAAGGAGGCCTATGTTGATTGTCCTGACTTTGGTCAGATTTTTACCACCCTCCAGGCCGGACCCTCGAGAGACCTTGATGAGTATGTGCTTCAGGAGGGTTACCTCTTTCGAGGTAGCAGGCTATGTGTTCCCCGAACTTCGGTTCGAGATTTCTTAGTGTGGGAACTACATGCGGGAGGTCTAGCCGGCCACTTTGGTCGGAACAAGACTATTGAGGCAGTGGAGCATCATTTTTATTGGCCGAGCTTGAAGCGCGATGTTGCTAACATCGTGGCTCAGTGCCGTACTTGTGCTACGGCCAAGATGAAGAAGCAAAGCTCGGGTCTTTATACGCCTCTCCCCGTGCCTGATGCCCCGTGGCAGGATGTTAGTATGGATTTTATTTTGGGATTGCCACGTACCTCTAGGAAGCATGACTCGGTCTATGTGGTGGTTGACCGTTTCTCGAAGATGGCCCTCTTTATCCCCTGCTCGAAGACTTCGGATGCTTCTAGGGTAGCCCGCCTATTCCTTACTCATGTGGTGTGCAAGTTCGGGTTGCCTCGCACTATAGTGTCTGACCGTGATGTTAGGTTCACTTCCTATTTTTGGAAGACACTATGGCATATGATGGGTACGCACCTCAAGTTTTCCACTGCATACCATCCCCAGACAGATGGTCAGACCGAGGTGGTCAATAGGAGTCTGGGTGATCTTTTGAGATGTCTTGTTAGGGACCGCATTGGGGATTGGGATCTCATTCTACCTATGGCTGAGTTTGCATATAATGATTCGGTGAATAGGTCTACTGGCATGAGTCCATTTGAAATTGTCACAGGTCGTAGGCCTAGGAAACCCGTGGACCTTGTCCCCATGCCTGTCCATGCTAGAGTGTCGGAGTCGGCCGAGTCATTTGCTAGGCATGTTAGGAGTTTGCATGACGACATCCGTCGTCACATTGAGTCCAGCAATGCACGGTACAAGGAGTTAGCCGATGCCCACCGACACCACCGAGAGTTCCAGGAGGGTGAATATGTCATGATCAGGGTAAGACCTGACGGTTTCCCTCTGGAACCGTTAAGAAGTTGCAAGCTCGCGGAGCCGGTCCATTCAGAGTGTTGAAACGCGTTGGATCCAATGCATACGTTGTGGACCTGCCCGAGGAATATGGTATAAGCTCTACCTTCAATGTATCGGATCTTGTTGCATATAGGGACCCAGCGGTGATCCCTAGTGAGCCTTTTGAGCCATCTCCTCCCCTTGAGAGTGATCCCACACCTGAGTGTCCACTTCCACCTCCAGCCCCTTTTTCACGGCAGCGTGAGCATATAGATCGTATACTGGACGAGCAGGTGACAGTTACCAGGAGTGGATCTTACCCGCGCTACCTAGTGCGATGGAGAGGACGGCCCGCTACTGAGGACACTTGGATCACACATGGCGAGTTGCAGCGGATCGATCCGGACCTTTTGGAGCGATACAGGAGCGATGAAGACCCTTACTCGACAGGGTCGAGTTTCTCCCACCCGGGGAGAATTGGTGCGGACACCCGAGCAGTCGATCGGCACGACACGCCGAGCCACCGGTACCGCACGCGGAGCACGACACGAGCCACCACAGCATCCATCTGGCTCGGAGACAGCCTGGAGACTCCGCCTTGAGCTTCCCCATTTATTATATTCAGTTAGACTTTATGTGTGTTTAATTTGCATTTATTTCGTTACGTCCGGTTGGCCATTTTGAGTGTAATAGGGGCTTATGAGCATTTCGGACCCCGTGGGCCCCACAGGCCTCCCGGGCCCCACCCCATTGGGCCACCTCATCCCAGGGTCCCACGTGGGGCCAGTCAACATGCCACATGGGAGCATCTAGAAGGTTGACTTGTATTTGAACACATGGGGGACAATGGACTTAAAAAGTCCAAGGAGGCTACCTACCTCCCACCTACCATTTTCAACCTTCCACCACCCCCCCTCTCCTTGGTCCAAGGGCCGCCCCCCCCCCTTTAATATTATATTATATTTTGTGTGTGTGTCACATGCCATCCTAGCCCTTCATCCCCATCCCCTAGATCAAATGGCTATGGATGGATGTGAGATGTAGACTATTTAAGGTTGTAATTTCCCATTTTATGCAATTAATGCCATTTGAAAGTTGGAAAAAAATCTCTTGAGCAGGCCTAGGCCGCCCCCTTCCTCTCTCCCTCTCCCCCTTGCAGCTGTGAAGGCTGCCTCTTGGTGGTGTGACTCCACCCTATCAGTTCCGGTCGCCGCCGCCGCCACGAGCCGCCATCGCCACCGCCGGAGTTCTGTCCGCGCAGTACCACAGCAGCTTCTACGAAATTTCAGTCTCAGCCAAGGCCTCAGATCGAGCTGGGAATTTTACTGGATGTTCCAGGGGTTTCCAGAACGTCCTCAGAATTTTGGTTGGTCATAAAGATCTCATTTGGTATTTTTTTATTTTCGTCCAATCCCAGTTTCCAGATCTGTCTCCTATCTATTTCCATTTCCACCCACCCTGCGTTTTAAGTCTTAGGTCCACTTTTTGATTTTTTTTAGTTCTCCCAATTTTACTGGGCATTATATCCACTATCCCCTCTATCCCCGAATTTTCTTGAATTTTTGTGAGTCCATCTTATATTTTACAAAAATCGAGTTCTTCCCTAGCTACAGTACTTTCTGCCAGTTCCCAGATCTGACCACCAGACACTCTAAAATTCCTATCAAATCACCACCACCTCGGAATCCAATTCCAAAAATTTTCCCAGCTTCTTGGTTTGATTATCTACAATGTTGAAGAAGAGCTCGAAGTCTGATTCCTACGGAAAGTAGGCGGTCAACGGTAGTTCTCAGACAAGTACCATGTAAATCTGATGTCTCAGTTACTGTACAACAGGGATTTGTAAATTCATTAAAGTCTAGATCCGGCTAGATCCATCAGATCTCTCTGAGTCTAGATTTAAGCATTTGAAGAGAGCTTTCCAACGATAGCTCATGCGTCTCGATCCGACGTCGGGATCGACCGCAGCGGCTGTTTTCGCCGGAGCTCGCGCAGGGAAAACAGAACTGAAATCCGTGGGCAGCCATTCCACAACTTGAAGATCGGACCCGACCGGCCACCAATCGGTGTCTCCGGCCGACCGCCGTCCGTGGAGGCGCGCCACCAGGGGTCTCCATCATAGTGGGACCCACCTCCGCAGATCCGGAGGACAGCGCCATCCGTGGGCCCCACGGGCCCGCAGAACCCGCCGTTCGGGAAGCACGAAAACGCGGAGTTCGGCGCGTCGAGTCGACATCAAGATGCTGCCTGTCAACCTGATTTGCGTGATCCCCGGGGCCCACATGTGACCTTTTACCTCCCTACGTGGAGTGGGTCGAATCCTTTTGTATTGCTGTGAATTATGTTAACCGGGGGTCCGTAAGTCAGCCGGGGTGTCTTCGCCACGCCGGGTGCGTGGAGGTAAAGGTCTTAACTTCTTGGCGTTACATTGCTTAGCTAGTATACGGTCTTAGGCCGCTGCCGAGAGTGTAGGTTCCTAGCCCGTGTGTCCATGTCACCGCTGTGAGCGTGAGAGTGACCCGTCCCGCGACTCGATCCGAGTCCGGAAGTGAGTCTGACTACCTTGAACTCTGCCGGTTCCTTAACCGCGCACGATCCACGCTTTCCCTCGCATGGGACGCCGAGTGAGCTTGTACTTCTGTTAGCGACGTTTGCCACTAGGAGCTCGTAGTGTCGGGCTTAGCGTCTCCCTGGTGTGTATTGCTGGTCGCGTCTTCATTTAGAGTCCGAGGGTGGCACTGTATAGTGTCGTCTCCCGTGTCCGTCCCGCATCAATAATATTCCGGTTCGGGATTCCCAGCCGAATCATCTCTGACAACGGCAGCCATTTCATAAACCAGAAGGTTTACCCACTAGCTGAAAAATACAAGATTGACTGGAGGACATCATCCCCCTACAACCCTCAGGCTAATGGACTTGCAGAAGCCTTCAACAAAACAATGTGCACATTGCTGGCAAAGACTGTCAAGTCTAATAAAAAGGACAGGGAAGAGAAGATGTACGAGGCGCTCTGGGCCTATCGTGCTGTCTATAAAACCCCAACCGACTGCTCGCCATTCTCCCTCGTGTATGGGTCGGAGGCCGTGGTGCCAAGTGAATTAGAAATCCCCTCGCTGTGAGTCGCTATCCAACATGGACTAGTCAGCAGTGAACAAACTAATGCAGAAAGAAGACTAGAAGAGCTCACCGAGCTCGAAGGAAAGCGTCTCTGTGCGCAACAAAACATTCAACTCTACCAAGCTCGCATGACCTGTGCTTTCGATAAGCTGGTCAAAGGGCGGGAGGACCGATTCCGGGTTGACGGGCGGCTTCACGCGTAGCTTCGGCAGCACACGTACTCACGACCGTGGGGCCCACGTGCTCTCCGGAGGGGGCCGAGTGGGACCCAGTGGCACCGCTATAGTGGGGACACTTGGGGAAGCGCTCCCCGGGATGGCGGCACGCTGGTTCACCCGCCGGAGGCCGGGTGGCTCCGATCGGCACCGGTCGGAATAACCGGCCACGGATCTACCGGTTCTGTTTTCAGGCGGACGCTCTGGCGAGAACGGACGCTGCGATCAGCCCCGATGTTGGATCGACACAAAACTGGCGCCGTTAGAAAGCTCTCTGGAAGTAATTCAACCTAGGCCTAGAGATCGGACCTAGATCTGCACGGACATGGGCTTTATTAAATTTTTGAATTCCTGTTGTGCAGTAGCCGAACTCCCAGATTAGCAGGGAACTTGTCTGAGAACTGCCGTTGACTGCGAGGTATATGTCCAATACAGCTCCTGAGATCTTCACAAAAGTTATAGTATTTTCAACAAGAAAGATGGAAATATTTTTTGTGGACTGATTGGAGGTGGCTGCGAATTGATATGATTTTTGCACTGGACAGAGGTCGGATCTGGAAACAGGTGGATAGCACTGTAGCTAACTCTGAGAACGAATTTTGAAAAATGGATGGATGGCTGATCAAAAATAAGGAAAATTCATGGAGTGAGGGGACGGTGGACAGAACTCCCAGTAAAATTTGGAGGGTTTGTAAAAATCAACAGGATGGTCGGAGGGGGGGATTACAGGGGTGCTGTCACACAGATCTGAAACTGGACAGAACTGGGAAATAGACACACACGAAATTTTAAAAATCATAAATGATAAAATTTGGACGGGATTTGTTTTGTGGTGGTGGGGATTGAAGATAGGAACACACCATAAAATTTTTAGATCAATAAGAGCTCAGAGTTGATAGCAGGAATTCCAAGAAGAAACTTCTACCCAGGATGGACAGAACACCGAAGTCGACTTCGCGGCGGCTCGAAGGCGGCACGAACGGCGGCGGCGGCACCGGAGATGAACTCAGAGGTTGAGGGGGAGGAGATTGAAGATATCCACTCTAGAATTGGGGGTTAGAGGAGATGAAACCAGGGGGGAGAGAGGGGAGGGGCGCAAGGAGCTTCAAGCTTCCAACAAATTTTCTAACTTTTCATTAATTTCCAAATGAAAATACACCCTTTTATATGATATGTATCTAATCAAATGTAGACCCTTGGATCTAGAGATGGGGAATGGAGGGCTGGGATGAAGTGTGAACAACACATAAAAAAATAAAAATAATATATAAGGGGGGAGGGCCTATTCACCAAGGGGAGGTAAGGGGGACAAGTTGACATGGTAGGTAGCCTACCATGGAAATTCTTACCCTCTTGTCTACCCATGTGGCTATTGGCATTCAACCCTTCTAGAAGGCCACCTAGGATGGTTGACCAGCCCCACAAGGATGACATGGACCAATGGGAAAGGGCTGAGGGCCCCCTTACTGGTCCTACTGACAAATTACATAGAAACCCATACAATCCGTGGGAATGGCGCATTGGCTTACAAAGCCGTACAATTACGCATATACTTTTCCATGGATATACAAATAAACTAAAGGACATAAATGCAAAATAAAATGTACAGGCTCGGCGTCGATTCCCATCATTGCCATTACGGGCCTTACGTCTGAATCGGCTCAAATCTATCCTTTTCGTCAATATTACCTTCTTGCTGACGAATAAACCCTCTATCCTCGGCACAAGACTTCGTGTCCTAGTCGACCCTTTACAGCATTGCCATTGCGGGCTTTACGCCCGAATCGGCACAAATCTATCCCTTGCGTTGGCATTACCTTCTTGCTAACGAATAAACCCTCTCTTTCGCACAAGACTCCGTGTCCTAGTCGACTCTCTCAATGTCCTTCTGTTGCATGTTTCTAAAAAAAAGAAAGAAAAAAATGGGGTTAAAAATAGAGATACCCCGCCGGACTTGTTCCTGTATTCGGAACAAGGGCAAAAATGGCAATAACCCGGCTGTGGTGAAAACCCGAAAGGGCGTTGTAGGCAAAATCGGGTACCCCGCCACGTGAAAATCTAAAAGGGCGCATGGGCAAAAGCAAGAGGGGGCTGGCCTCGGCGAAAACCCGAAAGGGCGCTTAGGTCAGTAAAGTGGTAATCTAAAAAGTTCCTCTTTATTCTCCTCCTAATGAAACTCCCAAGGGATAACCATCAAAGGTCCCACCGGAGATCCCCTACGTACTAAACCCATATTCGACCCTCGTCATCATAGGCGAGATCGGTCGACCTCTATCCTTTAACTTGGACCTTTCGTCCCTGTTAATAAACATACCCTTGCTTCAACATGTAACCCATGTCGATGAATAAACCCGTGTTCGACCCTCGTCATCATCGGCGAGATAGGTCGATCTCTATCCCTTAACTTGACCTTTCGTCCCTGTTGCGAGCTATATAGCCTTTGCTTCGACATTGAACCAATGTCGACGAACTAAACCAGGGTCCGACCCTTGTCATCATCGACAAGGCCGGTCGGCACTTTAGTACGCAAGCTCTCCCGTGTTCCGGATTCTCCACGCAGTACAAAAAGAAAAAGAAAAATGGGGTTAAAAATAGAGATACCCCGCCAGCCTTGTTCTTAAACCAGGACAAGGGCAAAAATGGCTATCACCTGGCTGCGGTGAAAACCCAAGAGGGCGTTGCAGGCAAAATCGGGTACCCCGCCATGTGAAAACCCGAAAGGGCGCGTGGGCAAAAGCAAGAGGGGGCTAGCTTTGGCGAAAACCCGAAAGGGCGGTTGAGTCAGTAATGTGATAAAAAAAATGAATGAAATGAAAAGATGATGTAGTAACGGCGTTACCCTCGTTCGTCATTCCACTTCCATCTACCTTTTTTGACCCTTGTCACCATCGGCAAGATCGATCGGTACCTTTTCGGCTCTTGTCACCATCGGCAAGACCGGCCATCCTTTTTCGACCCTTGTCACCATCGACAAGATCGGTCGCTACCTTTTCGGTCCTTGTCACCATCGGCAAGATCGGTCGCTACCCTTTTCGACCCTTGTCACCATCGGCAAGACCGGCCATCCTTTTCGACCCTTGTCACCATCGGCAAGATCGGTCGCTATCATTTTCGACCTTTGTCACCATCGGCAAGACCGGCCATCCTTTTCGACCCTTGTCACCATCGGCAAGATCGGTCGCTACCCTTTTCGGCCCTTGCCACCATCGGCAAGACCGGCCACCCTTTTTCGACCCTTGTCACCATCTGCAAGATCGGTCGCTACCTTTCCGCCCTTGTCACCATCAGCAAGACCGACCATCCTTTTTCGACCCTTGTCACCATCGGCAAGATCGGTTGCTATCTTTTCGGTCCTTGTCACCATCGGCAAGATCACCTACCCTTTTCGGCCCTTGTCACCATCGGCAAGATCGGTCATCCTTTTCAACCCTTGTCACCATCGGTAAGATCGGTCGCTACCCTTTTCGACCCTTGTCACCATCGGCAAGACCGGCCACCCATTTTGACCATTGTCACCATCGGCAAGATCGGTCGCTACCCTTTTCGGCCCTTGTCACCATCGGCAAGATCGGTCGCTACCCTTTTCGGCCCTTGTCAGCATCGGCAAGATCGACCATCCTTTTCAACCCTTGTCACCATCGGCAAGATCGGTCGCCACCCTTTTCGGCCCTTGTCACCATCGGCAAGATCGGCCATCCTTTTCGACCCTTGTCACCATCGGCAAGATTGGTCGCTACCTTTTTGGTCCTTGTCACCATCGACAAGACTACCCATCCTTTCGACCCTTGTCACCATCGGCAAGATCGGTCGCTACCTTTCGACCCTCGTCACCATCGGCGAGCCCGGTCAACTATCCTTTAACTTGGACCTTCCGTCCTCATCGATAGACAAACTACCATTGCTTCGACATTTGAACTATGTCGATGAATAAACCACACTCTCAGCTTTCGTCACCATCGATGAAATTAGTGGGACGCATACGCCTACTCTACCCATGTCCCACCGTGGTCAAAGCTCGATGCCGGGAGTAGTTAATCCGCAGTGGAGCGAACACCTCACCTCTTCGCTGAAGACGTGAGCGCTCTCCTGCGCCAGTATTTTACATCCCTAGACTGAGCTAATCGGCTGGAAGGTGAAAAAAAAGAAAAGAAAGAAAGGAGTCGCGATTGAAGCGACAAACAAAGACATTTCATTGATATGAGGTGTCAGAATACATCCATACTCGGGGCATTCCCCGAGATACATAAGCTCTGAAGATAAAAAGGTGAAACTAAGAAAAAGGGGAAATGGAATAAAGCTACTGCAGAGGGCGCCGGAAAATGTCTTCTAATTCCAAGAGGCCCAAGGAAGGATATTGAGTCAGCTCTTGCAGCCGAGACTCGGTAGCTGCCAGCTGCGATAACTTTTCATCAAGAGAGGCAAGTCGCCCTTCAGCTAAGTCAGCTTCCTCTATAATCCGAACCTCCAGGCACTCAGCCTCCTGCAATTCAGCTTCGACCCTAGCAAGTTCTGCACGCAGCTCCGCTATACGCACTGTGAGGAAGGAGCGGCGATCTGAAGTGGCGCTGGCAGTATCTTTTAGTTACCCCACGGTCCCTCTCAATGAAGTGGCAATAGCTCGGCAATCAGCCCTCTCTAATTTAACAGCCGCCAACTGGTCAGATACCTCCTGGCTAAGGTACTCAATGAAGTGGCAATAGCCCGCCGATTGGCGTATTTCAGTAGCATTGTAACCCGTGGGGTCAAATCATCCATTGGACACCCGAATGCTAATAATGAGCGGGAGATGTGTTCTATCAGACTCCTCAGCTGAACATAAGTCAAGCCTGGGGAAGCCGACATGGCTCGCTGAAGATTATCCAAAGAATGCCATACCATGTCGCTAGAAAATTGTAAACCTAGCGGTGAAGTCTCGGGAAGCTGAAAGTCCACCCTGCTGTCTACCTCAGCCCAAATATCGCCGCTTGCCCCAGAGGACGTCGACGGCATGGTTTGTAGGGCACCAGCGCTGGACTCGACAATAGCAGCCGATACAACCGAAGGAGTCCCTGCTAGGCGACTTCTTTGCCTGCCCCCTGAGGTGAGCCCGTGGTGGCCGTCTCGAGAGCTGAAGATACTTGCTCCTCGCGTGCAGTCCCACTGGCTTCCACGAGAGGAGATTCCTCGATGGCGGCCAAAGCCTTAGAAGCAACGGCCTCCTCTTCCATAATTTCCCCTTCCTCTGCCCCAGGAAGGGCTCTTGGATCTAAAATGGCTCGTCAACAACGATGAGCTACTGCTGCTCTGGAGCCACAGCCGACGGCTCACACCCGACAATCATCTTCAGTGCCTCGGGTCCATTACCATCATATAATCCTTCGGATACCTCAGAGCTATGGGCCTCAGGACCAGAGGAAACAAGGGCGGATCTGCACTGAGAGATGGCAGAGGTACCTTCATGGTTATCACCGGCGGGGCGACCTCGGCCTGTCCAGCAGGGGCCTGCAAAAGGAAAAGGAGCATAAGAATCTCGGAAGACGAGCACAATGGTCGGACGAGAATGAGCACAAGACCGGGAAGGTGAAGTCCCTACCTCAGCTAGCACTAGGCTCAGATCTACAGCAGCGGGAGCCATTATCTCCGCCCCTCCTGACCCTTTCCCTATTGAAGGACCTGGTGGCCCGAAACTACTCGGCGTCAGCCTTGGAGGACTGAAGGTCGTGAAGTCACTTTCGTAGGTGGAAGACACTGCGGCATCCTCCACCTCGGTTCCCATAAAAAGGAAGTCCTCATCGCTTGAGCCACTGCCATAGTCCAATTGCTCCGACGAGGATGAACTTTGGACCACCAACATGTCTTTTTCTCTCAACACCGGTTGTCCTCCACCTAGAGGGCTTCCTGTCGGAGCTTCTGGCTTGATGGGGACCTGCTCAACCGACTCGGCGGCAGGGATGACGGGCGAACTGGCCTCAGGGATAGATTGGCTTCCTGGAGTCACTCCTGGTGCTGCGGAGATTCCCTCAATGGTCTCCATGAGTGGTGCTGCAGAGATTCCCTCAGTAGACTCCACGACAGGGGGAGAGGGTGGTCGAATCTCGACAGAAGCTGAAGAAAATGAAGCGCCCATGTAAGCACAAGGGACAACAGACTATGATGTCTGCAACGAGATGAGCCATCAATTACCCTCTATTTCATGACTGTGCATCAGAGAAGGCATCTCTATCTGCACCGCATCTTCTCTCTCTCTGGCTCCAACTGAGGTGACGGTCGCTTGGGCGGCCATTGCAGATGAAGCAGCTGCATTTGCGAGAATGAGAACTGATCTATGTGGCCGAGGTGACGACTGGACACAAGATAAGAGGCATACCTCGGGTCATGTGAGCTGAAGGACGAGAGGCCTCAAATTCCTCAAATGAGACCACTTTTGGAAGAGCAACCACAGGTGCTACCTCTGCAGTCTTCTTCCGATGAGCCTGCTTCGCTCGGGTGATGACCTCCCGAACCGAGGACCTCGTCCGCTTCCAAGAATCACCTGGGGGAAGTGGCATCGTGGTCGGGGGAGCTTCCGGGACCTCAAAGTGTGCCGGCTTCTTAGCCTTTATCAGCAGCTCCCGGAGATGCTTGGTTTCCTCCGACGAAAGCCGCACTACACACAGGCAAGGAGAAATGACGTGCACATCAGCAGAAAAAGAAAGCCTGAAGCTGAAGAAAAGAAAAGGGAGAAATATACTAGTCGGTCCCGTATAAAAAGGGGAAAGCGGCCAATAGAATAGCGAGGGCTCTTTGTCCCTAGAAGCAGCTTCACGGACCAGCCAACATATGTCTCCTATTGCTTCACACTGGTCAGCCAGCAACCCAAGGTCCTCATGGCCGCGTGAAGATGAATGGTAGTATAAGCTGAGGTGGTCCAACCGCCACCCATCTGCATACTTGAAAGAGAAAAGAATGGGTTGGCCCAGTATGCCCTCACTGGGGCCACCCACTGAAATCCCATGGGAGCGTAGCAGCGCGAACAACCAAGGGGTGCCATTGTAAAGCTCCGGCCTTCGGTCCTCTTTCCTGATAAAAGTTCTGTATGGATAAATATGATCGCTCTCAGGGTGCCAAGAAGCCGTAGAAGGCGTCGGCTCCTCCACTGGAAAAGGGATTTGTTGGAGGACCAGTCGCTCGCTGCTCACACGGCACAGGCCTTGGAGCGTCTTCAAAAAGCCATCTTTGCTGATTTTTGACAGCTTTGGATCGACCTTAGACGTACCATGTTTGGCAACCTTCCTCGCCTCCAGGTAGTTCGATACTGAAGCGTTCGTCCGGGATTTCAGCCGCTTCAAATAAGCCGAGTCGATGTCCAGAGTCGGCACTGGCTGGGAGTCCAGAAATTTACATTCTGCAATAGCCCAGCACTTTCTCCTTGAGTTCCTGTAGAAGCCTGTATGTGCATTCCACCACTTGATGTACTCCGGAGTCACCTGGGGAAAGCGCACAGGGACTGGAACTCTGAACAAAACCGCCTCTCGACGGTGAAAGTAATCCCACCAAATGTGAGCCTCATCATTCGATACTTGGCCGGCTCGAGCCCTGTTCGGCAACGCAAATTGGGTGGAAGTAGCTAGGATATGCTGGTCATAGCCAAAATTCCGACTGAATCAGAAAGGATAATACGACTCCAGCCATAAGGTGCCGCTCTTTCAAAAAACTAGGACGCTCGGCCTTATAGACAACGCCCAATCTATCAACTCTGACTCCAAGATTGGCCTTGTACACTTGGCATCAGAAATAGGGTGGACATACTCCTCCACCTCGTGCATGCGGCACTCCCTCATCCTGTTCACCAGAGGGCTAGAGTGAGCCGCCAAGCTCCAAAAGTGCAGGACCCCCGGGGAATCCAGGGGAACTTTTGTAAGCTTTCCACATATGGCAAAAAGCTGGTCCGCTACTCGTGTCGGCTCAATGCTGGTGAACTCTATCATCTTGGGGACTAGCTGTGCTGACTGAAGCGACCGAGGAGCAGCCTCCGGAAATAGGGTACAGACCCAGGTGTAGACACTCGTTTTTGGCCGATAAGTTGAGCAATTTCTTTGTTCTCTTAGTTAATGCCCCAATTGATCCATAATTGGTTGATTTTCTAAGATATTTCTCCTTATTCTTGGCCCTACAATTCAAGTTCCATACCTTGGATCTCGTCTCGAATTTGGCATTCTCATGCTATTCACTCACGTAACTTTCTTGTTCACTCACGTCACAGACCTAATTAAATGATCATTTGAACAGTCGTTATTTCTTGATATTTGATCTTTATAGCATCCACTCTGGTTTTTATTCTTACTTAATATTTGATTGAACGACTGCCCAAAGGGTATTTATTCTTTTTTTAGTCGTTTGGCGAACCAGTGGTTGTCGCGCTATATCGTTATAGCGCGTTCATGAAGAACACACCATATAATGCTAGCGCGTTCTCAGGCAGAAACCCAGTCTGACCCGGACTCCCCTTTTTCGATTTGGGTCCTTATTTTGGTATGTTTCCAATCATACTTCGTCCAAAGGAAGGTTCCTAATCCTAATAGGAGTCTTTACCCCCTCATTAATCGACAAGATTACCTTGATTTGAGCCACCAAGTCATTAGATTGGATCAAACTCCGACATAGGGTTCGTTCTTCATTCTTCTCCTATAAATTGGACCCTTGGTCGTCGTTCTGAGAGGATACAACTCGAGATCTTGACGAGGAGGAGGCTACTCTTCGTTCTAAATCAATAATTCCTCGCTCCTCACACATCCAAGGGAGTATTTTGGGGCTTATTGTGTTCTTCCTCGTTCTTAGTTTTTTTTCTCCCCAATTCGTTTATTTTAATCCTCACATAACATTGCATATTGATTTCAAAAACACTTCTTTTACAAAATACACGCATTCACACACACCAAACCTATTTTTTGGCCCTCCCATAGGGGTTTAAAAAGCACCAAACCCCCAGGTAATCGAGCCATTCTTTTATATGCTTTTGATTAAGAATAGGGACAGATTCTACATAAATCTCAATCTAATGGGCCTTTTATTTGTTGTTTATGATTTTTTGCAGGCACTAGAAGATTGATACGTGGAGCCCTTGCACCTTGGCCGACCTTGGAGCAAGGAAAAAATGAATCCAGTTCATCCCGCTTTCTATCTGATATCGCGCCATACGAACATAGCGCAATCTTGAGAAGGCGCTAGGAAGATATAGCGCGTTCCTTCCCAGGCCAACTCTTGGCCTTCCTTGAACTTCTGAGGTATGTAACATGCCCTTATTTTGATCTTCATATTATTTGGCATGTTGTTGGCCTCAGTGGCGATCACGTATTTTTATTATTACATGTGACCCCTCCTTTTATCATTGATTTTAGTTCTATATCTTGTCAAATCATCACTTATTCAAATCATCAATTTGGGGGAAGGTCTAATTTTAGATCTACACCAGGCATTGAAGAAATGCAACGGGCCGACCCTCCGAAGACTTCTGGGAAGACACGAGTGGTGCAGGTCTCCCAACAACTTGTATATCAAGCACAGTGGAACAGGGCAAAGTGAGAGCTTCATGACCCAAGCAATCAAGCAGGCGGGATAGATAGCCTCCGCCCTAATCACGCTCTCGTCACCTTATGGCAGAGCGAAGGAACAAATCTAATAAGTAAGAAATGCGGCACAATGAGTGACTGCGTCTACACCCCTGGGGTTGGGGCCTCCGGGTTGACTTCCCTCCGAAGTCGAGGGGTAAGCAGCCAGCCGCCGGACCCTTTTCTTTCGCTCAACTGGAGCCGGCACCATAGAGTGGAAATCCGTATATTTCTGCTCTCCTCTGAAGAAATACTGAAGCCATGTGCCCATCCGCACACGCCTCTTCTCTCCGGGCTTCCTGGCCCCCTTCGCTTCATGAGAGGAACGACAAAGGTTGCGGTACGCCTTCATCAAGTAGCGCTAGGCGAAACCCGTCAAATATCACCCTTCTTCGTCTGTCTTGTCCTTCAGCCAGTCTGGCCAGCAGACTTCTTCATACGGCTCGTCGTCTATCGGGAGGCCGCTTAGCTACGAGAGACTCTAGAGGTCTAAGGACATCTCCCCTTCCGAAGTATAAAAGGTGTTGTACTCCGGGCAAAACACCTCGATCATGCCGCAGTAAAGACCCTTCGAGATGGGGTAGCGGTATCTGGATGCGTATACACTTTGATATACACCCGCTCTAATCAGAATGGGTGCATACTACTGCAAGACAAAGTCGGTGAACTCAACTGCTCCCGGCCTAAAAGCATGGGCGTCGGTGGCCTTCAGGACAGCAAACCACCCCATAGAGATCTGGTGATTAAATCAGAGCGCCAGACAGTCCAACAAGAAAGGCTCGTCCCTGTATCCCCACTTGAGCGGAGCCAGGAATAACCCAAAAGATGGCTTCTCCCAGTTTACCAGACCCGCAGTCTCGTTCCACCTAGCCGGAATGAATTCAGGGGCTCTGGTCAGCAACCCATCCTGTAGAGATAGCTCCTGAAGCCCGAGCACAGGGCCCCACTTCCTCGGTTCCCCGGGTAGATAAATGGGTCTTCCCCTTACGACGCAGTCATTGAGACTGTCCCGTCCCTCGAGCAGTGCTAGCTCGGCCCTGCGAACAAGGATTAGGTCCCACTTCCCTTGAAGGTTGAACCATTTCAGAAAGGACATCAGATGCTTGTCCTTAGGATGGTCCACCTGGGAGCCGTAGGGGCGTTCATTCTTGAAGGAATCACTGCCGATGATCACCAGACGGTCTGTATCCACTGTCTCAGTCTCAGAATCAGAAGATTCAGCTACTATGGCCAGCTTTCCATGACCCCTGTCCAAGGAGTGAACATCCCTCCACGTTACTATAGCACAGGAGGAAGACGATCCAGATGCCATAATATATGCACAAAAGGCAGCCACAAAGAAAGCAAACAAAGTCAAAAGGTCTGCTCAAGGTGAAGTCTTTTCTGAAAAAAATTCGACCGAGTCTCCCCAGCTTGGGAGATTTCTTGGGTGAAGCGGGAACTCATCCACTAAGTAACGATCCCTACATAAGGCCATAGGCGTCACGCCGGGGCCAAACAGGACACCCAGGGGGATAGCTCCGAGGACAAGCCTAAAGGAGGCTCCTGGCGCCTGAGAAAACAAAGGGGGGTTGAACCCCAAAATTCCTCACTCACCACTTCGCTCTCGTCGCCGCGCTCTAGAAGAAAGGAGGGAGGAGAGAGAAGCTGGAGATGCAAATGAGATGAGGATGAAGAAAAAAGAAGAAGAATGGGAAGATATGGAGAAGGGCTCGACGGCCCTAATCCGGCGCACTAAAGGGCGCGCCGGATTAACGTTTCCCTCTCGAAAAGGGAATTTCAAACTTTAAAAGAAGAAGACTCATCCTAATCCGGCGCGCAAAATGGCGTGCCGAATTAGGCCTTCTCTCAAATAAACTGAGAGAGTATGCCGAATTATCCTCCACTCAAAAGGGCGTGCCGAATTTGGCCCCCCTCTTCACGGAGCGCCCCGAATTAGGCTTATGTGTGCAAACACATGCCGTTTTAGCACACGCCCCAAGGCCGCGCCGTATTCAAAGGCCATTCCAAGACTGTGTCAAGCCAGACGGAAATCTGCCCAGATGAGGCTCATCTACGGGCCCCACTTCGCTCGTGACTCGCCCGCAGCACCCGTGGCTGGGGGGCATTTGTTGGCACGCAAAATATGATCAACGGTGATCAAGCCGCAAAGATAAATGATACGGCCCACTGAAGCACAGAAGCCGATGAAGATCAACACATTGAAGACTTCTCAAGCCGCCAGAGCCTCAGGTCACCTGGGATGAACACCGGGGACTTCCCCTCGGGAAAGTCGAGATGAATCCACAACCAACCGGCAGCGCGACCAAGCCTGCCTAATGATCCGGCGTCGACTCCATCATGCCGCTACCCCACACCCGTCACCCAACCAAGGACGACGGTCTACCCGGTGGCTCGCCACCTCAATGAAGACTCTCCTGAGGTGGAAGAACGCCCTCGACCCCTCAAAGCAAAGGATCGAAGGTTCTGTCAGCAGAAGACCCCGATTACCCGGAACGGGTACGGCTTCTCAGCACATGGGGCCCATCGGCGGCCAGATGATCTCCCGGTCGAGGCGAAAACACCCCGGGCGGCATATCACTACTCGTGGGAGCTACCAATACAAGTCGAGACGAGTCGGCAATACAAGCCGTGATGCCGAGAGCCGTGTCAGCGAAAAACCCGTGTGTTCGAGCTTAAGGCACACGAATGCTAAAAGCAACCATTTGTTGGCCCAGAATTCTCATCTATGGCCTCTTCTATGACCCGAAAAGACTATGGAGAAATGAAAGGTCGCAGCAACCCTCGAGGTTAGTTCGAAGCCTGTTATCGGGCCCGCACCGGGTTAAGGCGATCAAATGGCTCGAATCCGGTGCGCTCCTGCTAAATCGGCGCGCCCCGCAAATCCGACGCGCCCCTTATAACCTTGGGTAGCCTCCTAAACCTGCGCGCCCCGTTCAGCTCGAATCTAGCGCGCAAGATGGTTGTAAACCAGTGCGCTAAACCCCGCACCGGATTAAGCTCATTTGAATGGTTTCCTATATAAGGGACATCATGTTTGAGAACAAAAAAAAATAGAAGAAAAGGGATCGAAGAGGAGAACATCAGAAAAAAAGGAGAGAGAGAGCTTGGAGAAGAAGAAAGGGGAGCAGAGTGCCCGTCTCGTTCCGATACCCTATTCTTCCTCCCGCCATCTGCTGCGAAGTTTCAAGGTTGGTTGGACAGCTCGACGGAGTCCACCTCGGCTACTTCTTCTCTTTCTCTGCTAATGTAGCTCCACGGAGCATCATCCCGAAGGGCGATGATATGAGCCCGGGATGTTATTCGAACTCCCCCCTCTGGTCATCTCTGTTTCTCTTCTGCTCCTTCCTTTTTTTTGGAATGCAATCGGTCTCAGGCAACAACGTCGAGCCGAATATATATATTGTAGTGTTTTACTATGCGATTGAATCAATGAAAGGGTGTGTTACTGCTACCTTATAGTATGTCTTTCATTTGAGTTCTCGATCGCCGAATACGCCTCAGATCCTTGAGGCAATATCAATAATCTTCCCTCTCCGGGGTTCTTTCTCCGTCGTATAAATGATATGAATGAGTCAACGCGCTTAGATGTTCTCCCATGGCTGGAGGGACGCGTATCATTGCATCATCCTTCGTCCCTGGAGGTAGCTCCTCAGTCCGTCCCTGTTCATGATTCAGGGTTAAGAGAATGAACATCTCCGCCATTCCTGTCATATAGATGTGTGTATTGGAAATGCTATCGAGCTATTCGACCTTGTGCCTCTTCCAGAAGCTCAGTCTACCGGCCGACCCCTGGGTCTTAAGTCCGGTCTGTTGGCTCCTATTTAGCCTGCCCCTTCAATGAATGCATATGTATATAGTCATCTAATGCTCGTTCCCTAAATAAATGCATTCCAATCATAGTGTTCTTTAGTGATTTATCCTTTCGAGGGATTCGCTGCCCGGGGAGGGGAACATCCCCATCATCTTCAATCATTGTCGAGGCACGGAGTCATATCCCCCGATGATATGCACTCTGTGTTTCATATAATGAACATCAATAGGGTTGACCCCAACCCAACATCAAATCCACCTTCTTCTCGAGGGAGGGGTGGTGGCTGTGAGAAGATCACCTCTCGCAGGCTGGCCCTCGAGGTGATGTCTCATCTTGGTCGTCCCTTAATTGTTTTGACTCGTGGAGTTGGATACCCCTAGCAGGCTAGTCCTCGGGGTCTTTCCTCTCTGAGGAAGTCCACCGGTCACCACTTGGCATTTCCGACTTTGAAGGAGCGTACCCCTAACTGGTGGGACTTTCCGCTTCGCCCCTGTAAACCCCCCAGTCATGGGGAAGTGCTGCCAAAATTCTAACTGGTAACTTAGTCAAATTTGCTATGACACATCGATTAACGACTATGCTTGAGTAGGAATCTCGCATAAGTCCATGACTGCCTCGATTACAGTGCTTCTGTGGCCAAATAAATCTTCTAATCTTCTAAAAACATCAACAAGGTCTCAATAGATATGCATAAGTTTCAATCAGACTTGACTAAACCTTAAACCCCCCTAATCTGGCGCGTCTCGAATCTGGGGCGCCAATTTCTCGCGCCCCCCCCCCCCTCGCGCCGTTTTAACACTAGACTCATAAGTTCTTTGAACTTACTGAGCCCCTATCCGGCGTGCCTAGGGTGCGCCGTATTCAACTCCCCTCTGGCCAGCGCACCGTTTTAGCTCAGTTAACCATCGTGCCATATTAGCCTTAGCTAACTATCGCGCCGGTTTAACCCCATTTGGCCACCGCGCCGTTTTAACATTCAAATAAGTATCGCGTCGTTTTAACCTATCCCTTATACCCACGTTCCAACGGCGCCGTTATAGGCTTTTACCTACGTTTCCCGTGCCGTTTCAAGTTCCACATCTACGCGTACTGCATTGGTTTCGCTCCGAATCGCGTCATTGTACTGTTTCGATACTCTCTCTTCGTCTCCGGGGTGACTTCTGACGCTAATAACAGAGTTAGATGAACCATGTAATCAATAAGCCAAATAAGCTGGTTTGTCTAAACCTGGATTAATTAGCTTCATAGCTTCATCGTCATGACTGAGTTCAAGCATTCACATCGCATCAATGTATGCTTGAGTGCGCGAGCCCTTGGTATATCAAATGGCATTAGCGGAAAGCCAACGCCCGATAGGAAGCTCTTGTCATGCGTGATGATGGTCTCCGGGCCTAAGTCCTCCGCCAAGTATTGAGGGTTTCGCTCTCATAAACTGTGCATGATAGGCTATAATATATTGCATTATCATCTTCATCATTTGCATTCTTTATTTCAGCCTCGACAGCCAATTACCTCGGCAAATAATCAAAGGTTTTCTCTCCTCATGGGGATGTAATTAACGCCATAGCCTTTATGGCATGGCGGACTGCTGGTCCCGACCGAATCTCACTCTGGCCCGACACGGGTAAGAATGAGCGCACAATAAACTCGTCACTTACGTGATTGGCACGCCTGCGTAGTCAATCAGTCAGTTAATTACCGGTTAGTTAATTGGTTGATCGACACGTAAATAAACCAAACAAACCCACCCATCCATCGCGTCGGCAAACAAGTCTGGCACGCCCGGTGGGACTTACATAATAAAATACCCCTGGTAAAATAAACGATCCAAACAGCAGTCAATGGCTGCCAGCTCTAGGGCCATGAATATCCAACCCTTAAATGAGAAGTCATCCAGATACCATGCTGTGAGGTAGAAAATCCTTGGAGACTTTAAGGGTGGTCAAATGGGATTCAGATCAGTAAGAAGCCATAATGTAGCCCTTCCCCTTTGTAGGTCCTCTACTATGAAAGCACTCGATGAAGCCGAAAGATGAGTGTCGTTGCTGCCATGATCATGCAGAAAGAGGATGAAGTAGCAGTGGTGTGTGCACAGACTCCAGGCAGACGCTCACTGGGTATACACATAAATAGAACAAAATCCATAGGTGACTGATATAGATGACAGGGTATCGAGTGGAATGTAAATCTTGGTGGATCTGGGAGTGTGCCAGAGCTTCCACAACCCATAGTTGTGGGTGCAGGAGCAGGTGGCTATCTCCTTGGAAAATATCATACGCTGGATGATGAACAAACATTCATACTTAACAGGTGGAAATGTGCTGAGTAAACATATGCAGCATGTCTGAACTAGCATCAAGGACCAGGACCCATAAGACGTAGGGGAAGGGACTAATGAAATTAATGTTGCCCATGAGGGTGTTGTTGTGAAAATTAGGACAGGCACTCCTTGCCTCATTGACTGGAGGGCAGAGTGAGATCCCAGAGCGGGCTCTCATCTAGCAGAACGAGAAGAGTAGGACTCCAAGCCCAATCCATTGCTGTTGGATAGGCTGGGCCTAGACTCCTATCACGCTACAGAGCTCTCCCCTCAACAACAAACAAAGATGAAGAGAAGCACGTAGCAGGAAAAATCGCAGTGAGCTGAAGGAGTGGAGATTAGAAAGAAATCTGCGAGAGCAATAGCATTCATGTTCAAACATCAAGCTTGTTGCATTTATTTTAGACAAAAGGAGTACATTATCCCAAGATCGACGAGTCTAGGGAATGATAAAAAATAAAACAAAACAAAGAAAAACATTCCAAAAATATAGTAGAAGAAAGAAGGGGGAGGGAGGGGCATTGACCCCATTCCCTCCCCATACGAGCACACCTTCTAAATCTCTTTCTTCCTCTCCTTTTCTTCCCTCGGAGACAGATGCTTGCGAAACAATTCTGGGGATCTCTGATCGCCAGGCGGCCAAGGGTAGAAGATGACTGCCCTGGGCAGAGTCCCCTTTCTCTTCAGGCTTCGATTGTTCTTATAGCCGTTAGTTGAGGGCGCGGATGAGAGATCTCCAATGATTGGAGGATCCCTGTCCACGTGTTCCTTGTACAACTTCGTGCAAGCTTCCAGACCAGCTTCGAAGCTTGATCATCCTTCGTGCATGAGGCTCCCGCTTGCAGTTGACGAAACAGGGGGGCCAATGGGGTGAGCTTGCACCACCTCCCGCCGGTCCAGTGCGCAGGGGACTTCTCCTGCAGGTGGAGCTACTATGTGGTTGCGTGAGTGCTCACCGGATCACAGTGCCTGGGACCCTACCAGAGGTGAAGTTGCAGCATGGGTGTGAGGAGGGAGAGTTGTTGACACCCATTTTCAGCCTGCAAGTCAAGTTACTTCTCTTGTCCATTCTTTGTGATGTCCCAAATTACCCATTATTTTGGAGCATTCTTTGATCTCATTTCGAGCCCATTCTTTGGTCATTTCATAGCCCATTGAGCCTTGAAACCCCTAGAGGCCATTTGCCCTTGACTGCGCATCAACCAGGCCAAATCTTGTAGCCCCAGTCAAGTGGCGGCCATCCAGATGGCCGCAACTTCCCCTCCTTTGCCTCACAACAGCCTGTATATCCACTTCATGTGCCACAGCAAGTGGCGGTCCTTTGAGTGACCGCAACTTGTAAGTCGCGGCCATTTGCTAGACCGCCACTTACCTGCATTGTCCGGAGCTGCGTCGACGCTGTGGCATGTGCGTTGACTCCCTGTTTTGACCCAGTCAAATGGTGGTCCTTGAATGACCGTTTTATACATGTTGCGGCCTCGCGACATACCATTTTCTGGGAATAGATTCCAGATGATTCCGAACACCGATTTCTTCATCGCAGGACTCTTTGCACTCCTTGTTTGACCCATTTTCGAGGGAGATAAGCCTCCACCTCGGTTTCTATCCATCCTAGGCCATTATCTTTCATATTAACTCAAGATTTATCAAGCCATGTCCCAAAAACTGGGTGTTTATCGTCGAATTTAAACCCTAGGGCTTCCTGCACTTCTATATAAAGTGGCCAGTTTGCAGAATGCGACAGGGGGCTCTTCTTCGGTTCGGGGCGAAGCCATGCCGCAACGCCATCTCGTTTCTTCGACCCCAACCAGGAGACGGAAGTATTGACTTTAATTTTCATCGCTCAGGGCTTTCTTTCATCGTATATTCTCTTAGTTATTCATCATCTCTTTTCGTAAATCATCACAATTTTCTGTAGTTTTCTGTAGTTTTCTACACAATCTGCATTTTTTCCTATTTTACGTCGCTTCTCCCCGCAACTGTGTTGCGTGTTAATTCATGTTCTTCATATACATGCATTCACAATACACACACCTATCTTTTGCACCCTTCCACAAGGGTTAAAAACCTTCTCCCGTTGTGTTCTTCCCCCTTTTCTCATATTATTTTATAACTTCGAGATAGATGCTACACATGCATAGTTCTAATGGGTTTTTCCACTGTTTCATCTTTGTTTTACAGGAGAGCATGAATAGTGTTGCATCCTCTAGTTGATGTTTGATGTTTAGTTTTAGTGATATCAAAATGATTGTGCTTGTGTTTGTATGTGTTTCATTGAGCAACATGTTTGCATCTTATTTTGATGAGTTGAAGAATGACTTCAAGGTTCACACTTGAGAGTCATATTAATGATTGTTGTTTAAGGAACTCATGCTATATTTATCTTGGCTTGCATGATCAAACTCTATGGTTCATGCTTGGAACTCAATGGAGTGCATCAATGAAGTTCATCTTCTAAAGGGGAGTTGACTCACTCATTGCATTATGTCGACTCTCTCTATGTTTCATGCATTTCATCAAATAGGTTTTCAAAGTCTTGGTTGGGCATTTTCATGCATTTTCCTCATGAGATTTTTGAGCTTGAAATATCCTCAACCAATTAACTTGGAACTTGCTGAATGTGATTTTAATGATGCTTTCTCATTATATGGATTCATGGTCATTTGGTTTTGGCAATTCAAGTGAATGTGCTTAGTGTGTGCCTGAAAGTTTGATTAAGCTAACTCATGTGAATTTTGGTGAAATTAGATTTTATGATACTCACATGTGTTTGCTTATATGCATATCTAAATGATCACATCTTTTGTTGAGGAATTGATGGTTTGATGCATCTTCAATATGTTAGGTTGCATGGCTTGCTAGTCTCATAGATTTCCCTAGATGCATGGTTCTTCATTTCAATCCTTAGTTGGGTGGATGTGTGTAATATGCATCTTGAAAATTGTGGAGAATGGCCTTTGTGAATGAAGATTCAAAAGGTCTTTTGTATTGTTCATGAATGCATGTCATGCATATTTTTCAAGAGATGTCAAAAGTCATGATAGTGAGTTTTGGTTAAGCTTTTCACATAAAACTCTTTATGCTAGCCTTTACTCACTTACATGTTCATGCATATTCTTATTGTGGTCTTTGTGGCCTAGAATGCAAATGGAAGGGCTTTTGTGAATCTTGGTTGAATATGCTTGATATGTGTTCTCATAATCCTTGATACATGGTTGTTGAATGCTCACATGTGAACCTTGGTAGATTTGGTTAAATGGTACGCATACTTTGTTCACATGCATAGAAATATCTCTTGATCTTTAGCTTATAACATTTGTGTTTCAAAGTGTTCGTATGCACCTTGAACATGGGCTTTCATGTATATATTTCATGCATCTATCATATGGATTATTGAGCTAAAGTTCTAATCAATTTTCTTATGGTTTTGTAGGTTAGATCCTTTGTATAAACCCTCAAAGATCAAAGAAGTTTGATGCCACATAGGTTGAATGGGTTGTAATGGAGTTTGGGGCTGAAATCTAAAAATCTGGAAAAACCCAGGTTTCGGTCGATCGCTGTTGACACTGAAAATATTCCTAATATTTCCTGGCTTCTGCTTCTGTAGGTCTTAAGTTCTGATCGGGTGCTCCTGTGCCGACAGAGAAGAAAAGAAAGAAAAGAAGAGAAAGAATGGCGGAAGCCAAACAAAAGATGGGACCAAAGAAAATAAGAGAAGAGAAGATGTTCGGCTCCAACGGACAGCTGCTAAAGCAAGACCCGGGAGCTCGGAAGAGTATTCGGGACCATCCCTGAAGAAGTAATCAAAAGCTACAAATACAAGTGAAGCCGGCCCGACAGCACAAATTATAGTGCCGAAGGCCATGTCAGCAAAAAACCCGAGTGTCTGAACCAAAGGCACAAAAGGTCCCGAAATTGGCCATTCGATGGCCCGAAGGCTTTGCCAAAACTTCTCGTTGCAATTCTGTGAAGCCATAATAAGATGAAGGACCAAGTCAACTCCTGGAGCCAGTTCAGGGCCCACAGTCGGACCCATGTCAAACAAACACGATGAAATAAGCTTAATCCGGCGCGCCCCTTATCCGGCGCGCCCTCTTCTCTAGTGCCCCTTTAACCGGCGTGCAAAAACGCCGTGCTGGAGCCCTCTTCCCCGGCGCGCCAAGATGGAAAATGGCTCTCTTACCCGGCGCGCAAAGGGTTGAGGGAGCTTATCCGGCGCGCTTTCTTCACGCCGTAGTATGCCATCTCTATATAAACACTTGGCTCGACCAAGTAGAAGAGGCGAACAGAAGAGAGGGCAATCAAGGCATTAAGAGCGAGGGAGAGAAAAGATATTCGAGAGAACAATCCGGAAGCAAAGCCTGAGAGCCAGTCAAGGATCCTCGTCGCCGTTTTCCTTCATCTTGCCTGAATAGCCCCGGAGCCGGAGAAGGAGCGACGTTCTGATATTCTGTCCCCTAGAGTGGAGGTTTAGGTGGGTTCCGGAGCTTTCTCCCGATCCCTTCCTACTACTTTTTTTTTCTTTCGATGTCAATATAATGTAAATGAAGCGGGAAGGGCAATGATATGAGCCCTCTCCCCTTCATCATCTCTTTCTCCTTCCCTTTTCTCAGAAAACCCCTGCGTGGGTGCGATACTGTAGCATCCTGGGCGATGATATGAGCCTGTGATGTTCTGCTTCTTCTAACTCTCATCTACCCCTCTTATTTCGGGCTTGAATGCTGGCTATGGGATGCAAAGCATTTGTAATGATCCATCTGGGTATTTGCCCTTTTTATATTTGAATAAAATTACAAATACATATCTACATATTTGGAGATTCATTGTCGTCTATTCGATCGAGGTTTCTTCCCATGGTTTCTCCGATGCACACGCCCTGGTCCTTCTCAGGGCAACATTAATGCAATATTCCCCTCTCCCCGGGGTCCTCTTCGAAGGAATGTCCGTATCGAGCTTCCTCCGTGTTTATCGTAGGTTCTATTACTAGAGACGTGCTCATGTGTCCATCTCTGGCTACCCCTGGGACTGCCCCCCCATGGTTCATATGTTCATAACTATGAACTAGAGAGAACGTGGCCGTCCCTATAACTTGGGTGCAGGGTCTTTTGGTATGATCATTTTCCCTTATGCCACCTACTGGCTATTCGAGGATTTGCCCCTTATAATCTCCGTCTGCATACTGACCCGCTCACCCCTCTGCTAACATGCTAATCATCTACCCTTCCTTATTAGATGCAATTAACAATGGTCAGACTCTTGTCCGAGTCTGTTATGTACATGCATTGTATGTGAGTGTTTCTCGAAGAATTCACCGACCGGGGAGAGGGGACATTCCCCATGAATCACCAGTGGATCACAGGGTCATACCCCTTCGTGGTATATATCCTTATGAGCCGTTCGGTGAATATAAATAGGGCTTCAGCCCAACATTAAATCCACTATCCCTAAGGAAACTAGTGGTGGCCATGGGTCGTGTGCCCCTCGTAGGCTAGTACTCGGGGCTTCCTTCCCTATTGGTCGTTCCTTTTGATCATGCTTCGACCACGGGCTGTGCACCCCTCGTAGGCTTCTCCCTCGGGGTTTCCTCTCTATTGGTCGTGAACGGTGCCCCTCGCAGGCTAGTCCTCGGGGTTTCCTATCCGATTGGGATCCGCTGGCCGCCGTTGTGCTGTCCGGCTTGTTAGGGGCTTACTCCACACGTGAGTATGATCCCACTTCTCCCCTGCAATCCTTCAGGGATGGGGGAGATGCTGCGCAATTTTCGCCAGGCTTCGAACACTAAGTTACCCTGGTGATTTGGACATAATAAAACATGTGCTTTCAAACAATGAACCTCTGTGCTTGAGTATGAACCTCGCACGAGCTTTTGACTCTGCTTCTGGGGTATCCAAGCCTCCAGTTCAATAATTAATTAACTCAATTAACATCAAAGAGGCTAATAAACAAATTTGGAACTCAAACGGGTTGAAAATAGCAAGAAAATGGCCTAATCCGGCGCGCCCCTAATCCGGCGCGCCCTAATACGGCGCGGTACCCCCCCCCCCCCGTGCCGTATTAGCTTTAGACTCAAAATTTCAGATTTTCAAATGGTCCTATTCCGATGCGCCCTATTCCGGCGCGCCCCAAGCCATCCACGCCGGTTTAGCCCATCCTCCATACCGCGCCGTTTTAGCATTTTTACCTACGCTACCCCGCGCCGTTTTAAGCTATACCTACGCTTGACCACGCCGGATTTCAGCCAATTATTTCCTTTTGCGCCGTTTTAGCCCCGCATTCATTCCCGGGGCAACCCTTGCCTTCTATAAGGGGGATTGGTCAACCTAATTGACCACGGGTCGGGTAAAAGAAATTATTTAATTTAAACCTATTTTCTATCATGCTCTTATTGTATGCATTATGTATGTTCATATATATATATCACCTTGGTGCATGCTGGCATGAGCTGACTCTTCGGTAAATCAAACGGTGATTGGCAGAAGGGCGGGTTATGCCTGATCGGAGGCCTTCACTATGCGTAATGGTGGTCCTCAGACCTACGTTCTCCACCACGTACCGAGAGCCGGCCTAATAAACAAATACTACCATATTGTGTGCTTGCATGCAATCGCGTATTTCACATATTCTAGCGGCCCCATGGTCATTCTATTTTTGGCGATTAATCAAGGGTTTTCTCTCTTCTGGAGAGATGTAATTAACGCTGTAGCGTTTATGGTACGGCGGGTTTTGGGTCCCGACACGATCACCCATAATCGTCTGGTTAGTTAGATGGTGCGCATAATAAACTCGTCACATAGTGACTGGCACGCCCTACGCAAATAAACCTTTAATAAATAAACCAAATAAACACATAATAAAATATCTTTTTTAATAAAAATCCCTTCTCCCACAAGCTGGCACGTCCGGTGGGACTTAACCTCCCTTCATCTCTTCGCCAAAATAGAGGAACCATGGGGCCCCCTCCAAACTACCTCAAATGCTAATTGTTCATTCGTCTTGTTTCTCCTCTTTTTAGGTTGAAGTGATGGCGAGCGGACTGTCTGGAGTTGTTTTCGGTCCCCAAATCATGGCCGACCATGCAGCATACGGCTACCTTGCCGAACCTACTACCTTCGGCAACTTTCCCCCCGTCGTTGGCTTCCCCAACTTCTTGGGAGTTGCATTCGCAGATCTCCTAGACGTGGAGAGTTCTGGACCTGCGGAGCTGAAGAACAACAAAGCTGCGGCCCGCCGAAGTGAGGGCCAAATTAACGAAACTCTACTGGAAACTCCGGTGATCGTGAGCTGCCACGTCCACCATACTGTTTGCCTAACTGCGGCACATGAGAAGAAGCTGGCTGGAGGCAACAAGAAGAGCTCCAGAGGAAGAATTGCTGCTGATCATCGGAGCCAACTTTTAGCCTCTGGGAAGTCTGTGTTGATCGGGGGCATTCGAGTCTACTTCAATGGTCGCGGTGCCGAAGTTCTGCCAGATCGGATAATCTCGACTGTGCCTACTCACAACACCTTCCAAGTGCTAGCAAGCCAAAGGGTGAATTTTAATGATAACAAGCAAGAGAGGCAAACCCCGAAACTGCTAAAGTTCAGATAAGTCGGGGTTCCCAAGAAGACCCGAAACACTACACCGGCTTCGCAGAATTTCAACAAATCTGCAGATGTCCCCAAAAGAGGGGGCAAAAGGGCTGCGCGTGCAGAAGATACCATGGTTGTGATCTCTTCACCCACCATCAGGGTCTCCGCAAGACAAGCCCATATCTCCAAATTATCAGGGAATTCCGATCAAGTGGCCAAACTGACACGGCTTTCATACATGCCTTCAGCCCGAATCCAAGTGCTGCCTTCTGCCATCTCTACAGAATGCCATCAGGAAGACACAGTAAGGATGGTCCGGGAATATTTCCATGGCTTTGGAGGTCCCATCATGGGTTGGCAAAGGTCGCTTCAAGTCATCAGGGCCAAAGAGGATGAAAAAGACAAGATGGCACCGGTTGAGGTGAATGAAGAGGGGAGGCGAGTCAAAGCTAGAAGCCTTGAAAGGCCTCCACAAAGTGAAAAGATGAAAGGAGCTTCTATTTATGAAGAGCCGACTTTCTCTCGTCAGGCCCGAGGTGGAGTTAGAAAGCACAAAAGAAGAATGCAAGTTCTTACTTGCAATATGACAGGGGTGATGAGTACACCTGACATCCCGCCAAATGAACAAGAAGAGCCGACCGAGATTGCTGGAAAAAAAGACCCGATGACAAGACGGGACAAAGCTGAGGCTGAGCTACTGCAAGCCACAAAGGACAAGCAGGTTGCTGATGGAGACCTCGCTACCGCCGCGACCACAGTGGTGGCATCTGAAGAAGAAGGAGTACTTCCGTCTCCTCCAATTGAGTGTGCCTCCAATAATAAACTCGAAGACGTCAGTAATAAAACAGCAACAGACCCCGCCGTCCTGATGTTGTTGTGAGGATATCAGCGGGAGATAAAGCTGCTGAAGAGTAAATTAAATGAAAAGACTGAGCATGTTGTAGCGCCCGAGCAACTGGGGGCACAAAATGGGCCATCACAGGAAGGTTTTAACCCCGGGGGTGCTCCTTCGCCAGTCGTTCTACAAGCTGCTGATCAAAACTGGGCCACTCCCCAGCATTATTCTCAATGGCTTCAGCCAGCACGGCTAATGCCTCCCCAAGTGCAACGGTAGGCTCCCCTGTTAGAGCCTTTTCCATCCAATGCTATGACTCCGGCCGCATTATTGATGCAGCCCACCCACTTCTACCCTCAGCTAGAAGAGCCAGCTATGGTGAATAGGTTGATGGTAGAGCAGATGATTGAAGCAAGACTGCCAAAGAGGGGTGGTGATGACTATGCCCCCTTTGACAAATATGAAGTACCATATCCAGCCCATCATGCTGCCAAAAAACTGCCACCCGGCGTCAATAAACTCCCAAAATTTGACAAATACAATGGGCAAGGCTCCCCGAAAGAACATATTGCACATTATATGACAGTCATAGGCGACTTGGCGGCAGACGAGTCGTACCTGCTGAAGTTCTTTGGATCTTTGTTGACAGGACTCGCCTTTGAATGGTACTCTGACCTGCCGGCCAGGTCTATCCACGACTGGCCAGACATACAGCAGAAATTCAGTGAAAGATCCACGTCATCAAGGCGGAGGTGACCGTGGCTGAGCTTTTTGCAGCCAAGCAAAAAGATGATGAAATAGCTACAGAATATATCAAGAGATGGGAGGATCTCAGCATGAGGTGTCGGCGTCCTCCGTATCCAGAAGACGCAATACAAATATGTAAACAAAATCTAAAGAAAGAGATTCTGGAAAAGATGATTGGAATAGAAATCCGGTCTTTTGACCGATTAAGTTATATTGCCATAGAGGTTGAAGATTTCTTCACAAAATATCCCTCCATTTCTGCTGACTCAAGTTATGAAGCCAAGCAGGTTAATAAACGGCCGATACTGAAAGCTGTTCATGCTGTCAGCCTCATGGTGAAAAGGCATAAATGGGTGCACGATCCTCCTCTCAATGAACCTGCTGAATGTCGAGAGAGTCATCCTCCGCAGAACAAAGCAAAGAAGCTCTATGCCTTCCCCCGGGATCGGACTCGAGCATTGTTCGAGTGGGCTGTCAAATATAGCAAAATCAGGCTTCCGAAGACAAAGAGACCTGATGACGTCGGAAGAAGAGATGATCCTTACTTCTGCCCCTACCATCAAATCTTGGGGCACCCTATTGAAGATTGCCAAATATTCAAAGACATCGCCCAAGGCTTAATAAAAAGAGGGGAGCTACAAATGGAGGAGGACAGAGTCGATCCTCCCCGCCCTCATGAAGTGCCTACTCCGGGGGCATCAATTAATGTAATATCTATATGTCAGCGACTGCCTGAAGAAGTGACAGAGGCTTTTAGCCAACACACCAATGAAGACTGTGCCCTAGCGCCTGAAGAAAAGCAGAGAAATTGGCAAGCATCGTCAATGAAGAAAAGAACAAGATCAACATCCCTTCTGACTCCAAGAGTCCATGTTAGTGGAGCCATGGGCCGGCCCGCACCGCCCCATATAGCTCCGGCTTGGCATCAAATAGCCCATGTGTTCCTCACAGATAATGACTGTGCAGACTTGTTAAACCATGCACACTGTATAGACTCTTCATGCAACAATGTATGGACTTAGTTTATGTTCAGCTAACAGATGTATAGACTTGCTTTAACAACGAATGTGTAGACTTTGAAACAGGAGTCAGGCAAACGGATGTACAGAGTTGGCCAAAGCAGCAATGTATAGACTTTGAAACAAAGACAATGTATCGACTTTGAAACAAAGGCAGTGTATAGACTTGATGCAGTTCTGCTGCCAATGTACATACTTTGATTCCCAAATGCGATGTAGAGACTTTGTGAGAGGCACATGATGCAAAGACTCTATACAGACTTAATGGCATGCAGCAATACACTGGACGATGTATAGACTTTAGAGCAACAAAAGAATAAGTGTGTACACTGAGGGAGTGTACAGACTTTAACTTGAAGATCGTTCAGGAACAAGCCATAGCAGTGTATAGACTTGAAGCGTTCTGAGCATAACAAAAACCAATGTACAGACTTCATTCAATGCAAATGAATGTATGGACTTTGTTTCAAGCAACGTAGGTAAAAGAAGAGATATTGTATAGACTTTCACACAAAAGTAGATAAAGCAGCATGGCGTCAACCCAGCTGTTCCACTGTGTCAACGCAGCAAGTAAACCAGCAACTACTGCGTCAACGCAGTATCCTTGAATCGTCAACGCACTGTATGAACAATTAGCCACTACGTTAACCCAATCTAGCCATATTTATGAATTAGCTATTCAAGCAAATAATTAGATATTTAAGCAGTCAAACAGTCATCTAAATTAATTAGCACACCTCAGTGTGACTCATGGTGTGTCAGCCATCATCAAAACCACACAGGGGCACAACATGTCCCTCTTATGTGTGGGTGTGATGAATGCCGGAGGACCCGGACATCCATGAAGGCTCCTAGCATACATAAGACCAATGTTAAATTGGGGAGGACCGTTACACCCAAATAGGGACCACTCTTGCTTCCTACTTGACATGTGGGTGATGTGAATGAATGGACCCGACTTTCAGATCATGCCAAGTGGTGTGTTGTGCCAAGACTTATGAACTCCTATCCCAAAGATGACTTCAATGTGTATAGGTGTGGGACGGCCTTTGAACTTCCATGTGAAAGGGTCGAAGGGATCTAGGAAGGTGGGCATTATGGAGAGGACCACTTCCTTGCTTCCTAGGCATATGTTGCCTATGGCGATGGTTCCCTTTGTGTGGCCCGAGTTTTGGAAGAGGTGGACTTGGTCCAACGTGGTTGGTTGGGGTAGAGAAATGTGGGTTGTGGGTAAGGTGGGTGGGTCACATGGGTAACTAGGCTCCCATTGGAAGGGATCAAAGGGGTTATGGATTGGGCTTCCTAGAGGAAGGAACTCTATGTCCACAAGGTCTATACAAGGTGGGTCATCCCCCTCTAATGAAATAATTGGGCCAAAGTTCTTGGGAGGTAGATCGGTCATGAGGGGAGGGCTTGGCTTTCTACCCGAGATAAGAAGCTCCAATTTGAGGAGAAGGTCGGGCTCATCGGGTTTGGGGAGGAATAATAGAAGGTCACTAGTGTAGCAACCAATGGTGCACATTGAGGTGGTAGACCCAACACATATGTGTAGAAGGTCAAGGCTCCTAGGTTGTTCGGTCCTGGGGGTCAACATGCCAGTCAACTCTAATTGCCATTCTAAGCCTTTGAGGAGGTCCCCTAAGGTTTCCACTTGGTAGGATGATTGGATGGTGATGCGATAGGTGGAGAAGGGTACTATGGGGAGGTTTAGCTCCATGGGGAGGTAGACATAGGACGTGATGGGGTGAATTGGTCTCTCCTTTAGCCATCTAGCTAAGGGACCATCTATGAGTATGGTGCCATTTGTGAAGGTTTGTGGTTCTTGAAGACCTGGACTATTTGAAGTGGTAAAGGGTTGAAGCTCTTCCTCACCATTAGTGTGAACTTGGGTTTCTTCATGGGTGTGGAGAGGGTCCGGACTAGCAACTACTTCTATGTGAGTGGGTGTGACCTCTTTTCTCAAGGGAATGGGAAGGTCTTTTAGGGATGGGGTGATGATGGTTGGGGCATGGTGCATCCGGGGTGGTGAGCGAGGTTGGACTTGGGTTGGGGTTGGGAGTAGTGGAGGCCTAGGTTGGGGTAGGATTGGGGTTGGAAGTGGGAGGTGGGTTGGGTGAGGGGGTTTACGTTGATTGGTTTTGGGGGGGTGTGTTCTTTTGAGGGGATAATGGAGGGGTAGTGGTGGGGACCATGGGGGTTTGTGGGATACGGGTTTGGTGGGGAATTTTGGGTTGGGGGGTGGTGGCCATCATGGGCCTCGGTGGTGGGGTGGACACGGAGTCCACTTGGGCTTGTAGAGTTATGGTTGTGGTGAGGACTTGGAGATATGGTGTAGATGTAATGGTGGGAGAGGTGGGAAGCGGTGGGGATTGGGTGATTGGGGTCTTGGGTTGGCCGGATGGGGATGGAGGAGTTGAAGGGCTCCTTGGGCTATGGTGATCTGAATAGAAGGGTGAAGGTCGGGGAGTGTAGACTTTCCTAAGTTCGGATTTCATGTCTTCCCATGTGTTAATAGGCACTTGCCTCATAACCTTCCTTAAGCGTTCAATGAGCTGCCACCTATCCTTGGCATGGCACACCAGCTGACTCTTGGCAAGGTAGATTCTCATGGGTTTAGTCATTGGATTCCTCTTAAATTATTTCTCCATGTTTTCCTCCCATTCTAAATATGCACTAGGGTGGTACCCGTCAAAGATAAGGTCCTCAAATAGGACTATGTTCAAAGGGGTGTCAACCGGACCCTTGTGGAGGGCCGAGTGGTTTAGATGTGACCAATATGAAGTAGCCATGCTAGTGGGTAAGGTTAATGCACCGGGTGATGAATGTGAATGCGCCCTGGGACCAACTTGATAGAGACAGGTTGTGAACCTGCTCTGATACCACTTGATGTGACACCACCTTGGGGTGATAGTCACAAGACCGAATGCCCTTGGACCTACAATTGCAAGCAAGTATCTTTGAGCGGCGGACTTACTCTAGCGAACTCACTCGCGTGGCGCACACTAGTGCCCGTAGGCGACTCGGCGATGATGGAGAGGGTCCGAGGCGGGACCTTGATGCTCCAATGGTTGGCTAGCTTGGGGAGTACCCCAAATGGGCCAGGGATGCCCAACTCACGGGCGGCCAGCACACCAAGGGTGTGGGATGTAGGGGATCACTCACAACTCGCTCGCGGTGATCACACACATCAATGGCAATTATGTGCCGAGCTCTCACTCTCTGTCTGACGAAGCAATAACGATAATACTATGCTAAGCAAGGAATTTAAACCAGCCAAAAGGGGGACCGAGGCTCACCTAGTCGGCGTGAAGACACCGATCCTGGTCGGAGACGGGGGCGAGCGGGGAGGCGAGGGTATGCACCCGCACGCCGCCTCGATGAAGCTTCAAACCAGCGACTTAAATTATTACATGAACTACACCCCTTACAAGGGGGGGGGGATCTCGGGGTGGGGGTTAAGTTATTACAGTCAAAAACTACCTCCACGCAGGGAGGGGCCTTCAGCCGGCCAAGCTAGGGAAGGGGTGAACCGGCCTAGGAAATAATTGATAGAACGCCGACGATTCTGTCTGCCCTCTGGAATAGGGGATAGGCAGTCGAAGATGATGCCTCTGTGGCTGCTCCCGAATTTTGTTGGTGATGAGACCAGCTGGAAAATCTTCGTAGGAGACCCAGGAAGTCGTCCAAATTTTGTCAGAATTTTGGCAAGTCGGTGCTGGTCGGGGCAGAGGCACGAACAGGGAGGCAGAACTCTGACACTGTCTGCTTTAGGAACACAACAGCAGGAAGATGAAGACTCCACGGACGCTTCAGAGCTCAGAATTATGCGAGGCTGGAATTGACGGATTCGTTGTTGAGTCTTCTTCGAAACGTGACCCACGGGAATGCCAGAAGTTGTTAGAGTAGACCTGAGTAGCCCGATCAGTGAACAGGTGTCTGTTCAGTCCCAGAGTGGACAGAGCAGAACACCTGAGGGAGAAAATTGACAAAGTGCCGCTCCGGAGGTCGATCGAGGCGCCGCTTCTTGGATATGGAAGGTGACTTTTTGTAGAAGCTCTCGCCCAAGTGGCGCTTCAAGAAGAGGAGGGATGTGACCGTGAGAACTTATGGAAGTGGCCTCAGGTTGCTGATTGGATCTATCATGCGCAGTCGGAGAAGAACGGCTCCCCTGGGCGACCACGAGCTCAGAAAGGGATGGGACCATCGCCGTTGCGAAGTAGACTGAACGATGATTCCACCGGTATATGGTATGCCCTCTGAAGCTTCCAGGTGAAGACGTGGCAGCCTCTGCAACTGGGCGCTCCTCTGCTGCCTGCGAACTGAGAACTGTAGGTTGAAGATGATGGGGGGGAAATGGGGTATATGGGAGGGGAAATGGGGGTGGATGAGTGTGGGGAGAACCCTAGCTATGAGGGGGTCTAGGAGGGGGTGTTCCAAGGTGTGGGAGGGGAAGAATGGGGTCTGGAAGGGGGTCTAACAGGTGGTGGGAGGAGGAGCTGCGAATTTGGGATGGGTGGGGGAGAGGGAAGGAGAGTTCTCTCTCCAAGGTTTGAAAATTGACTAATGGGTTGGTTAATGGGGCTTTGGGGATGGGAATGGTTGTGTTGGGGAAGAGAAGGGGTCCTTGGGAAGTGGGGAGTTCTCCCTTGGGAGATGAGAGGGTGCTTAGGGAAGGGGATTGGGTAGTTGGTGGTTGGGTGGTGGAGTATGGAGTGGTGGAGGGTCTCTTGGGACTAGGGGTGGAGTAATGAGGGTTGGGGTAGTTGGGAGGATGAATAATGTGTTGTGCCTCTTAGGCACAAGCATGTGCTATGTTGTTTTGATGATAGCAAGACAGTGAGTGCATTTGAGTGCATTTGATATTGTATTTTGATGATAGCAATGTTATTATGTTTTGATGATTGCAATATGATAGCAACATGAATGATGATGCTTAGCATTGATGGTATTTGTTCTTTTTATATATGCATTGCATTCTGTCAGATATCATATCTCTGCATGTATCTACAGTCTGAACAGTAGTGGGTCGACCCACCCTTGCTGATGCGTCGACCCATCAGAACATTGATTGTTTGAGTTGAAGTCTATTCAGAGTGTGCATCCTCTAAAGTCTGAACATTGCATTTGCATTCACAATGTCTTCACACCTGAAGTCTATACATTGTGTCGTTCACATCTGCATGTCTAGACATTGGAAAGTCTATACAGACTTCAGCGTAAGTGTGTACAACGGCTGTCTTCAATTTGAAGTCTGTACACTGACTCGCTTCATGTCCCTAAAGTATGTACATCCACAGTGGAATTTGAAGTCTGTACACTAACTCGTTTCATTTCCTCAGAGTCTGTACATCTACACTGAAATCCAAACTCTGCACATTGGTCTTCAAATCCAAAGTCTGCACATTGGTCTTCGAATCCAAAGTCTATACAATGGTCTTCACACTTGAAGTCTATACATTCGATGTGCAGAGTTGATGTCTATACATTGGCCTCCATGATTCTAAGACTATACATTCGTTTTAAGGCCATGTCTATACACTCCCGTTCAAATCCTTCTAAGTCTGTACATTGCCTTTATGCTACAAAGTCTGTACAGAGGGCAATGGTGTACATCCACCAGTGAACACATCAAGTCTATACACCGCCTATGTTCATCTGAGTCTTATGATGTCTTTATATTCATTAAGTCTATACATTGCGTTGTGCATACTTTACATTGCTTTCGCCTTCACAGCAAAGTCTATACATTGCAATGCATATACTTAGAACTAATGACTTTGTTTCATCTGTCTGACAAGGACTGAAGAGGCTAATGAACCCCTTAACGCAAGAGGGCTGAAGACATCCAATTTCAGTTGCTGGAACACACCAATGCATCAACGCCTTGATCAAGTGGCGTGGATGCAGTAGTTCAAACAATCGAGAAAGAAGCTTACTGGATTACTCTGGTGCATCAACGCATTCATCAAGTGGCATCGATGCAGCAGGTTGATGGATCGACAAGGTGACCAGAGAGTGTGAGAGGGCTGAAGCCATCTAATTTCAGATGCTGAAACACTAATGCGTCAACGCAGCATGATGAGAGCATCGACGCAGTACGCCCATCTGCTGAAGACTTGTTCACTGGATCATCAATGCGTCAACGCCACGGGTTGGAAGCGTCGACGCAGCAGTTAAAAAGGCTAGGCTGTTTGTTCATTGAAATGTATCCATGCGTCAACGCCATTGCTAGACAGCGTCGATGCAGCCATTGAGCCTGATAGGCATCTAGCTCGGAGACAGTTTAGAAGGTTAACGCTGGAGTTCTTAGCGTCCACGCAGCATGCAAACAAGCCGAACTATTAGTTGCAGAAACACACCACTACGTCAACGCTTTAGCCTAGCAGCGTCAACGCAACATGTTAATCCGCCAAATACATTGATCACTGGACTGCCGATGCCGATGCGTCAACGCAGCAAGCTGATGGAGTCAACGCAGCAGACTTGAGTCTCATAGGTTGAAGATCTCTAAAGGCTGCGTCAACTCGTTGGAGCAAGTGGGTTGATGCCATCTAACTCCAGTTGCTTAGCGTACTGGTGCTGGGCACGTGATCCGAGGATAAGAATAGTGTCCAGCTGAGGACACGTGTACTGACAGCCTGCTGGATGCTGCCACGTGGTCCGAATTCTTAGGGCGGGAACTGTGGAAGCCACACGCGCCCTGGCTGTTGCTGCTACTGGTATATAATGGAGCCTTCCTCTTCAGATGGAGGCTGATCATGATCGAAGCAGAAAGCAGAAGCTGAGAGAAGAAAGGGAAAAATAAGAGAGAGCTTCCACGATCTAGCAGAAGAAAAGAAAAAGAGAAAGAGAGAAGAAGAATAAGAGATGCAGAGAGAAAGAAAAAGGCAGAGTGAAAAGAAGCTGTCGATCCAGCACAAGAGAGGAAAGAAAAGGGAGAGAAGAGAAGAGCAGAGAGTGAGAGATTAGGGAAAGAAGAAGAGAAGTGCAGAGAGAAAGAAAAAGAAAGAAAGAGATCGTGAGAAGAAGAGACTGAGAGAGGTTGTTTGAAGATCTGTATTCACTGGACCGTGGATCAAATCCAGGCCAGTCAGCTCTTTAAGAGCCACATTGTGTTTTACGTTTACAGCTTTCCGACTGCTGCTATCTTGTCTTTCGTTTTCCTTTTTACACTTTCTTTCAAGCTGTTAGTCAGCGGTTTGCAGAGGAGGACTCCTCTGCACAGCAAGCTGTGTTGCTCAGCGGGCAGTGGAGGTTTCCACTGGACGGGTAAGCTGTAATCCCCAGCGGTTGCAGTGGTGGATTCCACTGGACGGCAAGCTGTGAGGCCCAACAATTGTAGGCTAAGCTGTATTGCCCAGCGGACGTAAGCTGTGTTGTGCAGCAGTAACCCACACTCGGGTTTGAGTGTGGGGTGGATGTAGGTCTGCTGGTCCGAACCACCTAAAACCCATTGTGTAGTGGTTTGAATTCTTGTGTGGTTGATCTCTTTTATCTGATTTCGCTAGATGAATGTAAAGGGCGCCTCAATTGGATTTTATGTCTGAATGCTTTAAGGCACAAGCTCCGTTGAATTGATTCAGTCTACTGTTTAGACTTGCTTAGGTTCGCTCTATATATATCTGCAATAGTTTTTTAATTCCGCATCTCTGATTGCTTTAGATTTTAATTGGGTGAAATTTTTATAGGCTATATTCATTAACCCCCCCTCTGAATACTTGCACCGAACCCAACAATTGGTATCAGAGCGGGTCTCTGATCTATCAGATCTAACAATCTGCAGAGGATCCTGCTAGTGTTTGGTGCATTTCAGAGTGTGCTTTCTATGTTCGTTGTTTTGATTCTCCGACTTAGTGCTTTGTCTTGCTTATTTGGTTTAGGTGCTTCAGTTTTTCTGTGTCTTCAGATTATTTGTAATGGAACCAATCATGTTAAAGGCTGGCTCCAGCAAAGTAAATAGATCCAGCCATAGTGGATCATCAAGCGAGAAAATCAGCCTGTCGCGGTCTAAAATTGATGGAGACCACATTGGAATGGTGATCAGTGATTTCAGGAAACTTCTAAGAAAAAGAGAAGGAAAGCTTGATGGTGGCAAAAAGCAAACAAGGTATAATTCTAATCCTGCCAAGATTGCTGACACTAATGTTTGCTACAAATGCAGGAAGGCTGGCCACACGAAGGATGATTATCCAGAACTATCGAAACTCAAAGGGAACACCTCGAACATTGATGAAGAAGGAGAAAAGTCCATATGCTTAATGGCCAACCGGGGAAGTGATGATGAGGAAACCTCATCTCAGGTAAGCTCCGAATAAGATGGATACACTTTTGATTAATTGATAGTAATGTATGAAGATCTGTTCAAAGTATCCAAGAAATTAAAATCTGAAAATAGAAGGTTGAAAAAGAGATGTGAACATATTAACTCTAATGTTTCCTGTGAAAACTGTCAAAGACTAAAAACACCTCATGATATGTGCTTAACTGATCTAAATGTGAGTAAGGAACAAATCTCTTTATTGGAAAATAAAAATGATGAACTTACTGCCAAGATTTCTGAACTAGAAGATAAGCTGAATTCATTAGGAAATGATCAAATCTTAACTAATGAACTAGTTCAGAATGAACAAATAAGAAACGAAAATGAAGAATTAAGGTTGCTAAATTTTGCTATGTCTGAGAGACTCTTAATGCTTGAAAGAGGGAAAAGTTCAATTGAAAATGAACGTGAGAGAGTGACTGCATTAATAGAAGAGATTGATAGCTACAAAGCCATTAATGTCTTACTTAATGAAAAGATCACAGATTCTGAAACTCTCATTTCCTCTCTCAAAAATAAAATCACTGAATTGAACAATTCTCTATCTGAGTCATTTAAAAACAAAGAAAATTCAAAGGCTACTTCTAAGAAGAAAGTCTTTGATGGAGGCAGTAAACAGGAAGAGAGAAAAAGAATGTATACAACCTTTGTACGTAGCTCTGAGTTAGCTAGCACTTCAGCTTCTCCTTCATATCTGCCTGCGAATCAGATAGAAAAACAAAAGAAAACAAAACAGAATAAAAATTTGTATGTTGAAATTTCTCAGGCCAAACTGTCTCATGTTAAAAGAAAGAATGTGAAATATTTCTACTGTGGTAAATCTGACCATGAGATGGATGTTTGCTTTGTCATGAGAGAGGATGAACTGAAATTAGATAGAATTCATGCTAGGAATTCTAAATCGAAGAAACCTTCTCATGATCAAAACAAGAGAATTCAATGCTTTTACTGTCACAGAATTGGCCACTTTATGCATGATTGTAGATTAAAGAAGCAAGATGATTTGAATGCTAAAGAACTTCATGATAGGAATCATGCATATCTGAAAAAGAAACTTCATTGCTTTCATTGTAACAAATTGGGCCATATTACTGCAAATTGTTGGCATGCTAAGGGAAGAACAATTAACTCCAAAACTGCTATAATCCCTGTAAAAAGACATGTATTCTATAAGAATCTTGACAGAATGAATTCTTCATGTTTTGAATGTGGAAAACATGGCCACACAGTCAAGGACTGTTGGCATGTTCAGAAGAATCATATTAACCCCCATGCTGTCAAATTCTATGCAAAACAATTTGTGAAATTTTCTTATCTTAATTGTGGAAAACCTGGCCACAAAGCCTCTGAGTGCTGGGTGGCAGAGTTCAGAAAATAAAATGCCCATGCACACAACAGAAATTTTGACGTTCATGCACATGAATTTAATACTTACAATAAGGTGCATAAAAGGAACTTAAATTCTGTTAGTTATCATGGTAAGTCTGGTCAATTTGGCTATTCCTTGTCCAGCTATAAGTTGATGGGCTATGATGATAATTCTGTTAAGAGACCAGTCAGAACACCTGTTAGGGCTCATACAGGACCCAAGGCAGCTTGGGTTCCTGCAAGATCATATTGATTGATATGTTGCAGGTGTGCCTTGGTGAGAGAAATAAAAGGGGTAATTTAGCCAAGGCACTCAAAAAGGAAGCCCCAGGATTCTACATCTCAGGTTAGTTCTGAACTTGTTTTTAAATTTCATCATCTGAAAAATGCTGATTTGTCTGTTTGATATCTGAAATTGTTGAATTGTTCGTTTGATGTCTGATATTCTCTTCATGTCTAGCTGATCAGTCTGCATTCCAGACTCAGCTACTGACTTTTACCTTGCATATATCTGATGCTCTTGCTATATGTTGAACTGAATTTGAATGCTTCTTTAGTGTATACAGTTGATGCACTATATAGATTTTGTGTCAATGCATTGCATGCTTGTTATTAAATGCATAACTTGCTGATTGTGAATGGGTCAGTTAGTGCATACAGTCAATGCATGTGTCTAGTACTTGCATATATCATCTGCATGACTGTCAATGAAATTGATCAATACATAAAGGACTGATTTGCATGACTGTCATTTGCCTATTGTCGTAGACTGCATGTTTTTCAATGCATAATAGGGCTGCTTTGCATTGCATTATCATTTGCTTAACCCTGGTATATCAAATGGTATGTTACTAAAAGGTAAGGAAATCTGCCCGGAGGTTTCTGCCATGTGTGAGATGGTCTTTGAGATCAGGTTCTCCGCCGAGTACCAAGGGTCTTGTCTTCATCTAGAACAGTGCACTGCATCATATGTTGAAAAACCTGAAAAAGGATGAAAATGCTTATAACTTGGATGCATAAACCTAAATTGATTGCATACTTGTCTCATGTATCCTTGGTGCATAGTCTGCATATAGGACAGTATGTTGCATAGCATATCTCTTGCATCATGATGTCAGGGGGAGCTGAGAGTTCTATTCAATTCATTGAATCCTATTCACTTCTTAGTGTTCTCATTCAAATGATTCATATTCTTTGACATCAGTTGATCATTGAACCATATTGCCAATTGCTATCTTTTCCCCATCATTTTCACTAAACAACAGCTTTGCATCTGGTTTAGTACATTGAATGGTGATTATTGCAATTGTTCACTTATAAGAATCACACTTACAAATTGAAAGGAACTAAAGGTTTAACCTTTATAAATTGGAGAGTTAAGTGTCTGCACTTCAGAATTTGAGATAAAAGAAAAACTTTTATAGCTCTTAATCTTTGTCTCATGGTAAGATTAGAAAAGGTTTTTGTAATGCCTAATGTGTTGATCTGGAAATTTCTAGAAAAGGTGAATAAGAGTGTGTACTGTTTTTCAAACAATCACTCTAAAAGAGATAAGGGTAGCAATAAATAAGATCATAAATGCTATGAACTGAACATAGTGATAGAGCAATGGCTGAATTACACTGAGAAATTGTGATCTCCTCCAATGAAGTAGGAGAACTCATACTCAAGAAGTGCTTCAGAATATCTCTGTTCAAAGGGTCAAATCTATAGGGGGAGTCCTCACCAAGTAACTGAGGGTACTGGCCTCTAATCAAGGTGTACCCTTAATGTCAAAAGTGAAGACTATCCTTTGTGGGTTCTGATCTGAAATAGGTCTAGTAGTTTATGCCTAGTAACTGGGGGTACATGCCTCTGATCAAGGTGTACACCTAATGTCAACAGCATAAATGCCACTGATCTATTTACTTAGTTCAGGTTCTGAAGAATTAAAAAGTGAAAATCAAACTGCTGTAACCTTTCGAAAAATCAAAAGTTAATGAGTGAAAATTATTTTTATCAATACATGTTCAAGTTGCCTCTCTTGAAATTCCATGTTTAATCACAAAAGGGTATTATTTCTGACTTATCTATTGATACCATGTGCCCTAGATTCATTGCTATAAATGGAATCTATAAACTCTTTTTCAGGGGTCAGATGTTTTACTCTAGATTTATCACTGTTAAACCTGAATTTTTTGTCAAAATTATATGTTGCTGATTCTTATACTTTAACAGTTGTTTATAATCATGCTTCCTTTCTGAACCTATGATTCAGCTATTGTCAAGTGACCCTCCTACCTTCTCTTCCTTGTTTATTTGTTCATATTCCTTCTCAAAGGGGGAGCTATTATTTAGGGGGAGAAATAATTCAGGGGAGTCTTACATTCAGGGGGAGAATGTTCTAGAGGAATTTGCATGCATAATGCACTTTGCACCTTTGTTTTTACTATTTTTCTCTTTTTGATCATGTCAAAGGGGGAGACAATCTTGTGTGTGACTCACTGTCACAATGTGTTGCCATCATCAAAAAGGGGGAGAATGTTGTGCCTCTTAGGCACAAGCATGTGCTATGTTGTTTTGATGATAGCAAGACAGTGAGTGCATTTGATATTGTATTTTGATGATAGCAATGTTATTGTGTTTTGATGATTGCAATATGATAGCAACATGAATGATGATGATTAGCATTGATGGTATTTGTTCTGTATA
The DNA here is from genome assembly GCA_022559845.1 of Amorphophallus konjac. NCBI lineage: Eukaryota > Viridiplantae > Streptophyta > Magnoliopsida > Alismatales > Araceae > Amorphophallus > Amorphophallus konjac. Next base: position 199,448,509 of record CM040124.1, on the reverse strand, counting down.
TATATGCATTGCATTCTGTCAGATATCATGTCTCTGCATGTATCTATAGTCTGAACAGTAGTGGGTCGACCCGCCCTTGCTGATGCGTCGACCCATCAGAACATTGATTGTTTGAGTTGAAGTCTATTCAGAGTGTGCATCCTCTAAAGTCTGAACATTGCATTTGCATTCACAATGTCTTCACACCTGAAGTCTATACATTGTGTTGTTCACATCTGCATGTCTAGACATTGGAAAGTCAGTGTACAGACTTCAGCGTAAGTGTGTACAATGGCTGTCTTCAATTTGAAGTCTGTACACTGACTCGCTTCATGTCCCTAAAGTATGTACATCCACAGTGGAATTTGAAGTCTGTACACTGACTCATTTCATTTCCTCAGAGTCTGTACATCTATAGTGAAATCCAAACTCTGCACATTGGTCTTCAAATCCAAAGTCTGCACATTGGTCTTCGAATCCAAAGTCTATACAATGGTCTTCACACTTGAAATCTATACATTCGATGTGCAGAGTTGATGTCTATACATTGGCCTCCATGATTCTAAGACTATACATTCGTTTTAAGGCCAAGTCTATACACTCCCGTTCAAATCCTTCTAAGTCTGTACATTGCCTTTATGCTACAAAGTCTGTACAGTGGGCAAGGGTGTACATCCACCAGTGAACACATCAAGTCTATACACCGCCTGTGTTCATCTGAGTCTTATGATGTCTTTATATTCATTAATTCTATACATTACGTTGTGCATACTTTACATTACTTTCGCCTTCATGGCAAAGTCTATACAATGCAATGCATATACTTAGAACTAATGACTTTGTTTCATCTGTCTGACAGGGACTGAAGAGACTAATGAACCCCTTAACGCAAGAGGGCTGAAGACATCCAATTTCAGCTGCTGGAACACACCAATGCGTCAACGCCTTGATCAAGTGGCGTGGACGCAGTAGTTCAAACAATCAAGAAAGAAGCTTACTGGATTACTCTGGTGTGTCAACGCATTCATCAAGTGGCGTCGACGCAGCAGGTTGATGGATCGACAAGGTGACCAGAGAGTGTGAGAGGGCTGAAGCCATCTAAGTTTAGATGCTGGAACACTAATGCGTCAACGCAGCATGATGAGAGCGTCGACGCAGCACGCCCATCTGCTGAAGACTTGATCACTGGATCATCAATGCATTAACGCCACGGGTTGGAAGCGTCGACGCAGCAGTTAAAAAGGCTAGGCTGTTTGTTCACTGAAACGTATCCATGCGTCAACGCCATTGCTAGACAGCGTCGACGTAGCCATTGAGCCTGATAGGCATGTAGCTCGGAGACAGTTTAGAAGGTTAACGCTGGAGTTCTTAGCGTCCACGCAGCATGCAAACAAGCTGAACTATTAGTTACAGAAACACACCACTGCATCAACGCTTTAGCCTAGCAGCGTCAACGCAGCATGTCTATCCGCCAAATACATTGATCACTGGACTGCCGATGCCGATGCGTCAACGCAGCAAGCTGATGGAGTCAACGCAGCAGACTTGAGTCTCATAGGTTGAAGATCTCTGAAGGCTGCGTCAACTCCTTGGAGCAAGTGGGTTGACGCCATCCAACTCCAGTTGCTTAGCATACTGGTGCTGGGCACGTGATCCGAGGATAAGAACAGTGTCCAGATGAGGACACGTGTACTGACAGCCTACTGGATGCTGCCACGTGGTCCGAATTCTTAGGGCGGGAACTGTGGAAGCCACACGCGCCCTGGCTGCTGCTGCTGCTGGTATATAATGGAGCCTTCGTCTTCAGATGGAGGCTGATCGTGATCGAAGCAGAAAGCAGAAGCTGAGAGAAGAAAGGGAAAAAGAAGAGAGAGCTTCCACGATCCAACAGAAGAAAAGAAAAAGAGAAAGAGAGAAGAAGAAGAAGAGAGGCAGAGAGAAAGAAAAAGGCAGAGTGAAAAGAATATGTCGATCCAGCACAAGAGAGGAATGAAAAGGGAGGGAAGAGAAGAGCAGAGAGTGAGAGATTAGCGAAAGAAGAAGAGAAGTGCAGAGAGAAAGAAAAAGAAAGAAAGAGATCGTGAGAAGAAGAGACTGAGAGTGGTTGTTTGAAGATCTATCTTCACTGGACCGTGGATCAAATCCAGGCCAGTCAGCTCTTTAAGAGCCACATTGTGTTTTACATTTACAGCTTTCCGACTGTTGTTATCTTGTCTTTCGTTTTCCTTTTTACACTTTCTTTCAAACTGTTAGTCAGCGGTTTGCAGAGGAGGACTCCTCTGGACAGCAAGCTGTGTTGCTCAGCGGGCAGTGGAGGTTTCCACTGGACGGGTAAGCTGTAATCCCCAGCGGTTGTAGTGGTGGATTCCACTGGACGGCAAGCTGTGAGGCCCAGCGATTGTAGGCTAAGCTGTATTGCCCAGTGGACGCAAGCTATGTTGCGCAGCAGTAACCCACACTCGGGTTTGAGTGTGGGGTGGATGTAGGTCTACTTGACCGAACCACCTAAAACCCATTGTGTAGTGGTTTGAATTCTTGTGTGGTTGATCTCTTTTATCTGATTTCGCTAGATGAATGTAAAGGGCGCCTCAATTGGGTTTTCTGTCTGAATGCTTTAAGGCACAAGCTCCGTTGAATTGATTCAGTCTACTGTTTAGACTTGCTTAGGTTCGCTCTATATATATATGCAATAGTTTTTTAATTCCGCATCTCTGATTGCTTTAGATTTTAATTGGGTGAAATTTTTATAGGTTATATTCATTCACCCCCCCTCTGAATACTTGCACCGAACCCAACATAATGAGGGGAGAGGAAGGGTTGATGACGTGGAGGAGAGAGAGGGAGGGGAGGAGAGAGAAAGGGGCGCCCCCTCCTCTTGGAGAGAGAGAGAAGAGAGAGAGAGAAAGAGAGAGAGGAATCCACCCCTTAGAGAGAGAGAGAGAGATTGGAGAATCCACTCCAATGAGACACTAAAACTCACTTGATTTAAATTGATCATAAAAGGTTGTTACATATGAGAGGAGTGGGGGCCTATTTATAGACTCCATAGTTTTCATATGACCATAGTGACCCTGACAAACCAACTAATGACCAATGCAGTCCAAGGGAGGGGCGCCCTTGGGCCTAGCCCATTTGTTAGGCCCATTAGCCTATCAAACAAACCATATAACAACTCACGTAGGAAAATGACTCACTAACCTAGGTACATTACTCAAATAAAGGTAAAATTACATAACTTATGACTCAAAGAAAATATGAAAATTACATGACTAGACTCATAAACATGTGAAGAACATAATGGCGCATGCCGTCGATCCAACTAAGCTTCAAAAAAAGTGGAGGGGCAAGGGATGCCCCCATCAGCCAGCAAGGCCAAGGTTCACTCCCAAGGGTATGGAGGCCCAATTCAATGGGGCCGACGAAGTGTTGAGGGCACATGTTACACTTTTCCCCACGGTGATCACTCAAAGCAACGCGGCTTGAGGGACCGAGCACTCACTCTCACGGCCAGCGGAACTATGAACTAATATTGAAAGAACAAGCACGAAATTAGAGCTAGGTTGGAGCACTTACTCGACCGGTTTGAAGAAACTGATCCCACTGGGAGATGTGGGCGAGCGGGGAAGCGTGGGTTCCCCACACGCCGCGCCGGGGTAGCTTACCTTGTTTAAACACTTACAACACTACGCCTCTCGCAGGAGGGGAGATCTTGGGGTGGGGGTTAACTATTAATACATCCAAAACTACCTCCACACAGGGAGGGGCCTTCAGCCGGCCAAGCAAGAGGGGGAAAATCAAGCTAGAAGTAAAGAAAGGGAGCCGATGCCGATTCTGATAACTCTCTGTGCTTCAGGACAGGCAGTTGGTTATCTTGACGCTGCGGCCACTCCAGATTTTTGTTGATGACGAAACCAATTGGAAATTCTTTGTAGCTGGATCAGGATGACGCTAGAAGTTTGCTGATTTCTTTGGTTGCCAGTGGGTGGTCAGGCAGAGGCTCAAACAGAAAGGCAGGCCTGCAGTTCTAACTACTTCAGGTTCACAACAGCAAGAAGAAGAGGTTGCCACGAACGCTTCAAAGCTTAGAATCAGGTGCCGCCAGAGTTGTCAGAACCGTCGATGAGTCATCTTTGAAACAAGACCAACGGGGATGCCAAATGTTGTCGGAGTAGACTGGTAGAACACGGACAATGAGGAGGGATCGGAGCAGACTGATAGGAAGCAGAACCGCGCTCAAGGAGGAAGAAAATGAGAAATCTTGATTCCAGGCACCAAACAGAGCTCCGCTTCTTGATTCTGGAAGTAGACTTGTCGAAGAAACTCCTGGACAAGCCTCGCCTCCAGATCTTCAAGAGAGTGGCCGTGGTATCTTCAAGAGTCAGCTTCAGGTTGCTCTTCAGGGAGGAGATGCACAGTCTTGGGAGATCGACTGCTCAGGACGGCCCCAAACTCATAACATGATGACACCACCGCCGTTGCGAAGTAGACTGGGAGACGCTTCCAACGGTGCCTCTTGCGCCTTTAGGAACGTCCGGAGAAATCCGTGGTCGCCTCTGCAAGCTGCTGATCATCTGCAGGTCTTCAGCTGAGAACTGGTTCGCCGATGTAGATCCCCAATGGCCACGAAAAGAGATAAAGAAGAAGTGAATGGTGAAGGGGAGATGATAAATGGTGGGGGAAAGTGTGGGGGAGGTATGGAGGGAGGCCAGGGGTAGTATGGAGGCGGAGAAAGAGGGGGAGGGTGCAGGGTTCTGCTGGTTCTTCACAAGTTGGGTGGAGAGGGATGGGTGGAGGAGGATGGAGGATGCTCTAGATGGAATGGGAGTGGAGGGAAGGGGAGGGGGGACTAGACCTATAGGAGGGGGGTTTGGGGTGCCCTTGGGTTGGGGAATGGAAGGAGATTTCAAATTCAATTTGTCCTTTGGGGGTGGGAGATTGTGTGTGGAAGGGAAGAGATTGTGTTGGGGAGTGGGAGATTGTGTTGGAATCGCCAAAGATCCTCTAGGGAAGGGCAAGATTTGTTGGGGATTTAGTGGAGGGGTAATGAATGCTCCTAGGGAATGGAATGGGGGCTGAGGTGGCAGGTGAGGTGGAGGAGAGAGAGGGTAGGGCACAACCCTCCCTTGTAGGAGAGAGAGATAGAGAGAGAGAGGGGGATGGGTGGGGATTCTCTCCCCTAGGGCTTCTCACCCAAAAATGGATTCACTCCATAAGCACTCATAAAACTTGAATTCTCAAATGGCATTCTTTCATTAATTTGAAATGGGGGGAATGGGGTTGTTGTGCCCCTGTGATTTTGATGATGGTTTTAATGGTGGTTTTGATGTTTGGCCTTTGTAGTGAGCTATTCACTGTGAGTCATCTTGTGTGAGTCAAATCGCTAGTATTCACTTTCTGATCATAATGCAGTTCTTCATTAGTTCTAATATGGCATTGCATAATTGATTATGTTCAGTCATGTTATACATTGGTCTTCAGGCGTCCCAAGTATGCATATTGTTTCAGGTTCTCTAAGTCTATACAATGAAGTCTGATCATTGCATTTGCATTCACAATGTCTTCACATTTGAAGTCTGTACATCAGACTACTTCTTTTGAAGTCTATACATTGTGGCCTTGAAGCTTCAAGTATATACACCTTCAGTTGAACGCAAAGTGTATACGTTGCAGCGTTAACTCATTGGGCTGCAGCGTCAACTCAGCAAGTATGCACATCGCATTCAGACTTTCAAGTATATACACTCCATCTTCATAGGTTTCAAGTCTGTTCAGCATGCCTTGGTATTCACAGCCTTTAAAGTCTGTACATTGGTTCAGACGCCTCAAAATCTGTACAGCGTGAAGTCTAAACATTAATTTCAGGGCTTGTCTTCGTGTCATTTTGTTCCATTGCGTGCAGAACATTGCAGCACCTCGTGTTGCTTTCTGTGCCACCTCGTATCGCTCCATCTGTGTCACCCCTATGTCTTCGTGTCTTATGTTCTAGCCAAGTCTATACAGCCTCATCTTTATCTTCGTTCCAAGCCAAAGTCTACACATTGTCTTAGCGTCATGCATCAGTCTTCAAAGTCCATACATTGGTTTAAGCTTCCAAGTCTATTCATTGGCAGCTGATTTTTGAAGTCTATACATTGGTCTTCACTTCAAGTATGTACAGCCATTGTCTTGCCAAAGTATATACGTTGTGAACCCTCAAGTCTGTACAGACTTTGCCTTGTTCAAGTCTATACATCGTCCAGTTCTTTGGCAAGTCTATACCTTGTGAAAGTCCATACATTCGATTGCGTTGCCTTGAAGCCGTTCCAAGTCTATACATCCAGTTGAACGCTAAGTCTTCACATCGCCTCATCATATGAAGGCTGTACGTTGCAAGTGTCCTTCTTGTTTTGTGACCACACCTCGTGTCAGTTTCTATTTTCATCTTCAAGTTGGTTTCAGTCCATGTTGTTTTCATGTCATTTTCATTTTCGAGTTGGTTTCAATCCATGTTGTTTTCGTGTAGTCCTCGTCTTTGAGTCGTTCGTACGTTCGAGCAACTTAGTACTCGAGTTGTTTTCGTGTGTATTCAAGTCATTTTAGTAAAGTGTCGTTTCACCTCGTGCCGTTCTCTTTGCTGTTTGTTATGTCGTGTTGTTTTTGTATTCGTGTCTTCATGTTATTCTTGTGTTTATGTCCTCGT